>JAOWCC010000019.1:42652511-43294067 GCA_030867875.1 Actinernus sp. WN-2022
CAGCATTTACATTCTTACAATTATCTTCAAGTGGATTGAAAAACAAGCACTTTTTATCAGG
The DNA here is from genome assembly GCA_030867875.1 of Actinernus sp. WN-2022. NCBI lineage: Eukaryota > Metazoa > Cnidaria > Anthozoa > Actiniaria > Actinernidae > Actinernus > Actinernus sp. WN-2022. Next base: position 42,652,573 of record JAOWCC010000019.1, read on the forward strand.
ATTATTTACACCCACAGTCCACATCATTACAGCAATCATTCAGTCTCCGAAGAGTCGTAGTTGTCCATAGGAAACCAAATCATTTCTCTTACAAAAAAATATGTCGAACGCACTTTGATAATCTATGACTACTTCTAATACTAGTAAATAGTTTTGCATTTGTGGTACATCTGTTTTCCACTACACAGCGGAAATGTTTTTAGGCGCATGCGCTTTTGGTGAGCCCAGAGTGCGCGCCCAAACCGAAAGAAAACAAAGGCTGTATGTAATAGGTATGTATGTGAAATGTTTCGTCAAAAACAACAAATACTACATTAAATGTAGTAGAAAAGCTTAGCCAAAACCAGGATTAAGTTTGCTTAATTTGTAATTCAGTGTAAGTTTACTATTAAAAGTTAGACAATTATTTACTAAAACAGTTTAAGCCCTTGGAAACTTTAGCAAACCTCTATTTGAACAATCTCCTACCCAGAGCCTCCGTTCTTATTGGCTAACGGAGCATAACGTTTTGTCTCGGTGGCAAAAATATATATATTTGGTTTATCTTCGGATATTAAGGCTTATTAGGCTTCTAGCAAATCCTGCCAATGATCCGAGAATTCTTCACACACTCTTTCACTACGTTCAATAGTTACAATTCACAACGTTCAACTCAAATATTACGGAGGGAGGAAAACCGGAGAACCCGGAGTAAAACCCTCGGAGCACGGATGAGAATCAACAAACTCAACTCACATATGACGCCGCGTCCGGGATTGGAATCCGGGTCACATGGTTAGAAGCGAACGCTTACATGATGCGCCACCCAACGCGGCATATCAAAGATAACCGACCTAGCTCCCAGATAATGTGGTTTTCCACTCACTTGGTTTTTCTGTCTCACATCACGTTAGGCCATCGATTCCAGGAAGCAGCGTATTTTCAGACCATCAGCGCACTCAAAGGTTACACCCTGTCGTTCATCCAATTAACAATGAAGTCGAACGAGACGAGAGCCACTGTGGCCAAGCGCTCCATGTCAGACGTCGCCTCACATGACGTGGACGTGATTCTACTCTACGCAGATGAGGAATACAACGCCATTCTGTTACAGATGGTAAATTAAATAGCTATGACATGCGCAGTCGGTGAAAAGACTTAGCATCGCAAGATTTCGATGGACGTTACTTTATATGTGGATATTAATCGGCGATTCATAAAGAGAGGGGAGGGTCACTCTTATTTATGACGTGCGGCGGTTTGAACTTAATTCCGATTTCCGAGTCCGGGTTTTTTCGTAAAAATATATGTCGAATCCCGGTTTTAACCAATCATATTGTACGATTTAGTAGGTTGGAGATAATTCAGAACAATCTCAGGTAGATTATGGCCTTAGTCTCAAGATGGCCACCCCAAATCAAGAGGGGTAGTCTATCTCTTTCTCTTTGTAATATTTTTACATACAATTTTGATAAATATGATGTTGTCACGACCTTAACAATTACACATGATAGTTCCCATGGAAACATGGAATGCGACCTTTGAACTCTAATGAAAATAATTTATTTAATTGCCTCTCGCATTATGGTAAAGTGTTTTCATATGCCGGGGATTTTTATGCATGTGAATTAGAGATAGTCCATAGTTTCTAAATCCAACTAGGACAATTGAAAATATTATGGGGAAGACTCATTTAGGCTAATATGAAATTTGATACCCTAAATTTACGACCGTTTAATAATATGTTTCTCTAGTGTCCTTGGATTTATAAACTATGGAATATCTGATTCACATGCATAAATATCATAATGCAGGAGGCCCTTAAATACATACATTTTAAATTAGAATTCAAAGGTCACATTCCATGCTTCCATGGAAACTGTCATGTATAAACGTTAAGGTCGTAACAACATCATGCTTGTCAAAGTTTGGAGAAAAAAGATTAGAATAAGAAAGAGACTACCCCGTCTTGATTTTCCGGCGGCCATTTTGAGACCCAGTGCTTAATGCACCTGAGATCAAACAGGGTGAAATTATGGGTTCGTGTTCACAATATACTTGGAAATCTGTTTTTTTCTCTCTGAAAACCGGGTCCCATTATGTATCCCATGGCCGCACATAAACCTAAACACTAATCATATAAGTACCCCTCCCCTCCCGAGAGGGGATAACAGCGTAGAATTTCAATTGAATTGAGAAATCCCTTCATGGTGGGTTTTGAAATTGCTATGAATGCTTATAGTCCATGTGTAGCTTTACAAGTGTATCAGGCTAACCTGCGTGTGTTCGATGTTTTTCTATTTCTAACACTGGTTTCGCATGGCTCACTGCTAAATACCGTATTTTATTCTAGGAGGGATGCAATCCAAAGAAGACTTATGTCTGGATCATACAGAGTTCGGTGAGTAAACACATAAGTAGTTAAATCTAATACCACACTTATTATATTATAGGGTATATTTAAGCAATAGACCATACATTTCAATGTGTTTACTGGCGAAATAAAGCACGCGGGATGTTGGGAGAACACAAGAAATGCATGAAAATCAAAAGCCGAAGGCGCGTGATTTTCAAGCATTTCAAGTGCTCTCCCAACATCGATCCCAAGTGCTTTATTTCGCCAATAAACACATTGAAATGCGTGGTCTATTGCTTTTATGATATAACTACGACAGAACGCAAGCAGGCGTGCCGATTTCTATATGTTTACCGGCATAATAGACCATATACTTTTGAGTCTATAAGCCAATCAGAGCGCTCGTACTATCTGGGTTATATTAATATATATTATAGGGGATGGCGTTGTGTATATTATGTTATAGGGGATGGCGCTGTGTATATTATAGGGATGGTGTTGTGGTAAGCGCTTAGCCTCTTGCCTCTGTGACCCGGGCTCGATATCCGCAACGTCTCGTCATATGCGAGTTGAATTTGTTGGTATCTCGAGGTTTTTTCTATCGGGTTATCCTATTTTACTCCCTCCTGAAAACCTACCTAAATTCCACTTCGACTGAGGAATTCGTGTCCCCAAATTTTAAGCACGTAAATCTTCGAAACTGTCTACTGTAAACTGATCTGTATTGCTGGTCCGCAGACCAAGCCCACACCCATAAGAAAGCAAAAATTCGCACCTCTTAACTTATATGATCATATTTCTCAGCCATACTTATTCTAAACCCAAACAGCTTGTAAAATACATTGTCAATTTGCACTAACATGACACCGTGGCGAATTCGGCATTGCGTACTGCGTTAACTTGATTTGTTTACTAATACGAGGAACAGTCTCAAGTTCATATTAGGAAAGTTAGAGGAGTTCTCATTGCGACGGCCGCTACATTTATGTTACGCATAAAGTTGACTGAAATACGACATTGAAATCTTATAATTAACCATAGTGGAGCCGAAACAAAGCTTTAATTCTCAGTTCTAAACAATAATTCGATCTCTTTTAACACGAGCCTCTTCCCTAATTTAATAATCAAATTGGAATCCATTTAGCAAGGATTATAGCATCTTAATATCACATCCAACTTATTTAGTGGTTTCTACTTTTTAGATTCCAAACGAGATGACATTTTACTCGTTTCATATGGTAGTGGGGTTCCGTCTTCCTAGAACAAATAACAGATTGACTAATCAGGTAAGCCTGTATTGATTTTAACTGTCTTTGGATGAACTAGTTCATTCCGCAACAAAATACGGTGACTTTTCTCTAATCGTAATCATCAGGAGAGCTTGCTACTAGCTAATGACACGGTTCTGGTTATTGCTGAGGCGATGCGTGACGTCACGCAAAACGGAGGACTTTTGCCTACCGATTCCACCAACAACGTTTTGAGAAACAGCGAGATCATCTATCGTCACTTGAAGCAGGTGAATTCGAACAGTTAAAAGTTTATTTAAGATATTACAGTAAAGGGAAACTGACCCCTAAAATCAACCTAACGTCTGTACAAAGATGTATTCGAAAGAAATAAGTTCTGCTATTTTTTTTGTCTCTGTTGCGCGTGTATCAAGAACAAATCTGAAAACTCCGCTATGTACAGACGGCTCAAGTCTTGTAATTTGTGACGTCATGTACGGGGAATAAATTAGTCTGCCATGCTGTCCCCGAAATTTATCAGCGGAGAATCGAAATTCAAAACTTGTTTTCTTTTTATAGAAGCGCAACACAGAGAAGTATCAGAACTTATTTATTTCGAATACATCACATCTTTGTATAGTCGTTGGGTTGATTTCGGGTTCAGTTCCCCTTCATGTCATGGATGCTTTTATTCATTTATTCTTTAGCTAATTTGTAACAACTGAAGACAGTGCGGTAGCCAGGACTCCATTTGAGATGCAACCGGGAAGCAAAAGTGCTAAGATATATTTTTAGAAAATGGTACCCAAAGGGTGCATGTGTCTACTGCTACTATTAATATTTTTAAAAGAGTGATACTCATTATCATGCATTGTCTTCGTGCTGTTTATAATAGTTAAAATATTACAAAATAACATGGTGTTTATGAAATTTACAAACTTCTTTGCATAACTACTGAATGAATATTGTCAAAAATGATAAAATGTATATTTCTATCTGGATATATTAACAGAAGTGACTATTTAATTCGCTGAATCTTCGAAATCTCTGGTCAGACACATTAAGTTTAACTTCATGTAAAGGATAATGAGTTGTTATAAGTATAATTGAACCAATATGAGTGGACGAACTGTATACGCAAAAGGCGAGCCACTGTAAATCCCACACATTTCGGACGCGAATATTGTATCTTACTTGTGAAATGAAACTATATATAATTTAGTAATTTTATGGAATTGTGATGGGAAACGTAAAATCAGAGTTCGACGCTATAGTTTATGTCACCAGGACCCATAATGGTTGGTGAGACAGTCTGTATGCATCACGACATGCGTTTTTAACCTTGATGTGGTTGTGTGACCTCCCTACCAACACTAGCGTAGTTAGTATTCTGTAACTATTACCGTATGGAGATTTATAGAGGTATCCATATGACTTGAATGCTACGTGTGGATTGGTTAACACGCTTATGAATTATTACTCATTATGATCAGTAGGAATATTCACTTGAGTTTCTGCCAGATTTTTCTTCTTCTGTATTGCATAATCTTCTAATTAAGCAGGTAATTCTGGATGGTTCTCGACCAGTTACGAGTTCTAACAAACCTTTAATTGCTCATACTTCACAACGGAGTTCGACCGAAAAAGTTCGGAGTCTCCAAACAGTAAACTTCTTAGTTTAAATTTGTGAGCCAGACGCGAGCCACAATACAAAACACCCTAAATCAAATAATGAGCAGTACAAATACAATAGAGCTACAGTATAATGAGTCCAATCAGAATACAGGTGTGGAAGTGGTACTGTATTACTCACAATAAAGCTACAGTATAATGAGTCCAATCAGAATACAGGTCTGGAAGTAGTACTGCATTACTCACAATAAAGCTACAGTATAATGAGTCCAATCAGAATACAGGTGTGGAAGTGGTACTGTATTACCCACAATAGAGCTACAGTATAATGAGTCCAATCAGAATACAGGTCTGGAAGTGGTACTGCATTACTCACAATAGAGCTACAGTATAATGAGTCCAATCAGAATACAGGTGTGGAAGTGGTACCGCATTACTCACAATAGAGCTACAGTATAATGGTCCAATCAGAATACAGGTGTGGAAGTGGTACGGCATTACTCACAATAGAGCTACAGTATAATGAGTCCAATCAGAATACAGGACTGGAAGTGGTACTGCATTACTCACAATAGAGCTACAGTATAATGGTCCAATCAGAATACAGGTGTGGAAGTGGTACTGCATTACTCACAATAGAGCTACAGTATAATGAGTCCAATCAGAATACAGGACTGGAAGTGGTACTGCATTACTCACAATAGAGCTACAGTATAATGAGTCCAATCAGAATACAGGTGTGGAAGTGGTACTGCATTACTCACAATAGAGCTACAGTATAATGGTCCAATCAGAATACAGGTGTGGAAGTGGTACTGCATTACTCACAATAGAGCTACAGTATAATGAGTCCAATCAGAATACAGGACTGGAAGTGGTACTGCATTATTCACAATAGAGCTACAGTATAATGTGTCCAATCAGAATGCAGGACTGGAAGTCACGGTACTGTATTACTCAAATTTGTCCGTACAAGTTTGTCAATTCCTATTTCTCTCATTTCTTTCACAAAGGTTAAGATCAGTGGAAACACTGGGGCAATCAAGTTCAGTGGCAGAGGAAAACGTCAGGTGGAACAACTAGAGGTAGTCAATCTACGGAATAACACGTTTCATAAAGTAAGTCTGCATACAGTTGTAACGCATATCTAAAAGCGATAGCCAATTGATAGTTCAATCTTTTGTAATCTAACGACCCATGCAAGAGAGCATAGTAAGAGGAAATCTCCAATACGCCGCCCGTGAGATGATATTGTCGAATAAAATCTATTTTTAGTAACCGGAAGCAGTTGAAGCAAAGTGGGCGCGCGCGCGACAATTAAAAAAATGGCGCGAAAATATTTTGCCGGCTTTTGACTACACCGCGGCATTTTGACGAGCCCATGTAGCGCGCGCGTCCGCCCCAGTTTCCCGCCGAAACTAAAACAAAACAGAGACCATCATCCGTGTTTTTAGTTTTACGTACGTACGTGTATTAACATGAAATGTTTCGCGAAAAACAAGAAAACTACTTAAAAGCTAAGCCTAAGACTTCAACAGGTTTACGTTTTCTTAATTGTAATTCACTGTGAGTTTACTAAATTATAAAATTATTTACTAAAAACGTCCTCGGAAACTTGTATCTGAAACCAGAGCCTTCATTCTTTCGGACAGCGGAGCATAACGTTTTGCCGCGGTGCAGCTTTCGACGGCCAATATTTCGCGCCATTTTATCAGTTGTCGCGCGAACTCCCACTTGCTTCAACTGACATTATCATTGCACGCCACACACTACGAGATTCCATCTCTTACTTATGATCTCTTGAACGAACACAATATTTGTTCAAAACATTTCACGCCGTTATAATTGCACTGTGCCGCTGCTTTTTAACACTGCAGATATCATTCAAAGTTCAATAGCCGCAAAATATCTCCTCCCCCAGGGGCGGATCCAGGATTTTTGAAGGGGAGAGGGGGGGGGGGGGGGGGAGTGGCTGTCATAGATTTTTGTTCAGGAACACTGATGCATTGCCTCTGTAAATTGCTGTAAGATGCTGCAATTTGGCTAGTCCAACCAGCCCAAAGGGGGGTGGCTAGCCACCCAATCCACCCCCCCCCCTAAATCCGCCCCTGCCCCCTCTTAGTTTTAAAATAATAATAATAATAAATAGTTTTGGGAGCGCTACACAGTCTCAACGCTCTTACATAATTCTGAGATGAAATAAAATAAAATGAAAACTTATCTAGTAAAATATTTGCTAAAAAGATAAGTTTTAATGATTTAAATATCTTTAAAGTTTCTGCACAGCGGATATGTATGGGAGTAGAATTCCAGAGTTACTGTTAGTTACTGTTGCTATGTCCCACAAGCCGTAAACATTAACCCGAAGAAATTCAAACCAAACATGGAGAAAACGCTGAGATTGGCGATAGTCTTCGTGACATTCTGAATGATTTATCGAATTCCTATCTTTCGCTAAAGTTGGACAAGATGGCGGCGGTATTTCCCCGGCGGAACATTACTGCGTTCTCATTGGTTTGAACTGTGTTTTAATTAAGCAATATAACACGCTTCCATGTCTTTGTTCTCTTGTATAAACACGCGGGATATGTTGGGAGAACAAAGAAAAACTTGAAAATCACGAGCCGCTAGAATAACGAACAGGAAAAACTTACGCACGCACGATCACGCACGATCACGCACGATCACGCACGATCAGAAGATCAATTCTCCTTACAGTAACAGTCGTGAGAAATCTGAAACTGTCATACAAAACAACACAACTATGAGAAAATTACGGCCATAGCGCACAAAGCATGATGGTCGGTCTATATTTTTCAAAATAATATTTTTATACGATGTACGTTTTTATAATTTTGTTGTAACGTCTAACGGAAGTGGCTAAGCCCGGCGTCGAGTCCTATTTCATTTCTATATCAAAGATAATTTTTTTTAAATGAGCGATCGCGTGACTCATCTTGACATTATATGTGCATCTGTACTCTAATAGATCATGGATATCGACAAATCAGATCACGTGTTTCTCCCTGTGTTTTGTTAGGAGCCCATTACCAGGAGCGTCCATATATACCATACCCGTGAGTCAGCGTATGACCGGTTTGAGCTATTTTTAGAACATGTTTCCCGGGTAACTGCCTTCTGACTCTGCTGCGATCGTGCATATGCTTGCCGTAATTATCGAGATTAAGAATGATCAATTGTTTTTTGAGGTAATTTTACTAACGCTGCATCTCGCCACTATACAGTTCAATTGATAGGTGTTTGACAGGAATGTGTTGTTGCAGATCGGAGAGTGGAGAATTACCAAAGGTTTACGAGTAGATGAGGACATTCAGGTGAACTTGGCAAAGAAATCAAGCAGCAAACCATCTCTACAAGGAATGAAACTGAATATCGTTACTATACCGGTGAGTATAGATATTAGATGAACATCCTTATCAGGAATGAAACTGAATATCGTTACTATACCGGTGAGTATAGATATTAGATGAACATCCTTATCAGGAAAGAAACTGAATATCGTTACTATACCGGTGAGTATAGATATTAGATGAACATCCTTATAAGGAATGAACTGAATATCGTTACTGTACTGGTAAGTATAGATATTAGATGAACATCCTTATCAGGAATGAAACTGAATATCGTTACTATACCGGTGAGTATAGATATTAGATGAACATCCTTATCAGGAATGAAACTGAATATCGTTACTCTACCGGTGAGTATAGATATTAGATGAACATCCTTATCAGGAATGAAACTGAATATCGTTACTATACCGGTGAGTATAGATATTAGATGAACATCCTTATCAGGAATGAAACTGAATATCGTTACTATACCGGTGAGTATAGATATTAGATGAACATCCTTATCAGGAATGAAACTGAATATCGTTATTCTACCGGTGAGTATAGATATTAGATGAACATCCTTATCAGGAATGAAACTGAATATCGTTACTCTACCGGTGAGTATAGATATTAGATGAACATCCTTATCAGGAATGAAACTGAATATCGTTACTATACCGGTGAGTATAGATATTAGATGAACATCCTTATCAGGAATGAAACTGAATATCGTTACTATACCGGTGAGTATAGATATTAGATGAACATCCTTATCAGGAATGAAACTGAATATCGTTACTATACCGGTGAGTATAGATATTAGATGAACATCCTTATCAGGAATGAAACTGAATATCGTTAATGTACCGGTGGGTATAGATATTAGATGAACATCCTTATAAGGAATGAACTGAATATCGTTACTGTACCGGTGAGTATAGATATTAGATGAACATCCTTATCAGGAATGAAACTGAATATCGTTAATGTACCGGTGGGTATAGATATTAGATGAACATCCTTATCAGGAATGAAACTGAATATCGTTACTATACCGGTGAGTATAGATATTAGATGAACATCCTTATCAGGAATGAAACTGAATATCGTTAATGTACCGGTGGGTATAGATATTAGATGAACATCCTTATAAGGAATGAACTGAATATCGTTACTGTACCGGTGAGTATAGATATTAGATGAACATCCTTATCAGGAATGAAACTGAATATCGTTAATGTACCGGTGGGTATAGATATTAGATGAACATCCTTATCAGGAATGAAACTGAATATCGTTACTATACCGGTGAGTATAGATATTAGATGAACATCCTTATCAGGAATGAAACTGAATATCGTTAATGTACCGGTGGGTATAGATATTAGATGAACATCCTTATCAGGAATGAAACTGAATATCGTTAATGTACCGGTGGGTATAGATATTAGATGAACATCCTTATAAGGAATGAACTGAATATCGTTACTGTACCGGTGAGTATAGATATTAGATGAACATCCTTATCAGGAATGAAACTGAATATCGTTAATGTACCGGTGGGTATAGATATTAGATGAACATCCTTATAAGGAATGAAACTGAATATCGTTACTATACCGGTGGGTATAGATATTAGATGAACATCCTAATCAGTAATGAAACTGAATATCGTTACTATACCGGTGGGTATAGATATTAGATGAACATCCTTATCAGGAATGAAACTGAATATCGTTACTATACCGGTGGGTATAGATATTAGATGAACATCCTTATAAGGAATGAACTGAATATCGTTACTGTACCGGTGAGTATAGATATTAGATGAACATCCTTATAAGGAATGAAACTGAATATCGTTACTGTACCGGTGAATATAGATATTAGATGAACATCCTTATAAGGAATGAAACTGGATATAATTATTGTACCTGTGGGTAAAGTGAGCATAGGATAAAACCGTGCGGGTTACCAAAGTTGCTAACACCCCAAGGCAAACTAATTGAAATGCATAGATACATAAATAAGTACACAAAAACTTGTCTATAAATAAGTGAATGTAGGCAGTGCACTAGGATAGGAGGCCTCTGATGCATACTTTGATGAAATTATTATATTACGGGATATCACTGTTTCACTAAGCTTCTCTACTCTACCTGTTAATATTATTTTGAGGGTTACATAATGCCAATATAAACTGATCTGCTAACTGGTATGAGAAAGTGTTACGTTTAGTGTATAGTTTGGCTGGATACTTTCACGAGTCATGCCTTATTGTGACGAACAGACAGAAGGGCGAGTGAAAATACAAATTTGAGAGTAAAAATACCCGCCATTGGACACGCTAAACTGTCTAATAAGATATTTATTATCCAACTTTTTCTATATATATAAGAAACGAGTTTTCCAGAGTATAAATAATTATTGTACAATATTGCAGGATATTTGTATTCTTCAGGCACTCTTGGGCGTTATTTGGGCTTCACTGTGTGTAGTTGGATATTAATAAGATGTATTACAAGATGCCCTGATCGAGAACGCTTGTTAATTGTGCACGTCAACTTTGGCTAACAAGGAAACATTATTTTGTGAATTTCAGTGTTTCCCGAAATGTCTCCTCGTTTGTCCGCGCGCGAAATATAACCGAAGCATTATCGGAATTCACAAATGCTTTCACAGCAATATTTCCTCGTTTTCCTCGTAGGGCTTTAGTCACTTCACGGGACTTTATGTTATTTTAGTTGGATCATTGGAAACAGTAACATCTGAATCGGCGTGTGACATATGCCAAGAGTAGTTTAACATTTTTTGTATTGTATTGGTTTACTCTAGGGGGGGCCATTTGTGATAAAAACAAAGACTTCAAGCAATCAGATAGTCTACAAAGGGTTTTGCATCGATGTTCTTAAGGAACTGGCATCGAAATTAAAATTTACCTACACGATACACGACGCGGCAGATGGGATGTATGGAGCTGAGATAAATGGAAAGTGGAATGGAATGATAGGCGAACTTGTCGACAAGGTAATTAAATATTACGTATGCATCAAACTAATGCAAGGTAGGTAAAACTGTGAAGAACAACAGCCATAACTTGTGAATTTGAACAGCTAATTCTTAGGCATCCCGATTTTGAGCAAAACGCAACTGATATACGTTTTGGGAATATACTACTTTGCAAATCAATAGTTACCGCACATTAAAACTACATATTATTAGTTCAGTGATCCGTTATCGGTTGAGTTCCGCAACAATACGACGTCAAGTGAAGTCGCAGATCCTAAATTTGCACGAAATTAAACGACAAAATGGCCTATGATTCTCCTAATGGTGTATAAGAGAAGTGAACAGAAATTCAAGTTGTTCTCATTCGTCCTTGAATGTGCGTTTCTACATGTACCGAGCAGTTATCATAAAATCACAACTTGGCCTATCTACATGGACATGCGCGATGTGAAAGCGCACTGACATGTTACGCATATCTTTTTGCTTGCGTTTTCGTTGAGGTGCGACTCTGGAAGTTTCAAGTCGCGATTGGAAAATTGTATTCAGCCGACCGTCAATAAACGCGGAGTCTAGCTTAATACAAAGTCTTCAAACGAGTACTGCCTTGACCTAATAAAAGTGCATATATCGTTATTTTTTTAATCAACATCGATTCTACCTCAAGTTTTGTGTACGAGTTCTATGCTCGTTTGAAATCATGAAAAATTGACTTTTCCTGACCTATAAGCCTGGGTCGATTCTTGGGTTGACGTCATCTAATTAATTCGACTTTGCAATAATTTGAATACATACTTAACATGTTGACTAAAATGACTTTTATTTTTCTTTAGTAACAACTCACAAACTGTATAATTTCTATAAATTGATGTTGTTGTGATAGAAAGGCGCCATGGAGAATAATGCATTAATGAGATTACGTCAATCCAGGGATACATACATACATGCACTTTATTTATCCTCGAATTTACAGAGTAGCTGAAATAAGCTAATATCTTCGAGAAAATAACTAAATAAACAAATGTTATTTATATTAATATATACATGATAAAGCTAATTTTTACACGAGTAATTGAATAATAATTGGAATTAATAACAAATTACATTTCAATGGTAGCAAAGTCATATTGCCTAATCAGATGGTTAAAGTCATTATAGGTATCGAGAACTTGTCGGGTAGTGAGTTCCAAACTTTAGCTGCAAAATATCGAAATAAGTGAAGGCCATACGAAGTTGTAGATGGTTTAGGAAGGCTGAGAATATTACTGCCTCAGAGAATAAGCTACTGATCTTAAGTTGAACAGATCTTTTAAGTATCCAGGGTAATTTTCAAAATGCAGACATTTAAAAAGTGTGAGCAGCATATTCTGAATACGCCTATTGTATATAGAGGTAGTTCCTGCTTTCTTAAGCAGCTGATTATAATCGGAGTCCTTATTCTTAAAAATAAACCTAAGAATGCGTCTATTTAATGCCTCTAGTTTGTCGGAATTGCGACTACCACAGACATGCCACACCATAGAACAATAATAAAAGTGAGGTAGTATACAGCCGTAACATGGTACTGTTTGGAATAAGTTTACGGAACCTAATCATAACATTAAATTGGTTGTTTACTTTTTTACATATGGTTGTGATGTACTCCTTGAAGCTAAGTTCATTATCTAATGTCATGCCTGGAAGATCCAGTTTGTCTTTTACTGGAAAGGAAAAGTCAAACTGAGAGCTGCCCAACACCATTGCTTGATGCTTAGTTGGGTTAGCGATCATTCCATTGTTTTGATACCAAGAGTTTGCTATGTGGACATCATGCTGCATGCGACTGTTAATTTCAGTTAGGTCCTTATCAGAGTAGTACAGTTGTCCGTCATCCGCATAAACATTCAGTTTTACTAATTTAATGTGAAAAAATAGGTCGTTGATAAATATGTTAAAAACGCTTCCCTGAGGCACGCCTCACTTCACCACATCCCACTTCGAGAAAGTATCTCCTATCTTGACTCGTTGCATTCTGCCGGATAGATCATCCTTAAGAAGAGCACAACTACTATCGCTAACCCCATACGCCTTCAGCTTCGCAAGTAATAACGCGTGCGGAATGGTGTCAAATGCCTTCGATAGATCCATTGACACCACGGCTACCGTTGTCTAAACTACGCCTCCAGTCTTCTGTTAATCTGAGTAGTGCTGTTTCGCAGCTATAGTACCGTCTGTAGGCAGATATAAAATCTGACAATATCTGAACGTAAAAATCTTGGAGCTGGGTTGACATTAGCTTCTCAAAAATATTGTTCAGAACCGGGAGAACAGTTACAGGCCTGTAGTTTACTTTACTTAATTAATCGTCTTTCTTAAAAAGAGGCGTCACTTGTCCCATTTTCCAGCGAGCAGGGTATTTGCATTGTCTTATTGAATCATTCATTATCGTTGTAAGCGGACCTGCAATTGCAGAGGTGGATTCCTTAATTAGCCGTGGAGATATAAAGTCGTGTCCACAGGCTTTACGCGTGTTGATACTTGATAAAAACTGTTCGAGTCAGGCTTTTACTTACGCGGTCATGGGTCACGAAAGGTCACATTTGCACGATTTCAAACAAGCGTAGAAGATAGCGTATTATCTATAAACCAAAACGTTCTTCACAGAAGTACTCAAAACTTGATGTAGAATCGATATTTATGATAAAAAAGTAAACGTTAGGTGGTACGCTCGAGTTGAGATTCCTTGAGATTCCACGCGTGAGTTTGACAGATATTAAACATGGTTTTCACTTCTGCCGCATGATGATTGGATGAATCGGTCGAATGACTTACTAATTTTATGCATTTTAATTAGTAGGTGGATACTAAAATAACCATGGCTTGCCGGCAGGCTCCTCTCCCTTCCTCTCCTTCCTAACTCCTCCCCCTCTTTTTTTCTCGCCCCAATCCCCTTAATGTCCGCTCGCTGCGCTCCGATACTCCAGAGCCGCAACGCAGGCTAGATTGACGATCGGTTGAATGAAATTTTCCATACGCGATTTGAAACGTTCACAGTCGCACTTCAACAAAAACGATAATAAAATGCCGCGTACATACTACAGAGCGCCGATAAAGAAAAGAAGACGTTTTTTTCAAATAAAATCTTACATGTAATGTGATTTTCATTTCTATTTAATTTTAGAAAGCAGACATGGCAGTCGCAGATCTAACGATCACAAACGACAGAGAAAAAGTAGTGGACTTTACCGTGGGCTTCATGTATTTTAAAGAGGAAATGATAATGAGAAGGGTTATGAAGGAAGAGATGAATCTGTTTCAGTTTATGATGCCCTTTTCGAACAAGGTTTGGTCGATAGTTTTGGTAACTATTACCGTGATTACTCTAACAGTATTTGCAATCAACTACTATAGTCCATATGGATACAAGGGCGGTAATGGAGAGAAAACAAGTGAGGAGTTTAGTTTGTTCAACTCTCTGTGGTTCTCCATTGCATGTATGCTACAGCAAGGCGCAGACGACACACCGAAGTCCTTATCAGGTTCGTATTAAAATTATAAAAAATATAGGTTGGGATGATGATCCATTCGCCATATTCAACATTCGAAGATAAAACCGAATCTCCGCGCGGCCATATTTTATACTTTATATATTATTGAATAGCTTTTAATCCTTATTAAAATAATTCAGGATTTCTATAACGGGACCTGAAACAACCATAGAGGCTGGTCAAAGCCAGGACCCGGCTAATTCACAGATCGAATTGGAATTTAGCGTGTTGGTTTATGTGGAGGGAGGAAAACCCTCGGAGCAAGGGCGAGATACCAACCAACTGAACTCAACATATGGCGCCGCGTCCGGGGATCGAACCCGGGACCAGAAGTGAGAGGCGAAGCACTTAACCACTGCGCCACCCCGAATCCCCCAAATAATGATTCTACACTAAACCCTAGTCAGTATTTAACCGATCACTGGGTTTACATCCTATTGCCATATTAATAGTTAATGTATCTTGTCATACTTTAACAAGGGATAAAAGAAACAATATCCAAGAGAACGGTGTTCTGAAATGTGGTAAGAAAAATGGATCTACTGTCAACGCTAACACATTTTAAAACATCTGCTGACACCGAGCCTAAAGTAAATTAGACTAGAGCTAAACCTCTCCGATACTGTTTAATTTTTGAAGGTTTCAGTTTGCCAATCGAGAGTTCGGAAATCGAACATTCAATCGATTGTGTTTGATTGCCCAAACTTTTGGGTGAGTTCGATTATGTTCGATAACCGAACGCAATCAAACTCAATCCATGGATTGAGTTCAATAGACCCTTCCACGGTTTCTTAGAACTTTTGATATATACGTATAACAGCAAAACCGTCGATACCGCTGAAAAGAGCACCTCGAATTTAGCCAAAATCCCAAATTTGAGAGTTATATCTTGAATAGGAGCAAAGTTATAGGCCGGCAAACTCGGAAAATTTCGGAACATTTTACAGACGTTTGTATGGAAATTTTGATTGGAGGGCACAAACTTGCCCCGATGGCTATAAAGTACGAGAATCCTTTGCGCGATTTCTTTTGTTTCTCTAATTTAGTAGGACCATTGTCTTGGCATTCTCAAAGGAGTAGGAACATCTGAATAAGAAAAATAACTTGAAAAAGATTCTGGTAGTTGTAGTCAAATGACGCCATCACGCCTATTCAATCGAGCACATTATACGGGTTTTGTTACGTTCAATTAATTATAAATTCGATTGGTTTGTTGATGGCAAACAGATCAAGAGGCATAATGACATTGACCTACTGAGTATAAATATTGTCTGTAATCTCAAATTTGACAAGCATGTGTCTACAATCTGTAAAAAGGTTAACATGCAACTCCAAGTTATTAAGCGTTTCAGAAACCTTATACCGGGTAATATCAAAGTACGCTTGTACAAGGCTTTTGTACTGGCAATTTTACAATATTGCAGCAGTGTGTGGCACGTTTGTGGAGCCAGAAACGCCGATAAGTTGGAATTGCTAAATGACAGGTCTAGTACGTATAGTGCCCTATTGAAGAAGATTAATAGTACATCTTTATTCAGTAGAAGAATTCAGGACATGCTTATCTTATTGTACAAATGTCTACATAATGTAGCTCCTGCATACCTTAGATCCTTACGCTCAAGTAACTACAACTTGCGGGGGATTATGAAGCTAAAAATAACGACAGTTAAAACCACTACGTTTGGCCTACATTTTTTTAAATACGTGGCTGCGAAACACTGGAATGAACAGGATGATGACCTGAGGGCATCTCCTAATCTAGCCACTTTTAAACATAAAATTAGACAGAGGATTATATCTGTGCTGTAATTATTGTTGTATTTTATATTGTATTTTTACTTCCGTATGTTCGAAGATACTAGCATCATAATGCTAATCTCACATTCGAACTGAAATTAAGTCTATGTATGTATGGTTCGAACATAGTTAATTGAGTGGAATGGTTAGGAAACCCGGTATACTTCAAAGGGGCTAACAAAGGCGCTGCGATTTATGTTGGAAGGGGTAAGACAAAAGATTGTGCACGGTCATAGCTCATTAGCGTCCTCTGAACGACTGAACCCACACGTTTCTATTGGCTGACTGATTAACGTATTGGTTTCTATTGTGTTTTGAGCACGGCCGATGGTTGAAAAAAGCGAACAAAGACATATAACAAAGGTTGCTGGGTTTCATAAAAAACTCCCTTTATTAACTGTGTGGTTTGAATAAGTTCGATTAGTTCGATAATCGAACTCACAGGAAGGCTCTTCGTTCGATTACGTTGGATGACCAAACTCAATCTACGGATTGAAGTCGATTGAATTAATCGAGTTCGATTGAGTTCGATTAGGATCCAGATTCAGATCCAATTACACACATATTCCACCATACGATAAGCGTTACAACGCGATGTTTTCATGTTTTTTCCAGGTCGTGTCCTGGCCGGCTACTACTGGTTTTCTATTCTTATCTGGGTGTCTACATACACTGCAAACCTGGCCGCATTTTTAACCGTCAAAGAAATCGTTTACCCGATTTCCGACTTCCAAAGCGCCATTAACTCCGATTATAAGGTCGCCGTTCTCATGTCCTCCAGCCTTTATTCGTTTCTCCGGGCAAGCCCGTATGAGCTTCACAAGGAGGCTTGGGAGAAGATGACAGAGGACCAGTCATTTCCTAATACGACAGCAGAGGCAATAAAATTGGTCCGTAATAAAAACTACGTTTTCTTAACCGACGGCCCTGTCATCGAATACATTGTTGGTAGAAGGCCGTGTAACCTCATTAAAGGTAAGGCGTTATCTAATGATGAGGTGCGTTCTTATTACTCGGGCTGCCTGTGGCGAGCCCGAGTCATAAATATCCCACTTTCGATGCAGCTATTTCAGTTAATGTTGTCTGGGAGATAGGGAATAGGGCATTCGGGCATGTGACATTCGGGCATAGGACATTCGGGCATGGGACATTCGGGCATAGGACATTCGGGCATGGGACATTCGGGCATAGGACATTCGGGCATGGGACATTCGGGCATAGGACATTCGGGCATGGGACATTCGGGCATAGGACATTCGGGCATGGGACATTCGGGCATGGGACATTCGGGCATAGGACATTCGGGCATGGGACATTCGGGCATGGGACATTCGGGCATGGGACATTCGGGCATGGGACATTCGGGCATGGGACATTCGGGCATGGGACATTCGGGCATAGGACATTCGGGCATAGGACATTCGGGCATAGGACATTCGGGCATAGGACAATCGGGCATAGGACATTCGGGCATAGGACATTCGGGCATAGGACATTCGGGCATAGGACATTCGGGCATAGGACATTCGGGCATAGGACATTCGGGCATAGGACATTCGGGCATAGGACATTCGGGCATAGGACATTCGGGCATAGGACATTCGGGCATAGGACATTCGGGCATAGGACATTCGGGCATAGGACATTCGGGCATAGGACATTCGGGCATAGGACATTCGGGCATAGGGCATAGGACATTAGGGCATAGGACATTAGGGCATAGGACATTAGGGCATAGGACATTAGGGCATAGGACATTAGGGCATAGGACATTAGGGCATAGGACATTAGGGCATAGGACATTAGGGCATAGGACATTAGGGCATAGGACATTAGGGAATAAAGCATTTTTATAATGTTGGACGGCTGTACACAGGCTAAAAATGGATAAATAAACCGTAAGCTAAGTAGACTAAGTAGTCCAGGTCATATAACTCGTATAATTCGTTTCGGTCTGAGAATACCCTAATACCCTATTCCCTATTCCCTATTCCGTAATACCCTAATACCCTATTCCCTAATACCCTATTCCCTAATACCCTAATACCCTATTCCCTAATACCCTATTCCCTAATACCCTATTCCCTATTCCCTATTCCCTAATACCCTAATACCCTATTACCCTAATACCCTAATACCCTATTACCCTATTACCCTATTCCCCTAATACCCTATTCCCCTATTCCCCTATTCCCCTATTCCCCTATTCCCCTATTCCCCACTGTCATATTCCCTATCTCACAGTGAACACTGAGATTACAGTGGCGTCTACGAATAGCAGTTTCAGCGGTATAGGCCATTTTTACGATGTTGCGCACGCATCAGTATAACAATAGACGCGAGCTGCTAAGACTCGTTCTGTTTCACCAGCCTTTTCTATTTAAAACAGATAGCCATTGTTCTAGCTGCGCGCGCAACATCGTCGAAATGGCCTATTGACCCTCAGGACGCCGCACGTTGATGTAATGAAGCGTAATTTCATCGATTTTTAGTTTACTTTTAGAACAGGTTTCAATTGAGTGTCGAAAGTTTTCGGTGATTGCTTTGTTTTTGTGTTTACTTAGCTTTTCTATTGGCTGTGAAAATGTTTTGTAATCAGTCAGCGAATCAAATTCCAGAGTAAAACCAATCGTGGTTTTGGTTATGGTTTTGGTTTCACGCCATCAATCCACGATTGCGTTTACTTTTCCTCCTGATTGGTTGCTTTCTCATGCCAGTGAAACCAATCGGTATTGACTTTAGTTCGTGATTGGTTCGTTGTAATTGCTTTGGTTTTGGTTTTACTACAGTCAATTGAAACCTGCTCTAACGTAGGAAGGCCACAGGTTTCTTAGCTTATGCTATTTAGTGCTAACCCTCGATAAATAAAGAGTTTATTATTATTGTTGTTATTACTGTGTATCTAAATTAGTTGTGTTTGTTTAAGAGGGTGTTGGTGTCCACAATAATGACAGTTCAATACCGCTGAAACTGCTATTCGTAGACTCCACTGTAATATCAGCTATTGAAATAACTTACTGAATATGCTTCACTATTCTTCGAGAACAGAATAAATGTAATTTACTCCGCAGACTCGTAGTGAAACCGTTTGGGCGTAACAAGTTAAGCATATATGGGCTGATAGCTTTGTGTGAAGTTATACGCATGCGTATTAGATATAAGCGCTCTTTCTAGCAAAGGAAATTGTTATTTTTTCCTATCGTTTTCCTCCTTTGGCTTATTCATATTTGGACATTTTCCTCGTGCTGGCTTTATTTTTCAATCAATGTTTCTCTATCCCTCGAGTATTCGCAACGTTTTCAATTACCGCCGAGTTCGCGGGACTGCAAGATGAACAGCTCGGGCTTAACTTTAATGACATTTTAAACTTAATCGGTGACAGGTACAACGCACTCAGGATCTAAAATGCCTTCTTCGTAATTAGGTAATAAGTTTAAAGTGCAAGTATCATGCCAAAAAAACAAAAAATTATATTGTACTATTGTGTTTGTTTCTCACAAAAAGGTATTAATCTTGCAGATTTGTAACATTTCTGGCATTTAAAGGGAAGTGTCACGGTAATAGGCTTCGCGTTCCAGACCGGAATCGAAACAACTATTTCCATCGTGTTTGATATGAACTACCGAACCTCTCGGCCATGTGGGATGCTTAAAATCAAAACAAATATGCAAAAATGACCAACAAACAGTGAATATAAACAGTCTCCTGGGAAAATATTGCAAATCCTTTCAATCAAGCATTGAAGGAGGGAAGTGTAACTGTTTGTATCCAATTAAAGCCACCGACTCGATACATGCGCAGTACCATCCATGACATAGCCCCTTTAATCCCTAATTTTGGTTAGTTTTCATGGTTCCTGTGACGTCATAAGATGAATCAACTCCCTCCCTAGAGAAAACTACTACAATAGAATCCTGTAGGTTTTCATTGTGACATCACAAGATGAATCAATCCCGTTATTCGGGTAACTTTTATTCTAGTTATTCTAGTTGAATTGCTGCTCCAGTCTCCCGAAGAAAACTAATTTAGACAACTGAAGTATATTAGAAATAGAATTTGGAGCAAAAAGAGTTAATGTTGTTTTATGGCGCTACTTGCACTTTAATGTTGTATTCTTTGTTTATACAATGCGCTCTAGTTTCTTCGAGACTTTGGCTCGCTCTACCTCATGTCGTCTACCTCTCCAATTACAAGTATATCATTACATAACATAGTGGATACTTACCGAGCTGCGAAGCGGCGTTGTAAATATCCACCATTACTATCTCTCGTGCGTGATTGGTTGAATGCGTCACGTGACCCGATATGTTCTCTCCGCGAGCGGGAAATGTCAGCGAATACACCCCCTGGGAGTGAATAAGCGCGTGTGAAAGAACATATTTGAGGGATGATAATAACAATAACCTACATTATGGCGTCGAAATATGCCCTGATATTGTCGTTGGACATTATTTGATCCTCGAAGCTTACAGTTTCCCTCGAGCTTCTCTCTCGGGAACTGTTCTCTTCTAGGAACAAATAATGTCCGCGGACGAAATATCAGGGCATATTTCGATGCCGCAAATAGGTTATTGTATTCCTATTCACAACTCAATGCTTTCCACGCGCTCTGATTGGCTACTGAGTTGTGTGGTATCTACTAATGTTTTATGTACAGTCGAGTCTTTGAACTGTCCTCCAATGCAGAATTAATCATAATTATGTGTAATGACGTGATGATCCAAAAACATTATACTATTCACCCCACAATCGACAGATTGTTAGCGAGACATCTATCAGTTTCAATTAATATTGCTCTGTACTAGTTATGGCCTTTAATGTACTTGGATGCCATATGATAGACAACATCAATCATATGTCCTCCAGATACAGAACTAATGCTTTTTTCAATTAACACTATGTGAAGCTGCGAAGCACGAAAACAGCTCTTTGTAATTACACCAATACTATTTATATTTCTCGGCAGTTGAAGGCTTAACAACACCCAGAAGTCTAGGCATCGCAATGAAGGCCAACGACCCACACTTACAAGAGGTTACGTTAGCGATACTGCGCATGCGCGAAGTAGGCTACCTTGACAGTCTGAAGCGCAAGTGGTGGGACGAAAACAACGAGTGTCCAAAACAAGTCAGTAAAAGTAAGTACGAACTAGAGACCGGGTCTTCTCTTGTCCGATACAGCAAAGAACCGTTTCTCCAAGTTTAGTTTTTATACGAACGTGAAAGGCGAAACAAATTTTAAATTGACGATTAAATATCCCAGCCGTGTTACACAATTTTTCGTGTAATAAATCTGTTTTCGCTTGCTCAAAGGTGATTGGTTATTATTTTGACAGCCCCATTTGAATTGGCTCGCGCGCTTACATGTACAAAACCTTTCAACTGTTTTAAAACCAGCGAAGAGCAGTTCATGAACCGCTGGATACACTTGAATATTTTCACTCATTTTATAGGTCCGTACTTGCACTCGAAAATCCAAGTGTAGATATATATATATTTATAATATAGATACGATAGTACGCGCGCTCTGATTGGCTAAGAAGCCATGTTTTATCAGAGTATATAACATGGTTAGCCGTGTTATATAGTTTTCAACTGGCGGTTTCCTTTCATCGCGCGCGTAAATCTATATTATAAAACAGATAAAGAAGCCTTAAATCCATGTTTTATACTATCATAAAACACTCTGGTCATTTGAGAACACTCTAGAAATGTTGAAAGCACGCGCCTTCGGCTTGTGCTTTAACATTTCTCTCATGTTCTCAAATGCCCATCGTGTTTTATGTAAGGGTTAGAGACTGCTTGTGAGTTCTTTATCGACAAATACAGGCACGCGCTGACTGTACGATGAACGAAAAATAATGAATACTGCATGAGGCCGAAGGCCGAATGCAGTATGAAGAAATTTTGAGTTCATCGTACAGTCAGCAAGTGACTGTATTTTGCCGATAAAGCACAAACATAAAGTCTCTAACCCTTTTAATATTCAAACTGAGTGCACTGTCAGCCGTGAATTTCAATTTCAATCAGTTGTCAATAACAATTTCATAAAGAAGTCAAATATTTCGCATGAATTAAATCATTTTATGGTAAATATCTCCACAAAGAAAAGTCATTTCAATAGACAATGAATAAAAACAGAAGTAGATAACTTTGCAAAGAATAATTTACTTTGGCGTTCGGTCAGTTTAGTTGACGCCTTGCGAGTACATGTTTGTACATTTAACTCGAAAACGTTTCTCTTGGAGCCATGTATTAAAATATCGAGTATTTAGCCGGCTTAACTCCTAGATAGTCTACTTTCTTTAATAGTTTCTTTCATTCGAAAATAACTAACCTGCAGATTCCAGTGAATTGAAATCTTGAAACCGGCCTCCATGTGCTCGGCTCTGATGCAAACATTTTCCAAATAAAAATATCCTAGGTTTTCGAACCTTCCACTGAATTGTCGCTTCATTGTCTCCTCTTATTGACAGAGTAAGGTCTCGCCGGAAATAAAATCCATTTCTTCAGTTTGGACTGCTAGAGTGGTGAAGAAACTTTTGTTTACTCAGACACATGTTGACTAGTTAGTTGTTGTACTTCCAGCGCTTGCAAATCAGCCATTTCTAACGAACGATTATGCAAATGTTTGCCTGAAAACATAATGCGAGGCGAATAGTATGATTGTACATTTAACTCGAAAACGTTTCTCTTGGAGCCATGTATTCAAATATCAATTATTTAGCCGGCTTAACTCCTAGATAGTCTGCTTTCTTTAATAGTTTCTTTCATTCGAAAATAACTAACCTGCAGATTCCAGTGGGGCAGTGAATTGAAATCTTGACTCGAAACCGGCCTCCGGCCATGTGCTCGGCTCCGATGCAAACATTTTCCAAATCAAATATCCTGGGTTTACGAACCATCCACTGAATTCTCGCTTAATTTTCTCCTCTTATTGACAGAGTAAGGTCTCGGAAATACAATCCATTTCTTAAGTAAGACTACTAGAGTGTTGTAGAAACCTTTGTTCACTCGGACACATGTTGTACTTCCAGCACTCGCAAATCAGCCATTTCCAACGAGAGATTATGCAAAAGTTCGCCTCAAAATATATATCTTCTGTCACACAGGCAACAGAGTTCAATCCTGCCGTTACCTTTCTAGTAATTGTCTGCATTTTCACTGTTTAATATGCGATGAGGTTTTCCAAGCCGTCCAAACACGTAACTAAGCGAAGGACTAGGTCTCCCTTTCCCTTTAGGTAAGAGAGGGTCTGGGTCGAGTGCTGTGGTCACCAATAATGCACGCTCATTAGCCAATCACATGCTTGGATTTTGTACAATGCACGAAATTTGAACATTAAGATAGTATAAAGCATGGCTAAGGCTTCTTTATTTGTTAAATATCCACGGTATTATAATCACCATTGAAAACTATATTAGGTAATCTATTTTAAATAGAAATACATAAATGTAAGAGAAAAACTAATTACATCAATATACTTTTAAATAAGAATTAAAAACTAGTCTAACTATTAAAAACTACCGTGAGCTTTGGATATAAACCGAGAAAGGGTAGGAGCCTGCTTAGCTTCAGGTGCGGAGAGACCATTCCATAAAACAGCCCCTGACTGTAGGCAAAATATTATTTTAGAGCCTCAGTGGGAGGTATAGGAACAAACTAAGATATTGTTATTTGAACCTCGAAGGTTGTACTGATGTAAATTGGTAATTGCCATAACAAACGTTTCTGAAAGATAATTAATCAGGAACTTCCTTATTCATAGTTTTATACAGGAGGGTTTTAACATGGTTTGAACGTCTCACAGCTATGCTAAGTCAGTTTAGATCACTTAGGATTTGGAATGACCGGACATTAACTCTTTCGGGTCCCAGCCTGTAAATATAGGTCCCCTGAGACCTATATGAGTAAAAAATATTGCATCACATCTAGACATGCCGGAAAGACGATGTTGCGATATTATGTGAAGGGATGAATGGCTTCAAAGTCAGACGTATAACAGGGATCGCTCGACTCTTTCACTATGGAGAAAAGCTCATTTGTTTTGGCGTTGGTTTTTGTTTCTTCGATTTTCACGAATTTTAAGGAGCTGGAAATCGGCTCAAAACATCCTTCCCATTCGCACTTGAAATCAAGAGCAAACACAAAATCAGCACTCAGTCGTTACATTACCTTCTTTAATCGTTCGAACCACCAGGTTTGTTTGCACAAAACACAACAAGCGACTGTGAACCGCGCTATTCTTGTCACTGCAATTCTCTGCACCACGTTCTCCTGTACCCACCCCCAATTGCATGCTGGGTAATGGACAAAAATGTCACAAGGGGTCCACCCCCCCTTCTGGGTCTCCGGTAAGTTTTTTTTATAAGTCTTTTACCCTTACAACCAAGAGCGGTGATTTGGACTCAAGCCGTTGCTTTAAAGTGACAAAAACACATCCTAATAGGTTGAGTAGGGGTAAAAGACAGCCAACTACAGGATTTCAAGGATTTCAGTGAATAATTATTTCATGTGTCTCAAAGCAGAAACACAACAGAAAAACCCTGTGAAACCCCTCACAAGGCCTACTAAAAGCAAGCCAAGTACTTTTCAGCCGTCCTCAGACTTAATGATGTCCTCAAGCTCTCTGACAGTGGCATTTTTCTCCAAAATTAGAGCACATTTCATTGGAAACCCTACCGAAGCAGCCATATCTACCGTCAACGAGTGCACAGAATTCTTCCAAATGGCATTGTGGGAAAGGTTTGAGCCCTCGGCTTAAAAGTCAGCAGTATTTAACTGCTCCGGGCTAGCCAAACTTGAACTGAGGGGGGAGGGTTGAGTTAGCACTCAGGATTTCACCAATTGAGCTCACACACGATCGGACCCGAAAGAGTTAAAATCAGACCCCATAATTGAACGGGCTGCCCTATTTTGTAATTTTTCAAGTTGGTGCAAGGCCTTAACCAATATTTCCCCAAAGAGTACAAGAATAATCAAAGTGTGGTAGGATTAATGATTTGTAAATAGAAATTAAAATCCTGTGGGGTAATGTTGGTTTGAGTCTTGTAAGGATAGGGTAGCAAGGACTTTAGCGACTTTCGTGTGACCTCAGAGAAATTCGATTCCCATAAATAAAATAAAAATATTTTGTTTATCCTCGCATGGATGAATGAGGCTAATCAGGCCCCCTAGCAAGATATGCTAATGTATCCGAGACTCATTCCACACACACTCCTTTAATACTACCACGCTTGGCACAAATGACCCTAAAATCTATCACTTTGCTATATTTTCAAAAGTTTCCAACGTAGAAGATTTTTTTTTTGTGGGAGGATGAAGACCGATTACCTAAACGAAATCCGATGCTTTGAACTACCGTAGACATTTTGATGACGTTACAGTTACGTCATATATCCATTTATAATAGGTTTCTCGATGTTTTGAATTACCTTTAACATCAGTAAATTTTATATTTTCGATTTCCCATCATGTCGACAACAAAGAAACCGAAAACTCGAGTTCGATTGGTTAAGAGGGAGAAAAGTTATGAAATTTTGCATTTTGGCAATTTTCCCGCCAAAATTTGGCGGGAAATATTCAATACAGAACCATTTACAAAATAACTTCTTCATTCATCTTTTAGAGTTTAAAATATTTGTTTACGACAATCTAGTAATCAAAAGGGTAAATCGGTACCCACAACCGTATGTTTTTAGAATTTTCAATTTTTGAGAGGAAATACTTTAAAATTCATAGTGAAAAAGAGGAAACGTCATTATGACGTCATATTTTTTTTAAAATGTCTTTTAAAAATAACTATTCGAGTATTTTTCGGGTTTTAAAGAGGAACTGTACTTACTGTACACTGAATCGCCGCAATATGGTCTTTTTTACATTTCTTCAATTTAGAAAGCGTGACTAATGTCAGACCCATGACGTCAGAAAATGTGACGTCACAGGAAACTTCAGTTCTTAATAACTCAGCAAATATTTATCTTAGAGACTTTAAAATTGCGGCAATCAAAAACACACATTTATGTTGTTGTGATAACATGCTATTTCAAACGTATAGGTAACCCACAATTTGACTTTAAAAGGAGTCGTTCGTTATGACGTCACACTGACGTCAATATACAAATGTGTTTGATCCTAAAGATGTTATTACATTTTAATATTAACATACGAAAATTTCGTTAAATTTGACAGCGAATTAAACAAGATGTGCTGGTTTATATATTTTTGGCTCGCTTTTAGTGATCGATTTTGAGGTAACATATGCCATGCGTGTACATTCATATAATATTCTCTGCACTTAACGCTCAGCTCACATGACTGTTGGTTTTTACGGAGGGAGGAAAACCGGAGAACCTCTCGTCCGGGAATCATACACGGGCCACAGTGGTGAGTGGCGGCGGTCTTACGCGCAGCGTTTCATCTAATGCCGTTTCATCCAATTCAACTCCAAGACACTTGTAGTTCATGACCCTCTTGATTTGGTGGTGACCATCTATGCTGACATTAGGTTGACATGGTGATAAGGACATTTTTTGGCGTGTTCCAATAAACATACATTTAGTTTTAACAATATTAAAGCGTAGTTCACACGTGCACATTTTCTGTGACAAATTTTCTTTGACAAAGTGATGTGCTCGTGTATATGAGTAAGCAAATCATTATGTTGAGAATAATTTTGGCTATGCGCGATAAATGACTTTGGACAGCGGAGACGCACATTATAAGAAGGCGAGGGTACTAAGTCGACTTGCACGTGTTCTGAGATGGCACCTCTCAAGAGAAAACAGCGAATTGTATGCGGAATAGCGGCATTTATGCTTTAATATATACGAGGTGGAAAAGGAAAGAAAAGTGAAAGACGATGGTAGGTTCGACCGTGGGCAACAGAGGGACGACGATAAGCTCAGGGCCTAGCCAACAACTTAGTCCAGTGCGCTAGCAATTTACAATTTGGCAAATCATTGATATAGAGTAAAAATAGTCCTGGGATTGAACATGTGGTATTCCACGTTGTATAGTATAGGTTTCTGATTTAAGATTATTGACTATTGTAGTTCGAGTTCTCTCTAAGAGATAATTTTCGAATGAATTCATTGCTTTATCTTTAAAACCATAACACCCCACCTTCCTTAACAGGATTTCATGATCAATAGTGTCAAAAGCCTTTTTCAGATCAATAAAAAGAATAGCATTTGTCAAACCATTGTACTGATGTTAATATACCAATTATTTGATGCTTCAAGGAGTGCCGTGAAAGTAGAGTGTAATGGTCTGAAGCCAGATTGAAATTTAGCAAGGATATTGTTATCTACTAATACTGGTATGCCTGGTTGAAAATTGCTTTTTCAAAAACTTTAATGACTACTGATAAAAGTAGTCGTATAACAACCATCCTCTTCACACATATACCCTTTATATTTTAATCTTCGACTGCTTTTACCCATAAGTTATCAGTTAGTCCAAAGCACTGAAATTAAAGAAACATGCTTAGTCACATCGAAGCGAGTAACTTACCGGCTTAGTTCATTGTCAGGAAAGTTATCTAAACAAAATACGGAATGCATACTGATGGTTCAATCATATCATTGTAAGCCAAAACATTATTGGTCATAATTTCCTTGGTAAAACGCAAAATAATTGACGTCACGTGACGTCATAGCCGCCATGTTGGTGCCCTTAAGTACATGTAATGTCCAGATAAGAACTGTAGTAGAATCCATTGTTCTGCGGCAATGAGCCTCCCCCACATACGATTTTGCTTGAATATGCCTTAAGTGCTTTGGGAGGTATCTACAGTCCAAATTACATCTCGAAAAGAAAGTATTTTTATGCTATTGGCTCTTTTTTCTGTGAAAACGCAGAGAAGCCACCATCCAGCCAATCGGATATAGAGAGAACAAAGGATTTTTCAATCGCAAATTTGAGAACGTTCCCCACACACGATAGATATTCTTCAAAATTAAACCAAGTTAGTTTGATCAAAAATAAATTCAAACCACAAAAAAAAAATCGAAAGAAAATGCATCAATGCTTGATTGAAATTATTTTCAATATTTTACTTGAAGACTGTATATTTACGCAGTTTATTAGTCATTTTTGAATATTTGCTTTGATCTTTAACCGTCCCACATGTGCGCGAGGTTCGTCAGTTCATATGAGAATCGCTGATAATGACCGTATCCGGCCCGGATATCTAATGTAATGGTCTCTCACCGTGACACAGTCCCTTGAAGCAGAGCATCACAGAGACGTTCACTCTACAAAAGCTGAGTGACAACTGAAAGTGTCAGTGGCCTGGCCATGGTCATTTTATACCGGAACTTCCTGTTTAACGTTTTATCGCAAGGAGTTTGGTTGTTAGTTTGTTCAAACATTTCCAACGATTACTGCAATAGAATAGTCGTGAAAGTTCGAGAGGTCTACGGTTCGAGTCCTGTTAAGTGCTACCAAAGATTGTTTTGTGTGTCGTTGGTTACTACCGTCTACGATTTCCAGCCTCTAAACTCATAAATTATATAACACCCCTACAAAAAAACTCATACATATTACATAACATCCCATAATGCACTGGTTGTTCCGAGTGATTTACATTGGGGAGCCGCAGTCGCGCCGTGGTTAAGGTGGCTCGCCTGGATTTTCCAGGGACGCACCATACCCACTTTGAACGGCTGATACTCCACTGTCAGAGCTCGGTCTGGCTAGCCGCGTCACCCATTTACTAGAAATAGAATAAACTTTACAAAAATGTAGGTTAATTGTTTGACATCGGTGTTGCCATAGCAACACAGCGTTGACGTCATGTATTTTACATATCAATTTTCTAGACTGAAATCTAGACCTAAACTTTTAAAACAACCTAGTGTTCCTTGTAGTCTAAATGTAGGCCTTCAAGACTGCAAAGTTTAAAAAAAATTGTATGAGAGAGTTTTCGAAAAAAATTGGGTTGAATATTTTCGTTTAAAAAAATAAACAATTCCCCTTAGTTCTGTTTAGTCGTCGAGAACTATGTTTTCTGGACCGATTCAAGCGATGTTTTTAGCATATTTCATACCTGTGGCATGAAAATTTCATTCCATTTGCTTTATTTGATTTTGGTTTATGGAATCATAAGTAACATCATAAATATGCTCATTTTACTCAAAATAGTAACGTATTTGCTAAGGAAGCTGTAATTCGAAAATTAGTCGATAAATCTTTTTTAAATCTTTTCACCTGAAATTCAACATGTACTACCCTGTCCTGTAAATTTCAAGAGCATTGAATCATTTTAAGGGAGCGGAATAGAAACAAAAACGTAGGGAACTTTTACATTCATCCTCGCAAGCTTCATTGCTGTATCATTTTGTTGATAGCTTCCGTCTTTCCCAAATTTCTCTTTTGTCTGGATTCTACATACTTGTGTGCCTTTGAACTAACAAGTTTACCATACACGCTTCGCTACTATCGGAACGCTCGTGCAAATTATGTTCTTAGTACAATGACATGCAGTTATCATAGTCACGCTGCCCGTTGTAACGCTGTTATAATATAATAAATATTTATTTACAAAACGTTTTATATTATCACTAATACAAAATCTCGTTTTAAATTAATATTTAGAAAATGTGTTTTCGGATATTCTTCTGTCTAAAGGTGTGGTCTAGACGTCAAGGGCACTTTTTCCCGATCTGGTTACTAAAAATACACTTATTCAACATTAGCATCCCGCACTGCACTGCCTGGCTTCATGGTTTAACTAATTTGCATGTCATTGTACTAAGAACAGACTACGAAGTCTCACCTCTGTCTATGAACAAGCAAGTAAATAGTGTATGTAAATCGGCCTTTTACCATCTACATAATATTTCTAAGATTAGAAAATATATTTCCTTCCAACACTGTGAAATCTTGTTACATGCGTTTGTAACAGCGAGACTAGATTACTGTAATGTACTTCTTTCAGGACTTAAACAAGAACAGATTCGTAAACTTCAATATGTTCAAAACTCAGCGGCACGCCTACTTACTGGTACACAAAGAACGGATCACATAACACCTATATTAAGGGAGCTGCATTGGCTACCCATATCTGCTAGAATTAGTTTTAAAATTTTATTATTAACTTTTAAGTCACTTAATGACTTAGCGCCATCATACTTAAAGGAGTTGTTAGTACCATATATCCCTAGAAGGACTTTGCGCTCAGCAAATAAGGGACTACTAGTACAGCCTCGATGTAACCTTAAATCGTATGGACATAAGGCTTTTTCGTATATAGCACCACAACTCTGGAATTCTCTTCCTACTAATGTTAGACACTGCAGCTGTCTTAGCACCTTTAAATCTATGGTTAAGACGTATCTTTTTGAGATTGCTTATAATCTTAATTAGAAAACCGTTACTTAGCTTTATAACTAGGACTATTAGTATTAATATAATATTTATCTTAAATATTGTAAAAATAGATTTTTAATTTACTATTTATATTGTAAAATAGCATGCAATTGGTTAATATCAATGTTTTAAATTCTTATTATTGTAAAGCGCCACTGGATTCTTAGTAGAAGTGGCGCTATAGAAATTCATTATTATTATTATTATTATCTGTGGCCCAGATTCTATCCCCGGACGCGGCGCTATACGTGCGTTGCGTTTGTTGGGATCTCGCCCTTGCTCCGAGGGTTTTTCTCCGGATTCTTCGGTTTTCCTCCCTCCACAAAAACCAACATGTTAAATTCGAACTGTGGATTAGCCGGGTCCTGACTTTGATCAGCCCCTATGGTTGTTTCAGGTCCCGTTCACATAAACGATAATGGACGGACCCACCAATGAACTAATATATGTTATATTTACTGGCAGCCATCAAGGGTACACGCATTGAACTCGAGGACATGTTGGGTGTATACTTGGTGTTAGGTGTCGGTATTATTGTCGCCTTCTTGGTTCTTGCACTAGAGATCTTCTGGTACCGAGAGGGAAGAGCTAAATTCAGTAACCTTTACAACAAGAAGAAAAAAACGCCAAGGTGAGAGTGGTACCCTCGATTTCTTAATCCAGGATTTGAAATGATCTAGTTACTTTGCATCGTCTGTGCTTGAAAGAATACCAATCTTTGCTAGCCCTTGATCATGATAAGCTGGGACAGTGCCGACGGAGTCACATTTCTAGCAGTTTTTAACAAACCTTGCGTAGTTGCTTTTACCTTCCACAAATATTTGAACAACTTATTTCATCCAGAGCTTCGCACAGCGTAACACATCTAGTCTTGCAACAACAGTGACGTGCCATGGGCTATTTGGGAGTTTTTAAACGACGGCACAAAACAATAGACTTAATTACCAAGAACAATAACTGCACGTGAAAATGCGCGCAGTGACACACATTTTTGCCGTCTTCTTTAAAATCACAACGCGAAAACCACAAGTTTTACGTTGAGCAGAGAACATCAACGTAAGAAATTAAAACGTTCTTATTTTCGTTCGGCGTAAACGAAACTTTTTGTGCATCCAATTTTTCAAAAATCTGGATGTGAAAAGCAACGCAAGATGAATGAAAGAAATAATAAACAAGCGATTTGACGAGAAAGCACTTTTTCACGTTCCGTCGTCGTCGACGTTGCCGTTCTCGATGCTTAAACTCCCTATTGTCGCAGTTCGGCCATCTTGGATAAAACAATGGTTTTGGCCACGGTAGCCTCGCACTGGTGGGTTTCAGAACGAGTTTACCGGAAGAAAACAAAGGTTTTTATTCTCCTGGGACTCAACATGTCCGCCACGTGATAAAAGCCCATATGACAGACAGACAGAATCACATAAATGTAAATTACGCCCTTCATTGATCCAGCATTGGGCTTGGTTCAGACGCCGTTCCATGTCCACCCGTGCCGAACGCAACTGAAACAAAGGATAATAATTGGGCAGATTTGTTTATCTAATTGAGGTGCATCACAAGAGTACAGCGGCATCTAAAACGGGCCAAAATATCAAATATAATTAACACGTGAAAATAAATTCTCGTAGAATGGACAAATAGGAATTTTACTTCCAAACTTTGGACGCATATATTCAAACCTGTATAACCAGTTTCGTATTCAAAAATTACCGCTGAATGCGATGACTACAACGCATTTATACAGGGTTAACCTCGTTCTGAAGTTAAACATTCATAAATACCAGCGAGAAGTTTCAAAACGTGAAACTACAACAATACACAGAGTTGTGAATAGCCCACCTTCTTGCTGGTATTTATGAATGTTTAACTTAATAAGAACGAGGATAACCCTGTATACATGCATCTGTAGTCATCGCATTCAGCGGTAGTTTTCGAATACGAATCTGGACTATTGCATCCGTGTAGGCTCTCCTTCTCGGTATATACTTCATGGTAGTGTTTCGTTCCATATAGTCTCCCCGCATAATCATTTCCTCTACTGTTTTACAGTATTATGCAGGGAGACAATATGGAACGAAACACTACCATGAAGTATATACCCCCTTCTCTCTTCTTCTCTTCTCCCATGAGACTGTTCAAAGGCTAGAAAAATTGCAAAATGTGACAGGACGTTTCAGTTTGCGTTCGCTTGTAGTTTTATATCCCCTTCATGCTACTTTATAGTTTGTGAAAAATAAATCCTATCCCTTTCTCCACCACAGAGTCCGCGTGGAACCATCAGACGCAACCAAGGCTTAGACAGCGTCCAGTCACACATCGTTACTTATTTTAATGTGAAGATTGTTCTCTTATCATTAGTCAAAGCTTTATCACATTGCAATATGACACATCCTGGCTAAATCTAATGACGGAACTCATTATTCGACGATGGAAGATTGTGAGGGGTACAAAACTGTGCGTTTTGCTTACAAAAATGACGATGAAGACATTGATAGGGTAGTGATGGTAACAAACGCGGACCCGCCACAGTTGACAGCGATACCAATGATAATGGTGTAATGGAAGATGAGATTCAGAAGAGAATAGCAATGCAATTGATATATAGTAATGGTATAATTATATTACGCCGGTTAAACAGTAGATATTTAGAACTAAAACGAATATTTAAACAGAAAGCTACAGATAATGCACTGGTTCGTGAATTTACTTCAAAAGCATTCTCTACAATATCGATTACAATATCGATTACAATGACACACGCTGAACACATGATCTCTTAATAAAACTTGGCTTCCACCTGAACCGTAAGTTACACAATTATAGGGGTGGGTGGTCATTTCTCTATTTTCTCTTTTCTAGCCTGGTCACACACTCCCCTCCTAAAATGATTTCCTCCTGGACATTGTGACTTGAATTGATTGTCCAAGGCCATAAATGGAAACTACTTATGAGTAAATATTCATGTAGAGTGATCAGGTCTACTAGATATATTCTGACACATGTAGTTCATTCTTAAACTTGCCCTTATCAATTAGTACTATCAAATTCAATGCCACTCTAAGATAACAGTGTGTCTTTTGCATACTAACATTCTGATAGTAAGACGAGTGTCCTTTTCCCCCCAATGTTCTATATTAAGGTATAACTATAATGTAACTAATCTGTCGTTAGCAAATGTCCATGGTTTAGTACACCATGTGTTGTGGCGTCCAGTAGTTCACAAGGCTTGGGTGATACTGGTATGCGGGAAGCTCTGGTGATACTGATATTGTGCTGGGACTATCCACTGCTGAGGAGGAGGCCAAAACATCCTTGGCTGGGTAAACACGCCACTCGATGATTGAATGCTAGCTTGATACACATGGTGGGTAGTACGATGGGTTCCCAAGGGAATTGTAGTGAAGCAGAACAGGGGGCTGGCGATTGCGCGCCGGTCGTCCTTGCTGTTCCTCGGGCAGTACTGGGTCCGCATTCATTACTTCGACGTATTCAAGGGGATGCTGATCTGCCTACCAGGGAGAGTTTTTTTGTTCCCCATCTTCTGCTTCCGCGTTGGGTTCACCTGCATCTTCAACCAGTACCGGTTGGCGGCATCTGGTGGACTGCTTCCACTTCTGTTGCTTGTGCCGGGTCACCAGTTGGTACCCTATCCATCTCTGTTGGGGAGAGCCCTTCGAGTACCAGGTCCCCACTGCTGTCGCTATCACTGTCGCTTCTATCTGGTTCTGCCTGTCCTACATCATTCGGCATTGCACGTCTTCGCCTCCTTCTGGGGCGCTGGACTGCTGCTGCCATATCTTCAGGGACGTCAGTATGGAGGAATTCACAAGGATGGAGCAAATTCCTGTGGAGTACACGCGATCTACCAGCATGTCCTTCAGGTTTGACCTCAAACACCGGCATCTCGCCTTTCTGCTCTACTACTATGTGTACTTGGTCCTCCCAGTAGGACCGAAGCTTGCCAGGTCCACCACGTTCGGACAGATTGCGCATAAGAACTCTATCTCCCGGCTGTAGTTGGGTGAACCGAACCTTCTTATCGTAGTGTTTTTCCCCACAGCGGCGGACTTGTCACTGTTCTTCATGGCGATGGAGTATGCCTGCCTCATTGCGCTTTTCCATCTTTCTGCATACTCTGTCGGGGTTTGTTCTGTTGGTGGTGGCAAGGTTCCAAACAGGAGGTATACTGATAGTCTCGGTGAGCGACCAAATAGCAAAAAGAAAGGTGAAAACCCAGTAGCGCCGTTGCGAGTACAATTGTATGCGTGGACAACTTTGTTAACCGAGTCCTTCCATTTACTCTTTCTGTCTTCTGGTAGTGTCCGCAACATTGATAGTAATGTCCTATTGAACCTTTTAGTCTTTCCGTTTCCCTGAGGGTGGTAGGGAGTGGTCCGCAGTCTCTCAACTCCACTTAGCTTTTGCAGTTGGTGAAAGGAAAGAGTGTATTATCAAACTCCCTTCCCTGGTCATGCAGTAGCTTTTCGGGAAACCGAACCGCAGAACAAAGTCATTGAACAATTACTCCGCTGCTGTTGTGCTTGACTTGTGTTTGGTCGGATATCCCTGAGCAAACCTAGTAAAATGATCTATTATCACCAGTATATACTCATAGCCACCTGAGCTCTGTTCCAAGTGCAAAACGTCGATTGACACTAGTTCAAATGGTAATGATGTGGTGATACTTTTGAGCGGCGCACATGTAGGCAAGACTGGCCTCCTCTGTTTCATACAGCCACAGATGTTCGACACAAAGTGAGTTATGTCCCCTCCATGCCTGGCCAGTAAAATCGTTCCCGAGCTAGATGCACAACCCTTGCAGCCCACAAATGTCACATTTCCTGGTGAAGTTCCTTGAAGATTATTGGATGGAACTGTCGTGGTACCATCAGCTGCTCAGGTACCCACCACTATTACGATACAGCAACCCATCTTCTCTGACCGTGAGTCTATGCCACTGCCGCAGTAATGCCTTTGTACAGGGAAGTTCTTGCTTAGTATCTTGGATGGATGGGCGCATTCCTTCAAGCTTAAAAGCCAAACCCCTGCCAATTGCTTGGTCTTGCCTCTGGGCATGCAGGATTCTGTCTTTCCCGATGGTGATTTACCCAGCACCGAGAGATACCTTATCAAGCTCTAATATAGTCTCATCATGCATAATAGCAGATATCCAGGTTGTATTCCCTTCCCCATGTGCCACAACTTTAGTAATAGTTGCGTTGATCTGGTTGGGTGATATACCCTCAGTACTTCCATCCATATAGTTTGCACATCCTCGAGAGCGCGTCCTCGTCTCCATTCGAGCGACCTGGTCGGTATTTGATGCTGAATGTAAAATCCGCCAATTCGGCAACCCAGCGATGGCCGGTAGCATTTAACTTGGCTGTTGATAACACATTAGTGAGGGAATTATTATCTGTGAAGACCGTAAAATCCGGAGCATAGTACAGGTAGTCCCTGAATTGCTCTGTGACAACACAAATCCCTCTTGCGATGCATCTGTATGGAGCACGAATTGTTGACTGTAATCTGGAAACCCTAGGATTGGAGGTCTTGTCAGATGGTCCAACAGTTCCTCCAGGGCCTCTTGGTGTTGTTTCTCCCAAATTATTACTTTGTTTGATGATACAGTCCCACAGTTCTTATTAGACTTGCAGTTACTGTTACTGTTTACAGGCCTGATCGTGTCAGTAGGGAAAGCTTGCGGTAGATTAAACAAGGGTTTAGCTATTTTGGAAAAATCCTGAATATATCTACGATAGTATCCAAGAAGTCCTAGCAGCTTCCTCACTTCTCCCACCGTACCAGGTTTAGAGTCCCTTAGAGCCGTAACAGCAGCAGTCTTTTTCGGGTCGAGCCTGTACCTATCAGCCGAGACAATACGTCCGAGATAGTTCACCTCCCTATGGAACAGTTCACACTTCTTCACATTCAACTTGATACCATTAGCCCGAAGTCTTTGCAAGATTATGCGAACATAGTCTACGTGATCCTCAAATGTTTTACTGAACACGATAACATCGTCCAAGTATGGAATTCAAATTTTATCCCTGAGTTCCCCTAAACAATATTCCATGAACCTCTGGAATTCCGCAGGCGCATTCATGAGTCCAAATGGTATGCGAATCCACTCAAACAGGCCCCATGGAATAACAAAGGCTGTCAAGTGACTGCTCTTGGGGCTTATAAAGCCTTAATATGCTTTGCCCTGGTCCAAAAGTGAGAACCACCTGTTACCACCAAGACTGTCCAGGTAGTTTGGATTCTTGGTAATGGTGACGGTCAGGGACCGTTTTCTGATTTAGCTCACTATAATCAATGCACAGCCGGAGGGACCCATCCCTCTTGCGTACACATACAACAAGTGAAGAGTAGGCAGATCGTGATCTCCGGACCCATCCTTTATTCAATAAATCCTCCACGTACTGTTTGACTTCTCGGTATAGTGGTCTCGTCACTGCCATATACATGTAGTTTCTTTGCACTGGTGTTGAGTCCGTTAACTTGATAGCCATTAATAAACCCTCTGCGTTTCCAAACTGATCTGCCTTAGTAAATAACTTAGCGTCCTCTTCAAGCATCTTATGAACTATATCCCTTTGTTCAGCAGACAGTCCTTCAAGGTTGACATCTGCTACATACAAAGTTTCTGCTGCATTTTCATGCTCTACTTTAGAAGCTTCGGCAATCATGGTACTCGCAATTTGTACTTTGCACTGATTAGAATCATTGTAGGTTTCCTCACATCCATCACGCATGTCACGTTTTGTCACCTCTAATGGCGTGACCGAACTCACAAGGTGTAATTGTCCTAACGATGTCCTATTCCTTAATGATAATCTCATGCATTGTGGGGTTTTCAACTTGGATGTTGACTCGTTCCCCCCTTGATTCAGTTACGAGTGTCTCTGTCACCTCAAGACCATCTGGCCAAGCACGTTCAGGATTTGGCTCAAAAAGCACTGGCATTCTCCTTTCAATAGGACCCACATTTACATGACACGAAACACGAGCGACCTGACCTCCCGGGATAAGTATGTCCCTCTAACTGGTCTTGACAGTTGTTAACTCATGTGATTTCTCAGTGTTTTATTATTATTATTATTACAATGATATTTATTGAGGGAACCACACTCATCGATGTGATGATTTTCAGGAGGGCCCTCAAATAAAAAATAAATAAAATATACAAGAATATATAATACATATACATGAAACAGTTGACAAAAAGAAAAGATAAAATACGTAGAAGCCAAAAACTAAAAGTCCATATCTAAAAACTATATACAATTAAAAATATTCGCCTTCAATTGATTCTTAAATACAATGGGATTGTCAAGTTCTCTAATGTTCGTATTAAGGTCATTCCAGGCATTAGAGCACTGGAAAGAAGTTCTGAAAGTTCCCCAATTAGTGCGTGAGGGGGGTCTTCGCAAGTCTCTCTTATTTCTTGTGTTGTAATTATGAATTGTATCGCCATGTTGAAGATTAAAGTCATAAACAAAGAGACAGCGATCGAATATACGTTTGGACTTGAGAGTTGACCATTCTAAATCAGAGAGAGAAACTGACGCAGACGAGTAATAATCCCTACCTAGAATTAACTTTCCAGTTCGATTCTGCAAAATCTGAAGAGATTCCATTGAACTAACATTGTGCTTGTCTCCCCATACAATACTTGCATAGTCAAAATGCGGCTTTATCATTGTATTGTAATACGTTATCCTTTGGGAGCTGCCAATTAACATAAGCTTAGATTTGGTTGTATTCAGTGTCAACTTATTCTTTGTAAACCATGAAATAACGTTGAGCAGGTCACGATCCAGCTTGAATTGTAGATCCTGGGGCGCATCTGCTTCACAGTATATTATTGTATCGTCGGCATAGAGTGTGACATCGGTGTGTTCGAGACAGTTAGGTAGATCATTCACATAGACGATAAAGAGAAGAGGGCCAAGTATGGATCACTGGGGTACTCCGACCGTGACTGGTAGTGACGTTGAAGTACATTTCCCAACAGCGGTTACTTGGGAGCGCTGATTAAGGTATGAGCAGAACCAATCAAGGGAGGATCCAGTGACTCCAAGGCTTCGAAGTTTGCGTTGTAATATGACATGATCGACGGTGTCGAATGCCTTAGTGAGGTCTAAGAATACGCACCCAGTAACTTTGCCCTTATCCATGTTCTCTAAGATTTGATCAGAAAAATTAGCCAGAGCAATAGTTGTAGAAAGTTTTGGTCTAAAACCAAATTGCTTGGAGCAAAGGAGCCCATTCTCTATCAGATGACGATAGAACTGTTCGTGCACAGCTCGCTCAAGTATCTT
Organism: Actinernus sp. WN-2022; assembly: GCA_030867875.1. Lineage (NCBI taxonomy): Eukaryota > Metazoa > Cnidaria > Anthozoa > Actiniaria > Actinernidae > Actinernus > Actinernus sp. WN-2022. The sequence goes on from JAOWCC010000019.1 coordinate 42,692,151, forward strand.
GCTTATCGTAGGCAACACAGAAATCGGGCGATAATTACTAGGATCTGCCCTATCACCTGCTTTAAAGAGAGCCACCACTTTTGCACACTTCCATAGAGATGGAAACTTCGCTGCATTTATAGACAGATTTAACAGTTTGGTAATAACAGGTGTAGTTACCGGAAGTGAATCCTTCAGCAATCTGGCACTTATCCGGTCGAGTCCAATGGCCTTATTGGTCTTCAGATTCTGAAGCTGACCCAGAATAAAACTTTCTTCGATATTACCCATGCAGAAGGCTGGACACAAACTTAACGGGTCATCGGAACTATTTGCCGTTACAAAACGGGAAGCAAGGTGACGTCCAATGCTGCCGGTAAAGAATTTGTTGAGACAGTTAGTGATATCTGCTGGCTTGGTAACTAGGACACCATCTTGCATCATTGCCGAGGGACCAGAGCCATCGCTAGGAGATTTTGCTGGAAAAATGATTACAAAGTTGACAAGTGCTTCAACTTTCTCTTCCTTCACACCGGCTAGACTTGAGGAAAGCACATCCAGTAATGGCAACTTGTTATCAGCTGTAATACTACATACAGAGTTCCGAGTAATTTCATCAATCACATTGTACCCCATGATAGGTGAGTCTATGTGATCCCTTGAAACTAAAAAGGGTACCTTAACCCCATACTTGTGATTTCTCCCTGCTAGTTTGAAGACGAATATACGGGAACTCAGTTCCATTGGCTGCCTTTACGTCTAACTCGGTTACCCCTAACAGCTTCTCCACAGGTTGCACCTCACTCCCAGGCGAATTGTTTTGGACCCAGTCCCCAACGGAATGATGGAAACTTGGGCTCCAGTGTCCCATAAAGCTTCAGTTTCTATTCCAATTAAATCGCATTTTACTGTACACCTCCTCCCCACTAACTGTACGATAGTAGCGTACTCTTTAGGTGACAAGTAGCTAAGGTATACCCCCTCATTTTCACCACTGTTAGCATGCCCCTCCAAATTGTAAACCGCCTGGCATAACACTTTGTGTTCTCTCCAGTGTCTATGTTGACACGCTTGGGAGCAATACCGGACGACTTTACATTTGCTACATTGTTGAAATGGGGTGTTAAATTGTGTCTCTCCCCTCCCACAAGACTGACAAGCATGGGACAATTGAACCTTTTGAGCTACACCCTGTCCCTCGGCTGCAGCCCCTGGAAGTTTCCCTGATACAAGTTCTTTTTGCAACCTCGAGCAAAGTGTTCCTCGTAACAATGGTTACACTGCTGTTCACCTGCACCTTTACATGCATGACACAAGAACTTCCTACGGTGACTTTGTTGCTGACTATTATCACCCTCTCTTGTAGGAGCCTGGGCCTGAGACTTGCATCTCTTAAGGATGCTAGATCAGACTTCACCACTTCCATGGCTGCCACTAACTTATTTGCTTTGGGTTCTTTTACTTTATTAGCTGACTTGTCATTGTTACTAGTAGCTTGGCATGTATCGGTGTGTGCTTCAACCCGACTTACTTGTGGGCCACTTCTGCTACCAGCCCCCATCTTGTTTAGTCTCTTTGTCTCTGCTGAAACAGCCGTGTTTACACGCTCCATAAGCTCCTCATCACTTGCACTTTCTTTCTCCAGGGGCGGTCGTAGCTTTGCTCGAATCGACTCTTGTTGGAGCCCAGTCTCCACTACATGTAAGAATAGAGATTGTACAAGCGATGCCTCATACTTCACAGCACTGTCGGTCGCAAAAGAAGCAAACGTGATCAGTTGCCGCAAATTCATGGCTCCTATTAGAAAATCTTGAGGAGATTCTTTTGAACCTTGGCACAATCCGGACAGCTCTTAGTATAGTTCTGTCCCAGATGTTTGCTTGTAGTAAGCCCTTAGGATCTGTGTCAGGCGTGACAGAGACAAATATGCTGTCGTATCTAAATAAGAGCTTAGTTTCAAAACAGGACTAACAACTCAGATTACTGCCTCCGATATCCCGCTTTCGGTGTACCCTGCTTTCTCAGCCGTGTCAATTTGCTTGACCAGACTGACATATGGCAAGCCCTCCTTGTATTGGTCTCCGGTTACCTGTCCGTGAATTTTTAGTTCACGCTTCAAAATCTTGCCAATATCCACGGTAACTTTCTGTTCGGCTATCTGCTTTTTAGCTTGTTGTTCGCCCTGGTGAAAATCTTTCAAAGATCTTGCTAAGATCTTTAAGGATCCTCATAAAGATCTTCAAAGGATCTTGGTAAAGATCTTTGAAGATCTTGATGAGGATCCTTAAAGATCTTTAAGGATCTTGTAAATATCTTGTAAAGATCTTCAAAGATCCTCAAAGATCCGCAAAGATCCTTTACAGATCCTCAAGGATCTTGCAAAGATCCTCAAGGATATTGCAAAGATGAACAAGGAGACTAGGATCCTTGAGGATTGTTCCAGGATCCTTGAGGATTGTTTTAGGATCCTTGAGGATTGTTCAAGGATCCTTGAGGATTGTTCCAGGATCCTTGAAGATACTTTCAGGATCCTTGAGGATTGTTCCAGGATCCTTGAGGATTGTTCCAGGATCCTTGAGGATTGTTCCAGGATCCTTGAGGATTGTTCCAGGATCCTTGAGGATTGTTCCAGGATCCTTGAGGATAATTTCAGGATCGTTTAAGGATTGTTACAAGAACCTTGAGATTATTTCAGGATTCTTGAGAATTGTTCCAGGTTCATTTCAGGATCCTCAGAGTCTGGAACAACTCTCAAGAATCTTTTACAATGTACATGTAGTTACACTGTATCTACTTTGAGGATTACTTCATGATTCTCTAGGGAGGCAATTTACAATTATTATTAGTGTTTGTTTAATAACACATCTATACACATTTATAAACAGGGCTGTCGTTAGAAGCCAGCTACTGGTAATTATCGCCAGCAATGTATATGATGATGATTGCCGGCTACTGAGTTGTAGCTTATTGTACAAAAAGACCAGCTACATGTACATGTAGCTCAGTTGTGCAGCAACTTAAAAACGTAAAGACAGCCCTGCATAAAGGAAACCAGATAGTGAGAAACTCAATGAAACAGAAATGAAGATGTTTAGTAACAGTCAGTGCCTTTACTGTAACTGTATAGTATGAAATTGAATTTATTCTCAGCACAGATCTTAAATTACCTTTCACATGGCAATGTTCATATTTTCTATACATGTGGATAAACTACCGAAACGGGAAATCACATATGCAAATCAGGAGGCGGCCATTGTGAAAGTCGTGTATTCCTTTGAGATCGATGTACTGAATGGTACCAGCTTCAGAACACGGTTTGAGTTTTAGTGATTTATTGGTTGTTCAATATTTCACCCTTGGTAACCAATTTAACAACGTCATACTTTTGTGCAGGAATAATTATCTATTAAAAATAGACCAGTTCGAATTTCAATTGCGGCTTCATAGGGCAAGTATGAAAGGTAATGGCTCCTGCATGCAGTTTATACGTATAAAGGGTACAAAAGGTTGGGGTAACAATCTAGCTTAGGGACAGGCAAAATCTAACAGACATCAATGAGGTGATTTTACTAATTTAACCCATAAAATAGATATTTAGACTAATAGATACAATCACACCCAAATTCCATTGTTTTCTTTTGTTTCTACTTGACCATTAGATGCTGTCTATTAATTTGTGTCACAGGTTAAAGTAGAACCATGCACTCTAACAACCTTAGTTTAGTTACATTTGTTATTGAGTGAGCCATGACCCGTGAAGGCAGTGTCATGTGGCGCTCCGTCTTTCTGGTTATATTATGCCTAAACCAGGAACCTTTGGATAAGGGCTGCGAACAGGCTCTTGAAGACGACTGTATGGCAGTTTATAGTGGTGATTTGCCTGGGTTTTGGTCAAGTACAGCGTGGAAGGAGGGCAGAAATAACCTTTCAGCCCGTCAACGAAGTCGAATTTGCATACTCAGTACCAGTAACAGCCAGGAACAATGGATCTTTAGCTCTTTGACACCCAAGTACAATGGAACACTCAAGGTCAGCGATGCGAATTATTCTCTTGGTAAGAAAATACTGAAGTCTCAACCGGATTTTACGAAAGCTGATAAGGTATCAAGGCTCCAACAGCCAAACGAATTTATCATCGAGCCTTGTCTTCGCCCCTCTGATACTGTAAAATCATATCTGGTAACATGCGGAGCCGGTGTATTCCCGAGTCAAACGTACATTCACAAGAAAACCAAGGAACAAAGAGTTGGTGTTGTTACTACTCGAATTCAAGCGCATCCCGCCATCTCCTGCTGCAAGGAGGAGATATTTCTACAAACCCCGGGCCTACGAAGCAATCGACAGCAAGCAAACCCAAATGTTGCACTTGTGAAAGAACTATTGCTCGAAACCATCGTTACGTGCAATGCAATGACTGTGAAGACCGCTTCCACCTCAAGTGTGCGGGTTTGACGGTGCGCGAGTACCATCGGCCAGGGACTGGGTGGATGTGTGTAAAATGCCTTCTAAGTGTGCTACCTAATAACTTGAGCAACAGTACAGGGAACGACTCGCTTAACATCATGGAAACATCAGGGTCGGAACTGGAATCCCTCAATGACCCCTTGCAGGAGTTGGCGGAGATCAGAATGTCTCATCCCGGCCACGTCTTTGTATGTCATTTAAATATTAACAGTCTACAGAATAAATTTGAGGAGATTACGTGGATCAATGACAAACTTAAAGCTGGTATTCTGGTTCTTACAGAAACGAAAATTGATGGTTCATACCCGGACACTCAGTTCAAAATACCTAATTACCGTCTCTATCGGCAAGACCGAAAAAAAGGAGGAGGGGGGATTTTGACCTACATACACTCTTCGTTACCATCTAAGAAAATTAAACCAACAAGAACATATAAGACTATAGAAGTACTACCGCTCGAAGTGAACCTCAATAGCACGCGTGTCCTTGTGCTAGGTATGTACAGACCCCCCCGGAAATAAGGAGCAGGCTATTACCATGAGCTAGAGGAGGAGTTGAGCCACATTACATCGTGGGCCATGTCCAAGTGCCCAAATATAGTGATCCTAGGGGACTTGAACTTAGATAGGCTCAAACCCAACGAGAGGGAGGGGAAAATACTACTAGACTTAGAGGAGATTCACCAACTGACATGCCTCATCAGGAAACCTACACGTGTAACACCCACTTCCAAGACTCTCCTAGACGTTATTTTAACCAACAATGCAGATCTGTTTAAACAATCAGACGTAGCAGAATTGGGACTGAGCGACCATAGAATGGTTTACTCCTTTCTCTGTAAGTCCGTAAAATACCACGAAGCAAAAACAATAAACTGTAGAAGTACGAAGAATCTTAACTTAAACGATCTAAAGAAAGACTTGCATGAGTCTGAACTGCTTCCTTCTACTTCCACTGATGTGGACACGCAGTACGCGCACTGGAGAGCTAAGGTTATGGACGTTGTTGATAAACATCTGCCGATCAAGAAGATGAGAGTAAGAAAAGTGGACGCGCCTTACATGAACGCCGAATGGAAAGCTGCTATTCGAAGGAAAAGAAGATACGCCAAGAAGTTCAGTAAAGACAGATGCAAAGAATCATGGGAGCTAATGAGGAAATGGCGAAATGAGGCAACTCGGCTGAGGAGGAAAGCGATAAAGAGCTACTGGAGGGAAGTATCTCAGGAACTTAATAACAATCCAAGGAAGTTCTTCAGTACGTTCACGCCCTTCCTCAGTGCGAAAAGCAAGGACAGGCCCGAAATATGTCTTGAAATAGAAGGGAAAATACAACAAGACCGCCATGAAGTAGCAGAAGAATTCACAAGTTACTTTTCTACAATAGCAGATGCAATCGGAGGCGATAAAGCAAATAACCTGTGTGAGGATGCATGCAGCCAATGTCCAAGCGTAAATAGGATCAGCGCTAGGATCGATGCAAGTACATTCAACTTCAGTGAGATCACGAAAGAAAACGTTTTAAAGGCTTTGGCCACCATAAACCCGCACAAGGCAACAGGACATGACAAGCTTCCTCCAAAGGTCCTAAAACTTGTGGCGGATTAGATAGCACCATCGCTCACACACATATTCAATAAGGTTATAAGGGACTGTACATGGCCAAAGGAATGGAAAATGGGCGAGTGGGTTCCTGTGTTTAAGAAAGAGAACCCTCAGGATAAAACTAACTATAGACCGGTAACTATACTCATTGCGGTCGATAAAATCTTCGAGCAGATAATCGGACAACAGCTGAGTGTCAAGTTTGAGAACATCTTTGACCCATTCATGTCCGCCTATAGAAAGCTTTACAGTTGCGAAACAACACTCATACGCTTAGTTGAAGACTGGAAAAAAGGCATGGATGAGGGGCATACAGCTGGGATCCTAAGTACCGACATGAGTAAAGCATTTGATTCCCTGCATCCTACATTGCTGCTTGCTAGGTTGAGGGCCTATGGATTAAGTGAGGACGCCCTGAGCCTAATGAGATCATATTTTAGTGACCGTAAGAACAGGACAAAGCTTGGTCACGTCACAAGCAGGTGGGAGGATGTCACTAGAGGCTGTCCGCAAGGATCATCGTTGGGACCACTACTCTGGAATATATACCAGAATGATATATTCTACGTGGACAGGAAATGTCAGCTGTCAGCATATGCTGACGACCATCAGCTGTACTTTTCTCACGAAAAACCGGAGCAAGCTATATTGGAAGTAAACACGGACGGGAAAAATACCTCTGAGTGGTACAAGGAGAACTTCTTGGAAGGAAATCTCACAAAATACCAAACAATGATCATATCCAAACAAGATACACATGAGCTGGATATGGAGATAGATGGGATGACAATCAAGGCAACGGACGAACTAAAGTTGCTTGGTGTTACTATCGATCGGAATCTAACTTTCTCCGAGCACATCTCAATTATGTGCAAGAAGGCAAGTTCGCGGGTAGGAGTGCTGATGCGCCTGCGCAAGTTAATCACGGTTAAGACAAAACTAAGGATCTACACAGCTGCCATCCTCCCTTATCTTACATACTGCGGACTAACATGGCATTTTTGTAGGAAGTCTGATAGTAACAAACTTGAAAAAATCAACGAGAGAGGCCTCAGGGCGGTATATAATGACTGGAGCACCACATATAGCGAACTATTAGTTAGAGCTAAAATGTCTAATTTATATAATAGACGTCTACATGACATTGCTATTTTTATGTTCAAGGTCAAAAACAAGCTGTTACCAAACAACATTTTAGAAATATTTGTTACCAGTAGTAGTAGTTACAATTTAAGGAATGCGGACTTTGTACTACCTAGGATCAGCACTATAAAGTTTGGTAAACACTCCTTGCGATACTATGGACCTTTTTTATGGGGTAAACTCCCTTCAGCATCCAGAAACTATACAACGCTTACCTCTTTTCAGAAAAACATAAGAAAGCAGAATCTGTCAGTACTTGTAGAGAAGGTATGCCCACCTAGTTGCTTCCTCTGCAATATGTGAATTATTTATTATTTATGACACGGATCTATCCATTATTATAATTACTATTATTATCTTTTAACAGTAGGATATCATAAGGAGTATTCCCCTATTTTAGCAATTTCATGTTTAAAGTATTTACATAACATATCCAATCATATTCTATGTATATTTGTATTGTGCAGATTTTTTATATATACATATATATTATATTTAGGTGTCCCCGATTAGTACACCACCTGTGGTGCGCTAGAAGTTTTTTAGACACGTTAATAAAGTTGTTGATTGATTGATTGATTGATTGTTCATGCATAGGCTGGTTTTCTATTTTTTAAAAAAGGACAGTGTTCAAGTGATTCTAATTTTCACTCACTACTAATGGCAGCTACAATGTAGTTTACTTTCCCTGTTTAGTCTTCTTTTATAATGGTTATAGCTTCTGACCTACAAGTACAAGCTCATGTCCTGCAAAAAATTATAACCAATAAATAAAACCTAGAATCACGACTTTAGTTGTATAAAGTTACAGTTGTATATTAAAGTTGTAAATTATAGGAGTCTGTTCTTACTCGCATTCGAACGAATTCAAATACGCACTCAACGCTTTACATCAGAAAATCGGATACCTCTGACGTGAAAAGGATCACAAGCGAGGGAGACCCGACTGGCCTTCAAGATGAGTAAATCAAATTTCCACAGTATATACTATACTTGACTATACTTGACTATTTGATATACTTTTACCTTAACTAATGAGTGAAATAGTTATTTGTCACACTTGTAATCATCATGTATATGATGACCAATCTTCTATCTTTTGTGATCTGTGCTTAACATGGATCGATCTACTCAAAATGTATTAAGATAACCAAACGGGCCTCACTAAACTTTCAAAAAGTACTGACCCATGGTATTGTTCTAAATGTATTAGATCCGTTTTTCCCTTTTCAACAATCACAAACCCGCAATTAATTTCACTATATAATTCCCCTGTAAACTATCGAAAAACTACCTCCTGTACTGGAAAAATAATAATGAATATAAATTATAGAGATGAAATTGTTTATAAAAAGAAATGCTCAATCTGCAAGAAACTTGTCAAACAACACCAAAACAGCATAGCATGTGACAACTGTCACTCTAAGATTCATCTGAAATGTTCCCATATATCCGAAAACAAAATTATTCAATTTAAACAGTCGAGTTCCACTTTTCCCTGGACTTGCTATCCCTGTATCTCTGAATGTTTTCCATTCAAAGCAATCTCTTTCCTGTCTGATTTCACTTTTAATAGTAACTATGACTGCTCTTGTCTTACAAGTATAAACTTAACTATAACCAACACTAAATTACTTCCTAAATTAGATATAGTATCAACAAACTATAATTTATTAACAACAGAAAATGAGAAAAACAATCCAGATAATGAAATGTCATTTGAACCAAATTTTAATTATTATAGTCTTCCTGATTTTCAAAACCTAAAAAAAAAAGAATTCTGGGAAGTATAACCAAATTTTTTCAATATTTCATTCAAATATTAGAAGTTTAAATCATAATTTTGATGAATTGTCAGTCCTGCTTTTAAGCCTAGATTTTAATTTTGATATCATAGCATTAACAGAAACATGGATGTCTCACCAAAATAAAGACCGTATTACTTCTCCTAATTTACCAAATTATCACAAATTTTAATTTGATATCATAGCATTAACAGAAACATGGATGTCTCACCAAAATAAAGACCGTATTACTTCTCCTAATTTACCAAATTATCACAAATTTGAAATTGTAACTCTAACAAGTTATTATATACTAGAAGAGAGGATCTATCACTCTCTGTGTTTTCGACCGAATATGAATTTCAGGCTCTCTGGATAGAGATAATAAATGACCGTAAACAACATTTCCTAATTGGTGTTGTCTACCTCCACCCTAATCCTCAAAAGCCTAATATATTTCTTGACTATTTAGAAAATACCCTCAATAAAGGAACTAAAGAAAATAAAACAATAATTTTAACAGGTGACACAAATCTTGATTTATTAAAATATGAGTCCAATGATCATATTAATAACTATTTATCTACCCTACTATCCCATTTCATGATCCATCAAATAATTCAACCCACAAGATTTACTGCATACTCACATCCTTCCCTAATTAACCATATATTTATTAATAATGTAAATTCAAACGCTCTTTCTGGTAATCTGATACCCCACGTTACCGACCATTTGCCTAACTTTTTAATTTTAACCAACACAAATCTTTCAAACAAAATTTCTTGCAATGTTCTTAAGAGGGACTTTTCAAAATTTAATAAGGAATCCTTTATCCAAGAAGTAGCTGACTTAAACCAGGCAAACCACTTACATTTTTTAGTAACAACAAATGACAAATATAACTTTTTCCAGGATGAGCTCCTAAACATAATAAATACACATGCCCCATTTAAAGAAATTTCCAAAAAGAAATTAAAGCAATCAAATAAGCCTTGGATATCAAAATGCATCCAAAAGTCTATTAAGGTTAAAGATAAATATTACAAGAAATTCATTAAATTAAAAATAGTGACTTATTTACACACTTACCAATATTATAGGAATAAGATAAATCACTTAATTAGATTATCTAAACGAAATTATTATTTAGAATACTTCAATAAATTTAAAGGAAATATGAAAAAAAACTTGGCAAGGAATCAAAAATCTAGTTCATATCCCCACAATAAGTGAAAAATAATTTTGTCTTCAAGAAAATGATGAACTTATCACTGATCCTCTTCAAATTGCAAATAAATTTAATTCATATTTTAATAATATAGCAATAAACTTAACTGCAAAAATGAAACCATCAAAGAAATCCCATAAAGACTTCCTCGAATCCTGTGTTACCGATTCATTCTTTATCAATCCTACATCCCCTACCGAGATAAAATGCCTTATTGATAATTTAAACCCCAATAAAAGTTCTGGTATTTATGATATTCCAGTTAAACTTATTAAACTAGTTAGTCATCTTATTGCCACACCTCTAGAACAGATAATAAATGATTCCATCACCAATGGTTATTTTCCTGAAAAACTAAAAATGCAAAAAATATTCCTATCCATAAAAGTGGATCAAAATTAAATGTTACTAATCATAGACCAATTTCACTTTTACCTATTTTCTCTAAAATATTTGAGCAAGTTATACTTACAAGACTACAAAATTTCTTGGAAAAGAACCATATATTATTTCAACATCAGTATGCCTTTCAAAAACGTAAATCAACAACTTTAGCAGTGTTGGACTCATTAGATGATATAATTGAATCTTTTGAATCCAAGCATATTTCTACTGTGATTTTTTTAGATTTCGCTAAAGCCTTTGACACCATTGATTTAAATATACTTCTCAACAAACTCGAATCATATGGTATAAGAGGTACCGCTTTAAATTGGTTTAAGTCCTTCCTCGTGAATAGAAATCAATTGGTATCTATTAATGGAATCTACTCCACTAAAAGCACAGTAAATTCTGGCATTCCACAAAGGTCTGTTTTAGGACCACTACTTTTTCTGTTATACTTTAATGATCTTCCAAATTCATCTAAACGTCTAAAGTTTCTTTTATTCGCTGATGACACTAGCTTATTTTATTCCAGTAAAAAACATAAATGAACTTGTGTCCACAATAAATAGCGAACTGAGTGAAATCCATGAATGGCTATTATGCAATAAATTAACATTAACTGACAACCAAATCAAATTTTGTCATTTTCTCCCGTAGCAAACAAAAAATTGAAAGACACCCTCTAATAAAAATATGTGATGAAAAGATTGAAGAGAAAATCTTAACAAAATATCTAGGTTTGATTATAGATAAACACCTTACATGGAAAGAGCATATTTCTCACATCAAAATTAAAATTGCTAAATCTCTTGGGATACTACATAAAGCTAAACACTATACCCCACCTAAAATTCTCAAGCAAATTTATGAATCTCTATTACTTTCACACTTGAACTACGGTATTCTCCTTTGGGGAAATACCTTTGACTCTTACCTTGAACCTCTAAGAATAATCCAAAGGAAAGCAATTAGAGTACTATCAAATGCCAAATGGAATAGCCATACTTCACCTCTTTTTCATAAATTAAATTTACTTAAAATTGACGACATCTACAAATTAAACTCAGCATTATTTATGCATGATATATATAATAATAAATTTGACAACACCTTTAAAAATATGTTTATTCCTCTATCAGATGTTCATCATTATAATACTAGGCAACTGAAGAGACAGACATACTTTATAAAATCCTGTAACACTAGTTATAAATTAAAATTTATCACCACAAATGGAATCAAGATATGGGAAGAGATACCGCAAGAAATCAAATCTGTTGTTAAAAAGTATATATTTAAGAACACAATTTCATCCCTATATGCATAGCCTGATGAAACCAGTTGTCGATAAGTGAAAATCTAAAACATGACATACCGAAGAGCTGCTGCACAAGTATACGCATAAATACGTGTAAGTATCAAGCCAGTGTTCCTTACTTTATAAGCAAATTCAGTACCAAATGTTAATGCTCAATTTCTCTCACAATAAATAAGCCTGTTTTTAAACTGTTCAATGTTTAATACTTGTGTTCAGTCCACTCGTTTCCAAAATTTTCCTTGTACCACAATTTTAGTACCGTTCTGTAGCCGTGGTTTTCGTCCTGGTTTTACTGTTTTCAGTCATTTAGCTTCTCTGTGTGAATATTACGTGAATTAAATCAGCAAATCCACGAAGCCCCAGCTTTTCCGTTCAAAATCACATATTTTTGCTGCAGTTGTTTTTGTGGATTCCTCGGATTAGCTAGAGTCGCTCTTGTTCAGTCGAAGGTCAAGAAAAACGGAATAAAAGATATATAATTTTCACGTTCTTTGACTATTGTTAACTTTGTGAATATTCTGGTTTGTAATTTCAACATGATTTGTCTATGTTCGCGATAATGACAAAAATAAACAAAATATTTACGCGCGGGCTTCCTGTACATCGTTGAATACAGCTTTTCAAACCGTTGAATACAGCTTTCAAACCATTGAATTCCACAAAATATTAAACGCTTCGTTAGCCAATCAGCGCGCGAATTCGAGTCGTGCTATGGGATTCTATAGGTACTGATTCAATTCGGGAATTCCACGTTAAATTTCACGCGGAAAACCGATATCACACGAATCGCGAAGCGATGAGTGCGATATCGATTTTTCAAGTGAAATTTAACGTGGAATTCCCGAGTCGGGCAATGAATTTTCTTCGAATCCCATAGCATTTAGTGATTTACGAAAATAAATAAAGAATATAGTCAGTTTGCTGAAATTCCTGCCACGCGCCAGGAACCCATTGCGCGGCAACCTAACGAGCGAAGAGGCATCAAGCTAAAATTAGACTGAAACTCACACGAGGTTCAACCATAGTTAATAGAGTGGAATGGTTATGAAACCCAGCGACCTTCTTTGTTATATGTCTTTGTTAGCTTTTTTCAACCACTACAGTGCACAAAACACAATAGAAATTCCAATGTGTTAATCAATCAGCCAATAGAAACGTGTGAGTTCAGTCGTACAGGGGACGCTAATGAACTATGACCATGCACAATCTTTTGTCTTGCCCCCTTCCAACATAAATCGCAGCGCAGTTGGTAGCCCCTTTGAAGTTTGCCGGGTTTCATAACCATTTCACTCTATTAACTATGGTTCAACTAAAAGTGCAGTCGTTGCTCACAAAATTTGATTTTCCGACATCAAAACTGCATTTTTATGCATGAAAACACCTGTATTTTATTTAGGTAAATTTCGATCTAATCTTTACCAAGAAAACGAAAGTGCATTAACTGGAGACTTTTATAAAATTATTTGAACCAAAATCACACTTTAGGTACGATGACTTAAGCTGGTATTAAAGTTGTGTCAAAACAAAATGGCGTCTCGCGACTTTGTTTATGTTTTATATAAACATCTACTTTTTTTGAAAAAATCTTTGGTCTTATGAATAGAACTAAAGCTTATAGAATATTAGCCGTAAGATTTCCTTTAAATGTTATTGTTGACCCAGAGATGAGCGAAATACAGTGCATTGCAATCTGCCGTTCCGCAAACGAGTTCCACCCGTGACATTAAGAGGGGGTGGGTGGGTGGGTATTGACCCTAACGTCACAATGACGTTAAGCGTGGCAAAATCGATATGTGAACGTTCCCTAAGTGAAAATCTAAAACCTGACAAACCGAAGAGCTGCTGTACAAGTATACGCACAAACTTGTAAGTATTAAGCGTTCCTTACTTTATAAGCACATTACCAAATGTTAGTGCTCAATTTCTGTCTCACAATAAATAAGCCTGTTTTTAAACTGTTGAATGTTACTTGTGTTCATGCAGTCCACCCGTTTCCAAAATTTTCCTCGTACCACAATTTTGGTACCATTCTCATTCTGTAGCCGTGCTTTTCGTCCTGCTTTTACTGTTTTTAGTCATTTGGCTTCTCTGTGTGAATATTACGTGAATTAAATCAGCAAATCCACGAAGCCCCAGCTTTACCGTTCAAAATCACAGATTTTTGCTGCAGTTTTTGTCGATCCCTCGGATTATTAGAGTCGGTTTCTTCTTGTTCAGTCGAGCGCCAAAACATATCATTTCTCGTGAAAAACGGAATAAAAGATATATAATTTTCACGTTCTTTGACTGCTGTTAACTTTGTGAATATCCTGGTTTGTAATTTTAACATGATTTGTGTCTCTGTTCGCGATAATAAAAATAAACAAAATATTTACGCGCGGGCTTCCTGTACATCGTTGAATACAGCTTTTCAAACCATTGAATTCCACAAAATATTAAACGCTTCGTTAGCGGCGCCAATCAGCGTGCGAGTTTGAGTCTCAGTCGTGCTATGGGATTCTATAATTAATTACTATTTACCAGTATTCTAGTCCAGTGCTTTGTGACTTTTACAGGCTATATATGCCTATCAAGCTATCTATTGGTACCTGCCGTGCATGGTACATTTAGCTTATCGTAGGTGTTTGGAGAGTTTATTGTCATATTTTTAGTGTTGTTTTAATACGCCACTGTACTTTTGAATTAAGCTGGTATTTACTCCTGGACATCCTTGCTGTACTTTCTTAGGTGATGTATATATTATACCAGGTTATGTTTTCAGTATGCCAGATTCTATAAATTTTTAAATAGCAGTCTGGCTATAAATGTTCTTTAGACTTGAATGGCTATTAATAATTGCAATTTCGGCTCGAAGGGATGATTTCATACATTTTCTTTTAAATTACTCAGTTTGCCTAATTCAGTTGACTGTTAATAATTTTCTTGTATTTTGCGGGGAGAAATGATTCAAAACTATATTTTGAGACTGTATGGTCTCAAAAGAAACAGTTAGTTTTGTGTTCCCGAGACCTTGATCTCGGTATTTACGAGACAAACGATTTAGGCTAGGTAGGAGAGACTGCGGAAGCGTCACGCCACGTCACGCCACACTCTATAAACAACCAATGAGAGCGCGCGTCAGAACCCTAACCAAGCCCCATCTATATAATAACAATGTTTATTGGTTGTTATGAATGAGCAATTGAAGACCAGAGGTTAACCAATGTACTGCCTACATGTCATTTGGCATTTATTTTATTTTTGAACCTTACCATTGGTATAGGTAAGGTTCAATCCAAACGCCTAGAGGATGCTAACTATTATATTTTAAGGACGCTACTAGGATATGCTAAATCTTTATCCTATGAAAATATACTAAAGCTTACGAACACGTCAACTTTAAAGTGCCTATGAAGCTTATTATTTTATTTTAGATATCAATTCTACATCAAGTGAATAGTAGAATGGTAAAATAGATTTTGCTTTGAATGCTGTGCCGCTGAGTTAAGGAGGTTTTAATATCCAAAATGCTAATTGCATGCCGTCAGGGGAGGTATCTGCAATCACTTCTTAGTGGTTGTGAATGGGCGTTTCTACTGATATAAGAAACAAATTTCTAACATCATTTTATTTCAACCATGGGTATAACACTGATAATTTACAAAAAATGTTTAATTGTAACAATTTTTTTTATAATAATTGATGCCTCCCCTGACGTCATGTAATTAGCATTTTGGATATTAAAACGTCCTTAACTCAGCGGCACAGCATTCAAAGCAAGATATATTTTACCATTCTACTATTCACTTGATGTAGAATTGATATCTAAAATAAAAAAATAAGCTTCATAGGCACTTTAAGTCACCGAAGGTGCTGTCAATCCGTAGTTCTTCTCTACAAATGTCTCAACGAACATGGGCCACAATATATTGGAGACTTTTTTTTAAATTAGGAAATACACGCTATAACTGAATACTAGAGGTAGTGGTACCAAATTAGCTCAACCGAATTTTAGTTTAGAATGGATGCATAGATCTTTTACCTATATAACTAGCAGGCTATGGAAAAAAATACTTACGAAGGTACGAGAAACTTCAAATGTCAACGAATTTAAACGCGCTATAGCTAAGGTAGAACTTAGCACAAATTTAACTTGTAAATGTATTATTTGCGATAGCCTTTGACTCGTTTCAGTAGTTTTATTATCACGTCATATTTTTAATATAAATTATAGTTTTTAGATTTATTTTAAAGGTATTATTATTATTATTATATATATATAGGGTTTATAATTAAGATATATATTCTGTTCAATTTAGACTTTTTAATTTCACGTTCAAATTAGAACGAGTTTGTGAAAAGCTCTTACGTGTAACGTGGATAAATAAAGTATTGTATTGTATTGTATTGGACTAAGTTGAACGTTGCATGTTGCTTAATTATACAGGACCCAGTTCAGTCAATACAGGAGTCATTAGAACATGATACTAAAAAACTGAATTCGTGATGAACATTCAGAAGGACCTTAAAGTCTTTCACTTCATATGCTCTTACCAACAACACAATGTCGTGCAACATTTTAGGAAAACGCTCGAAAACTGCTTCCTTGCTTTGTGAAGCTGTTGATCCCGAATTTAAAGAAAACTCAGTCGAATTGGAATGTTATGGTTTTAGTTGATGATGTTTCTGATTACTAGGGCTCCCGGCATTGCATCTGACTTTACTTACGTCTTCCTTATATGAATGTATGACATTCGATATATACGCAAACAGACAAGATTATGTAGTTCGGTTTCCTTCTTTTCCAAGAAATAGAACAGCTTGATAATGTCATACTGAGAACGACGACATCAATTCACATGCAAATTACCCAAACGTCAACTATCAATATTAAATTAGGCTCTAGAGGGTAGCAGCCATGCTATTATTGGACTCGTGTCGTATTAAACTGAAGGCTTGAGCAAACATCAGTTACGGAAACATTCGTGAATTTCTGTGTTTCCAAAAATGTTTCGGATCACTCACGCTATCTGGGAATTACGACTCGTTTCATGAGAACGAGCCTCGTTTTCTACAAATTGAGCTCAACGTTTGTAAACGAGGCTCAACTTTTGTAAACAGCGAGGCTCAACTATTCTACAAACGAGGCTCAACTAAAGCGAAGCTCAACTTTAATGTTTCCTTGTTTGCCAGCGATACATATGTCGAGGTAGCACATTTTGCTTCAGCAATAAATGTTTCTCGTTTACTCACCGAAGCAACACGTACTGAAAGGCCTACTCTGGGTCCTTAGGTCGCCTTATGTTGCATTTGGTTTTAGTTCAGAACTTGATTGGCTGATTATTAATTACAAAATATTTCTCACAGCCAATAGAAAACATAAGCAAACGCAAAACCAAACCAATAACTTATTGATTTCGACACTCAATTGAAAACCGCTCTATTAGAGAGCCATTCATGGGAGCATTTAAAGTAAAAACAAACGAGTCACTAAGCCAATTGGTCAATATTAATACATTTGAAATTTAATATCTTAATATCTCAAATTTGCTGCATGTTACCATGGGTTAATAATATTACACACATTAGCTGATGTGTTATACATGTAGTCAATATGTACTTGTTCATGTTTATTTTATTTAAATTTTATATGGAAAACATGCGTACTGGCATTTTTGATTACAATTAATATTTCTACTTGAAATGCTTTCAATCAAAAACTCACAAGTAGTAGTAGTATTTTAGATATACAGTACAATGTATGGTCAATGAATGTCACCTTATATATTATGTGACATGGTAAAAGCCACACTGTCACCTTATTTTACAAACTAATGTCGCCCAACATCGCCTTCTATCACCCAATGTCGCCTTGTATTGCCTAATGTCGCCTTATAATGCCCAATGTCGCTTTATAACGCCCAGTGTTGCCTAATATTTCATTGTTTTTTTGTAAAAAAATGCTTATGTCGCCTTAAGTCGCTCAATGTCGCACTTCATCGCGGCGACCTAAGGACCCAGAGTAGGCCTACTGAAATTCACAAATGATTAGTCCCGAGTGCTCACCGAAGCAACACTGAAATTCACAAATGTTTCCCGATTACCGGCACCAAAGCAACACTGAAATTCACAAATGATTCCACAAGAATGTGTCCTCGGTTGCCTCGGCCTTAATAGCTCATAGAAACCCTAGGTCAAGTAATAAACTCTTTCTAGATGGTGTCCTATGTCTCTTCATTTCAAAGCACTCGGACCGTGTTAATATGACCAGTGGCTATGTGGGTGCATTTTGACGCCGTTATGTTGGGCTGAGACCTGAGACAAGATCGCACTGGACATAGGAATAGACAAGGATGTTTATCATAGTTGTAGTTTGACAATTAAGGTTCCGATTGCCAATCGGCTTGCTTATAAATTTTAAATATCTTTTTGGAAGGTTTGATGCCAAATAAACTGTGACAATGCAATAAATATGATTGGCAAAAATTATACATAAAGTCAAATTCTAAATATGCATTTGAAAAGTCTGGTTTGGTTCTAAAGTGAATATATACTGATGCAAATGCTGCTCAAAATTCAACAAATATATTACAAATTAAACAGACGGTCGATACATATCAACCAGCCACTCGCTGAGTTCAAGTTAATAATGTGTCACTCTGGCTTGTGATTGATCACAAAGTATGTTGTTTGTTTTCTGCAGTGGAAGAAATAAGGGGTGATACGAAATATTACTTCTTGTATGTCTTGTATACATGTACCATTTCCAAAAATAAGATTGAGTTTGATTAATGTATCATACTGCTCAATTATGGAAGTATTCTGTTTACCAGTTGTACTTTACAAAGAATATAACTGTTAACGCAAGCTTCGGCGGAGTATGTGAGCTCAAAGCAAATTAAATAATTTAATACCACGATGGGGATGATAACTTAACTGCTAATAAGTTCAAAGAAATGTGGGAAAAAGAATTACTACCAAGTATCCGTCGAGAAATTAAAGCAGAGATAATTAACAGAGTTAAAACTCACACGAGATAAACGTTGTGATGAACAGACTCGATAAGATCGAAGAGTTTCAGAACTTTTTATCAGACGAATACGGTGATATCACTGAATCAATCCAGCAAACCAAGAAACAGGTTCAAGCTCTTGATAAGTCAAGCAAAAAGCACGAAGATGATATTGAAAGTACTCAATATGCGACAGACATCAACCAAACAGCCATTGATGAATTACAACAAGACATACGGAAGGAATAGCTTGGAAATAGTTGGAATCCCTGTACCGCATACCAACCGAAACAACTGATTCTTGAACTCGATTAGTTCAAAGCTTGGAGTTCAACTAGAAGAAGATAACATATCGATTGCTCACAGATTACCTGATACACGTATAAGGTTAAAGATCGTATCATTGTAAAATGTACGCAGTGCGACAAGAGGGATGAAATGTACAAAAGCAGATCGAAGCTCTACGGTAAGAAAACTGACATCCTACCTTCAGTATAAGAAGAAATTGGGAAGAGCATAACAGCCGCCACCCCGGGGGGGGGGGGGGGGGGGACTCTCCATAACAGTAGACGGGGGTGATCGTCGGCAAAATCAATTTTAACCGTAAGGGATAGCACATTGGGTGTGGTCAACAGCAAATTTACCCCTAAGAGATAGCACATTGGGTGTGGTCGAAGAAAATTTTTAACCCTAAGAGATAGCAATAAAACAAACACATTTTCAGTTTTCCTGAATTTTATTACGGTCCTTAAGACACCGCCATCGAGCGCATCTCTTTTCAGTTTCAGTTGACTGTGTGGTTTACTGTAATATAAGTTCCGGGCCACCATTAGCGTGAGACCCCCTAAGGGATAGCAGACTCTTTGAACACCCCTAAGGGATAGCAGATGGTAGAATTTTATACCCTAAGGGATAGGACGATCACCCCCGTCTACTGTTATGGAGAGTCCCCCCCCTCCCCCCGGGGCCGCCACCAAGATTCACATAAATGAATCATTAACAGCTTATCGCAAGAAGGACGTAAATTCAAATATCTCTGGACCACAAACGACAGGTGTCTAGAAAACGAAGACCTAGAAAACGAAGACCAAAGACCAAAGACCTAGAAAACGAAGACCTAGAAAACGAAGACCTAGAAAACGAAGACCCTTGAATTTGACTAAGTTTGCCGTTCAGTACAGGGAAAAAATATCGGCTGTGCAGTCCGTTAACCCAGTTAAACATGTAGTGTGCTGAATGGTCCAAAAATTATACAGGAAGGAGAAAAAAAGAGTGTCAATCGATCATGTCTCAAAAGTGGTCGTTTCTAAAGAGAAACTGTTTCACTACCTGGACTAAGATCTCAGCGGACTGGTGTGATTCACTTACGTTTAGCATTTTCACGCGAATGTGGCACTTATTGCCATCCTACATGTACAGCGTGTAAATAAATTTTGGTCGCCTTCGTTTGTATGCTCCTTTTGATGTGAATAAGTTGATAAGTTGACGACTCCACGCGTCACTGGAGTCGGTTCGTCATATAGTTTGATATTTCGGTGCAGAGATAAAAACTATTTTCCAAAGAGCAAGATCTCTCCTCTTATCAACATGATTAGCAACAAATAATGTTCTTCTATTACATTCGATAAAGTCTGTTCAATATACATGTAGATACAATTTGAAAAGTGACAGCGGGGTTCAAAACACACAAATTAGCATATCTCAATAACAGTTCATTTCCTGTCAGTTTAGGATTAGCCTGCGTAGCAAGCGTTTCCGTGCTTTTTTTCGGAGCGTAGGAAGACTTTTTCGCTATATGGCCGCGCGAAAAATGGGGCGAGAGCAAAAAATGGAAGGAAGGGGGAGGGGAGGAGAGAAGAAGGTTTGAACAAAGTCACTGAGGAAATATATCCATGCATGTTTCCTGGCTGAAGCAAATTGCCAAATTTCACTTTAAAATCGTACTTACAAACTCTACAGTTATCACTTGGATTCTTCGAGTTGTTCGACATCACATCGCTTAAACGTTTTGCAAGTTTGTTTTGGGAATTAAAATATTTCTTCCGCTGTCTAACGCTTTCTTTCCATTGTCAACATTTGACAGCTCAACGTCTCGAGTGAATTCAGGCGTGAAAGGTCAAGTGGGCGGTTTTCAGAATCCAGGGTCTGTCTGCAAGCGTTTCCTTCTTCTCTCCTCCAACCCCCCCACCCCCCCTTCCATTTTTTGCTCTCGCCCCATTTTTCGCGCGGCCAAATAGCGAAAAAGTCTTCCTACGTTCCGAAAAAATCCACGGAAACGCTTGCTACTACGCAGGCTAGTTTAGGATTCATCGGATGTGTTTAATACTAGTTAGTGTATTCTTTTCAATATATGCATGACAATTTCCGGAGAACAGGGAATCCTTAGAAAATATTGTGAATTGGTAGATTTTGGGACAAACTGAAAATAAATCGGGATATGCATGCAAATTTTGAAAAAAACATGCCATATACATCACACTTGACATTTGTGACCCAGTGATATATTTTTCCTGCCAAAGAGCTTAACTGTAGGTTTTCTTTTAATACATGTCCTTGACTGAGTACCCTGGTTACCAAAGCTTCTAATCTCTCTCTCGGAAAGCGAGGAGCGAAGCGACGAGAGAGAGAGAGAGATTAGAAGCTCTGGTAACCAGGGTATTGACTGAGTGGCAGTATTCACTACCTACTAGGTATACCAGTTTAATCCAATTATAAACTACACAATGCTATTTTAATTGAAATAACAAACACCTCGCAGTTCAAAGGCGAAACTGCCGCGAAGCTTGCTTCCCTGTTAGAAATTCACAGCACGTTCTGAAAATAAGATTTGTTACAAGTGCAGAAACTATACAAAAGTAGACTAAAGACAAAAATCAAACGGTTCCTGCAGGCGACTTGTAAGTATTTCTCTAGTTACCCTGAATTGTACTGAACGGCAAACTTTGTTAAATTCAAGGTTCTTCGTTTTCTAGGTCTTCGTTTTCTAGGTCTTCGTTTTCTAGGTCTTTCTTTTCTAGGTATATATCAATAATTTTCCTGTTATTGAGATATGCTACCGTTGAGATCTTACTCCAAGTGGTCATACAGTTTCTCTTTAGAAAACTTAACAGACTCTGCGTTTACTACGGTAAGAAATAGGAAAGATTTTCATAAATGTAGAAACGACCACTTTTGAGAGATGATTGACAATCTTTTTTTCTCCTTCCTGTATAATTTTTGGACCATTCAGCACACTACATCTTTGCCTGGGTTAACGGACTGCACAGCCGATATTTTTTCCCTGTACTGAACGGCAAACTTAGTCAAATTCAAGGGTCTTCGTTTTCTAGGCCTTCGTTTTGTAGGTCTTTGTTTTCTAGGTCTTTGTTTTCTAGGTCTTCGTTTTCTAGGTCTTAGTTTTCTAGGTCTTTGGTCTTCGTTTTCTAGGTCTTCGTTTTCTAGACACCCCAAACGGCAAGATCTTGCTCAGAGAAACAGACACTTCGCCAACACACGGGTTTATAACTCAAGACGAATTCCAGGAGTACATAGATTCACTTTAATCTGATAAGTACTGTTCATTCATATGCTTTGATATTGATATTTATTTAGAAGATGATTATAATGTAGTATAGCATGATGGCATCCCAAACTCAAATTTCATATGACTTAATATCTCACCTACCATTTCACAATCTGAGTGACAGAGAATTTCAGGCAGTAACCGGTCATTGGCACTTTGATCTTACTATAGACAATGATCTATACAACTTATCTCCTAATCCTGATAAATTGGACGACGTAGACCCTGACTTAATACTTACTACTCCAGTCTCAAACTATTATTCTCTAGCTCAACTAAATAATGTCCTAGATAGATCTAATTCTAATAGTTTATCCTTTTTTCACTGCAATGTCAGAAGCTTAACAAAGAATTTAATTATTTTGAATGCTCGGCTCTCAATAGAAAACCTGATATTATAGCTGTAACTGAAACTAAATTAAATGACCAAACCATATCCAACATTAACCTAGTTAATTATAATTTTCTTCACACTGATTCAGTCACCATGGCTGGTGGAGCTGGAATATATATTTATTTGCAATTGAAATCAATCCCAAGACCAGTTATACAATTTACAACCTCGCTAGCTGAATCATGGACAAAACTTGACACAGGCAGCACAGGTGCAGGGAAAGTAAATATTATGATTGGATGCATTTATAGACACCCCAAATCTAACTTATCGGAATTTACTATTCAGTTAGTGAGAACTCATTAAGCAATTTAATCAACAAAAATACCAAGTCTATATCTTAGGAGATATGAATATGAATTTCCTTTAGTATATAGATCATTTGCAGACTGAAGCTTTATACTAATAGCTTTCTTCCATTAATTACCAAACCAACACGATTAACTGACCATTCAGCAACCTTAATTGATCACATTTATATAAATGCACCTATTCAAGATATTACAGCTGGCATTGCCTATTTTTTGTTTATTAAGTACATCAGTCAAAAGATTTAATACGAATATTTATATTAGAGATTACAGTAAATTTAATAAGGATCAATATTTAGCTGACATAAATTATATTAATTGGCATTCTATTTTTAACGACAACAATGATTTAAATGAAAAGGCTATTAAAACAATCAATGCAATTGATAATATTGTCAATAAGCATGCTCCTAAAAAAACTTGCTTCTAGATCTAAAATAAAAGAGTTAACTAAACCCTGGCTAACTAAAGGAATATTAAAATCAATTAAAATTAAACAAAAAAATGTATCGTACACACTCCTTATCTAAAGATACTACCCTAATTAATACATACAAACAATACTCAAACATGCTTCACCGAATAAAAACTAAATCTAAGAACGACTATTTTACTAGATCATTTCAAATGTGTAAAGACAACCTGAAATATACCTGGAAATTAATAGGCACTCTCAGATCAAGCGTAAGATGAAAGGCCATTTATGCCCAGCCAGACTTGTTATAAATGGCAAAACGTACACAAACCAACAAAATATTGCTGAGCAATTCAATTCCTACTTTACAAATATAGGCCCAAACCTAGCTAATGCAATCGAGCATACTGATGAAGATCCAAAACAATATGTGAATAACTCACCTGCCTCAAGCTTTTTTATGTCACGTCCTGTCTCTGAAGATAAAGTATGTTAGCTATTCTCTAATTTAAATGATAACAAAACATCCCTACTGATACCCAACAAACTAATAAAATTTGCAGCTCAACCTCTTTCTGTAGCTTTTACTAATATTTTTAATGAACCTATCTTAACAGGCACTGTACCTAGTATATTTAAAATATCAAGAGTAACCCCTATTTATAACATAGGGCCCCTAAGGACAATTCGTGGATGGTCAGTGAGCTATTTTGGTATATACTAAATATCGCGTGACCGATTACGTCATCGTTACGTCATTACCAATAAGTGATTTGTGGGGACCCAATGCCATGCCTTTCCAAGGTTGAACTGTCTGGCATTAGAAATGAGGGAGATATGGGCATTTACTTAAAATCACGTGACCGATGACGTCATCGTTACGTCATCACCACTAAGTGATTGATAGGGACCCACTACCATGTCTGTCTGGTTTGGAGTGTCTGGCATTAGGAGGGCACCGTAAATACATCTTCTCCTGCATGACCAAATCTTTCAATTCTTGGACGCGTACCATAAACATCCGTATATATATCTTCGGAATATCGAACGCTATTCGGACAGCCAACGGAGAGTCCCCGATGTTCACGAAAAAGAACGATCTACACACCATAAAACGATGAATACATTAGCTACTGACCCACTCCAATAACTCTTGTTCTGCGCTTGTGCGCATCCACGAGTTAAAAATGGCATAGTGACTGATCCTGGTAATTATAGACCCATAGCAATATTGTCGCCTTTCACTAAGCCGGTCCTTGAAAGGATTATTTATGATCAACTTATTACTTTTTTAGATAAACATAATATCTTATCTAAATATCAGTTTGGATTCAGAAAAGGACATTCCACCGAGCAAGCAATCCTCGAATTAACTAATAAATTGAAAACATCAATCGATGATAAACTTATTACATGTGGATTATTTTTAGATTTTTCAAAGGCCTTTGATACTGTTAACCACAATATTTTATTGAAGAAACTCTATAAATATGGCTTCCGGGGAATTCCATTTATTTGGTTTACCAGCTATTTAGAGAATATACGCCAATATGTTAAAATAGGTGATACTGAATCCAGCCCCAAAAGGGTTGTATGTGGTTCTACACTCGGTCGGGTCTTTTTCTTCTCTATATAAATGACATTTCAAATTCATCAACCAAACTTTCTTTTAGAATTTTCGCAGATGATACTGATATATATTTTGCAAGCAATTGAGTCAATTATGAATGAAGAACTGTAACTTGTTTTTAAATACTGTGGCTTAAATGAGTTATCAATAAATTATAAAAAGACTAACTATATGATAATCACAACTCCTCAAAGGCAAAAAATTCGTATTGATATTCTGAATCTTCAAAGAAAAAGTTATATTAAATACTTAGGTATATATATTGATGAACATTTAAACTGGAACGACCAAATCAAACATGTTAACAATAAAATAGCAAAAAAGTAGGAATTTTATATAAACCACGGAATCTACATATGCTAAAACAGCTTTACTACTCACTTATTTATCCATATCTGAATTATGCTGTCTTAAGCTGTTTACAATTATAACACCAGATATGCTGCTAAAAGCAATTGTTACATTCAAAAAGTCAGAACAAATTATGGTAAATTCACCTTTAAATACTCTGCTTCGGAAATATGGGAAACTGTCCCTCTTAGACTTAAAAACCTACCCAGCAAATTATTTAAACAAAAATACAAAGCATACCTTCTAAGTTGTCAGTCTGCCTGATATTAAATATTAATACTATCAATGTCTCTCCACTTGTGCCAATATTATAGCTAATCTGATATTCCTTTTCTTAACCATATTTTTCAGTATTATAATCACCTTTAATGTCTGTTCAATGTATATATAAATATTTATTTATGTCTAATATATACAATATTAATATAAATTATTACTGTTTATTTACTTTATATAATTATCATCTAGCTATCGCACAAATATGCTTATGCTTTCTTTTCTTTCTTTTTTCTCCTTTTCTGCTATATTGTATATACTAAGCTCAGATATTCATAATCTATAGTTACACACATACAGTAGTCAACTCGAAAGCCTCGGCTACTTTGACTACTGCACACATATTCCTATCATAGCTCTCTTTTAATTCTTTATTTTTATATTTACTTATCTTAAAATACTTTAGATTTTGCTTACCTGATTTGTGTAAACAGTGTGGAAATAAAAATAATAATTGCTTCAAAGGATATATGCCTATAGTAACCAAATACATACCACTGGCTGAAACTCGAATAGTGACGTCATTATTAGAAAGATTGACACTTGTGAATGAGAATTTACGTTCAAGAACAAATACCCCAAACCTAATCTGGGAGTGCCACTTTTGTGCAGAGCTACAGCAAAGCTATAGGAAGAAGTTGAACTTCCAAAGGAAGAGAAAGTCCAAGGAAAAGATCGAGATATAAGTGATTTGAGATGAAGTTCGCTGTCGTTGTCATACTAATCCTCGTGGTTGCTGTTCCAACTGGTATGTACTTTTATGTATTGTTAGAAAATAATTACTAAAATCATGATCTTGAAAAAGTTATACTTATGTGATTGGAAATTTGCGCCCGTCCTTCTGTATTCTTCTCTATAGTTTTACATAGTTTTGAGAGATATACATATAGCTCACTTAATACAGATCCTTATATCCACGGATTTACAGTATAACACTGATCTGCCCAGACGATGTTTCGTGAATTAAGGTGGAACTTTACTTTGCTCGACGAATAATCATTAAAGTCTTACATAACAAAATACCCTTGAATATTTCCTATTAGTAACGTAATCAAAGGTATGTATCCCGATCATGACTCTATCCACGTTTCGCTTTGCTCTGTTAATTTATGACTGTTTAGTCCGTTGTTGTGTCCTCACCTTTTTTGAATGCCATCTGTTGGATAATGCTACCGTATTTTAACTCAACTCGAATGAAGTTTGAAGCTCATGCCCAAAGAATGGTACATACTATAACCACGAATTACGAATTTTCATAATCCACTTAGACCTGTTAGAGTGATTTTACTCGATGTGGTAATACCAAGATAAACGTAAAAGAGAATAAAAGAATTAGCTGGAGTGTAATAGTGTGTAATACGCTATTATCTATTTCACGGGTTAAGTAAAATAACTCTATTTTTCTCCGAGCTTTCAAGCCAGAAATTGTGTCTATCCTTGAATGCCACCATAAAGGATCCCCATTTGTAAACTGGGTTATAAATATATTCCTATGCACTCTACTTAGAGTAAAAACAGTGTAGCTGCTTTGTTCAAGGTCGATATTAACATAGTACTAGTACGACTGTATGTCTCGAAACCTTCCCCGGCTTAAATCCAAGTAACTTTTGAATCGCTGGGAATTAATTTATTGCAAACCAATAATTTGTAAAATCTTCAGTTATGTTAGCATTATATTATGGGTATTTCATAAGCAAACTAGCTAGTTGAGTAGTGAACTTATGTTGAAAACAATTTTCGTGCAGCGATGAAATTTCTTCCAGAGATTCACGAATAATAAAATCACAAGGATAGTAACATTGGTCAGACATCATTAGACTGATTAGACTCAGTACGAGTAAGATTTTCTTGGGTATCGCTAAATGTCCACAGACAAATGCATATATATAAAATGCACAATGATTTCAACCTCACCAGCTTCATCCTTCAGTGTTTGCGACTTTCGATATGATAGGGCTTCGTTTGATGGTCTGCTCACAGTTATTTAAATCTCAGCTGAGATGGTGTGTGCCAACAGGCGAGTTATTGATTGAGTTATTGATTGTATTCTTACAAGTTTGCCTTGAGGTAGTTTATATATGACAGGCCAAGGGCAAGGCTCGACATCGAAAGCCTTGGGACTATCGGTCGTACTCGTTTAATAGCTACGACTGTATGAATGACAGTGTATGATGTGTAAGTACTGTCGGAGCACAATGTGCAAAGACACCAAAAACATATACGACTTACCTTTACATCAGTAAACTTTCAATTAAGCCACTGTCCAAAGCGAAGAGAAGAAAGACCCCCGCTCCAGCTTCGCAATCAGCTCCCAGCAGAGAAAGAGCGACGGGACTAAACACTCAAGCATGTTAGGGAGCGGTCATTAATTACTGGGGGGGGGGGGGGGGGGTAAATTTAGGGGGAGGGCTAAGATTGTTTGGGCTTCGATTTGGGGAGGGTCACAACTTTTTGGGCGCCTGTTTTAACAATGAAACTTTTACAATATTTTCAGGCTACTTCAATCGCCCATTCAGCTCCACCTTGGAAATGTCCCTTAACCAGCAATCAGCGCGTGCTGAATGCTGCTAATGGACAACGTTAGAGACCTCAAACATTCTGCTTGATAACGAGGTTTTCAGGAGTAATACAAAAGAAATGCTTTCCTCTTTTGTTAAAAAAAAAGACGTCATTTTTTTATGTTTTGGGGAGGGCCAATATTTTTTGGGTAGATGTTTTGGGGAGGGCCAACATTTTTGGGTCCTCGTTTTAGATATTTTACCGGCCCTCCCCCCCCCTCCCCAGTAATTAATGACCGCCCCCTTAAGGCCTGGTTCAGGGGTCAAATTTCGGGTAAAAACTATTTTCCTTATTTCAGCACAGCCGAGTGTGGTAAGTACACCAAGTTTCTTACGATAATAGATATCGCTATTCTTGACTACCTTAAGTGGTTTGTGTGTAGTAAAACGTGTCACGTGGTCTGACTTAGAACACGAAATCAGTAAATCAAAAACGCGGCTCCGAGTTTAAAACAGCTAGGATGATGAGTGGATGTGTTTAGTTAAGGCTGAAGCCCTTTACCTAAATCAACTTATAAAAGATGACTACAATGTTTCGTTAACGAGTAATTAAGGCGAAAATATGCAAAATAGGTCACCTGACTTTTTGCACCCTCAATATCTCCTTATCTTTACATGATAGTCGTGTTTTCTAAGTGTGGTCTGAAACACTGCGGGAGGAGTAATATTTTAGCATGGTTACTTTATATTCATATGTTATCGTCGCAGCTGCATTTCACTTAAACGATCATATATAATTATGACGTCATCGATCACGTGATACGACAACCATCCACTTAACAAATTTAAAGAAGTGGATATTAGTATTATGATGTAATTAGATTTAGTTTAAACTGTTATTTCTGTCAGAAAACATTATTTAACGTGAATCTATTTTCCGTTGAATGAACCAGGCCTTAACATGTTTGAGCAGGCATGGAATTCGAACCATGGTGATCACGTGGTATTCACGTGGACAGTGCAATCGGATTGGTTAACGGCGAAATATCGCGACACAAAAAATAATAAAAATAAAGGATAAAAATAAAGGATAAAAAACACTTGCGAAATTTGACTCGGGCGGCCAAAGGCCTGGCCCGAGTAATTATTCCGGCGAAAACAATTTTTCGGGAGCACAATTTGCCTCTCTCCTTTTTGGCCAATATTGGCGGTGCAAAAACACAAGGATTTGATCTGGCACTTGATCTGGCTTATCCTTTCATGTAGAAGCGTGTAGAATCGTCTAATAGGCTTATTCGGGATTTAGACACCTCGAACCTTGAAACACAGCGTGGGTAATGGAAAGTATGATATGAATACGAATGGAATGCGGGATAAGGTACAAAGGTTTTAGTCGGCGTACTTACAGTACACACCCACTTGCGTCCTCTCATGTATATTTACACAGTTTAGTAGTAATTTCTGAATATTTGTTTTGATTTTTACCATGCCACATGTGTGCGAGGTTCGTCAGTTCATATGAGAATCGCTGATAATGATCGTGTCCGGCCCGGACATCTACTGTAATGGTGTCTCACCATGACACAGTCCATTGAACGTCAACCAAGATTGCTGTGATGACGTCATATGAAAAGAAATCAAGTCATATCGCTTATGTATTCTACATTCAGACTATTCTTTACTCATACAAACACTAAACAAATGTTCACACAAAACCATCGCCAGAAAAATCTAATGGACATGCGCAGTTGGAGCGTAACACTTAGTAATGTTTGCCCTCCGAGTTGTTCTCAACTTTACAGTAAGTGTTTCTAAGGGTTAGAGACTACTGTTATTGACAAATACAGGCACACGCTGGCTGTACGGTGAAAGAAATTAATGAATACTTAGTATGAAGACATTTTGAATTCATCGTACAGTCAGCAAGTGCCTGTATTTGTCAATAATTTACGGTACAAGACAAACATTGTATTTTAATTATGATATTGAAATATCATTGAATAATATTTCTGTAAGAGTGAGAGAAACTTAAACGGTGTATATTTAGATGCAAACCTTTAGTGGCACACACATTGATAATAGGAAGCTTCAGATTCGAGTACGATAACGAGTACGACTTTTCACAATCGACGAACAGTTAAAAAAGATATATGGACAAACACGTACTCTTAGTAGCTTGTTCTCGTGTCTGCAGCATTGCTTGGCAGAAAAAAAAGATTTGTACTTTCTTGCGACAGAGATATTTTGTGAAGTTAGCGGGTAACTCAGCGGGCAACTCAGTGAAGTTGGCGGGCAACTCGCTAAATCATGTTTACGGCCATAACTCATAAACTGTAAGGCCGATCACCACGAAACTTACACACAACATAAAATACATCACAACAAACACACCTGTGCATTCAAAACAAATGACGTCATCGATCACGTGATCTCAGCGTCCCGAATATCTCAGCGTGTAACTCGCAAATCTATGTTTTTGCCAAAAAAATATCAAAACTACTTCAACCGGCTTGGAAATTTCACAAAACATGGGTTGACACTTGGTAAACAATGTCTGAAGACATAAACAAATGACGTCATCAATCACGTGACCGTGGGAAAATTGCCTATATCTTTATAACGGCTGGTTCAAACTCAACCAAACTCACGAGAAATA
Organism: Actinernus sp. WN-2022; assembly: GCA_030867875.1. Taxonomy (NCBI): domain Eukaryota; kingdom Metazoa; phylum Cnidaria; class Anthozoa; order Actiniaria; family Actinernidae; genus Actinernus; species Actinernus sp. WN-2022. The sequence goes on from JAOWCC010000019.1 coordinate 42,723,145, forward strand.
ACGTCAGGCACATAACAAATGCCACATATCATTTAATCACGTGACGTCATCAATCACGTGACCGGGGAAAATTGCTTACATCTTAAAACGGTTAAGTTAAATATAATGCGGCCATTTCAAAAGTGAAATAAGGGCGGCTACCAAATGGTCCTGTTCGAACACTTGCGAGCACCATGATTTTATTTGCGAGACCGAGCATTTTGATTTTTCGGACAAGTGCGAGCAATGAGCACTGCAGTCAGCTTTGCGAGCAGAGCGACCAACTGTGGCAAGCAATCTAGCATCGCATAATTATTTCGCGAGCGATTGACCACAGTCGAATTTGATAGCCCTGAAATACGGTACTCATTTCTAGATTTCGATATATTTCATACTAATCGCTCTGTAATTAGGGATTCAATAACTGCCAAACATCAACAAATACCACATATAAGGCTCAAGAGCACTTTGATTGACTTGGCAATCATATGGATATTTAGAACTTAGTCAAGGTATATTGTTAAGGAATTACGTAGCGGGAAACTCAGCGAAGTTAGCAGGCAACTTGTTAAATCATGTTTACGGCCAACACAACAACCAATATACAAAAACAAACAAACTCGTGTAATCAAAACAAATGATGTATTCGATCACGTGAACATATTCATTTCCGTTTGATGTTGATCTTAGGTCACGTACTTGTAAGTAAATACCCAGTAAATAAATCTGGGAACTCATTTCAACAATACATCGATCAGTCATTTCTTAAAAAGCAAGGAACTTTATCGCCAATTTGCTATGGAGGTTTACTAGTGATAAAACATCTAGCGCGAAACTCGGTAAAGCTAGCTGATAACTCATTTGAAAACAATAAGATTGGTAATTTCCTTTTGTGGAATGTTATTTGAAGTCCTCGATCACCATTTTGCAATCAATTTAATTTAGAATATATAGGTTTTCTAGTAATAAAATTATTTTGTAAAAATACAGAAGATAAAGTCACTGATTTGCTCTGCAGGATATTTTTTTGGGTCGGCCCCTTAGCTGTTCTTTAGTGTAAAAATATAGAGATCTACTATTGAAACATCAAGCAGGCAACTCAGTAAAGCGCGTTTCTGGTCTCAAAATCGTGTTTGAGATCTTATCTCGTATTCATTTTCGTGCATTTCTAATCTTCTTATCCACGCCGCGCTACAAGCAACGACGGTCAACACAATTGGAGTGTGAATATGCCTGTGCCTGGCCGTGGTGTGATGCGCAGACTGCCTTTAATAGTAACAACAATAGTCAAATCTCTCTAATACAACATTATTATTATTGTTATTATTGTTATTATTATTATTGTTATTTTTATTATTATTATTACAAGTGGAAATCGCTAACGATAATCAAACATGCAAAATACAGTGGCTACTTGATTTTTAAGCCAAAAACAGTAATTAAAACGTGTTCTGATCTAGTTATAACATAGAATGAAACAAAAATATTAGCGAAATGTACATAAGCAAAATGAGATCCCATCTCTGCTCCCCCCTACCCCCTCACGGGCGCTGTAGGATTTGGGAGCAGAGTCTCTGCAGAGTCCCACCCATACCGGTCCACCCGTATGAGGTTCTCATATTATATAACCTTCAGCGGCGCTATTTATAGCTCAAATTCGAGACTTCAATCTTCCATGTGGGAGACATTAATCGATGGGATATGTAAGAAATCAAGGTTTTAAGGTAATAGATGGACACCTAACTTGTTTGCTATCAACCCGTGGATATCGAAGTGATTGAGTGCGTATTAAGGTGTTTGCTATCAACCCGATATGATCTCAAGTGGATATCGAAGTGATACTGAAAATGTAACACACTGAATATTTTGTGGCCACAATATTCACACAGAATAATGCCTTCAGCGCCATACTCATCACAAGCAGCACACTTACCCCTTTCGCGGCAACTGGGGAATCAATTATTATTCTGTCTTAGGACAACACGTGCCATGCGCATATACGCCGTATGTGTTAATAGTCAGTTAATGTCAAACATGTGTACGTTATCTCATCATCTGGCGGGAAATAGGCCGTATGTGTGCTAGTAGCCCGGTAGTAGTCAGGGTAGTTTAATATTTGGTCCAAGCCACGACAATGTCAGTAAAGGGATTAGAAACTAACACAGACTCAAACCGAGATTGTCCACACGAAACAATAGTAGATCTTAACGTTCAATATATTGTCAAAGGATACCACGAATGTCAATTTCACGTAAACGTAGGAGAGGAATTTGTAGCTTTAAAGAAGCATGGTCCCAAAGGTAAAGCTTTTCGAGTATCAAACAGTAGAGGTCAACTTGAACATCTACAGAGTTAGCTTGTAGCCCCGGCGTTGTGGACCTAACAGGATTCTGATTATTATCAATTGCTTATCAATTATTATCAATTGCTTATCAATTATTATCAATTATTATCAATTGTTATCAATTGCTTATCAAGTATTATCAATTATTGTCATTCACGTTTTGGCTATCAATTGTCATCAATTGCTGATATCAATTGATAATCAATTAACTAATTGATATCAATTATTATCAATTGAAACAATTATCAATTTTATCTATTAGCTACGTCGGGTAATATAAAAGTGGACAAATGTTAAAAATGCTAACCGATAATATTTTTCATAAATTGATTTGCAGTATGATAAGATAAAAAGAAAAATATATGCTTGTTACTAAGTCAGTGTTGATAATACGTTTGCGTGCAGAAGCTAAATACTTCTTAAGACTAAATTATATTGTGATTCCCAGACGGTAACATGATCTATAACCAATCAACCAATGTTTTGCGGAATATTGTAAAACTGCAGGGACCAACGGACAAAGTATAATACCGGATCACCTTGGAGGGATCTAATCAGCGAAAATGTGTAAACATTAACAACGAAGAAAGGCTGATTATATGGAAATGGTAATTTCATATAAATGACCATTACCGTATCATCAGCCTTTCTTCGTTGTTAATGTTTTGCAAATTTACTTAATTTCAGCTGGCCAGAAGGAGATACATCTTTTCGGGATATACAGTCTAGTCTCGATGTAGTCTGCCTCAAAGCTGGTCGATATTTATACAGATTAAAGATACTCTGCTTGTTTCAAGTTCATCGTGAGAGAAAATGATACATGCAAGTCAGTGTTAGAAAAAGCTTTCGTGTCTCTGGCCTCGCTTGTTCAAGTCACTTGAATGACATTCCAGACAAAGCATTGGCTAACCATGGCAAAGGAATGTCATTAATAAATCAATGGCATCAATAAGGACAGTTCAGGCCTTACTATTTCACTTCAAGAATTAAGCTTCTCAAGAATAACGCCGGACTTAAAGGACAAGCTAAAGGTGAATTCACTCAAAATAATTATTGCATCAAATACTTCAGAAGTACTGAAATACATGTATTATCGTTAAATAGGATTCGAACAACTGGTTGTTTTTCCTATAAGACAAGTATTCTAGACGGCCGATATTGTGATCTTATATTTTCCATGACGTCGTATATTCCGTCTGCGTTACCGCTATATCGCTAAAATGTTCGCTAGGATCGCACTCTCTTTGATCAATTTAAAAACTGTATTGAAATTTCTAAGTATACTATTTTTGCCAGGATGTGGAAAGGACGAGAATTCATTTAGTTAACATTTCTCGACGAGTTGGAATACTAGAATCACTAAAGTGAACTGATTATCGAATTAGAACACATGTTTACCTTTGAAAGCGATTTCAAAGGGAACCTGTGGTTGGGTGCTTCGAAACGTCCTTGCTAGAGAATACCAAATTTAAGGAACGTTATCTTAAGAATACGACTACTTTCCTATAGATCTAGAATATATATAAGCCCTAAATGTACCCTTCCTATTTTTATCCTGTTTTATCGAGAATTAAAATGAGGAACTTTGTTTGGAAGGGAAAGTACAGGCTCTACCGCACTAAATACACCTTATACTGTGAAAACATGATTTAAAGAAATGAAATATGCAGAGTCGCATCCATACCGGTTCACCCGTACGAGGTTCTCATATGTTATCACATTCAACTGCGCTTTTATAGCTCAAATGGGAGGCTTCAATCTTGCATGTGGGAAGCATTTAATAGATGGATCTCAGGTGGAGATAATAGTGATCTCAAAGAAATGAAGAATTAATATCAGAGTTTTAAGTTAATAAGTAATAGATGGACATCCAATTTATTTGCTAATCAACCCGATGTGCTCTCAAGTGGATATCGAAGAAATTTAGTGCGTAAGAATTTGTTTCCTATCAACCCCATATGCTTTCAAGTGGATATCAAAGAAATTGAGAGCGTAGTACTTTGCTTGCTATCGGTCCGATATTATCTCAAGTGGATAATCCAAATTTAACATAATTCAGGTCAACTGCGTGCATATAGCTGAAATGGGAGTGGATATAAAAAAAAATTGGTGTGCGTTATTTTGTCTGATATGCTGAAAATTTAAGATCATTTAATGAGAATGTGGCAAGAAAATATGTCGCCGCATGGCCCTGGATTTGACTTTTCAACAAAATGTTAAAATTCGAGCTCTACTGCAAAATCTACTTCAGATAACATAAATTATGTTTCTTTATCTCCTATTGTTATTCATTTTATTAAATCTATTATATTACACCAAATTCGTACTCTATGGCAAAACCTACTTCAGAAAACATAAATTGCGTTTCTTTTACCGTTGTTATTATTAATTTTATTATATCTATTATATTACACTAGTGGATACCGCTAACGATAATCCAACATGCGTGTAAGACGCTAGCTAGGTCATAGCGCGTTTTGGGTAGTGCCATGCAACTTGCATGGTAGTGATCCTGGGTGTATGGTGTTTTTCCACCTACTAAGGCTCAACTGGAATTTTGGAGCACTTCTCGTGGAAATAAGTGGCCTAAACATCAGCGAAAAAAGTTTCTCCTTGAAACGATTGTTATTTTCCATCCAAGTGCATTGAATGTCATCACAAGCTCGCGAACCGACAGCCTTCCGCAGTTCATGCCGCATGGCAGTTGTCGCGTCGAGTACAGAAACCATGGTTTTAACTCTGCCACATCACTTCATCCATTGTGATTTGAAGCTGCAACCTCATTCTAGCCACTTCTAAAAGGGGGAGGGTTTCATTATTAACAGGAAAGGCATAGGGTTTTCCACCCCTCCCCCCTCAGTTTTGCAAGGTTCGCATTTCTTACCCCACATTTGCAAGCAATATGTTGTGGTCGTCGTGTTTACTACCAAAACTATGATTTTAACGCTGCAACGTTATTTAATCCAGTTCTGGACTCGGAAATAGCAAATGAAACTGTCCCAGCATGCTTTGCGGCCAAAACGGAAAGGGCGATGGATTTTTACGGGTAGAAAGAACATCGTAGAGACATGGGGTTTTCAGCAAAATGTTACCCATCGAAAACTGCAGGGGGTCTTCTTAATTTGGTTGAGGTCAACGTTCAGGGGGGGAAATGACAGCCAAAATAATATTTCAAAATAGCTTAACACCCCCTGGACTTCATTTGCGCGAATATTACATCAACAATTTAATCTAGTTGGATGAAATTACATATGATAGGCTTGTTTTAATTCCCATTAACATAGCGCAACATACCAAACATTAACACCTCCAAGCTATTAATTAAAATTATTCCCTACCCCACTCCCCTTGAAAATGCTATACCCATTTGTTTTAGCAAAATGTCTCCGGAATGTCATTCATGACAAAACTGATCGGTTTCTAAGTTTTCACGTTCAACACCGAAATACAGAATTGACGTTAACCAGTTGCCCAGGCCCCGCTCGGCCAAGCAAAAAGCGAGAAAAAAACGCCTTAACCCCCCCTGAACTTCATTTGCGCGAGCGTTAACCCAAAAAAATAATCTAGTTGGGTAAAACTACATCAGATAGGCTCGTTTTTATGCCATTAACTATGCGCTAGATACCGAACATTAATTATTTATTTAATTAATTAATTAATTATTTAATGATTGTATTATTTCTATGATTATCGTTAGGAATTATTCGACAACTCAGTGAAGGCAGCGGGCAACTTCTCAACTAAATTTCCATTCTGCTATTACTTAGGTTAAAATAGAGGTAGACTTTTAATGGGGTATTTACTCTTTAAAACTATGTTAGTCATAATTAATGAAGTTAAACATAGTGTGTCAGTCATTGAAAATAGCCCTTTCCCTATGTAGAATGCTATTTGAAGTCCTTGATCACCATTTTGCAATTATTTAGTTTAAAATAAAGGTTTACTAGCGATAAAACATATAGCGGGCAACTCAGTTATAAAGCAGCGGACAACTCATATGATTGCATTTCAAAGTAAGGCTAGCGGGGAACTCATTTAAACTATAAGTCAGCAATTTTAAATAACACTTTGCCCTATTTTAAAGCTGTATTTGAGGTCCTCTATCACCATTTCGCCGTTCTTTAGTTTAAAATAAAGGTTTACTAGTAATAAAACATATAGCGGGCAACTCAGTTATAAAGCAGCGGACAACTCATATGATTGCATTTCAAAGTAAGGCTAGCGGGGAACTCATTTAAACTATAAGTCAGCAATTTTAAATAACACTTTGCCCTATTTTAAAGCTGTATTTGAGGTCCTCTATCACCATTTCTTCGTTCTTTAGTTTAAAATAAAGGTTTACTAGTGATAAAACATATAGCGGGCAACTCAGTTATAAAGCAGCGGACAACTCATATGATTGCATTTCAAAGTAAGGCTAGCGGGGAACTCATTTAAACTATAAATCAGCAATTTTAAATAGCCCTTTGCCCTATTTTAAAGCTATATATGATGGCGTTATGAGACCCTGTTCGGTGTTACTAAGAGGACGAACTTGATGACGCTATAAGACACTTTCCTGGGATACTAATAGGGCGTACTTGATTACGTTATAAGTCACTGTGTTTCACTAATTTTGTTATTTTCTGTTGTCTTGCTTCTGATTTTTGATGTGGTTGTTGTTGTTGTTGTTTATGTACAGTGAAACCTGAGTGGACATCTCCCGTAAGCGGACACATCGAAGAGGTCTCAAGGGTGTCCACTAACTGGATGTTCCCTTAACACTTACTTCTTGCCTCGAATTTCTGGGTATAATTATCGTTTGTGTTAGTAATAGTATTTTGTTACATCGCTTGTGTTACTTCAGTGTACTTTTCTTATAGAGCTTAATTTCTTGGTATGCCCTTTCTTTTTTGCAATCGGCTTTCTTTTTTGGATTCATGCCAACATTCTATGTAAACCGTTTTCTGTCCACCCGAGTTACCGTGTAAAATTGCTGTAGCCCTGTCGTATGTGCAATTTTCCCAGTCAATCACTATTTTCGTCAACAGTTCTGGAAATAGAACACCACGAATATAATGTCGATCCTTTACATGCTGTGGTTGAATGATAGAATGAGGCTTGCAACCATACAGTAGCTCGTCCAGCTTTGTGCGTCCTTGTGTGTAATAGTGATCTATCGTTGTTTGAAGTGAAATAAGGAGATCGTCTATGTCTTCACTGTCGAAGTAGTTTACCCCTAATGTCGTAGGTAGGGTGATGTCTTCAAATGTTTCTCTTCCAAAGTTCAAGAAGGCTTGATGACGTTGATAATTTTCATTTGGAAGATCAGTTGCAACCTCGCAATCAATTATTTCTATTAAATAGTCCAAGGTCTTTTCCACGATTTTGTCTATGTCCTCTATTTCTTTGCGTTGTAAATTGGTTTTATTGAGTAAATTCATGATACGCAGTCCATGATGCCCTTCAGGCCCTCGGACTGGAGTGAGAACACTGACGTCAGAGTCTGTCCCTCACTTGTTGTTATTTCGCAGTAATATGCCGCTGGAGGCTCGTCACTAACATGAATGGCTAATTCATTAAAATTAAATCCGACAGAGGTGATGTTTTCGTCTGAAGATTCTTTTTTCCAACGAAACCCGGTTACCTTAGATGGACACGTTACGGTAACTTTAATAGTGCACTGCTTTCCAATTTCTCCCTCCTTTTTTTTATGGTTGTACCACAATCGAAAAGGTATCATCGCCAGCTTTATTTGATGCCTTCAGTTCTCCTCGGAGAATGTCTTCTATCATATTATTTCTAAGTACAACCTGATATATTAATGTGCTTGTCGTAGTCGTTCCTAAGACTTTTTCGAGAACGAAACGTAAAGATAAACTCCCACAGCTCACAACATCTTCTTGCTTTGGAAAATCTTTATCTATTTCTTTCGAAAATTCTTCGAAAAAATCACAATAACCTCGCCGAGAGAAAGCGCTTGCAAATAACACTTTATTGCAGTTGTTACCTCCAGACAGATGGCATTGTTACCCATTGGATCATAGCATACTATTCGCTTGAACTGTATGTCGACCAAACACATCACCAGTGCCCTGGGAGGTGAACTGGGATAATTAGATAGGCATTGACTGTCATGTCGCATTTACGGAACTTATTCCTTTTTGCGAATTACTTTTGATAGTTCGGTATAAAAGTTGGTATCAAACACCATCACGTAAAAACCACTTTGCTTTGTCTGTGCAGCAATAAGATGTAAATATGAAATAATGACAACGTCATTTAGCTCGTTTGGATATACTGTAATGATCTGATGTCGTTAGCACACACAGAAGTCCCAGCGATGTTCGAAACGATACAATCATCATCTAACGAGTTCAGACTAGTGGCATCCACAAAATCCATAGTCCCAGGGTTTTCTCTGTTGTCTGAGCTAAATTCCTCCTCATCTTTCGTAACCCTTGATAATGCTTTAGCGGAAATACCATCTTGGATGTGATCAACTTGTGTATGTGATAGTTTCGTACGCTGGACTGGATCTTTGTGTCTTTCTTCACGGCTGTAAAATAGCATGTACACCTCTCTTTGTACGGAGCGTTTAGATACAAAAGAAATATCCTTCCTTTCTACATTTGTGTCGCTGCAGAAGAGTAATGACTTTCCGTCTGCTGCGATTCTAGGGGCTGTGTAATGTGCTTCTTCAATGGATGGCCCCTTGTGTAGTATTATCCCTGACAGTTTATACTGACAGCATTCACCATTATACTTTGTCTGCATATACTTTAGTTAATAGTAACTGGTGAACAATATTTCCTGTTACTTTGGGACTTCCATCTCTTTATTGACATGGCAAGATATTTCGGGGGATCATTGAGCACAGCCTTTCGCGTATGATTGGTCTTTCTTCCACATTCTTCACATACTGCTTGGTTATCTCCTACAAGAGCATCTTCCTTAAAAAAATATTCGAGGCAATTCAATAAACTGATTTCACTGCCATGGCCCTTACGTGGGATTTTAACTGCTATAGAGCTGAATGTGTCTTGTGCATTATTTCTTGATCTTGTACAGGAGTAGCAAGTCGTCTCATATGACAATTTCCCCTTTGAATTTTCTACCAATTCCCCTAAACCTTGCTCGGAACGGCACTTGTATTAACAGTATTAACAGTTTTATTTGCCATCAAAAAATAATAATAAATGATTACAAAAGTAATTAACAAAATGGCGAGGAAGCCCAAAAAGAAACCAGAAGGCTTATGAAGCATTGGGCTGCCTCTTTACAATATATGTGTATATAAAACAAAGTGGGAGTGGCGCGAAAAGAAAAATAACAGAATGGAGAAAATCACACTAAGATAACAATTTATACAGTATTGAGGTAACACGTATATGAAAAAATTAATGAATAAATAATAAGCGATAATTAATAAACTTGTCAATGATTTTGGTGTACGCTTCGTGGACATCATGTTGTATTCCCTTTTGAAATCCATCTTTGGCCAGTATATCAAGAAACTCATTAGGATCATAGGGGCTTTTGTTTTCCTAATTCTGATTTATGTGTTTGAATGCTTCACTTATATAAGAGCCGAAAGAGGATGTTTCTTCCGATATACACTTTGCAGAAGTGTTGGCAAGACACTGCAAAAGGGAACTAAGCCAGCAGTTCTGTTGAGTATTTCTTATTCCTTCGACCAAAGCTTCATTTGAAGCAAATTTTTGCTTTGCTTTAACGGTGTCGATCTTCCCTTGACCTTCACTCTGGATGGTTTTGTATTTTCTATCGACGGATTGATAGAATTGTGTGACGCTCCTGAGTTTTGTAAGCTAGTGTCGATGTTCGATTGTTTTTCTTTTTTCGATGAACTGTCATTGAGACTTAATTCTTCTGCATGCTCATTTCTTGTTGTTGCAGTGTATATATGTGACGCAGAAATGTGACGCACTGACTTTTTACCTGGCTGGCTTGCGATGAGACGTCTTTGATCAGTGATCTATTGCTCGTTGACTGAGTTGTTTGGTATATTTTAGATTTCGTATGTCCATCTTCATCAGGGCATTCAGGGAAAGTCTTCTTCGTTGGTTGCTGGTATATACCGTGCTTCTTGTCAGGAGATGTTAATGTATTGAGCTTTTTGGCCCAATTCTCTGTTGAACCGGCAAACTCCGCGATATCTTCGTCATCATGCTTGCTTTTTTTCTGCTTGGTATCATCTGAGGTGATGTCATTTGGACGTACCTTTCTCTTTTTTTTGTAGGTTTTTTCGAGGCTTTGTTAGCTATTATCGCCCTCTGCAGTGTGTCACCAAACACACGACAACCAGCCCTAAGGAATTGTCTCTGCATCCCAACGAACTCGTCCACTCTCAAGTGTCTTTTTCCTTGGAAGTCGTCATGCTTGAGGAGCTTCATGTAGTTTTCTATCTGGCCTTGAGTCTTAGTTGATTGAGAAAGTAGGAGCTATATCATCAGTTGTTTGTTTTTTACAGATTGTTTTGGAGCAAAAATGCGCTCCATAGTGGTGTTGTAGCTAGCTTCGTCTTTAAGAAGTTAAGCAACTCTGGTGCAAAGCAGCGGTTGTTCTTGTTGCTGCACTTCAGTGTTGTTGCCTTCTCTTCTTCTTCATCGACGACACTTCCCAGAGAAGTAGCAAATGGACCCTGGTTTCTGTCATCGAAGTCATTCGCTGTCAATCCACTAGAGAAGTTGGCCGTCGAGGCTTCATCGATATCGGTTTCTATTTGTTTGTTGGCTCGAGGATCTAACGATTCTACTCTCTTCTTAACCCTGCTATAGGCATCCAGAAGCTGATCGCTTTGCTGTATGTTTTAGTACTAGTATGGTGATCGAAGACTTCAAACTGCCATTCTACAAAGGGAAAATGTCATTAATAATGACAGATTTAGTTGACAAGTTGGACGCTGAGTTTCCTGCTAGCTTTACTGAGTTACTCGCTATATGTTTTAGTACTAGTATCATGGTGATCGAAGACTTCAAATACCATTCTACAAAGGGAAAATGTCATTAATAATGACAGATTTAGCCGGTTGACAAGTTGGACGCTGAGTTTCCCGCTAGCTTTTATTACCGAGTTGCCCACTATATGTTTTTTCACTAGTATACCTCTATTTAAAGCTAAAGAACAGCTAATTGGTGATAGAGAACCTCAAAGACAGCTTTTAAACAGAGAGAAGAGCTATTAATATATGAATGATTTACAAAGGGAAAATGCTATTAAAGATGACAGTTTTAGTTGACAAGTTGCTCGCTGCCTTCACTGAATTGCCGTAGTGGACCAGTCGTTATTAATATGTAAGCAATTTCCCCCGGTAACGTGATTGATGACGTCACGTGATTAAATGACATATTGGCATTTGTTATGTGCCTGACGTTATTTCTCGTGAGTTTGGTTGAGTTTGAACCAGCCGTTATAAAGATATAGGCAATGTTCCCACGGTCACGTTATTAAATGACATGTTGGCATTTGTTATGTGCCTGACGTTATTTCTCGTGAGTTTGGTTGAGTTTGAACCAGCCGTTATAAAGATATAGGCAATTTTCCCACGGTCACGTGATCGATGACGTCATTTGGTTATGTCTTCAGACATTGTTTACCAAGTGTCAACCCTTTTTTCGGTTGAAGTAGTTTTGATTTTTTTTTGGCAAAAACATAGCTTTGCGAGTTGCACGCTGGGATATTCTGGACGCTGAAATCACGTGATCGATGACGTCATTTGTTTTGAATGCACAGGTGTGTTTGTTTTGATGAATTTTATGTTGTGTGTAAGTTTCGTGGTGATCGGCCTTACAGTTTATGAGTTATGGCCGTCAACATGCTTTAGAGAGTTGCCCGCCAACTTCACTGAGTTGCCCGCTGAGTTACCCGCTAACTTCACTACGGTCTAAAATCCGTACTCGTTCTCGAATCTGAAGCTCCCTAATATTATTTAAAAGGTATCCTCTGGTCTTGGGATATTGAGAGTAAAGTCCTTCGTACTAATATATTATTGATATCATTATATGTACAGCGGTACAAGGTTCGCTGTTAAACCTAATAGGCCTTTTAGAGGAAACAGTCACGTGCTGATATAATACAGTCACGTGCTGATATAATACAGTCACGTGCTGATATAATACAGTCACGTGCTGATATAATACAGTCACGTGCTGATATAATAATTCGTTAACAAATGAATTGAGCTCGTGATCCCCATGGGAAAGGCGTTGCCATGGATACTGGATGGCAAGCTATCTTTAAAAATGCTGTTTTAGAAAGATCAACAATCGAATGGAAAATAGCATTAACAAATAGTGCCTTTAAAGTTCCACTACGACGAAAATTTACCATTTCGATTTGCCACTTTTTCAGCGTCAATAGGTCATTCAGTGGTAGAAATATCCGAAATAGTAAAAATATTCCCAAATGAGCAAGTCTGGCTCTTCTTGAAGCGTTGAGTTGCAAATATTCATTTACGTTTCAGAAATCATATCTAAAATCAGTTTTTTAATGCGGTTTTTTGTTCTTGAGATACTTTCATGTTTCTTTCTTCAACCCCTTAAAAAGGTGTTCCAGATCTTTGCAGTTGGTTATTTTCGCCACGGAATAAGATATCAGAAAACTAAGACACCATTTTTTAGATCAATATCTCTACTTTATGAAGGTCGTTTCAGCGCGAAATTCCGTCCAATTCCCGAGGGACAGGAGCTCCAGGTATAAGGTGAAATTGGATTAAAATCACAATAAATAAAAGAGTATTTAATAATAAGGAAAATCAAGCTGTTTTCTACAATCTATCAGTTATTAAGCTTTCAGAAAATATACACTTTATAGGAGTTTTCTTTAATTTAACGCGCGCAATTAAACGTTTTCGGGAAGCGCTCTTGAAGGGCTCCTGATACCTTAAACCACAAATTTTAGGAGAGTTTACCGGTAAAATCCTGTCCGCCATAACTGGAAGCCGCGGAAGTGATGTCATACACTCAACACGACAACCACGTCGCGCGAAATAGTGTTCATAAAAACGTAGCCAACCTTGCAAAGATAAATATCACTTTCTTCTTGTGTGCGTGAAGACGTTTTTCGTATAAATTTGCCTCTAAGGCGTTGTGTTGTGCAGGCGAGCGTTGAGTGCATGACATCACTTCCGCTGAAAAACCCTTTGTATAAAGCTGAACAAAAGGTTACGATCTCCAGTAATGGCGGACGTTTAGATTCAATATTCGAAGTTCAAAAATTAAGACTTCCTGTCGTCGTATCGAAAAACGATGTGAACTCGTAATAATATATCAACTCTACTTTACGAATATGCAAAAATATGCAAAAACATTGAAATGTTAAAATTTGATCGTAGGGGCACTTTAAATATATCAAGTAAGATTGTTTTGCCCTCCAGTACAACCACGCGATTGCATTGGACTCCTGCAAAAGGGCCATTCCGAGCCTAGTTTGTCGTGAACTGAAAAACCGTACAGAATGCTTTTGTCGATTATGGTAGCACTTTCTTTGGCATAATCTGGCAAAACAAGCATAATTTTGACGATAGGAGCATAAAACTGGCATATGATTAAATTTTGATTCGACGTCTTTAATTTCCCGAAGACGCGTTAACTCGCGCCCGCTATCGAGGGAATCTGGGAACGACCGGAAGTATAGCTCGGCTCGTACCCAGGTCCACGCTTCTAAATTCAAAACAAGATGGCGTCGACAGCTATTGATGAAGTCAGACATGAAAATACAGATGGAAGAAAGAGAAACGATAACTGCTTCTGCGGGGGCGGCGATCTCTCGAGAGCGTTCTTTGTAATCAACTAAAGAAAAATACACAAATAGTCAGATGCAGATATGATGTGATGAAAAAAGTTTTCATGAGCCTCAGCATCTTTAAATTGCCTTCTTATCTATCGATTCATGGACATTTTCTCCATTCACTCAAATAGTTCTCATTTATACATATGGTACACTTATTATTCATTTATCATTTTGTTTTCTTGTTTGTCATTGTTAGTTCTCCTTATTATGATATACTTGTATAACTTGACCCAATACTCTATTAGATTTTCTCCGAGAACAGAATAAATTTCATTTAGCCCGGAGCCTTATCTTAAAATCTTTGTGCGCGACAAGTGAAGCATACATTCGAATGTGGGCTAAATGGCCCCGTATATTTAAAAAAAAGTTATTGCCGGGTAAAAAGTATAATTCATAAATGATACGACCCAGTGGTTTTCTGGGAAGTGAAACAACTTATTTGCATTCTAAGAGACTGTGTGGTTTATAATAATACAGCATGCCATATCATACTCTCAAGATTTGCGTTTGATCAAGTTTTGTATGGCTTCATTATTCCATTGGTTATGATATTGAAGAGACCGCATGTTTGCTAGCAACTTCGACAGGCTCTGTTGAGAGATTTTTTTGGGAAAACATGTATGCACCTGGAAGCGATAAGCAACTACTCGAATATGCAGCCGAATACAAATATTCGAAAGCACGTGCATTTTAGTTTCAAAAGAATATCAATAATTTGAATATAAATAATAAAACTTTATTTTAGTGTTTAAGTTATTTAGCTTTGAGAAGCTAATTTAGGACACAAGTTTATCAGTGCCGTCTTCCCAGAAAACCAGTAACAATATAAACATTTACTAAAAATGAACTCTAAAATATATATGTTAAAAAATAGAAGTACGTCCAATATAACTAACATCGCGGCTATAAAAAGTGAAAAAAAAAACGAATCTTCATATTGTAAGCTATGCAATGCTTTGTTTCTACATTATCTAAAACATATCTTCTTTGATTTCTCTGTTGCCGCCTCCTGCTGTTCTGACTTCAAAGCATTGGTAAATCGCGATATTTCAACAAGAGCTACCATTACTCGAACCAAAACCATTATGTATGGTTTTGGCGGTGAATACAAACAAAACCACACATTTAACTATCTAATTTATTTAGTAATTTCAGGGATCGTAAGTAGGACTGTTCTAAGATCTAAATAGTTTCCAGGATGCTCGATGTTAACCATAGTATTAACAAGGAAAGGAAAGTCCGATTTTAATGCCTTAGCTATATGGACGACTGAAATATCCGTTTTGAGAAAAGGGGCAAGGTGTAAACAACCTGCTATTTCCTTTTGCGACACCTCACTAACGAGGTTTGTATTGTTTCAGGGTGGTTCCGAGAAGGTGAAGGCCGCCCCAAAATTTCGTTAAATCTTAGAATCAAGTAAATTAAGGGCAAAGGCCGTTAAGTCTTTGAATCGAGTAAATTAAGGGAGCTATTATTCTCCTTGAGTTACAAAATGTTCTTTTGGGATGACTGTTTCTGGGTTGATTTACTGGAACCGACTGTGGAGGACTTGGAGTTGTTTGTTGGTAGACCTGATCTTCTCAGAGGAGAGTTTCTACAAAATAAAACAAGTTTACCCAGATGCTGTCAATGTGTGTCGATGTACTTTCGTAGCATCATCATCATCATCATCTTTATTACACACACAAACCACCATGTACACACATAAAAATACAAAAAAATTATAATAAATTACAGTGGAAGACAACCTAAATGGAAGCCAAAGACTTATTACTTTAGGTTGCCTTTTTAAGCGTGAGCTAATAATCTAACAATATTATACTGAATATTAATATTATGATAAGAGAAAGATGATTGGAAAGAAAATGTTTTTTGCGAGAAGGGAGCGAAGAAGAGCAGACATAGATCAGTTAATTAAGGAGATGACTGGTTAATTAAATAGGATTTCAGATTATATTTGAAGCTGGTGAGAGAAGTTCTATTTTTCATCTCGTCAGGGATAGAATTCCAAACTTTTGGTCCTTCATAGGCTATTGAAAATTTTCTTATATTTGTTCTTGAGAATGTTGGTCTATAATCATTAGCTATCCTGGTATTATACGAGTGAATACTGAGATTAGTAGAAAAGAAATCTTTGAAAATTTCTGGAAGGGTTTTCTTATCATAGGAAAACATAAAGAGACCCACCTGATGTTTATGTATATGGTCCTTAAATAAGGGAGCCGTATGTGCATCATAATCTGATTTGGTGATGATTCTAATAGCTCTTTTCTGTAGCGTAACAATTTTTTTTAAAGTTGAGGTATAAGTGCCACCCCAAATAGCAATTTCACACAAGGTAGTGAGAGACAACTCGCTGAGAGGTATCGGTTCAGTTTGATGTCTGTGAGAACTCTCCGGCCACATGTAAATGACTTGTACTCCTACTATACGGTAATTTATCCTTAATTACATGCTGTCATAAATTATCTGAGAGTATCGGTTCAGTTCGATGTCTGTTTGAACTCTCCGGCCACATATAAACGACTTGTACTCCTGCTATACGGTAATTAATCCGTAATTACATGCTGTCATAAATTATCTGAGAGTATCGGTTCAGTTCGATGTCTGTGAGAACTCTCCCACATGTAAATGACTTGTACTCCTGCTATACAGTAATTAATCCGTAATTACATGCTGTTATCAATTATTAAGCACATGTACGTTAACTAAGCACGTAAGAGTGACACAGGTGTCCAGAACAAATACGCCCTTGACTATCATAAGCCCCTAATATACATGTATATATATTAGTTAGAGATAGTAGATGAATTTGAAAATACACTAAAATATTGCCAGTAAAAGTTACGTATTAGCATTTGATGGGATGTAAGTCAAAGTTAAACCTATAATAATACAGATACAAAAATACTCAATTCTGATTGGCTGAGCATAGACGCGTTAATCACTAGCAGCAGTGCAAACACAGTTCATTCGATGCAAAACCAGTTAATTCGGTGCAAAACTAGTTAATTCGGTGCAAAACTAGTTAATTCGGTGCAAAAACTAGTTAATTCAGTGCAAACACAGTTCATTCGATGTAAAACTAGTTAATTCAGTGCAAACACAGTTCATTCGATGCAAAACCAGTTAATTCGGTGCAAAACTAGTTAATTCGGTGCAAAACTAGTTAATTCGGTGCAAAAACTAGTTAATTCAGTGCAAAACCAGTTAATTCGGTGCAAAAACTAGTTAATTCAGTTCTCTTTTTCATTTTTGCAGCTCTATTATTTAACCGGTAATCATTAGTGTGCAACCTTCAATTAACGATTAATAGTGCTCGTGATGTTTGAAAATTCCACAAATAACACTAGTCCTGCGGACCAGTGTTATTTTGTTAGAATTTTCAAACATCACTCACACTATGTAAGAGTTCAATACGTCGAACCGAGGTAGTAAGTCATCAGGAGCACATAACCATGCACGATCGTCCATATCTCATATACAGGTGTCACAGCGTCTTTACTAGTTGGGCTATTTTTAGATTATTTTCCCCGCCGTAGCGGGATAAAAGATGCAGTATTAGCTACTTTTGGTATACTAAACAACATGGCTGCTACGCTTTTGTGATTTTATTCGTTTAGGAATAATTGCAACTCAACAATAGCGGGAAGCCGTTCTAAAAATAACCTAACTTGTGAAAACGCTGTGACATAGGCCTAGTATGCGAGATGGACGCTGTGACATAGGCCTAGTATGCGGGATGGACGCTCCTGGTTATGGGCTAGTGGGCATATACAGTATATGAATTTAACGGACTTATTTCATTTTTATTCGATAGCCTTTATTTCACTAACATTCCAGTGAATTTCAATATAAAGACCTGATTAGGTATTCAAGAGCCTTTATACAGCTCATTAGATATTCAAGGTCTTTATTCGTATAAAGACCTCAAAATAAAAGCCTTGAATATCTAATGAGCAATAAATTGAAATTCACTGGGATCTTAGTGAAATAAAGGTTATCGAATAACAATAGAAAATGTGTCACAAATGAAATAATAATCGTTAATTGAACTTGCATACTAATGATAACAAATACAAATAGGCCCTTTGCAGCTAACAAATCACGTGGTTGTATTGGAGAGCAAAAAACTGACTTCATTTATTTGCAGGCCTTGTACGAGATCGGTGTTGTTATTAGCAAAACCTGTTTGTAGATGCTATTTTCCACCTCCAATCAATTGCCGATCTTTCTAAAACTGCGTTTTTGAAGATAGCTTGCTCTCCAGTATTGATGGCAACGCCTTTCCCATGGGGATCACGAGCTCATTTCATTCGTTAATGAAGTATTATATCAGCACGTGAGTGTTAGCTGCAAAGGGCCTATTGTGACGGAATAGCCTTTAAAGCTCGATTTACACGACAAGTATTGTGGGCACGGCACTTTTAAATTTGGGACTCACTTTTCTCATTTTTGTTGTTGAATAAATCGCTTAGGTATCGTCGGGAAATGATTCCATAATGCTTAAAGACCCACGACGGACCATTACGCTTTGCGCGCTTAGACGCTGGCCGCCATCTTTTGTCGGTGTTGAAAAATGCACAAGTTTCAATCGCTCTACGCAATCCACTTCCATCGGCCGTTTTTCCAATCTGACTTTCAGTATATTTATTTTCACATGTTTCCAAATTGTAAGGCATCATTTCTGTAGCATTTTAAAGACATTTAGGCCACAATGTAGGCGAAATTTTTGTTACAAAAATGTGATGTATGTTTTATATGAAGAGGGCATCATGGCGGACTGTCGGTAGGAAGGCTCTGTTCGGCAAATATGACTCTATTCTTCTGTATTTGACCGTCGGAACGAGATCAGGATTTTTCAGGGAAAAGTATCTGTTTTTTTGCGTTGTGCTGTGCCACTGTCGTCATCAACGGTAAGCAGTCTTCAGTGATCTTATAAACTGATCGAGTGATTCGCCACTGGCACTATATCCTAATAGTAATACATTGCAAGTCAAATATGCTGGAGCCGGAGAAGTGCAGTGGATTTTCTAAGCGTATTTTTAACGAGCCGATGGGCATGATTGGGCGTTTGTCTGTGAATTACATGTATGTGAACCGTCGCCTTCGCGGACTGAACTGAAGCAACAACAACAAACAGTAAATGGTAAAATGACGGAAAGTCAGAATACTGTTACGTTCATTACAACAAATATTTACCAGAGACTTTTCTAAATTCACAACTAAGTTAATTATTATAGCTGAAACATGAGAATGAATTTTATAATATAAATATTGTAGATGAGAAAGCCAAGAACCTTCCACCTCCCAGCAAGAATATAGCCCAAACATTTTGAGACATGCATTTCAGTGACTGTTGGAATTGACAATATTAGAAACTTCACATTAGTATTTTTATAAAAATGTTGATTCTAACTATGGAGTGGCAAAGAAATTGGAACAATTTGAGTGTTCAGGGTTCAAGTTCAATTTATTCACACTTGTTTGTAGGTTACAATATTATTATTGGTTGAATTGTATAATAACAAGCCATAAGAAAGAGAAAAATAAATAGTAGATAATAATTACGATCTTTAGATGATAGTGTGTAGTGGTCATGCGATCAAAGGAGCAAAGCTTTCAAGTTAACCACTACCATGTTGAAGTTAATGAGGGGAGGAATAAATAAACGAATAGGCTTGATTGTATCTTTACAGGGTTTAAAAAAGTATGACTGTTGGTTATAATGAGAGAATTAAGAGGAAGAAAATAAAGGCTGTTTACATGTACAAACTAAGTTTGGATATATGGTAATTTTACAATACAGAATAATGTAGACATTTACAGTAAATATTTATAAGTAATAGTTGATATATACATATATTATAGATGCAGCTAACATTTTATATCTGGCTTCCAAGGAGGAAGAGCTTATATTGTTTTTTTAAACTGTTATGAGGCAAACATTTTATCTCGATTGGTACTGTTTCCCATATTTTTGATGATATTACTTTAAATATTGTAAGTCCATAATTTGTTCTTGAGGCTGGTCTGTATGGGTTTTGGTTAGAGGAGTACCTAGTGTTATAATTGAAGGGTTGTGTGCAAAAATAATATTTCGAGGTCAGGGAAAAGTCAGGGAATTTTGCATATGGTCAGGGAAATTCTAAATTTCTTGTCAAAGTCAGGGAATTTTATTTTCCAGTTTCCACACAGGCTCCTCAACACGCCTCAAAACATCTGCGAAGGGAGGCTACAGGTTTTGATAATGACTTTTGTTTTGGACGAGAGAATGTCGAACAGTCGTATTATAGTCAACTGGTGACCATTTTAGAAAAAAAACTAATTGTGGTTTAATGAGGATTGAGTAGTGCATTTCTAACTTGTAATATTAGAGTACTAGTGCAGAATGACATGTTTTACCAAAAGAACCAGAATCCTCAGGGGCTCTGCTCTTTAGTTTTCAAGTTTTAGGAAAAAGGGATAAAATACTGGAGTGAGATTAAAACAATATGACATGTTGACCTTATCCATAAAACTTCAGTCATATTAATGTTTTCCTTTCCTCTTCATTTCTGGCCTTGTAGTCCAAGACCCCAGCTACCTATTGATAGGAGGGATGCGCAGCAAGAATGGTGTATGCAATTTGTTTTGGTATTTCAGTAGTTCCAATCAGAAAATAAATTGGAGAACAATATTTATAACAATCATAAGTAAGATAACTAAACATGGCAATTCATTAAGGTTTTGGTAAAAGTGCTGAAATCAAAACTTTAACTAAAGTTTCATACACCCTTTTTACTGCCATCATTTCAACCATTAGTCATATCTTCAACATACATGCTATGAAGGTAACTCCAGACTGTAGAATATTGGCAAATACATGTAAATGTTGCCTGGTTAAAAAAATACTATAATTGATGTTATCTTCCGGGCCCCACAAATGCTTTTTCATGGTCCAATTTTTCACTGGCAACCAATTGGCTATCTTAGGGCCAATATTATTTCTTTGACATATGCTGCCATTTTACCTCTACTTTGCATTAAGCATCCAAACATTGTACCCAACCTGACCGAGTCCTGTCCACAGGCCCAAGTTTAGCCTCAAATTAGGAGGCTCTTCTTTGTATATTTCTGATTTATCTGGCAGAAGGGATATAGTTGTTTACTGGCCATGCCATGAAAAATACAGCCAGTCAGAAGACTGGAAATCTGTTGCACATTCGGTGGTATCCCACAGGTTGAATCGATGTTTTTTACACTGACCATGTACTGTACGTGCACTCATCACAATATTTTGGAAGGAAAACTGGAATCTGATGCAGCACGTGTGCCAGGTGAGGTCAGAGTTCTTTATTTAGATTGGCATGGGATAAAATAGTTAATATGCAATGTTTTCTCATAGTATGCCATGAATATTCCACTCGTGACTATTTTTCTTTGTTTCCACATGCCAAAGGGCTTCTGTGTATACTGAAAAATCAAGTTACCAGCATTTCGTGATTATAGTATGTAATATTCTGTGTGTGTCTGTAACAAGCTAAGGGAGTGTTTATTATTTATGGCTTTGGGGGGTTGGCTAAATCATGGGGGGGGGGGGGCAAAACAAATTTAAGTGCTTTTATAGGGGGGGCATTAAAGATTTTACCTACTCCTGGGTGGGGGTCATCAAAGTTGACTTACCTGTCGTGTAAAATAAAATTTAACTGAAAATGTAACGAAATTGTTGTTGTAATCCCAAGCCAATGTTTAGTCTCCAGAACACAGGAAACCAGTGTTTTAGAGAGCAGTCAAATCTCAAATATTTCAGCTTGGGCCTTCAGTCCTCACAACATTAATTTAAAGACAGTTTGCTTTTTCCCCTGTATATGCAGGATGGTATTCTCTAAGCTCATGATCAAAGGCACATCCCCATAGGACAGGTAATGCATTCATGTCCAGGAGATTAGTTATATATGCCAATGATGAACTCTTTCGTTTATTTATTTATTTGAGACTACAGAACAATGCACTAGAATGCAATATGATGCATGAACTAACAAGTACAATTTCAAGTATCCATCTGGGAAGGAGGTAGAGATTTCCAGAAGAATACATGTATATATATATATATATTATTATTATGTTTTCTACTAAACAAAGGTAATGTATCATGGAAAATACCATAAATCTAGAGACAATATTAAATTTAAAAGGTTACATGTATATGATGTTTGCATTCTTTCTTGCACATCCATGCATTTTTTATTATTTTTTTGAGCAAGTTTATAGGGGGGTAATCTAAGTTTTAATTTCACTCATGGGGGAAATGCAGACCCCCCAAGCCATAAATAATGAACACTCCCTAAAAATGTTAAAGGGGCTATGTCATGGTACTGCGCATGTATCGAGTAATCGCTCGTTTAGTGGCTAATTGGATACAAACAGTTAAACTTCCCTCCCTCAATGCTTGATTGAAAGGATTTTCAATTATATTCCCTGGAGACTGTTTATATACACTGTTTGTTAGTCATTTTTGCATATTTGCTTTCAGTTTAAGCATCCCACATGGCTGAGAGGTTCGTTAGTTCATATCAAAATCGGTGGAAATAGCTCTTTCCGGCCCGGAAAAACGAATGTAAAGTCTTACCGTGACACAGCCTCTTTAAACACAAACTTGGTAATCACTGTTTTGTATTCAAAGTGAAAACAACAATATAGATGATATTGTCACTAATTTCTTAAATTGTCCAGAAACCATTAGCTTCTGTGCCATAAGGGGATACCTGTATACTATAATTTTATCTTTCAAACATATGGGTATGCATGGCATTGGACTTTCATCCATCCGATCAGCCTTGCAGTCTTCATAATAAAAGTCGACCTTCAAACTGTCCCAATCTACACAAAATAATCTTAGTAAAAAATTGTGTAGGAGGTGATGCATGTCATCCCTCTTACAGCAGACAATTCCCATTTATCTGCATGTATACCACAGTGGTGAATCTGAAGGTGGGGACTATTTATTGTCAATTTCTTGGCAAAGTCCATAATTACTCTTCCCACACTTTAATAACAGATTGAAGAAAACAATACATGCCCTTTTCCTGAAACAAATAGAAGAATATTTATTTTCAAAGGTGGGTAAACTGTACTGGAATATTGATGTAATGCAATGTCGAGAAAGTGTGCTGCTAATTGTCCCAACAACAACCTGAGCACTTTATTCCATTCTGGACAACATGTACGCCATGTTCGAACTGCAAATTCCCATAAAGGATATTTCTATTAGGGCAACGTACAAATGGACAGATTGTGCTAATAAACAAGTTGTCTTCGCTTACCTTATTTTTACATTTGCTTCTGTCATAAGCTGGAAGGTTTTGATACATTTGGTCTTGTTCTCGCGAAACTTTATGCAAGCACCCCTTCCTCCATTCATGGCACACTGACATTGGCACTGCACTTGGCTTTGTTATTACGGGTTCTTGGTTAGTAAAAGGAAAAAGGAAACACCGACAGCGACCATTTTACGAATCAAGAGAGTAAATTAAATTTTAATTTTCTCCGGCCTGATGCTCACAGATATTTACTTCGCCTGCAACAATGGAGCCATAAGCACTCTAACTATGTTGATAAACTTCCCTCAACACTCGATTGATAACAAAGAGTTCATTTCCTTGTTTTGCTAACATACAAACAAATGACAAAGGTGAGTAGAAGGACGATTTTCTACTTCACGCGAACCGAGGGAATCGCTCGCGAGGCGAAAACAATAGAAGCCTCGGTTTCATGAAAATCAAAACAAAAACAGAGGCGCGCAAAGCGTAATGGTCCGTCATGGGTCTTTAAACGTTCTTCCTGTGAATTTTTAGAAATATCTGATAAATATTTCTGGTAGCAAATGTAGATTTTAAAAGGGAACCTTGGAAACCTTGAATATTTACTAGGGTAATGACCACAGGCAGCCCATATATTTCCCGCTTATTAGTCTGTTGGGTTACCTGTGGTATGTTTCATAAGCGATCTCGGAAGAGTTTATATAATTGCTCCTTCTGAATTCTCTTTTCCGATTCCTACGAAATAAATCTTCAATAATAAAATATTGATACTTAATGAAGTTGTGTGAGTGGTTTTGGGACTTCTAAAGCAGTTTATTAGGCCTCGAAGTTTTGACGGTTGGCCGCGTGTCTACCCATCGGACACAAATATACACAAGGGGTGCTTACCATTTGACAAAAAAATCCGGTTGGGGTGCCCGATGGATAATGGTAAGCAGATTACCAATTGACCGACCTACCAGAAAGAATAGCTCTTTATACCATTTGATTTCTATATGGCGGATGCGAACTTGATGATAGCGCTAATGTTTAGTGAAGATTTTGAGATGGGTAACGTCCTTAGCGACGACAAATAATTTATCAGTGTTTCATGTTTTAAGTACATTCATATGAGGAGAAACTTAAATCGCATTGATGCCAAATGTTGTTGTCAAATAAGAAGTCCTATGAAAAATATAACAAGCTTAAAACAATTACATTTTAGTTGACGGGAAGCTTGAAATTCACGATGTTTTATTTAGTGTTTACCTCCGATTTGCCTTCGGTTGATTCAGACTTCCTCTCTCAGAAAAAGTTGAAAGTAGGTTAACAAACACATAATTCAACATACCAGAGGTATATTGGCAAGCAGGCTCGAGTAGTTCCTGTAATTGCAAGGCTGTAAAGTGCACAAACTGCACTGAAATACCTGGGTTTAGGCCGTTAGGGAATTCAACTTGAGAAATGCGCGCGACAATGTTTAGCGCGAGACAGGAATCGAGAGAAATGGTCAAATGGTAAGGGATATTTCGGTTGGTTCGTACCAACCGGGACGAAAGGACTACCTCAGAACGTAGTCCACAATTTCCAACCGAAATTCCCGAAAATTAACTGTACCATTTGCTTTCCAACCGAAATTACCGGGATTTTTGGTTAAATGGTAAGCACCCAAGGTATGCAGCTTCGAGGCGCTTTTCATCGATGTGACCTCACTCGCCGCCGAAATTCGACAAGAAATTCAGATCGATTTCGCCTCTACTTTTGGCACACAAATCCAGAGATGTGTAAGCACTTCTCATCCACGTTTCAGGCCAAACGACGTGCAAACGGCCTGGAAAATAAATCCCGAAATCGGTATACTGACCTGCAACTTGATCGGTCTACAAATCAGCGGTAGACATCGCAGGCGATGCCTTTTGAAACTACCCCACCCCACTAAGGAGAATTGTTATGCACCTCCGTTCTGCTTGAAGTACATGACAACTCTTCTTAGTGGGGAGGGGTATGTTCAAAAGGTTTCAGTTGCCATGTCCACGCATCCTGAAAGCGTCGCCTTCGATGTCTACCGCTAATATGTGGACCGATCAAGTTGCAGATCGTGGAAAATATATTGAATGTATTGTCCCAAAGAGATTTAAAAGAATGTTAATGAGGATTTTTTTTAAGAAGATAGTTGTAGTTTTATTATTTATTATCTAATTTTATGTTTTTTTCGTGTGTTTTTTCATTTCTTGTACTGTATTGCATTATTATTAGTAAGTTTGAGGCGTAAATGTGTAACTGTTTGTATTAGTAACTAAAGGCAGGTGTTAAAGAACGTTAATTTTTTTTTTTAAATGGCTATAAACTAAAGTATCTAAACATAAAACTAAGCTACATGGGATTAGTTGTACTAGTCGGTCCGTGACAATATAGAATTGAATTAAAAGTAATATATTACGCAAGCAAAAAAAAAGTTGCAGATCGTATTGTCCTTTAGATTGCTTTCCTAAATTCACGATATTAGAAAACTGCTAAAACATATAGTAACGTTAAGTTCGAAAAGTAACGGCCCGACTATACGTCATACTAGCTTAGACAAGCTCGCGCGGATTTCGTGGCGAAATTTACCACTTCAAGTCATAATTGACGTTGAAAAATGCTGGTGACCGTTTTGTCAACCCGTCCAATCGCAAACATGCGGCTCTGTTGTTATGGTAACAACAGAGCCACGTTGAATAAAACCGGGGATTCTTAGTAACATATTTTAGATTTCCCTTCAAACGTTTACGTTACAGTTACAGTTCAATATAAGTTCACACGCTTTCCAGTGTGTTGATCGGGAGCTCTCTTCAAAAGAGTCCAAACTCTTCAACTAATCCATTTCACATAGTATATCTAGTTTGAAGAGTCAAACTTAACTCTTCAACAAAATTATACTATGTGAAAGCTTGTAATATATAACTATGCCTTTTAAAACAGTTTAGCGTTGCGTTTTAACGAGAGAATCGAGACACGGGGAAAATTTACTTCAACTCAGGTCGTTCATTTGTTTATGACAAAGTCGGTAATTACCCGCTTCAAAAAGTTTCACTTCGCAAATTACTGATCACTTGTAGATCACCAAATAAAGTCAGACATATACCATTTGAAAGCTTGTAATGTATACTATCCCCTTTAAAACATTTCAGTGTTGCGTTTGAACGAGAGAATCGAGAAACGGGGGAAATTTACTTCAACTCAGAACGGCGTCGTTCATTTGTTTATGACAAAACCGTACCGAAAAATCGCTGGTACACCGGTATACCGACTTGAGGAGGAATTACCACTTGTAGATCACCAAATTGGTGTTGGTATCGAAACGTCTTGAGTTGGTATCGGAATGGCTTGTATCGAAAGAGACTGGTATCGAAACGACCGGTTGATACGATGTTTATTGAGCCGGGTGAATAGGGTGATCATGATCATATACATTTCAAATAAATTCATGATACCGCCGGGTTTGCTGTCTTTTCTGTGATCACTTAAACCACCAGTAACTTCTTAAGTCCGATTACCCTGGTTCCTGAGGTTGTATAATTATTAAAGTTTTAAGAAGCGCCGCTTTAATAGCGAGCTGCGAAACAGTGAACGAAACAGAGTGAAAGAATACGAGTTCTTTCCTTTTTCGCTGCTTCAGAGATCAAACGTTAAGAAAATATTATATGAAGTGTGCGCGGGGATGATAAACATGTGTATTCTTTTCAATCCTTCGGCCTCCATCGAGAGTTGGCCTCCATTGAGAATCGGCCTCTTCCCAATTTCGCGGCGACACTGTCAAATCTAACACCTCATAAATACAAAACATTTTGAATAGCTTTAGAAAAGCAGAAAATAACCACATACGCGTATTTTGTGGAACTTCAACTTTTTATTGCGTACTGTCAGTTTATAAGTCAAGTAGATCGAAGACTTAATAAGTTAATCCCTCGTGTTTTTACTCGCGTGCGATTGAGGTCAACGTTAAACAGCAAAAACACATGGCCGACCTTAATGTGGAAATACCCGGGAAGGGGGGGGGGGGGGGGGGGAGTGACTCCCATATAAAAGGGGTACGGATGCTCGTCGGACATTTTCGATTTGACCGGCTAAGAGGTAGTAAAATGGGCGTGGCTCAAGCTTATTTTTACCCCTAAAAGATAATAAAAATGTAAATTGATAACAGCTGTTTTATTCAATTGACACCCGACCCCTAAAAGGTACCGCTTTACATAGAAATGTCTGTGTTTGATGGTGGATACCCTAAGTGGTACCAAACTCCTGATTTTGACCCCTAAAAGGTACGACGAGCATCCATGTACCCCTCACATAAGGGAGTCCCCGCCCCGGGGAAAATACTACAGACGCGTGCTTCAATAACTTCAACGTTTTGTTTGTAAGTGAAGTAGATTGGAAAACATTCACAGAGACATGTTTGTCACCGGCATGCGAAGTTGCAGAAGAGTAATGGAGTTTGTCGGTGCTTCGTACATTTTTTTTGCTCTATCGCTGTTAATAACTGGAAGTGGCTTCAAAGCCGGGGTTCAAATCCTCCAAATACGAACGCAAGTGAAAGCAAGATTTTCGAATAGGTTCACAAAACCTTTTTACAGCTACTGAACCTCCGTGAGTCTCTCAATCTGATTTTATCAGAGGGGTGGACAACATTTGTGAGTTGTAAGCCGCGAAGAAACTCGCTTACACTTTTAATCACAGGCAGCGCATTGCTATGATATCATTGTCTTGTTCAATGCTTGTACTTTCTTAGTTTTGTATTTAGGTGTTTATACTGTTGTTACTGTAATTCCAATGTACCGTTGATAGTATAAGAATTAAAGTTGTTATTATTATTTGAATAATATCTCTATTGTTTATAAAATGTGCTCAATTGGCGACAGGATGTTTCTGGCAGGGATTAACACGAGTGTTATTCGAAGTGGGATACTTGTATTCCCACAGGGACGATTTATGAACAGCCAATCAAGTAACGTTAAAAGGAATTGCTTATTCATTAGACGGTAATCATTCCGCCTCACAGACTTTTCTCTACTGCAGGTAAATGTCGCGAAGAACAATAGGATTGTGGAACCAGGATGAAAGTAAGAATGTTTTTCGAATTCTGTTGTGGACTTGTGGCGTTATTTCTTCAACTACTTTTAACAGGAAAGGCAAGTTTGACAGAACAAAAGACATACTATCTAGGTAAGATGTTTTAAAAGTATAATATATATTGTGATATTAATTGTGAGCGAAAATCCTGCTCAAAAAAATAAGGTCATCTTAATTAAGGAACTGAAAGATCTACAACATCTAAGGCTTGATGGAATCCAGCTTACTTGTTTGAAGGAGTAATTACTGCTAGACTTATTGTATCTTGTTTGCGTCCGTCTTTGTTTGTGTAATGTACTAACAGCATAGCTGCAGATTCTGTATCGACTGGTGAATACGCTCCACATATTACTGATGAGGGCTGTTTGTTAACATCCCTTTCATGTATTGGTATATAATTAAAACAACACTGTAGGGTTGTTTTAATTATATACCAATAGATGTTCAGGCATCCTTAACAACGAAAAATGTTACCAATATTTATATACGAACGAAACCCTTTTCGTTACAATAATAGAATTGCAAAGGAGAGAATCGTAGAAAACTTTCAGAAACGTTATGGAAAAATATACGAAATTTATTGCTGCATATCAATCTTTATCGTTTGTTAGTAATTATTAAGAACTTAAACTAACGAAAACAATCGAAAAACAGGTAGTTCACAAGTTTTCAACCGTGAGCTTCAATTAGTAACAAGTACCTGGTTTTAGAATGCCTTAGAGTGATTTTACTTGACCCGTGAAACATAAACTATTAGTTAGTGTGTAATACCAAGATAAACACAAAAGAGAACAAAAGAATTAGAGTGTAATAGTGTGTAATACGCTACTATCTATTTCACGGGTTAAGTAAAATCATTCTAATATATAATTTATGTATATTATATATGTTTGGACTAAACCTACTCTGTATGACGTTACTCCTCATAATAATTGCATATGTTTTATAATTCCTACTGTGATTCATTCCCGATGTTCGATTTCAACGTTCAGAGAGTACTGTACAAGTGAATAATTAATCATCTAGACTGCTTCGTGTCTCTCGTGTTAAGTCTAGTATCTTGCGCAGAGTTGTTACGTGCCTAGCCAAATCGAGTAAGTTCTAACCAAACTTACCACAAAACCTTTACGTGATATAATGACCCAACTTTTCTGAAACCCCGGCGAGTGAAAACAAACGTCTGAATAGAACTGGTCTTTTGGAGAAAAAGATGATGCCTTTTTTTTCACAGAAGTTACGAATACCATAAACGCGGACGGGAGAGAGATTTTAAACCAAGCCGTCAATGACGTGAACAAAAAACTCGCTGCCAACGCGAGCTCGTCGTTCACACTTCAAATTCTAAATGCATCAAAAGAGGAAGACATCTTAAGTTATGGTACGTACTTATTCGTGATATGCTTTGAAATGCTTCAAATCTTCAGACAGTCACAACTATTGAAATATCACATTACGTTTGTATGTTTTGAATATAAAATGAATTACTTATCTACTGATTTTGCACCTGCTAATATATTACAACCGTGTGCAATTATTCGACGTACTCATTTGACACAATCATTTGATATGCTTTTTAACCAAGCTCACTGGTTTATCATTGTTTTGAGGTACTGAATCGAATAATTAAGTGTTTTTTTTCACACTTGACATACTTCATACTATCATATTGTATGAAGCAATCAGATCTAATATATTAGTATTACACTATCATATCCTGTATTATAAAATATTAATATTCTCAATATCGGTTATCTTCTAAATTTTTATTACCATTGTTCTCTCAAGTATTCAGTCCTGTATATTCATGTAGATATGTATTTATCTCTTTCTTTTCTGTTTTTAATTAAGGTGAGCTTATCCTGCCATTTAATCTTTCAATAGGTAGTGGTCAACTCGAAAGCCTTTGCTACTTTGACCAGTACGCACAATTTACTTATCAAGCTTTTTCTCCCTTAATTATTTACTACCCCTTTTTAACGTAATATTATTCAGTGTAATCTTAGTCAATAATTAGTGTAAAATAAAAGAAATCTGAAATCGCCAACATTCGTTGCCGATCACAAGTGGAGGCGATTTGCGTGGAATGATTGTGTTGAATCAGTATATCGAATGATTGTCTCAAACACTTGAAACTCCGCCTAATTGTACGTAACACTGAAACTGGTTGTAATTATTAATGATGTGTGTATGAATTAATCATATCTCAACGGGAAATTTCTCAATTGTGATTGGGTGAGAGGTGAGGGCCGTAATTACAGTTATTTCATACTTGACATGGTTTTCTTTGTTATTCATGAGGCTTTATTTTCCATACATACCCTATTATAAATGCAAGGGATGTATGAGAAAAGTTCCCGGGATGTATCCAGATACATCCCGGGAACTTTTCTCATACATCCCTTGCATTTATAACGAGCAATTCAATACAATTCAACGATATTTTGTTGTTTCTAGCTTATACACTGAATTGCGCTTGCATTAAGGAATTTGTTTTATTATTTTCTCCAAGGAATTCATTCACCTTGGCTTCAGCCAAACTTACTAAATATCCCTATAATGATTTAGAACCTTTTCTCGGTCATCCCTTCATGTAGGACGACACGAATTGCTACCAAATTGTATTCTATTGTATTGTATTGTGTTGCGTTCTATTGTTGTATTGAATTGTATTGTGTTGCGTTCTATTGTATTTTTGGTAAAAATTTGTGTCGTCCTACATAAAGGGATTGCCCTTTTCTCCGTCTTGGTACTCACCCAAAATCTACCTAAAAGAGCTACATCAATGAAAATGTTGCGAAAACCTCGTCAAGTATGAAATAAGACACTTTTACGGCCCTCGGGATGTATATGGCTTATTGCCGACGTTCGAGGTATTTAACTCTCACTTCCATGACAGACGATGTGGGGAATCAAATTCCCAAGCGGTTTCCAGGGCGTGTACCCGCAGCTTCTCGTTTTTCACTGAGCAAGGTGCTCTTGAGTTTAAAAAAATATTTTGCCTGATATTGTTTATACAATCGTTGGGGGTGGGGGTCGTCTTGCCTATTGTACGGCCCTGGAGAAGCGTAGCTTTATCACAAATTGCATTCAAAATTACAATCACACTTACAATCTCTTATTTAATAATAATAAAAAAACTCCATAATGAAATCGAAGTGCCTCAAGTTGTTCACAATGATGTTTTGTTAGACGATATTTTTCCGAAAATGTTCCGAAAAATCCGAAGTGTTATCGAAAATTTCCGAAATTAAAGTCTGTA
Source organism: Actinernus sp. WN-2022 (assembly GCA_030867875.1). NCBI lineage: Eukaryota > Metazoa > Cnidaria > Anthozoa > Actiniaria > Actinernidae > Actinernus > Actinernus sp. WN-2022. The sequence goes on from JAOWCC010000019.1 coordinate 42,754,904, forward strand.
CAGTCCAGTTCAAACGCAACTAGTAGTCCTGGAGGATGTAAATCGCCCAGTGTTTGACAATTCCATGTTTTCAAAATGAGTAATATCCGTTCAGTTTATTTTGTATAAAGCTGAGTACTATATTTTTGCTCCTTCAAGGGTTATTGCTCATTTGAAAACGTCGAACTGGCAAACCACTCGGCCATTTGCATCATTTAACAATTATTCACTGAAGTCGAAGTGACTATTGGTGAATATTTACCGAGACGAAGCGCGCCCTCTGTACGAAAATGGGTGTAGTAATGGTCGCGTTAGCAGCGCGCGCGACTTTTCACAAATGACAGGCAAATTTCTACAGTTTTCCCCTTTCTCTGCATTTTTCTTTATCAACTATGTGCCAAAAATACATGTCTACAAAGCGTTAGAATCTTTGGTTTCGCGATACTTTGTGATTCAAAGGTTGTGTGTACATCAGTTTACGCGCGAAATATACGAAGGTGTTGACACGTGAAACGCCACACGATTTCAGCCAATGGGAATTTAGCCGATGGTTTTGTTCACTAAATTCGCATGGAAGAATAGGACTGTTGCAGGCGTTCCTGATAGCCTGCGTATCCAGGCGTTCAGGGGGTGGGGGGTGGGGATGGGCGGTGATTGAAATTATGTAATCTAGATGGCTTAGCAATCTCTCCTTCAATCGCTTTCTTTTGATCCCCTATTTTCTGTAGCTTTAAGACTTCTTCGGCAAGATGTCATCGCCATTTTGGAGTTTAGCCCTTCCCCGTATCCCGCCTGCATCGCCAGTACTGTTGCTAGGATACCAATGATTCGTATCAATGACGACAAGGGCTCTCTACCGCGATGCATTGGATACTGTGAGCATGCACTCTCCATATCAGCGGACTATGCAAATTACGCGCAGGCGACGATTAGAGTCCTAGACGCCTTTCGATGGACAAAAGTTACATTAATGTTTGAAGGTTGGACAATAGGAAAACTGTTTTCATTTAATGTGTTTTCTTTTAAAGTGCTTGCAATAACAAAATAAGAAGCTAACTATTTATGTTGTATCGTCATATTTAGCGAGTCGGTTCTACGAGGCAGCTCATTTCCAGTCTATCACGTCCAGTATGGAGTACTCAATTAGTTTTATCCACCTACGAAGCAACAAAAAAGACACGGCGCACAATGTTGTTAACCATGCCATGAAAGAACTTGCAGTCTTACAAAGTGACGTCATTCTCCTCTACGCAGCCAATAACTACATTCAGGCTCTCTTGAAGTCAGTAAGTAGAAACGATATTGATGATACAAATATCGGCAAGTATCAGAGACAACAGCGGCTGGAAACAAATTGAAGTCTCTGACTTACCCAGTTAGCCAGGTTACAATAAGGCTTGCATGACCAACAGCTCAGGGATTAAGTCTAATTAAACTTTCAGGACACAAACGTATCGAAACCTCCTCTTTAATGGAGTCATAACATGGGAATGAGACACAAAGAAGCATTGTTTAAAATAAACAGGTTAAATTAAAACAAAAATAATTGACGTAATTAATGTGCTTCCTTTTTTCAGGCAGGGTATAACCCGAAAACATCCAGTGTATGGATCATTCAGAATTCGGTAAGTCATTTTAACAGAACATAAGACAAGCGAGGAAACCATGATAATATACATGATTTGCTTGAGGACATGAAAGCCACAAATATGGTCACGTTGGATACTGTCTACTGATTGGAATCATGGCCATCTCTTTTTTGGGTTTTCTCTTAAAGACCCTATGTCGACCGTTATTCATTTACATACCCTTCTGGGAATACTAACAACCATACTAAATTATATCGCTATTGTTTAAATACTCTATGTTGACCGTTATGCTTTGTGACGGTGTAGCTATTGTTACATACCTTCTGGGAATACTAACAACCATACTAAATTATATCACTATTGTTTAAATACTCTATGTTGACCGTTATGCTTTGTGAGGGTATAGCTATTGTTACATACCTTCTGGGAATACTAACAACCAAACTAAATTATATCGCTATTGTTTAAATACTCTATGTTGACCGTTATGCTTTGTGAGGGTGTAGCTATTGTTACATACCTTCTGGGAATACTAACAACTATACTAAATTATATCACTATTGTTTAAATACTCTATGTTGACCGTTATGCTTTTTGAGGGTGTAGCTATGGTTACATACCTTCTGGGAATACTAACAACAATACTAAATTATATCGCTATTGTTTAAATACTCTATGTCAACCGTTATGCTTTGTGAGGGTGTAGCTATTGTTACATACCTTCTGGGAATACTAACAACTATACTAAATTATATCACTATTGTTTAAATACTCTATGTTGACCGTTATGTTTTGTGAGGGTGTAGCTATTGTTACATACCTTCTGGGAATACTAACAACCATACTAAATTATATCACTATTGTTTAAATACTCTATGTTGACCGTTATGTTTTGTGAGGGTGTAGCTATTGTTACATACCTTCTGGGAATACTAAAAATACTACTAAATTATATTGCGATTGTTTTTTCACTTTCTAGCTCAGAATTTCATATCATACGAAATTCGCAGGAGTTGCGCAAAGCGTAACATTCGACATAGACCAGTAGTAGGAGGGGGATGGAATTATCCTGAGTTTTTTAAAGTGCGGCGGTATCTTATTAATTCGGATGACGTCACGGTTCTATTGTCTTGAACTTTCATGAATAAAATGTGGTGGATGATGTCATGGTCTATTTTTGGGAGTCTAGTGTTTGGATCGGTCATAAAGCCAGGATCTAGCAGCGAAAGGGAAAACATAAAAACATAATGCCTGTCGATCTATGAAACCATGTTTTACCTTTTATTTTATTTTATGTTATTTATATAACATTTGTCCGGTGGACCGGCTATATGAATCTAGGTCCCCTCTGGGCATGTCTCCAACGTGGTCAACGGAAAAACAGTGATGTTACAGGTAGATAGGGAATTACAAATAATTAAAATAGAAAAAATAATACATGTTACTTTACAATAACACTAAAAGTGTTAACTAAGAACCAGACGTCGACGTTGCAAGTTACAGACACGCTACAATAGATACTATGAAAACTATTATAAATATAGGTATTAAATAACGTTATGATAGAGCGAAATTATGAGATAGATACTATAAATAAGTATTGATCTAATACTTAGGAAATAAAATAAATCTTCTATGGGTGAGAAAATGAAACTAGCAGAGGCAGACTAGAGGGGTTAGAACTACGACAGAGTAGACATATGATTCACCACGTGCGAATGTCGCTAGTACAGTAACGATTTGAGGATAACGTAGAATCAGTAGCACACATAGAATATGGGAGAGAGTTCCACAGTGGACAGATTCGTACAAAGTAAGAGTCGCGAAAGGTAGTAGTAGTAATTTATTTAACCACGTAGTCACTAATGAGCATAAGCTCGTTTACAATGTGCACGTGCAGTCAACTAATTAAGATAGATAAATAGAGGATGAAAAATTGATATTAACTTCTAAGAATATAATCGGTATGTTTGCTTATTTATAATTAGATAATATTAGTAATATGAATAATAATACTATAATATTATTAACAACGATAACAATAATCAATAATAATAAATGTTAAGTATTTCTAAATATCGCGCTTGCCAAGGTAACATATATCTAGGTGACACGCATGCTAATAGCACTGATGCCATTGATGATAACGCAAATTTATCTATTAAAAAAAGGTATTCATTTATATAGCGCAAATTCTATATGAATATATCCAAATGCGCTTCACAAGGTTATTTTTGTGATACGAACTGCTATTGTGGCGCAATGTGCTGCCGTGCAGTTTACAATCATAAGTGATTGTTAGTACCTCAGAATACCAGGCTGTTGTGTCGGGAGACAATCCCCTACTATTTCTCGAAACAACACCTGACAGGTTCTTTCACGTCCCCCTCGTATAGATTAGAAGAGGAAGGAGACAAGGCCAAACACAAAACACAAGGACGCGGCCGGGATTCGTATTTCTGACCTCCCGCACTCTATACCGTGCTCTACCAACTGAGCTAACCATTTTAGACTTGAAAATAACCGGGGAAGAAATAATACGAATTTCATTAGGTTGTACGCCATCAGGACATTGCTGAAACTATCAAAAAACTACTTCATATGATAGCTTATTGATCCGGTCCAGTCTTTGCTATTGTTACACAAGTGTGTCCACAATATTGCTCCAAATTATATCAAACAATTCTTTTCATTCCGGGCTAGCACATACAATCTTAGGGGAGATATGATTCTTCAGTTGCCAAACTATAAGTCTAAGTATTTTCATAATTCTTTTATTTACATAATAGTTAGACTGTGGAATAGCCTGGTTAGTCAGGTGGAGGTAATTTTAGCTGGAAGGAGACGGAGGTCCAAACCGGATGAGCGGCCTTTTCGGATTCTGGAATTAGAGAAGCAAAGAAAATTGGAAGTGTCCAGCATGATTTCGCCTTTAAGACATCGGAAAAGGAACGAAAGGTTAAGGTATTCAAGGAAGAAGGACAGGGGAAGGAGGTTTTGTAGTCAATATCAAGCCCACGTAGCATAAAACAGTAAGAACAATCTACTCGTGATATATAGGTCTCAAAATGACTTTATTTTCAATTCTGCTTTGCAACAACACCGCTACGATGGTTATAGGGAATAGTGGTATGCAAATTCATGTTTAGTTCAGCCATGTAGAACTTTATTTTGTGTTTGGGATTAGTCGTATGCAAATTCACGATTATTGCTGGTTTTCACTCAATCCCCAGAGATTCAAATGACAAAGGGCATGGCGGTCATGTTGGTGCCCCAACAAAAGAAGCTAACGAGGAATCTATTGTTTAAGGGCGCCAACATGGCGGCTATAATAATAATAATAAATGAGTTTATATAGCGCCTATACATTGCTGTTCTAGGCGCTTTACATGAATTTATACAGAAAATGTCTGTATATATATATTAAAAATTAAAAATGTGACTAACATAACTGATAAAAAGAAATAAGCAAATCATTACATTTCTCTAGACTATTCGCAAGAATACTAAAAATAAACAATAAAAATGATGAATTAGCAATAGGCCTTCTTAAAAAGAAACGTTTTTAATTTTAACTTGAACGTTTCAACGTTGGAAGAAGCACGGATGTCTAAAGGTAGCTTGTTCCAGAGCCTGGGAGCCGCCGTAGAGAAGGCGTGTTGACCATACGTTTTCATGTTAAAGGCAGGCTCAACCAGACGAAGGTGGTCTTTAGATGACCTCAAGAGTCTTTTCTGTCGGTAAAATGTTAAAAGGTTTTTAAGATAGCGTGGACCGAGACTATTTAATGATTTAAAAGTTATAAGATTTATTTTAAAAATGATTCTGTACTCGATTGGGAGCCAGTGAAGTTCTTTTAGAGTCTCCGTGATGTGGTCGTTTTTTCGAAGACATGTCACAACTCGAGCAGCTGCATTTTGAGCAGACTGCAATTTCGCTATATCACGTCCTTGGGCCCCATGAAGAAGAGAGTTACAAAAATCTAGTTTTGAGCTTACAAAACTGTGGATCAAAACTTCTGTAGTTTTCTTGTCAATATATTTTCTTATTTTAGCAATATTACGAATGTGGTAGAAGGCACCCTTGACAACAGCATTTACATGTGGTGAAAAAGACATAGTTTCGTCAAAAAGTACCCCGAGATTACGTGCTTTATTTGTCGGTCTAATAATTTTCTCGCCAACAGTCAGTGATGGAAGTGTGGGAGTTGGGCGAAATTGTGAGTGCAAGAGACGAAGTTCCGATTTGCCATTGTTTAATTTGAGCTTATTGGCAGTCATCCATAGTGTAATGTCAGATATGCAGCTCTCAAGGCGTTGTTTAGCAACTTGAAAATCATGGGTGTTTTTACAAGAAAACGACGTATATAGTTGTGTGTCATCAGCGTAGAGATGAAATGATAGATCGTGCTCACGAATGATATCACCCAGGGGAGAGGTGTATAGCAAGTACAATATTGGCCCCAGTACAGAGCCCTGTGGCACACCGAAATGAAGGGGGCACACAGATGATGAAGCATCGTCGATTTGGACAAACTGTGAACGATTTGCAAGATATGACTCAAGCCAAGAAAGTGCTTTTCCTCTCACAGCAAATCTTGAATTTAGTCTTTTTAAGAGAATGGTGTGGTCCACTGTGTCAAACGCTGCGGAGAGGTCCAGCAGCAGTAGGAAGACACAGTTATGTTTATCAATGGCCTCAAGAACATCGTTCTGGACACGCAACAACGCAGTTTCACAGCTGTGGTACTGCGTATATGCAGATTGAAACTCCTCACTCAGTCCATTTGAGCTCACATAGTCCCATAGTTGCGTAGCTGCCACTTTCTCATTCGCCTTGGATATGAACCTCAGGTTTGAGACAGGTCTGAAATTTGGGTAGAGCTCCGTGTCGAGTGACTGCTTTTTCAGCCTTGGAGATATGCTTGCCAATTTCATAGGGATAGGAACTTTAGCACTCTCGAAGGAAAGATTTATGATGTTTGCAATGACCGGTAACAGATCCGAAAAGCAAGACTTTAGGAGAGTAGAAGGAATTGGGTCCAGGGAGCATGATTTACGAGCCATTTTTTTAATTAGGTTACTAAGCTCCTCAGCTGTAGTTGGTTCAAAATTAGCAAATTCACATGTTAAAGTGGGATTATCAAGATGATTGAATTTAGAAAGGGCGGTGTCAGACAGCTGTATTGAGTCAAGATCATTTCTAATAGTCGCTATTTTTTCTGAGAAAAAATCCACAAAATTGTTACAGAGCTGAATTGAAGAATCACAGGTGGGATAGCTTTTTTCAGGTTTAAGGTTTAGCATACGGTCTATTGCGGAAAAAAGAACTTTATGATCAGATTTATTCTCAGTGATAAGGTTAGCATAGAATTCCATTTTGGAGGATTTTATGAGTGATCGTACAATTTTACATTGATCTTTATATAGTTCCTGGTGAATAGTTAACCCTGACTTCCGCCACCGTCTTTCATACTTGCGCCGCTCACGTTTTGCAGAAGCAATGTTGTCATTGTACCACGGAGCTGATGGGCGCAAAGTAACAAGACGTTTCTTTAAAGGCGCATGGGAGTCAACAAGACCAGCGAGATTAGACTGATATTGGTCTAGTAGAGCATCAACATTGCTTGCAGGTGAAGTGAAAATTGGCAGTGTAGATAGTTTATCGCGAAATTTCTCAATGTCAACGCAGCGCAGTTTTCTGTAAGTCAGTTCAACTTTTGAGGCAGTTGGTTTAGTTAATTTTAACCTGGAGTGTACTGCATAGTGATCAGACAGGTCAGGATCGTCAACCTTACAGTCCAAGACTGTGTCTTCACTTGCTCTAGTAATCAATAGGTCTAGTGTGCCTTTTCTTTTGTGCGTTGCCTCTTTAACATGTTGGACCAGGTTGTACGAGTCCAACATATCAAGAAATTTAGCCGCCATGCGATCACGAGATGGCTCATTCACATGAAAATTAAAGTCACCCATCAACAATAGTCTTCCAGAAGTAACTGAAAAATGTTCCAGTAAATCGTTGAAATCTTGGAGAAACTGAGAAGCAGTAAATTTGTTTACTTTCGACGGGGGAGGGCGATAAACAACAGCAACTCTTAGAACTGCATCAGGGGTATTAACATTGACTTCCAAGTGTTCAAAAGAGGAATACTTGGTACTCAAAATCCGTTCAATTTTAAGACACTTGTTATAAAGCAGGCCTACGCCTCCCCCAGATCGTTTGGTTCTTGGTACGTGTATAAACGCGTAACCACGAGGGATGAGCTCATTTACTACACAGTTAGATTGGCCGTCAGATTTCGTCCACGTTTCTGTGATACCCAGGATGTCAAATTGATTATCCACAACATAGTCTTTAATAAACAGCGCTTTATTATTGATGGAACGCGCATTAAGAAGACACAGACATATGGCGAGCATTGGTCGCTTTAAGAGGTAACCGCTGTATAGTAACCAAGTTATTTGGGTTCCGTGCCTTAGACATAGGTTTACAGCCTAAGTCAAAGCGTGAAGACTTGATTGTTGGAATTGGCTGATTAATGGGGCCTGGGTTCAGTTTGAACACCAAGTCACCTATGAGAGGACAGCGGAAAGAAGCAGTTGAGTTGTTATAATAAAGACTGGGGCGCATGTGTCTCTTTAATTTTAGACGTATAGAAAACATAGGTCTGTGTGAGATAGAGCCATGTTCAGGACTTGATGATACGTCCAGAACGCCATCAGAGAGTAGGGTGATGAGAAGAAACGTGGAAAAAAGTGTGTGTCCACGCATTATAAATAAGAGGATATTTCAAAAACTAAAATATATTTATAAAGCTAAGCAGACGTTAATAAAGGTTCTAAAATTGTTGATTTAATTAATAAAATACTTATTTAATAGTTTATTATTTCCACTTTAAGGGTTGGGGGAAATATAATTATTATTTGGTATTTTAATTCTTATTATTTTTATTATTTTCTACCCTATTCTTGATTTCTAATATTTTTTATTTTATTTTTTTGATGAATATAAAAGGTGTGTCCCGCGGGTTGTCCCGAGAGCCACGCGCGGGTGGAGACAAATGCAAGTAGCAATATGTAAATTTGATGAGGTTGAAACTTTATGGATGATTGATTTCTTTCAAACCAACCAGGAATAATTAACAAAGAATGGGGAAAAAATATATATTTATCAAGCCAAGAAAAAATATCTATAACCAAGAAAAGGAAGAGTGAAGCCTTGTAAAAATCAAATAAATCTGGCGGAAATAAGATCAAGGAGACAGCATATAATTGATATGATTCAAGTTAATAAGTTTTACCGAAGAGTGGTGCGCTGTGAAGTATATTGTGAAGTCCCAAACTTGTCTTTCTTGTCTCCAACTCTTGAGTTTCCAACTAAAGCTTGTAAGTAGCTTGTAAAACGGCGAAACCCGCGGAAAAAAGGCAGTCGGTGGTTCCACGAATACTTAGATATTGTTAGATATGATTCAGGTTAAGTTTTACCCAAGAGTGGTGCGCTGTGAAGTATATTGAAGTCCGAAACTTGTCTTTCTTGTCTCCAACACTTGAGTCTCCAACTAAAGCTTGTAAATAGCTTGTAAATAGCTTGTAAATCAGCGAAACCCGCGGAATAAGGCCAGTCGGTAGTTCCTCGAGAACTTAGATATTATTTAGTTGTTGAGGAAGCCAAGAAGAAGGTAGATCATACCAATGTCTTGAGAAATTTCAAGATCGGAAGAGCAGAGAAGAAAACGTGACCGCGTGCTCTGATTCCCCATAAACTATGACGTCATGACGTCATGACGTCATGTGAAAACCAGCAATAGAAGAGAAGCGGAAGGATTTCTTTTGTTAGGAGATTTAATGATATACAAATTCAGTTTCAATCAATTGAATATTATTCTAGTCTGCTCTTGTCTAGCAAGTCTAGTTTAGTGATTCTTAAGTCTAGTGTATTCTAGTGATAGTCTAGAAGTCAAGCTAGTCTAGTCTCGGGATTACCTTCTAGTCTATTCTAGTAAATCTAGTATAGAAAGTCTAGCTAGTCTTGTCTAGTGATTCTAATCTAGTCTAGACCAGGGATTCTAGGATAGTCTAGTGATTCTAGTCTAGAAATTCTTGCTAGTCTAGTCTAGTCCTCCTCCTCCTAAAAAAATATATTTTTTCCTCGATCTCCTCCTCTCCTCCTCTTCCTCTGCCTCTTCCGCCTCCTCCTCTTCCTCCACCACTTATTCCTCCTCCTCTTCCTCCTCCTCTTCTTTCTCCTCCTCCTCCTCCACCTCTTCATCATATCCTCCTCCTCTTCCTTCACCTCTTCCTTCTCGTCTTCCTTCTCTTCCTCCTCTTTCTCCTCCTCTTCCTCTTTTTTTAATTTTTTTAATTTTTTTTATTTAAACATATAATGAAGTGTTTACCCCAAAAGTACAATTAAATGACTTATCTAGGAGGTTCACACTAAATATTGTACATTCTTTTTTACGCGAACAGACACACACACACACACAAAAAAACAAAAAAACAATTAATAATAAAATGAAGTAATTAAACATAAGTCACAGAGAAACGATTTGTAGATAAAATAAAGCTTTGAACTTTGCAAAAAAAAACGACAATTTATATCAAAATCAAAAATGCTCAAAATGTGACTCCGCCAAGACATATTGCTTTGTAAGGTTAATCCTAGATGTTTGTGATCTTCAACCTCTTCTATATATTTACCATTAAATGTCAAGGTAGGATGAACAGGCTTATCACGTTTTAAGGAAAAGACAATACTCCGAGTTTTCGAAGGATTCGTGGTAACAAGCCACTCATCAGACCATTTAGAAATCTTACTCAGATCATCCCCGAGGCGGACGGCCGAAATATCAGAATCTTCTACAATTTCAAGGAGAGTAGTATCGTCAGCATAAATAAAAGGAAAAGAATTTAGACCAACAGTTATGTCATTTATATATATTAAAAACAGGAGAGGTCCAAGGACCGATCTCTGGGGAACTCCTGAATTAATCCTTCTCCATTCAGAAGAATGACCGTCAATAACAACACGTTGCTGTCTTTCCTGAAGATAACTCTTCCTCCTCATCTTTCTCCTCCTCTTTTTCCTCCTCCTTCTCCTCTTTTTGACCCTCCTCCTCATTCTCCTCCTCTCCTCATTCTTCTCCTCTACTCGCTTTAGCGGGCACACTCAATCTTTACTACTTAAAATCGTGATTGGTTCTGAAGGGGTTCTAAAAGTGTTCTGTTATAGGGATTCTAAAATGGTTCTGTAAGGGTTCTAAAATGATTCTAGTTTATTTTAGTCTAGTTTTAGTTTAGTTTAGCCAAGTGCTTCTAGTCTAGTCTAGTGATTCTAATCTATTATATTCTGGTCTAATGATTCTGGTCTATAGTCTTGAAAGTCTAGTTAGTCTAGTATAGTCTTTCTAATGCTCCACCTTAAAACAATATTTTCCTCTTCCTCCACCTCCTCCTCCTATTTCTCCTCCGCTCCTCATTCTCCTCATTCTCCTCTTTCTCCTCCTCCTCCTCCTCCTCCTCTTTCTCCTCCTCCACTTCCAGCTCATCCTCCTCCTCCAGCGGGTCCATGCCCGCAGGATCACAGTTACTATGCTAGTAGACTAGTATAAAATTTCTAAATAATCTCTACACTAGACTAGTATTACGTCGGTTGTGCGGGCATGCGCCACTAATTTCTGTAACAACCGTAGCGGTGTTTCTGTAAAGCAGAATTGAAAATAAATTTAAAGCCTATCACGAGTAGTTTAAATTGTTCTTACTATTTACGTTACAAAATGGTTTCACAAATCGAGAGGCATTTATAATTTTATTATTTCCCTTTGGTTGCTAGAACCGATTGAAAGGTTTGTATTACTTAAAGGCTTGGATGGATTCGGCAACGTCAGGTCCTAGCTTTATGACCGTTCCAAACAATAGCTCCCAAAAATAGACCATGACATCATCCACCACATTTTATTCATGACAGTCAGGTAGGTTTAAGATTAATTTAGCAGACTTATTGTGGAATGAATCGATTGGAGAGTATTCATTTTATTCAATATTTTTCATAGCTCAGTGTATTATTCTAGGGAATGATTTACGGGTTTATTGCTGGTTTGCAACTAACCCTAGAAATTCAACTGACAAAGCGGTGGTCCCTTCACACATGAATTGCTATCAAAATACAATAGAATTAACACAATACAAAACAAAGAACGAAATACACAATACAATAGAACACAATACACAATACAATTTGGTAGTAATTCATGTATGCTTATATGAAGGGAGAACCGGCTAAGCCGTTGTGGTCATGTTGGATGACATAACACGAGAAGGTATATATTGTTAACGTCATCTAACAGAGCAGGATGACGTCAAGTGGAACCGAAAATTGTTCAATGTGTGTTGTTCATTGTTCAAGCTGATGAACATTTTTGGACAGGCACGAACCCATTATGCTTTCTGGTTTTTATCACGTGTAGGTGCCAAGAGGATTCGAATCTTACCAGAGTCACATGGTAGTAGCGTTCCGATTTCCACGAACAAATAGCAGCCTATCTTTAACACTCGCTGATCAGGTACGTTGACTTTATTTACGCCGCATCTTTCCAATTTGAGAGGGAAGGGCCAGTCGTCAAGATTAACTCCGAAACTCAGGGGATGAAAATATGCACCTCGTCTTTCTTACGAATAACACATAATATTTGTTCCCAAAACTCAGACAAAAGGAATTGTACTTCTATATCACGGCGATCTGAACGCCTTTCATTTGTGAATCTATATTATTAAAAGGTAATCACAACTATACTGTATACGATCAATTAACGATCAACAGCTAACGCTTGTGATCAAGAGAGGATGAAGTAAGAGAACGAATCCTCATGCCCCATGATAATTTATTCGAAAGTCTATTTTTAGTTTCACATTATTTATATCCCGTGGGTCCTCAAAGCATCGTTATAAAGCACTCCTTATCACAATTGCGCCACTTTACGCCAATCAGGTTTCTTCAAATAACCAGGCTGTGTCCTGTTAATCTAAACATTGATTTCAAATAATTATCATTGGGGCAGACCCATGTATGGGGGATTCGTTCTCTTACCTCATTCTCTTGTTGTGATACATAAAAAATCCACCAATAAGACTCTTGTTATTGTGTTAGAATGTTTAAACATCACTCGCATTATAATTAATGATTGCGAATACCAAACAACAGGATAGCGCTCTTCTTTGCCATGACGCGGTCAATCTGGTCGCCAATGCGATAGAGGGTGTGGTTGGTAACAAGGCATGGTTGCCAGACAACATAAACACCACCATGGAGTCTAAGAGAGAGGCTCTCTACAGATATGCAAAACAGGTAACTCATTACAAAAATGTAGGTTTATACTTCATGGTAGTGTTTCGTTCCATATAACGTTCCCCTGCATAATACTGTAAAACATTAGAGAAAATGATTATGTAGGGTGACTATATGGAACGAAACACTACCATGAAGTATATACCAAAATGGATGACAAAAATAAGGAATTAAAAACAAATTTTGTTTCCATGTATGCGGATTGAAAATCGGACAGGGACAAATGGGCTCCTGACAAGGGTGGATACAGGAGATTATTCGTATGAGCATCCTCCCTCCCCCAATCCACCATTAAACCTCATACTCACGTATGTTTTTTTTCGGAATGAGGCGCACCATGTAAATCTACCTAACCAAACCCCCCTAAGCATTGCTTGGATCCACTGCTGAAATTCCTATGCTTAAAAGTCAGTATAATATTAATGCATGCATTAAAGGTAATGGCTCGTTAAAATACATGCTACTGCAGTCGGTGGATCGTTGCCACTTACGAATAATACATCGCAACTTGCAGATCCAGATGAATGGATGGAGCGGCTCGATCAGATTTAAAGAAAATGGAAAACGCGTGGTGCAAGAACTGGAGATCATAAATCTGAGGGAAAACTCTTTCATTAAGGTAGTTAATGTTATGTTACTTAGGAATTTAAAAGGATTTAAATGATCTCTTACTTCTGACATGAGCGCATTTTAGTCATCTTTATTTCCCGACCCCTGGTGTGGTAGCGCGAATGCGCTTACAGCATGTGGCATATATATTTAACCAAAAGACTTTCGGTAGATCTAACAATAGTCTCAGAACGAGACATTCGTGAGTCACGGACGGTAACCGCAAGTCAAGTTTCCCTTCCCTTAGCGCATTTCAACGTCATCACGTCTGTAACGTCAAGTTATAAACGTCAAAACAATTGTCTATCATCCATATTCATCGGATAGAAACGTGTTTCCGGTTGCTCCGACTACACCGTCACTCCCGTTCCAATACAATGTCTTTCGTAGAAATCTAGAAAGTAGTCGATACGACATAGGTTCTTAACCAAACGAATTCCTATCCTTGTAGATTGGAACATGGACGTCGCCAGACAGACTTAATCTCACCAGCGACATTCAACGAAATGAGAAGAAGATTCGATATCAAACATCACTACAGGGAAGAAAACTTATCATAACAACAATAGAGGTACAGTTGTACTAATTGTAACAGTTGGAAGCCTGATCTACTGATTGGGTAACCGTTGTAGGTTGACTTAGATTCTATTCGAGAAAGGGCCTATGGTAACAAAATGTTCGGATATTTTATGGACCCTGATGTCAACATACTTGCAAAGTTTATGTATGATATGTTTAACTAAATAGATATGGCCAAAATACCATTTTCCTAAACATTAGCCTCTGACTCAGGCCTTAACATGCTTGAGCAACCGGGCAGTCCATTTCGATAAGACAGCGGATAACGTTCAATAAAAGTACTATGCAAACTCATTTGAATGTGCCATATTCTGCCTAGAGGATTATCACGGTGTACTACTCGTGGAACGTGTCGCGGTGTGCCACTCGTGGGACGTGTCACGGTGTGCCACTCGTGGGACGTGTCACGGTATGCCACTCGTGGGACATGTCACGATATGCCACTCGAAAGCATTGCGTTAGCCTAATATTTACACGCGACATAAAAGTGATATATTTTTTTAATATTACTTATCACTTTTATGTCGCGTGTAAAACCCGGTAACTTATAGCATGGTGAATAATAAACAACATTTTACATGGCAGCTTCGAGATACGGTCTTTCATTTTTGAGCAGTGAATGTTGTATTATGTACACGAGTAAGTGCGGGCGGCCATGTGAGATCCTCTCGCTACCAATAAACAAATATCAAGCCAAGTTATGTTAATGGTACATTCACATTTCAGTCTGAACCGTATCAAGTTATAAAGAGGAATTCAGACGGTACGATCACCTATGGAGGATTTTGCTTTAAACTTCTTCAAAAACTCGCATCCGACTTAAAGTTTACTTACCAAGTGTATGAAACACCAGATGGGGTGCATGGGACTAATGACAACGGTTCGTGGAACGGTATGATACGGGAACTTATTGATGGGGTGAGTACTATGGTAAAGTGCGGAAAAGTCATAGACGAGCATATTGAGAAACTATGTTTGCCAATAGAGAGTAAAATACAAAGTGCGGGTTATTCAGCAAGCTTGTTCGATCGAGGACGTGGGTTATGGTTAGGTTGGGGATGTTGCTATCGTTCTTTTTGTGTGTATATGGATCGCATCCGAGAAAAATGTTAATTATATATGTGGCTTTCTGTGGAACACGTGAGTTCTGGAAGTTCTTTCATTTTATTCCAATAATTGTTTACTGTTGGAAATCGCAGTATAGACACCACATCAATGACAGTAGCATACAGAGGAACTCTCGGGGGGGGGGGGGGGGGGGGTGAACTCCCTTATATGGGCTATATGGGTATGGCTTTTGAGCTGCCGAGGTCTGGGATAGGGTATCCTTTTTACGGTTTTGGTCTGGGAAAGGGTATGGGTTTTGATGTACTTGTCGTTGACGTTTGATCGATAATGCAAATGCACTGCAATGCGCGCGATTCACAAGAGCTACGGCATCAACCGACTTCTGAGGAGACTACAAGCGTTAAAACACAACAAAACTTTGAAAATATAACGTACGTTGAATAGGCCTGAATAGATTGTGCTAGCAAATCCAGCCAAAGTTGCTCCAAAAAAAGGCTAAAAGTTGCTCAAAAGTTGCCAAAAATTGAAAAAGTTGCCACCAAAATTTCGAAAAGTTGCTCACTTTGGCGAGCCATTTTATTCTAGATAACAACTTAAAACATGGAATTTGGATGTGTAATTCAATATAATCTTAAAGTTCAACATAACTACTAATAGTAGTACTTTCTAATGAAGTAAAGTAGTTTCTAATGAGTAAATCTCATGATATTGACCATAGACACCACAGTAGTATTGGGGGGTCGCTTGGGGATCAAACCCTGGCTCCTGATTGGCCTAGACGGGGGGCGCGGCCTAAAACGACGCCATTACGCACGTGGCGTCCCAAAATGACGTCACAGCACGTGGCGCCGTCGTTTGGAGGCCAAAGCCAGGCGTGGGATTGGCCGGAAGTTTAGAATGACGTCACAGGTGCCGCCAAATGTCACAGCGGGGGTCCCCAAGGGAGGTTGGACCGGAAGTGGAGCCGCCGCCTGGGGCGAAGGGGGGATTTGGAGTCCCAAGCCAGGCCTGGGAGTGGTCGGTCCTTGTCGGGCGTTCGGGAGGGGCTCGGCGGGGCGTCGGGGGAGGGCCAGGGCGGGGATTGGTCGGTGGGGTGTCCCCAGGGGGGTCCCCCGGGGCCAAGAAGACCTAGATTTTGGGGACAAACCGGACCCCCGGGATTTTACCCTGGTGATAGGGAGCAACCCCTATACCTTGTGTCCTTATGGGATTCAACCACTATGTCCTAAGCTACCTTGTGGTCTTATGGGATTCAACCACTATGTCCTAAAAACTAAAGGAGGCCGAGATTTACGAGGTCTACAAACGTTATTATTTTGAAGAAATTGAAGACCATCACGTACAAGAATCGAATTTGGCATGCGTTAGGCCAGGCTTTAATTTACGAAGACAATCCCCAGGACTATGTGGAAATTGGAGTGTTAACCCTTGTGGCCTTATATGATTCAACCACTATGTAATTGGAGACAATAAAAGAGACTTTTGTTTGAGTAAAAACAACTTTGTTTGCCTTGTTTAAAATTAATTTACAAAGGCGGTGGCCCATTTCAGGCTCACCAAAATAATTAAATAATACAAGTATGTATTGAAAATAATTAATAATAATTAAAGGTGTCTTTTCAACCAAAAGATAAAATTATAGAAAGATAAAAAATATATACATATATACATGCCCTCCGGCCCATTCGAAAGATTGAAAATATCCGTGTAGAAAAAGTATTTAGAAAAAGTAGGGCTAATCGCCCTAGTAGTGAAAAATTTTGAAAGTGGGCTAATGGCCCTAATAAGTTTTTAAAATTTATAAAAAAGAGAAGAACTTCCCGTGGCATATTTTTTAAAAAACTAATCCGTAATGTTGACGGTATTTATAATCAATAGGTAAAACGAGAATACCGTAAACGGTCCCGTGGTGGAAGAGAATTAAGCTTCCCGCTTTTACGTAGAATTCATGGTGGTATTTTGACCTGCAAAAATAGCAACGTGGTACTTCATCTTTGCTCAGAAATCTAGATAGCCTGGCTATTAAACATGCGGCACACACCGTTCTCCAGCAACAGGGTAGCGGTGGTAACATGTCTTCCTGTAGTGTGTTACATCTAGAACACTAGAAATGAAAAATAAAATTTAGGTCTAATTTATGCCACGGGAGGAACTTCAGGAAAATTTCAATGGCGTAAACTTTTATCGAGGAGGGAAAACAAGATCATAACGTCGACTAAAGATTTTTTTTAAGGGTAAAGTTAGGCACCCAAAGGTGATACCATGTCGAAAAATGATAATAGAACCTGCCCTAACATAGAACGGGTGCCTCATCCTCGTTGCACAGTAAAAGCATTCGGGGTGTCCATCTTGTTTGAGCCCAGGTTTCAATAACCCCACAAAACACGAGGGACATATAGTTTCTCCGCAGCAAGGCATAGGCGGTAATTGCTGCTGTTGCTCTGGATGATGTCCACAGTTTACACACTAGAAAAATCATAATTGGCATTTAGCACTCGACGTGAAAGAAAAGTGTACGCCACTGAAATCTTCCCCACCCCTCGTGATCCACTTGAGAATAAATGGGGTGGTGAGGGCAGCGTCTGTAAATAATGCCCACGTTGCAGTGGCGCTGGCAAACGGTTGTGTTTGAATGGCACTTCGGGCACCAGCGGAAGGAAAATTCCGTTAACGGCTCAATAAACACAGCAGCCGTGACAGGGTCCATCCCCCAAAATCGCTTATTATGGGGGAGCTCCTGGTAACTAGCGTCCCAGCAATAGACGGAATGAAATTCCCAAACACTCAAACAGGTAACCATCAAAAGTGTGGGGAAAAATAATTTTCTGTGTTTGATCTTCCTCTTGTCAGCCCGCTGCTGCCCGCATACGTATGCCCCAATCCTTGATATTATTTCCAATGGCAATCCCAACTGCCTCAAAAAAAGGGCATGGTGCAGATAGTGGCAGGCAGTCAAGTCCGTTGCGACCGGTAGAAAAGTCTGTTCGGAAAAGAAAACTTTTTAAAAAGAAAATTAAGAAAAAAAAAAAACGAATAATGTTTTAGAGAAATTAGTTCGCTAGAGGCGCTCTGACAAGAGCGGAGATCCCCCACCGGTGGGGCCCTCGAGAAAAGCCTATTAAAATTAATCAAAACTTTTACTGAATGGGGAAATTTTGCCAATAAAATGAACGGCTCTGTGAAGCAGTAACCGAACGTTAACACTGTTTTAGGGAGGTGGGAGAACATCAACATCAACAACTTACTTGAGCCAGGTTCGGTATTAGTACGCCTCGGATATTCTAGAAAAAACAAAAGAAAGATTAGCGGCGGTATTCCTAGGCAAAAAGAAAGTCAGCAGGATAGTACCTCAATCTCTCGAATAGGCCGTTGGACAGCCATAGCGTCGTTGTTGTTTTGTCTGTAGAAATAAAAAGGAAAAAACAAAAGAAGAAAAGATTAGTAAATCCCTAGGTTGAATTTCCAGAGAGAATTTTGTGTAAAACTCACCTTGTTCTTGTTCGGGGTGTTTGTCTTGTTGTTTGACTGAGGAAATAAAAAGGAAAAAACAAAAAAGAAAAGATTAGTAAGGACTCAGGTTGAATTGCAAGAGAAAATACAAGGCCTCAGGTTGAATTCCAAGAGAAAATTTTGTGCAAACTTACCGGTTGAGTGGCTGGTTCAACTGTGCCGAAGTTAGTTTTGGGGCATGTATTTATGCAGGCAAAGGATGTGCTGTGATTGGAGCATTAAGCTCGGCCTATGATTGGTTCGCTAAGCGAAGCGAGCGCTATGATTGGCGGGGTCATTCAATCCGAAATTGACTCGAATTCGTTTTCAGTGGATTTTTGGTTTTTGACTCTCAAAATTCACCCCCAAAACAGTCCTGAAAGGGTCTAAAATTTTTGCTGGAATTAGCCCTCCAGGCTTTCTAATTTTTCCGCTATTTTTTTCGTCTTCGGCGAACCGGGAAAGGGTTCCTTTTACTGCCAAAACCTCGTACACGCTGAATCAGGAATCGCGGAGCGCGCGCCTTTGTATAACGCCACTTTCATTCACGAGAATCTAAACTGGGATAAACCGGTTAGACTAGTTCTGTGGTAGGACGCCGTACGTTAACCAGCCAATCAGGAGCCGCGCGTCTTTGCCTCACAAAATCTCATTCACGAGAGGCTCCTAAACTGGGATAAACCGGTTGGACTAGTTTTTGTTTACCTCACTGGGCGCGTTTGTTGAGGGGTTCTAGCTTAGAGGATCAAAGGAGCTCAGAAAAGACGTTTATAAAATGCAAAATGATTACGGTTCAACGAAGGAAGGAAGAAGGGCTCCCGGGGGTGGGGGTGAGACAATTTTTGAAGAACAAGAGGTAAGGGGAGATGTTTTTCAGAGGCTTCTTAGACCCCAGGGGTTCCAGTCGAACCAAAAGCGGATCGAATTCCACCACTCACAAGCCGTGTTCCTTCTAAAGGAACCAATCACCGGCCGAGAAAAAGGCACCAATCAGAGAGCAGAGTAAAAAACCATAAAAGCGAGCGATGAATTTTGATTTGGGTTAGTGTGAGCACGATGGATTCTTGGAGTTATCTAGATGAAGAAGGCAACCCAGTTACCCTCACCCTCGAAGATGAAAAAGAGGACAATCCCTATGCCATAACCCGTCAGGCGCCGACTCATCCCTCCCCGGGGGGAGAACCTGTGGGAGACCCAGTGGGAGAACCAGTGGGAGAACCAGTGGGAGAATCAGTGGGAGAACCGATGGGAGACCCAGGGGGAGACCCAGAGGACGAGCTCACGTTAGAAGAAATTAATCCGTGGTACAACGCCGAGGATTTGTTTGCCTTCCTGGAAGATGGGGATTTCCCCCCGGGGGTGGCCTCCTCCTCCTCGCAAGAACCGTTTACATTTCCCGAGATGGAGGCTCTAGAGACCGCTACCACCGAGGAGCAAATAGAAAAAGCCGTCGAGGCGCTGAACCTCCCCGCCGTGCTTCCGGAAGTGACGGACCAAGACCCGAAAAGTTTATTTGTTTCAAACTATTGGTCAAAACGGTCCCTCAACCTTTGGTGGGGAAAATTAGGTCCCAAGCCCCCCAAGAGGAAAGACCACGAGGAGAATCACGAGGAGGACAACGAGGAGGACCACGAGGAGGAGGACAACGAGGACGATTTTGAGCCGGAGAAATGTATCCACGACTTGTTTCCCGACGGCAAACGAGTGAGCGAACAACAGGGAGGAGGAAAAAGGAAAAAAACCAGCGGCACCGCTACCGTGGAGGAGGAAGAGGATAAGGAGGAAGAAGAGGAGGAGGTCTTTGAACTCCTACAAACCCGATCCAGAGCGTGTAAAAAGTTCAAGACGACCTGCAAGGACTACGAACTAAACATAAGGATGCGAGCCCGCGCGACTCTGCCCGAGGTAAGGATTGACTACACTATTTTGGCATGACGTCACAGCGCGCGGCGAGGTGGCGCGTAGCGTTAAATCTCCTGTGGCAAGAAGCAGGGGTTCAAGTGCCAAGCGCACGGGTTCGAGTCCCCGTGAGGAAATCCAATTTTTTCTTTTCTTTTTTCTTTTTTCTTTTTTCTTTTTCTTCTTGATCTTCTCTAGCCGGACTACGCTTTTTTATTTATTATTTTAAATTTTTTAAATTTCATTTTTTTTTTTTATAAATTTTTAATTTTTTTAATATTTAATTTTTAAAATTTATTTATGTATTATTTATTTTATTTTATTTATTTTATGTATTATTTTTTATGGACAGGCCCTTCAAGACGTCACGGTCGCACTAGAGAGGGTCCTGGAGACCACCCTAGGGGAGGCCGAACCGCAAGACCGAGTACGCCTGACCCTAGACGCTCCCCATCTGGAGTACCCGTTGTCTTTTCCCTACCTGATGAGGTCCACCCTCACTCCCGCCCTGGTTAAGGCTAGAATTGGGGAGATCACCCAATCGAATGAAGAATTCCTACTGCGGGGCCGTTTCCACATCCATGTGTTTCACGTGAAAATACCCAGAGCGGGAGGAGCACGTCCACCCCGTTGCTGTACGACCGACTTGGAAAAATTCAGAAAACTAAAACGAAGCATTGTGAGGATATGCAATGATGATGAATTATGCATGGCCAGAGGATTGGTCACTGCCCTGGCCAAGGTACAGAACCATCCTCTTTACCTCGAAATAAGGCGAGGGAAACCCCGACAACGGACTCTAGCCTTGGAGCTCCACCGCCAAGCAGGCGTCCCTCTTCGACGCTGTGGGATCCCGGAGCTCAAACGATTCCAAACCTATTTGGCAGACCAAGGGATAGAAGTGAATCTGGTCTCCCGAGAGCACATGAATAGTATTATCTACTCGGGTCACCTCCCTGAGGCCCGCTACCGCGTGTACCTCTACCAAACTGAGAACAACCACTATGACGTCATCAACAACATGAGGGGTCTCCTGAATGCCAAATACTTCTGCCCCCTCTGCCAGAAGACCTACAACGACCCTAGACAACACACTTGTGACACGACCTGTGGCTGTTGTGGGGTCAAGAACTGTTCTCCCCTCGCCCCTGGGGAGAACATTTCTTGGAGAAAATGTGACCAGTGCCGTTGTTGGTTCAAGAGTGGGGCCTGTTTCGAGAACCACCTCCGTCACCTCCCCCACCGGACGGGGCATGGGAGCCTCACCACCAGAACATGGAACCAGTGCGAACGGTACACGCGTTGTGCCCAATGTGGGGTGATGGTGGACCATCTGGTGCGGGGCCTGGTCGGAGTCCACGTGTGCGGAGAATACCGTTGCCGGAGTTGCAAAGCTATTGTCCCCCCGGACCACTTGTGTACCATGCAAGTGGCGGACCAGAAACTCTCGCGCCTAGCCCCAGAAGGAGGAGGTGGTGGGGCAGAAGATGATGATGAAGATGAAGATGCCTACGCGGCCCTCCTGGCGGAAGAAGAAGAGACGGAGAGGGCCGCCGCGGAAGACGAGGGAGACAAGTTCCGGTACCTGTTCTTTGATTTTGAAGCCATGCCCCTGGAAGCGCAGCACGTGGTCAACTTTGCGGGGGTCTCGAAAGTGTGTGATCTCTGTGTGACGTCAGACTTACCCACCTGCCCTCGATGCGGTCCACGGAAAATAGAGTTCCGAGGCCTCACGGCCCTCACCCAATTCTGCGACTGGCTCTTCTCGGGGGATCACAAAAACTACGTGTGCCTGGCCCACAACGCCATGGGGTACGACTCGTACCCCATCCTGGAATACCTCTTCAAGAATGCCATAAAACCTGAAGTGATCTTTCGCGGCGGCAAGGCTATGGTGGTGACCATCCCCGACTACAAGTTGGTTATCAAAGACTCGTTGCTCTTCATCCCGCTGGCCCTCAAACAATTTCCCGTTACGTTTGGGTTCCAAACCGAAAACCTCAACAAGCTGGATTTTCCCATCTTTTTTAACAAACCAGAACATCAGCAGTACGTGGGCCCGCTCCCCGCCCTACATTATTACGAACCGGATTCGCTGAGCCCGCAAGGCAAAGAAGAACTGGTGGCCTGGCATGCGACCGAACGGGATAAGGGTACGGTGTTCGATTTCCAGAAAGAGTTGGCCCTCTATTGCCACCGGGATGTGGCCATCTTACAACGGGCCTGTTTGGCATTCCGGACAATAATGATGAAAGCGGCGGGGATAGATCCGTTTACCAGGACCGTGACACTCGCCTCCATGTGCAACCTAGTATTCCGCAAGAAATTCCTCAGACCAAACACCATTGCGGTCTTGCCACGGCTTGGCTACCGCCCCAAGGACGTGCAGTCGGCGTTGGCGTTCCAATGGTTGGCCCACGTGGAGCGGCGGGACGGAATTCAGATCCAGCACGCGGGCAATTTGGGAGGGAAGCACGTGGGCCCCTACAAACTGGACGGGTACCACGCCGCCACCCACACGGCCTACGAAATAAATGGCTGCTTCTGGCACGGCTGCGATCGTTGCAACAACAACCAAGACAAAGTGCATCCCCTACTCCATTGTACCATGAAAACGTTGGCCGACCGGACCCGGGACAAAATGTTGTACCTGAGTCAGCAAGGGTACCGCGTGGTCCCGATCAGGGAGTGTGAAATTCGTGTGGCCATGGCCTTGGATCCGACCATCGTCGCCCTAGCGCCCATCCCTCAAGCCCAGCTTCCCCTCGACCCCAAGAAAGCGTTCTTTGGAGGGCGAACCAATGGGATCAAGACTTACTGGGAATCGAGCGAGGGAGAATGGGGGAGAGAATGGATGGAGGCGTTGGATGTGTGCTCCCTGTACCCCTGGGTGCAAAAAACACAACGATTCCCGCTGGGTCATCCAGAAATCCTCACCGACAATCTAGACCCTACCCTCCCGTACGAGGGGTTAATTCATCTGAAGATTCTACCGCCACGCCACCTGTTTTTCCCGGTCCTCCCAACGCACGTGGGTGAGAAACTGTTGTTTACCCTCTGCCGGACCTGCGCCGACGAAAAGAACCAGTCCCCCTGCGCACACGACGACGAGGCCCGGGCTTTGACAGGCACTTGGGTGAGCCACGAACTTCACGAAGCCCTGCACCAAGGCTACCGGGTCCTGGAAATGTACCGGGTATGGCATTATCCCGAGTCGGAACAGTACGATCCCACCACCGGGACCCGGGGTTTGTTCACGGACTACGTGAACACTTTCCTCAAGATGAAACAGGAAGCGAGCGGGTGGCCGCCCGGGTGTCACACCGACGCCGAGAAAGCCTCTTTTATAGAGAATTACCGGGTAGCCACGGGGATTTTACTGGAGTGGGACAAGATTGCGTTCAACGCGGGGATGAGGGCCCTGGCGAAATGGATGCTCAACACGTTGTGGGGCAAGTTCGGCCAGAAGCAGAACCCTCGGAAGTCGGAGTACGTCACCGAGTTGGACCGCTACTTTGAGCTCATGATGAGTGACGAGTTTGAAGTGCAGGACATTTTGTTTGTGCACGAAGACATGGTACAGGTCCACTACAACACCACCCCCCATTACGTGGACTCCAACCCCCACACCAACGTCGTGTTTGCCGCCTACACCACAGCCCACGCACGCCTGAAACTCTATTCGTACCTCCACCTCTTGAAGGACCGCATCGTCTACCACGATACGGACAGCATCTACTTCACACAGAAAGTAGGCCAAGTGGCGCCCCCGGTCGGTCGATTTCTAGGCGACATGACCAACGAGCTGAAAGAAGGCGAACAGATTGTCCGTTTTGCCTGTACCGGGCCCAAGAGCTACGGGTACGAAACGAGTCAAGGCCGTACCGTCTGCAAGGTGAAAGGAATACGCCTCAACGTGAGAAATAGGGCGATCATCAACCTCGAGACCATGGTAGCCATGGTGCAAGGTCAAGGGGAGACCACACGGACGGTGGTGACGCCGCACGCCATCCACCGCAACACCCAAGACCGGACGTTGCACACCCTCCCAGAGACCAAGACCTTCAAGGTGACCTACGACAAGTGGGTTCTCCACGGCTACCAGAGCTACCCTTACGGCTACTGAAAGAAAACAAAGAGACTCTAGAGGAAATATTTTTATTGCAATAAATGGTTCAGTTCCTTTGAGCTGTGATACCAAAGTCTCAGTCTTTATTTTAGAGGAACTCCATCTTGTAAGGTTGGAGTTTTGAATGCTTGCGCAGGAATCCTTCCCAAATACAAATATGATAGACCAACATCACATAGTGTCCATAATAGGTTCCTTCGCAGTCGCTCACCACATACTGCTTCCTTTCGCCTTCGCTCAGGTATTCTTCCATCCAGTTTCCAAATGTAGAATAGCACATGTGGCACTCGCCCACAATGACATCGCCGCCGCCCTCAGCTCCATAGAAAGTAATATCTAGACCCATGATGTTCACCGCTTGAAGAGTAACGCGTAATGAGTGAGAATTGTCAAAGTCTTTTTTTCTTTAAGTCTTTTTCTTCAGGTGTTTGACGGTCCACCGGCTGATACTCTTGCCTTGGCGCTTGCCCGACGTGGTCGTCGTTCGGATCGTTGTTTCGGTACGGCCGTCTTTCGATTTTCGGCTCGTGATCTTGCGCACGGTTTGCGTCCCCCCTGTCTGGGCTTTCTTTTTCTTTTGCGCCTTATACTTTTTCTGTATTTGCGTTACCGCCCGGGCGGTCCTGCTGGGTTTTTTACCTACCACGGTATGGCGGGGCATTCTCTTCTTGGGCATCGTCTTCCCTGCGTTCGCGGTGGCGACACGGCGTTGCCAGGGGGCTTGTCCCATCCCCGCGGGTCTCATTAGGGTTCGTGCCATGGCGTTAATGAAGGGGGATTTAAAAAGGACGCCAATTTAAAGACGGTTTTTGGGCGGAGCCTGTGCCAAAAGAGAGGCGGCGGCTACCCCCACGGGGACCCCCACGGGGACCCCCACGGGAAAAGGCTTTGTAGGGGGTCCTGGAGAACGGTGTTTCCTCTCGGCGGGGCGGCGGGAGATCTTTGTAGGGCTGGGGCGGGAGTTCTTCTGGAGTTGCTGCGGTTCGTTTAGGCCGGGGCGTGTACTCTTTCTTCTTGGAGATGAGATCCCGGGGGTGGCGGATGAGATCTTTAGGAATTTTTTCTTCCGCTAGAAATTGCATGAAATCACGGTAGCCGGGCGACGTGCGGGTGGAAGAAGGATGCACCGCCTCTTTAATCAGATCGGAAATTTGACTCCCCGGTAGAGTTTGCCCGTAGAGTTTCACTTCCCCTTGCGCATTCCAGGAAATTTTCTGTCCCCCTTTCAACTTCAACAGATTGACCAGCACCGACGCTAAAGGTTTGCTGGAGGGGGGAACTTTTCGCAAAGCGCCCCTTTGGCTCTGGGTTAACACTTTGGCTGCCACGGCCATGAAGGGACTAGGCTCAATGGTTTCACGACGCCGGACGTATTTCTGGAGTAAATCTTGAAACTGGTCGGCGCTGGCCGGTTTCTCTGGGTTTTCTAGGACCTGCGCCATGGCCTTTTGGTACTGGCTGAGCACTTTAACCCCTTTGGTCGTGTCCACACGAAGCCGTTGTTCCAACCACCGCATAGACTCTTCCGGCACCAAGACCATGCGCATAGGGTTCTTCCCCTCGGCCTCTTTCATCGCTTTTTTCGTTTGTGTCGCTTCACGGTCCATCGCGTCACGGAAATTCCTACTGGGGCTGCTGGAGGGTGGTGTGGGGACCGCTTCCTTTTCCCTGTCTGGGATTTCTTCTTAGGCGGTCGCGTCTTATACTTTCTTCGGATTTTCTTCGCTGCCCGCACGGTCCTGCTGACTTTTTTTCCCGGTAGGGTTTGGCGCTGCCTTTTTCGCAGGCGAGCTAAAAACAATTGCCACCGGGCCGGATCCGTACCCGTGGGTACCGGCCAGTTGCGGATTGGTTGGACCATTCAGGACCAGATATAAGGTTGACTCAGGTATTGAGCGTACTCTTCCGGGGAAGGGTCTATTGGCGAGGGGTTGGCTGTGTCAAAATACCCTCCGGCTTGCTCTAGAGCTTTCTTGACTCCGTAGCCTACCCCTCCACTGATGGCGCCAGCGGCCACGGCTTTGCCAGCAAGAACGGCGGCGGCAATGAGGGCAGCGGTCGTGAAAATGAACCCTCCTCGCTGGCCCACGGCCTTTTTAAGCTTGGCTTTCTGCAACGCTGTCGAGGAGGAGAGCAGAATCCTTTTCCTCACGGCCGGCGACAGGGCTTTGTTGGCTATTTTTCGAAGTTTCGCCTTGATGGGGGCAAAAATTTTCTTCGCACGGGCGCCTATCGGAAAAGTCCCGAGCAAGGCGTTGTGCACCACTTCGCTGACGGCGTTGATTTGATGTTGGCTCGCGGCCCGGATGAGTTTCTTTTTCTGCCCGAGATCCGCTTTGGCAAATTGACGGAGGAACGTGGCGCTGCGTTGAAGCAAGGGGGAGGCCATCACCACAACTGAACGGTTTCCCTGGGGGGCCTAGACTATAAAGTTAACCCAATCCGCTTTGTTCAGGACCTCTTCGACACGGCTGTTCAGAGACTTCCGGGAGCGCTGTAAAGCACCCCCGCGTTGCCCTGAAAAAGGGGGATGGAAGGTTGTTTTGTTGTTGGGTTTCTTCCACACGGCCCCACGAAGTGATTGGGATGGGGTGCTGCCCTTTGTTTTTTTCACTCTTTTAGCCGTCTTCTTGGAGCCTCCTAGTTGTTGTAGCGTTTTGGCAGCCCTGGTTAAAAAACCGGTTTTTCTTCGTTGTCGGTACAGCGCGTTGGTGATGCTGCCCAGGGCGTCCACCTCACGGCTTGCCTTGGGTGTTAACAATGACTTTTTCACTGCTGGCCACGTCATTTTCAGTGCCGCCCAAAGTCCTGCCCCCTTTTGATCCTCCTCCAACACGTAGGCGTGATGTTGTTTTCCCTCCTCGGAGAAAATGTTGGTGCGCAACCGGATTTGGGGCGGGGTCCGGGGGTGGAGGTCGAAGAGGAGGTAGCCAAAGGGGCGTTGGGTCGCGTCCTGGTAGGCCCGCATCACCGCCGGTACTTGCCCCGGAAAGGCTTGCTCGGCCAATTTCCGGACTTGCAACGAATCCCGAGCGTTTTTAAAAGCCACCAGGTAGTGCGCGTTGATGGAAATGGTGCGCGCGTACTTGCCTGGGGGGAAAATGTTCTGGGTCAGGTACAGCACCGTAATGTTGCGGTGGTGCGAGCCTTTGGTGAACAGGTCCACCACCCGCTCGTCCTTGGAGCCTTCTTTCATCAAATCGTCCAGGATCAAGAGACCCGGCTTGCCGCGAAAGGGGGCGTACGGGTCGTCGGGAAGCCCCTCCACAAATTTCACCCCCAATTGTTTCTGCAGGGCAGTGAACCGGGGTTGCCAAGCGCTGCCATAGCAGTACACGATCGTGAGGGGCTGCTGGGTAAAATGGGATTTCGCGTGGTGCAGAAGTCTTTCGGTGAACACCGTTTTTCCCGATTGACTTTGACCCGTGATCAAGATATTGCAGGGCGTTTGGAAACGGACATCCATCGTGCCTCATACCCTTCCCAAGAATAACAAGACATAGAGGTGGGGAACTTGTTTTATTTTATTTTTTCACTTTGTCTCAAACTGATAACACATTGATCGTGAAGGTCTTGCTGCTGCTGCCACCGCGCCACACTCCGGCGCTGGTACTGGCGTTGCCAGGCTTGTAGGGCCCGGTCCCTGGTGGAATTGTTCTTCCACTGCTGGAGGTTCTGCAGGACCTCCGCCAGAGACCGACCGTGGGCTCGGCGCAGGAGGTAGTACAGGCAATAACTACCGCACACGCTGGACTTGTTCCCTTGCAACATCACATTGTTTTCCTTATGCTGGGCGTTCCCCTGCCGTACGTACTCTTGCAACCCGTAATAAGAGGCGGGAAAGCCATAACTGTCAAAGAATTCATTCAGGCCTTGGCGCGGAAAATAAAAGGCCAACCAATGGGTGCCTGGTCCGTCGGCGTTGTCGGTATTGAGAATGAACGAGGCGGGGTAGGTCACGCGGCGGGGCCGTCGGTCCATGGGAAACACGCCCCGAAACGAGGCGCGGAGCCACCAATCGTGACGGGCCAAGACCGCCAATTGCGATGTGTAGGTGGTCATCGGCTTACAACTTTTTCACTTCTCGGCTGCTGTTGATTTCGTAGGCGGCGTCAAACTCGCAGTTCACGTACACGGATAAGGTCTCGGTGACCCCTGCGGCAAACTGAAGGCGGATGCCCACCGTCCCGTACTGTTGTAGGTTCATGTGGGAGGCGCTGCCACTGCCGTCTGGAGTGAAGTCAAAAGAAAGGATGGCGTAGCCCTTGTCCCAATCGGTCCGGGTAACGTCAATCCCGTGGTTGGCGCTCATGGGCCCTTGGGACAGGAACAAGGTATTGTACCCGTCCAGGGTTTGCCCGTCCGCAAATTCGAGGCGGGAGAAGGGGGTGGGCGTGCCGTCGATCGTGACCGTCGCGCGGGTCATACCAAACCTTTGGAAATTGTACGGGTTCTTTTTCAGCGCTCCCAAACTGTTCGCACTCCCCATCAAGGCAAGTCGCATGCGTCGGGGGATGCGACCGCCCAGGAAATCCGTTTTCTCAAAGGTGGTGTCCCCCAGGGAAATGGTGAACATCCGTTCTTCCTCACTGTTGTAAGGGTAGAGGACGGGCTGGGACACGAGTTTCATTTCGACGCTCTTCATGAAGTCCTTGTTGCAGACACTGACGCGGCGGAAGAAAGTGACCCGCTTCAGCCTGATTTTAGCGGCGGCCACTTCCGCCGCTGCACTGTTTCCCATGAGGGCGAAGGCGTTGCTGGCGGGGGTGAGTCGGAATTCTAGGGGCACTCCGTTGAGGAGCAGTTTGTTGGTGAAGGCGGCGTCAATGTAAAACATCCCCGTCATTTCCACCACGGTACTTTCCTTCACGTAAGCCGCCCGCGTATTCAACCCTATGTTGTCCCCATCGATTGTGAACGCATCCATGGCCCCGGCCACGTCTTTGTAGTACAGTCCCGAGGTCAGGTAAGATTTCTTGGCGTCTGGAGTATAGTTGAGCAGGGTACTGAGGTAGGCTTTGTAGGGGTAAGTTTTAGTGCTCATGGTCATCCATTCCCCGTTCAAGGCCATATCGATTTGCGACCAGAGGGAATGAAACCAATTGTTGACGATCCCCAAGGCCAAATCGGCCGTCAAAGCCTCTCCGTTGGCTTTCACGACGTCGGCCGTTACCTTGAAATAACTTCTAGGCAGCACGGTGTAATAGGGACTGCCCGGGAGGTAAAATTCCACGGGCGACCCGGGTAAGAGGGCCGATTTGGGCGCGTGCTCCGACCAATAACCTCGTTCTTCAACCGCTTGAGCCAATTCCTTGTTGAAAAAATCCAAATGGGTGTTGTACCCGCCCAACATGTTGGGCAGGGGCGGTTTGCCCATGCCTGCGACCGTAGCCATCAATAATCAACGTCAAAGATATCTCTCGCAACACGTGCACGCTTGACAGCCTTCGAAGGAATGAGAGGGAGAGCCTGTTTTGTCTTTCTTTTATTCTTGTTGGCCCTCGCCGCCCTCGGTTTCTTCGTCTTTTTCTTTTTCGATGCCACCCCAGCTATCTTTTCTAGGCCTTGGATCAACGTTTTACTGGTTTTCTTGCCGAGCACACGGGCCGCCCCTTGTTTCGTGTCCTTTACGATTTGCTTCACCATCTTCTTGCCAAATTTCGATTTCAGTTGAGCGAGTATCTTTTGTCCTCCTTTTTTAGCCACCGCTCCCGCGACGGTCCCGGCCAGCGCTTTGCCCGCCATGACGGCTAAGGGGGCTAGCGCCAAGGGTAAGAGTCCACCCTTTTGATTGGTGACCGGTCCGTAACCGCCGAGTTCATTCCAACGGATAGGGATGAGTCCCCCGCCGCCTTGCTCTCCGCGGCCCCCCTGGAAGACAGGAATGGAGGTGGGTGTGCGTTGAGGGCTGGAGGCGTGGGCGGGGAGCGCATGGAACACAGGTATCGAAGACCCTCCGCCAACCACGTCCCCCATAGATGGCACCGGTGCCATAGTCCCCGTAGACGGTCCATAATTCATCCTTTCCTTTTCAGAGTGCGCTTCACAAATTCCAATGTCGCCACCACGGTCGCTGCTGAGGTGAATGAGATGCGGTGGCCGGACTCGTCGGTTATAAGGATTTCCAGCGTGTCAAACACCGTTTTGGCGAGCGGGAAGTAGCGCATGACCGGAAAGTCTCGTTCCACCACCTTGTTGTACGGGACCTGGGCCGACACGACCCTCAGCAAGGGCGCTTTCACATCCCCCACGATATGCGGCTCAATCAGATCGCAGTACACGTACAAACTGCGTACGGGTTGATGTTTAAAATCGCGGTTGAGCAGGTAGGCTTTGGTCGTCGAGAATTTCAGGCCAGAGTAATAGGTGGACCAACACTCGGGTTGGTAGCCTATCAGAGGTGTTTTCTTTTCCTTCTCGTTCTGCGAAAATATTTGGGGCGTGTAACCGTCGCCAAATCCCAACAGCTTGGCCAGCCAAGGGCTCACAGCAAAATAGCTCCCCTTATCGTTGATTTTAAGGGACAGGTATACTCTTCCATCGACATCTTTGGTGTCCCACAACCAGGACACGGGTGGGATGTCGTTCGGGGAAATGGCCACTTCGATAGCTTTGGCATTCCCATAGTTCCCTGGGGCCAACACAACGGTCGAATGGATCTTGTAATGCCCGGGAAACAAGGTGGCGCCTGTTCCCGTGGACGAGGGGCTCAGGTAGTATACGGTCCGGTCTTTCTCCGAAATCGACTCGGGGATCACGATGGCTTTGTCTGCGATCAACACCCCGGTATGGACCCCTAAGATACTGGACATCAACGGGGTGTTGGGGCCTGGTTTTTTCAGTAGGCCCGCGGGATGTGAGGTGGATTTTTTGGGATCGTTCTCCAAACCGATCATGTAGGCCAGTGGAGGGGGGAGGGCTAAAATGTACCCGTCCGTCACGGTTTGTTTCAATTCCAGGGCGGTCTTGGCCAATTGTTTATCGGGAGATTTCACCCGGACGGCAAATGTTTTGAGGATCGCTTGGAATCCCCCTTGCACCAAAGCCCAGCGCATAGCATGAACCAGATCTGTGACCGTTTCGAAATGCTGGGAAGCAAAGGTGAGGGTGGTTGAGGTCTCTTCTTCTTGGCGAAGTTTTTCTTGGATCAGTATAAATTGGCGGTCTTGTTCTTTAGGGAACAATTCATCCCAGGCGCGTGGAAATTGCAGGTGGCAGAGGGCCATTTCCCACCGTCGGTCCAAGACCATCATCTCCGGCAGACGGATGCGAAAATGGGAGCCCATGTTATTGGGAAAGGCAGTCCGGCTGGCCACGCTAGGCAAGGTCATCCAGATGCGGTCGGGGTCCATGCTTTCCGGAAATGGAGGGTCGCTTCCACCTTAGAGGTTTGTGGAAATGAAACCAGTTTCCCGTGCTCGTCGGTTATAAGGATTTCGAAATCCTCAAACACCGTCTTGGCCAGTTGCCTGTAGAACAGGGGAGAAAAGTTGCGTTCTTGGACCGTACCGTTTTCGTCGCTGGTCCCTGAAAAAAGGACTCTCAACAAGGGGGCTTTCGTATCCCCCACAATACTGGGTTCCACTAAATCACAGTACATGTAAAGCGTCTTCTTCTTCTGGGGCCTGGGGAAGATCAATTGCGTGACTGCCATTTCCCAGGCCGGAGACAGCTCATACATTTGCGGGAGATGGATACGGAACCGGGACGGGACATTGGTGTAGACGTTAGTACTCGTCCCGTTGGTGACGGTAATGTAAAATTCCTCACCCTCCTGCATCCTCTCTCTCTCTCTCTCTTTCTCCCCACTCAAACACAAATGAATCAGGCAAGCGGTACAACAAACTCTTTTATTTCTTTTTTTCACCCGTACGTTTGGGTCTGGAGCTGAGTGACCGGGACCCAGCTGTTAAATTTAGCGGGGTACCCTTCCCATTTCACCAAGACTTCTTCCTGGTTCTTCTTCTTGCCGGGGCGGCGCTGCAACACCTTTTCGATGAGAAAGAGACTTTCTTTTTCCACGGCCACCGGCGTCATCTCGCTTTCGTAAAACGTTCCCCGCAACGCCTCCCCGCTCAGGTCCTCCAACCGGTAGACGGGAGGGGTGCGGTAGTCCAACCGTTTTATCACCGTGAACACTTCCTCCGACCAGTTGGCCAGATAGCTTTTTTCAAAATGACCTTTGGTCTTGCTAATCCGTACCGTGTCGCCGGAACGGTACAGCGGTTTCTTCGGTTTCCTCGGCGTCGGCTGCTTTTCCCGGTACAAGATGGCCCTCACCTCGTGGTCGTTGAAGGGCGTGACGGTGATGGGGGCGCGTCGAATGCTACTGTGAACGGCTCGGTTGTACCCGAGCACCAATTGAGGGAGGACTTTCAAATACTCTTTCTTCCCGGTGGCCGTGAAATATTTGTACATGCGTCCCTTGAGCGTCCGGTTGAACCGCTCGGCAATCTGGGCTTTGGTCTCGTTGTACGTAACAAAAAAGGCCACGTCATTCTTTTTTAAAAAGGCCTGGAACTTGCGGTTGGTAAATTCTGTCCCGGCATCGGTCTGCAACCGCAACGGTTTCCGTTCGCGGAACACTTGGGTAAAGGCACGCACCAATTCCTCCCCCGTCTTGTTCTTCAGGGGGACCGCCCACGCGTACTTGGACAACACATCGATGATGGTCAAAATGTGTTTGTATCCCTTGTTGAAGGCACTCGTGGCTTGCATGTCCACCAGATCTGCCTGCCACTGCTCGTCCAGGGCCATCACGCGCACGCGCCCTCGCAGAAATTTTTTTCGAAAAGGGCGGTGCAACGTAAAGGTAAATTGTTTTTTCAGCCATGCTAAAGTGGTGGTGCGGGTTACCCCCACTTCGCTAGCCGCTTTCACCAGACGGGCAGCACCCCCAAAGGCAGCAGGGCTGCTGGGGTCGTAATACAACGCCTCGAGCAGCGCGGAAGGATTCTTTTTCTTCGCCTTCTTGCGCCCCATAATCCTCAAAATGAGAGCCCTGGATAATCACTTTTCCTCCGCAACACGCCAAGAGACAACGGACACGTTTCAAAATACCATGGCACTTGAGGGACGGACCTCCTCCTCCACCGCAAGGCATTCTGTACTCTCCCCGAGCCTAGCGCGCGACACCTCCCTTATACTTTTTCCCCCTAGGAAAGAGACAACAGACACCCCACGTTGTTCCTCTTGAAAGTTTTATTGTTTTTTCTAGCTTCGGCTATTCTTTCTCATTCTCTACGGTTGACCTTGTAAATAGGTATATAGTTTTTAATTCTTTTTCTGTTTTTGGTTGAAAGGACACCTAGAATTACATAGGGGATGCTTCCGACCCCAGGGTAAAAAAATCCCGGGGGTCCGGTTTGTCCCCAAAATCTAGGTCTTCTTGGTTCCGCGTGGGACTGATTCCGGGATGTCCCTAGGGGGGTGGGCGGGGGACCCTATTGAGATATATTCCAGCGTAGGCTTGTTTCTCGTACTTTTGCAGATATTGCTTGTGGTTCAAACCTTCCTGCATAGCCTTGAAATCCATTTCACATAGCCTATCATAGTACTTTTCTGTGGTTGGGCTTCTTTCCTTCTCCAGCTTTGCGGTCAACTTATCCATATCCATGAAGTACTCGTCACTTTTCAGGCAATCGTCAAAGTGGATATCCGATGCCCATCTCAGTGCTTGTTCTTCCATTGTCATTGCTTCACTGTCTTCCCCACGCCCCGGTACGGCTTATATTTATACACATTTCTTTTTCACATAAACACCATCTTGTAAGGGATGAGGTTTGTATGGGGGACGGTATACCCCAAGGCCGCACACAGCTTGTAGACGATGCGTACGTACTCCCCGTAATACGCCCCCTCGTAATCGCTGATCACGTAACGCTTGGCATCTTCCAGGTTCATGCACCGCATCACTTTTCTATGGAAATTGGAATACCCCATGTGTGCCGTTTCAGTCACCGCCCCCTCGTGGGTAAAATAAAACTCGATCAGTAACCCCATGTCTTCACCTTGACACCGTAGGCGAATGAATAAAGCACCTCGCCTTTCGACGTCTTTTTAAAAAATCGACGCCCCACCGAGCCCCCCTCCCGAACGCCCGACACGGACCGACCACTCCCAGGCCTGGCTTGGGCCGTCAAATCCCCCTTCGCCCCTGGCGGCGGCTCCACTTCCGGTCCAACCTCCCTTGGGGACCCCCGCTGTGACATTTGGCGGCACCTGTGACGTCATTCTAAACTTCCGGCCAATCCCACGCCTGGCTTTGGCCTCCAAACGACGGCGCCACGTGCTGTGACGTCATTTTGGGACGCCACGTGCGTAATGGCGTCGTTTTAGGCCGCGCCCCCCGTCTAGGCCAATCAGGAGCCAGGGTTTGATCCCCAAGCGACCCCCCAATACTACTCACCACATACGGTGATAAAGTTTACAGCCTCTTTGCGTTGTTGTATCTAATCATGACTGAAGCCTCAAGGTAATCCTCAAGGGCAGTGTCTTGCTGGTCATTAAAGGCATTCTTCAGAAGGCTGAAGGCTCTCTCAGCAGATGCTGAACTTGGCTGGATGACCAACATCTTCTTTTTTAGATAGCTGCTGTCCAGTTCGTGGGCGCACATCGATTCATGCACGGAAAGTAGAAAACAAAGGAATGTTAATCATTTGCAGGGTCAATACTATTCAATACACGTCTACAACATTCTTAGTGTCGACCAGTTTCAATTAACAGAAACATTTGGGATAATTTGGGTGTTTTATCATTATTTGTTGCTCAAAAGTTGCCAAGGAAGGCAAAAGTTGCTCTAGGTTGCTTGCAGTACAAAAAGTTGCTCAAAACTCCAGAAGGTGCTCAAAAGTTGCCGAGCACAATCTATTCAGGCCTAACGTTGAATTAATTTATATTTTGTTCTTACTTTACTGTAATATAGAAGTCCACATAAATTGATGCACGAGTATGAATCTATGTAGACTTCCTCAAAGTCCTTCTTAGCCCCCCCCCCCCCCCCCCCACGAAGGACTTTTCCCACTTGCAGCGTGCCAAATTTACCGGTTGATTTTTCAACCGGAGGCGTGGCTTATGACGTACTAAGATTTGCCCAATCATAAAGCGTCAATTCTTCAGGCATTGTTTGTCGACGTGTCAAGTCAGTCGACCGTGGATCTGGTATTTACATTTTGATTGTACTCAGAAAGAGTTTGTCAAAGGCGCGAAATATAAGCTCGGCCCCTGAAACGGGTTTTCACGCCAAAACATAATCCCCCGATTCATTTTCCTGCAAGTGAAACAAGTCGAACTCTCCTCTCGCTTCGATTCTCGTGCTCGCTTTTTGACCCAGTAATCGCTTACCCAGTGACTCAGCGAGTTCGACTTGGAGCAAGTCTAGAATCTATGGTTTGGTTCTGGGATAGGGTATAGTTTTTTCTTCAAGTCTGGAATAGGGTATGGTAAACGGCATTTTTAGGTCTGGGATAGGGTCATGGTTTTAAGGTCTCCGCGGGACACCCCTACCCAAAAATCATCTGAGTACCCCCCGGGGGGCCTCCTGCGGTACGTTAGCGGGAGATTGTTTTAAAAAACTTAGGGAATAGCTTTAGTTCTTTTTAATCAAAAGCGTTTCGTAAATCCACGATATTCCATGTCACTTTGGCAAATGGTGATAGCTGTGCATGTCAAACTTCGTTACATATTCCTTAACTTGGTTAACAGGAAACTGAAGACTTCACTGAGACGCATTGTTTGTGTGAATAATACACTCGCCACATAAACCAATTTTGTTTTTGGTAGAAAGCAGATATGGCTGTAGCTGATCTCACTATCACGGAAGAGAGGGAGAAAGTTGTAGACTTCACAGTTGCCTACATGCATTACACAGATGACATGATAATGAGGGGAACAGACGGAGGAGGTAATGACTATTTTGATTTTATGGCTCCATTTTCTACAAATGTCTGGGTGATGCTTCTTGCATGGCTTCTTGTCATTTCCATGGGAGTGTTCGTACTGAATTACTACAGTCCATACGGTTACAAGGACAAAGACGGCGCCAAGACATCGGAGGAGTTTAGCATGTTCAACAGCTTCTGGTTTGCACTGGCTTGTATGTTACAGCAGGGTGGCGATAACACTCCAAGATCGCTGTCAAGTAAGTGTCCATAATATGAACATAAGAACGAGGAATGCAGAGCTATACAGCGCTTTGCTAGTGTGATACAACGCGTAGAATGAACCGAAATAAGCCGGCTAATTTTCAAAAGAATGTATCTAAGGGAACGTTATACTACTTACTTCAAGTACAACTTCTTCGTGATATATCGGAGCTCTTGTGGAATATTTCATTTTTATGGGGTCAGAAAATATGAAAATGTTTCCACAGTTTCCCGCGCGCGAAACATATGTCGAGAAAGCAAAATGTTCCCCATCTGCTCACTGAAGCAACACTGAAATTCACAAACGTTTCCGAAGCAATGTTTCCTCGTTTGCCAAAGTCATAAAAAACGGTAAAGGTATTCATAGATCCATTGCATAAATGGCATCCAATTTAAATAGGCATTGTCCTAGAGACTTCAGCCTCGTGTCCACGTTGCGTTTTAACCGGCATGGATGTGCACGTGAGACTAAAGATGCCTAAACAATGGTTATTCAAATTGGACGTTATTTATGCAATGGTCTATTTATATAGCGCACATTCTATATGTAATATTTTGTTTTGGACGTGGTTTCTAGATCCAAGCGCCATTTAAGTATTAGCTTATGGCACGAGGATCTAGAAACAACGTCTAAAACAATCACCGCTTTGAAATGGCTTCTCACAACATTACATATTCATGACACAGAGGACAATGATAGAAAAATAACACCACTAATTAAACAATAT
Organism: Actinernus sp. WN-2022; assembly: GCA_030867875.1. Lineage (NCBI taxonomy): Eukaryota > Metazoa > Cnidaria > Anthozoa > Actiniaria > Actinernidae > Actinernus > Actinernus sp. WN-2022. Next base: position 42,792,459 of record JAOWCC010000019.1, read on the forward strand.
AAACAGAGGGAAAAAATGGAAAGCAAGAATTCCACTGGATTTGTATATTCATACTCAGACACGTCTTTTTTCATAGGCTAAAGCATGTATTCAATCAAGACGACATTCGCAGCTACAAGCTGATATGTCCTAAGTGTCGCTGTGCCAATGCTTGTATTGTCTGTTCTTGCTAGATCCTTCTTTTGCTTTATTATCTTTGCTTTATTATCTTATTATCTTAATCCGAGGGTGTAACTGCGGATGGGTGTGATCGGGTTCTTATTGTGGGCTGGGTTACTGGTGCTTAAACCTTGCAGGGGACTTCGTGTCCTTTTGTTTCTGCACCATGCATGTTATGCTTAATTATTAAATAAATAAATATAAGTATAAATATAAATATAAATATAAGTATAAATATAAGTATAAATATAAATATAAATATAAGTATAAATATAAGTATAAATATAAGTATAAATATAAATATAAGTATAAATATAAGTATAAGTATAAATATAAATATAAGTACCTTCTTGATCATGATGAAGTGGAGAAACTTGGTTTTATTCAGGCCGCAGCCATTGCGCTTCATGTGGCCATGCATAGATCGTGACAATTGAAATTACGCGCTCATAACTGTGAGGTGGATGATGATCCAATTAATACGACTGTATTTAAACAGGTGAACAAAATTTAGGTATCTCGGAAATACTGAAGTAGGAACAATTTCTTTTGGTAACTTCCTCCAAAACCCTCAGATGCACGCTAAAGGTAGCCATTATTGCGTCGGTCTCGTGTGCTGGTCAACGGTTAGAGTAGCCGCGCGCGAATTGCCCGGCGGATTCAACTCACTAAATTACCAAGCACTTGACTGGAAGCAGGTTGTAGTCTTCCTTCAATAAATCAAAGAAACTATAGTAAAGAAAATACCCTTTCAATGCCTTATGGTTCAAGGATTGATATGTGAGCACATCAGTACCTCCACGAGAATGGTCTTCGAGTTTCATTCATATACTGATTGCAGTGCAGCTAGCGGGGATGGGTTCGTTGTGTAAGTTCGTTCTTTTGCCGGCTTCAACTTCGGTGACTGATTCGAAATTCTCTACCTATAGTTGTTATAAGGTCTTGGTGTTTTATTAATTGATTATTGAAATGTGTAGTTATTTCTTCAGTGGAACTATTTCAACAAAGTTTACCATTTTTATACCGAATCTGTGATTCATTTTTGGTTATCGACAACTAAATAAAGTGCACTCAAGATCAGTTAGAATACATACATACATAATCTCGAATTTAAGAGTAGCTTTGACAAGCTAATGTCTTCGAGAAAAGAAAAAAAACTGTATTAATATTCTTATGAAATACATATAAATTTCTGTTACAAGATATCTACACTATATGCAAAACCTATATACACATTATACTTATTTGAAAATCACCTAATTTGAGATTTTACTCTTAAATTTCAAACTCTTAAATTAAAAGAGTTAGATACTTTATATGTTTGTTTTGTTGACAAATAAATACACTTTCTAACTGTGCGATGAACTCACATTTTTTTCATAGTACTTTCGACTTCGGTCTCATGCAGTGTTCGTGTTTATCGTCGGCGCACGCGTGCATGTATTTTTCAAGAAAACACGGCGCCTGATCAAGAGTTTCTAATTCCACAGGTATCCCAAGCTAGAAGTCTATTAGTTCAGTGACAATTATCTTATCTAAGATAACATTCAACAGAATGTCAGCTGCATTCATACTAGACCACTAGCAGCGACTTTTCACAGACCTTAATTAATTTTGTCTCAATTGACCGATTTAGCTTGTACATTTGTTGTTCCACTCCTTGAGTAACGTTTCTTGTTTTTCCTTCTGTATCCTAAGAGGAAATGTATCAATTTCTCTAATTGGAAAACAAAGCCTTTATTCCTGAACTGAATTGGGAAAACAAATGTATAAGCTATAAACCGGTCAATTCTAAAACTCATCGTTCATTTAATTTACACATAAATTCTCATTTGGGTCCCCTATTTTGTGATTTCTGCAGGTCGTATTTTGACGGGTTTCTACTGGTTCTGCATTCTCATTTGGGTGGCAACGTATACCGCCAACCTGGCTGCCTTCCTCACTGTTAAAAATTCCATCTTACCGATATCAAACTTCGATGAAGCTGTCAACTCTGACTATAACATTGGTGTAACCACGGGCTCCAGTCTGGAGATGTTCTTAAAGTCAAACACGGAGTTCGACGTGTATAGAAAGGCCTGGCGTAAAATGAAAAAGTTACCTGCAAACATATCACAGGGAATAGAGTGGGCGAGAAATAGCAAATACATCCATATTGATGATGGTACAATACTGAAATACGCTAAAAACAAACCTCCATGTGATCTTGTCACAGGTACGAAATCGCAATATTATAGACCCTATATATGAATAAGTCCTGGTAACTAGCATGTCAACGAAGCCGGTAGATCCTCTGGAATGTTGAAATTGAACACGTTTCACACCTCCTGCTAGCATTTCAACTTCAACATTCCAGAGGACCTACCGGCCTCTTTTTCGTGTTGTGACCGCGCGAGTTATGCATAGTGTGTATGTCGATTAACTATGACATATAACTTATTAGCAACCATTAAAACCTAAAAACTCTGACTGCAGGAAATTCAGCTGAATTTTGGAAAATTTCCTCTGAATTTGAATGCTCCAAAGTATTATACTGATTGCATGGGAAGCAGTGAAAATAGACGGCATCTTGTTATGCCTGAATAATTATCCTGCAAACTGATCTTAAGAAATCCTCTTTTTTTAATTTCATCCTTTTGGAGGATGAGAAAAGCCATCTAGGGATAGGTTGAGCTCCTTGTGGATATAGTCGTTATATATTCAGTTCCTTGCCGAAGATGACATACCTTTCATTGACTGAATACTAAGGAAGGCTGTGCTAAGTTATTTTGCAAAGTTCATTTTACAAGCATTGACTCTAAATTACTCAACATACTAATGTAGCTAGTAATGTCCTTAACTAGATGTGAATATCATGGTTTACAACATTCATTAGTATTCTATAAGGGTGCTAACCAATCGAAACCCAGCATTCAAGTCACATGGACACCCCTGTGAAGCTGATTATTACAGCTGCGTCTAGGAATAGCAGTTTCAGCGGTATTGATCCGAACGCCTCACTTCAATGTAATGAAGCACTATTCAAACTGCGTACATAAATTAGTTGTTCTTGTTTAAGAGGACGTTGGCGTCATACAGGAATGGTGGTTTCAATGGCGCTTCATTACATCGAAGTGAGGCGTTCTGGTCAATTCCGCTGATACTGCTATTCGTAGACGCCACCGTAATATCAACTATTGTAGTTAGCCTATTACTATTCTGTATCAAATGATACAGAATACAAACTGCGCTAGCATTGGTAGGAGGGATGTGTCACGACCAACCACTGACCTCCCCTCTCCCAGCCGGAGTAAAATAACAAGGTAGAACTCCTGTCTTGATGCATACAGACCGTCTCTCTGACAATGTGGGGCCTGTTTCCGTGCACGATACGCATGTCCGTGACGCAAACTACAGCGCCGAACACTTATCAGTTACGCTTTTCATCAAAATTACAGACACTTCGTAACGATATTCGCGTCCGAATTGTATCGCCTAACGGCTCGCCATTGTATATCCGATGCACTTCGGTCACTCATATTGTAACTAATAATATATTTTAAGCATCGCAGATGTGCACTGTGTCCATCAGAATGTTGTTAGTTTTAATTTTAGAATATGACACCATGTACCATGGTTTTCGCTGCCAAATAGAATTTCAAGAATGTAAGCATCCCAGATCCTATGAACGATTCAGTCTGGTTTAAAACTGCTGACATTTTTGTTATGAAAAGATCGACCTGTCGCCAGACTTTAACGTCATAGTTGTTTTTGTCACTCATTGTCACTCGTGTTGCGTACGAACAATTCCGGTATCAATCATCGTGTAACCTCTTATTGGTACATCGGATGCTTTTTTATTCTATACCACTAAACTGGATTCTATGGCTTCATCACTTGAGTCTCTGCTAACCTACAGGCGTGCTAAAAAGACTGCTTTTTTCCGCCAACACATTAACAATACTAATTTTGCTGCTAATAATCGCGACCCACAGGTCAACAATAATGCTATAAACGCGCACGTGTCTGCCGTATCAGTTTCATCTAACGCTCCCACTACCACGTCATCGACTGTTCCGCCCACCGGCAATAAACGTAGACGTACTCGACGTAAAACTAAACCAGCTCAAATTCAACTTGACACCACTTCAGTAATCAATCTTTCTAATTCTCCTCTATCTACCAACGAGATATCTGTTCTTTCTCGTGGACTCACGTTCTGCCCCACACCGCGACATATTAATTGGCCGGAACTGACAGCCGACATTTACGACTTTTCACGACGTATGCGACTAACCGAATATTATTTTGACAATAACACTAATAACGATAACAGAAATAACCCCAATGCCACACAACACGACAATCCTTTCCGTAACAAAAGTACTTGGACTCCTCCAGTCGACCGAGAACCGGCTCTTAACACTTTTTTAGACGCTGTTAAACTTGACATAACAACTGCCACACCTAACAAGATTCGTGACAACCTTACTGCTACTGAACGACAAGCTATAGACCAACTTAAGCAACGCCACGACATAATTATTAAACCCGCGGACAAAGGTTCCGGTACAGTAGTTATGGACAAAACTTGGTACATCAACGAATGTTACAGACAACTTAATGACACCAAATTTTACCGACAATTAAACGAAGACATAACGGCTAACATACAACAACGTATCACTGTATATGTTAACAGAATGCACAGTGACAATTTAATCAACGACAAAACCAAACAATACCTTATACAAACTGACGTTACCCCAGGACGCTTTTACATTTTACCTAAAATACACAAACCAGGCAATCCAGGACGCCCCATTGTATCATCTAACAGCCACCCTACTGAACGTATATCCCATTTTGTTGACTACCACCTTAAACCTTCAGTTGCTAAACTACCCTCTTTTGTCAAAGACACTAATGACTTTCTCAACAAACTCCTTGCCATCGATAATTTACCCGCTAACACACTACTAGTTACCCTTGATGTCTCATCACTCTACACTAACATTCCACATAATGAAGGGATTAATGCATGTGATCACTTTTTACGTACTCGCCCCCATATAACCATTCCTACTGGCACACTATGTGACCTTATTCGCATGATTCTAACCATGAATAACTTTTCTTTTAACGATAACCACTACCTTCAGATTCACGGCACAGCCATGGGCACTAGAATGGCCCCTACTTTTGCCAATCTGTTTCTTGGTTTTTTCGAAGCCAACGCCCTGGTAAACGCTCCATCTCAACCACATACTTGGCTTCGATATATCGATGATATTTTTATGATCTGGACCGAAGGTCCAGACAACCTAAAAATATTCATCGATTATCTTAATGACATTCACCCTACCATCAAATTCACCAGCTCACACTCTTCTACTAACGTACCTTTCCTTGATGTTAATGTTTCTTTAAACAATGGTAATATCGAGACTGATCTCTATTCTAAACCCACAGATAAGCACCAGCATCTACTTTATTCATCTTGCCATCCACAACATACCAAAAAAGCCATCCCTTTTAGCTTAGCCCTCCGTTTACGACGTATCTGTTCTACTGACGAAGCTTTTAAGCACCGCACTGCTGAGCTTATCACATACCTCATTAAACGAGGCTATAACCGTTCCTTTCTTGCTAGACAAATACAACGCGCTGCCGACATCCCTCACGCTTTTGCTCTACAAACCAAAGACACACACAATTCTAACCGTATACCTTTTGTTATTACTTATAACCCATCACTCCCTCATATTTCTGAAATAATTAAGAAGAACTACAGCCTGCTACACTCCTCTGTCCGCTGCAAGAAAGTCTTTCAACACTTGCCACTTGTAGCCTTCAGACGCACCTCTAACCTCCGTGATTTACTAGTTAAAGCTAAACTCCCTTCTAACTCGACTGATCCTCAGCTCCCACCTGGCTCTTTCCGCTGTGGAAAGAACTGTTCTACTTGCCCCTACATCTGTGACGGACAAACCACTTATACTTTCTTCTCTACCGGTGAAAGACGCTCTATCAGAACTAATTTGACGTGTAACACAAAAAATCTAATCTACATGATTCAATGCAACCGCTGCAATTTACAATACATAGGTGAGACAAAACGACGTCTGAAAGACAGATTTAACGAACATCGACGGACCGTAGACAAGTCTAATAACATATCTAAACCTACTACAGCTGCTGAACATTTTCTCTCGACACCTAATCACACTGCTAATGACATGCAACTAATCCCCATCGAAAAAAATGTTCTCTAATAGAGATTCAATTCGTAAGGCCAGAGAAGCTACTCTCATTACACAAGCTAGAACACTCGTACCTTATGGTCTCAACATCCGTGACGAGTCATACTAGCTGGTATATATATAACCTCATTATCTTGTTATTTCTATATTTATAGTGTCAATCATTTGTCATCTATTTCCTGTATTTCGTAACCCATATTTCTAGTTAGTCACGTTCGCCAATGTAATAACATTTCTTCATATTACCTGAAGAAGGCTGGTTTGGCCAGCCGAAATATCGTTATAAACCTCTAAAATTTACGTTGTGTCGGCTTTGCTATTTTTAGTTAATTGATTGATTGCCTTTATGGAAAATGAACCAGAATTTTGACTTTCCATTCATTTTCAGTACCAGGCCTTTCTACACCAAAGAGCATCGGATTCGCGCTGCAAGCCAACGACCCTCACGTCGAAGAGATTACACTCGCTTTACTGCGCCTGCGCGAGAAGGGTTATCTTGACAAACTCAAGCACAAGTGGTGGGACGTCACCAATGAATGTGAGAAGACCGAGAAGATATGTGAGTACATCAGCAAGCGAATGAATAATCTGTGTCATGTGACCTGACATCGGCTGCACACCCATCCGGTATTGGGACAACAATGATTGATATCAATTAGCAGTAGACATCACGTGATCGGTATTGGGACAAAAATGATTTAGATTAATTAGCAGTAGACATCACGTGATCGGTATTGGGACAACAATGATTTATATCAATTAGCAGTAGATCCCACGTGTTCGGTATTGGGACAACAGTGATTTAGATCAATTATCAGTAGATCCCACGTGTTCGGTATTAGGACAACATTGATTTAGATCAATTAGCAGTAGACATCACGTGATCGGTATTGGGACAACAATGAGTTAGATCAATTAGCAGTAGACATCACGTGATCGGTATTGGGACAACAGTGATTTAGATCAATTAGCAGTAGACATCACGTGATCGGTATTGGGACAACAATGATTTAGATCAATTAGCAGTAGACATCACGTGATCGGTATTGGGACAACAATGATTTAGATCAATTAGCAGTAGACATCAAGTGATCGGTATTGGGACAACAATGATTTAGATCAATTAGCAGTAGACATCAAGTGATCGGTATTGGGACAACAATGATTTAGATCAATTAGCAGTAGACATCACGTGATCGGTATTGGGACAACAATGATTTATATCAATTAGCAGTAGATCCCACGTGTTCGGTATTGGGACAACAGTGATTTAGATCAATTATCAGTAGATCCCACGTGTTCGGTATTAGGACAACATTGATTTAGATCAATTAGCAGTAGACATCACTTGATCGGTATTGGGACAACAATGATTCATATCAATTAGCAGTAGACATCACGTGATCGGTATTGGGACAACAGTGATTTAGATCAATTAGCAGTAGATCCCACGTGTTCGGTATTAGGACAACAATGATTTAGATCAATTAGCAGTAGACATCACTTGATCGGTATTGGGACAACAATGATTTAGATCAATTAGCAGTAGACATCACGTGATCGGTATTGGGACAACAGTGATTTAGATCAATTATCAGTAGATCCCACGTATTCGGTATTAGGACAACAATGATTTAGATCAATTAGCAGTGGACATCACTTGATCGGTATTGGGACAACAATGATTTAGATCAATTAGCAGTAGACATCACGTGATCGGTATTGGGACAACAGTGATTTAGATCAATTATCAGTAGATCCCACGTATTCGGTATTAGGACAACAATGATTTAGATCAATTAACAGTAGACATCAGTTGATCGGTATTGGGACAACAATGATTTAGATCAATTAGCAGTATACATCACGTGATCGGTATTGGGACAACAGTGATTTAGATCAATTATCAGTAGATCCCACGTATTCGGTATTAGGAAAACAATGATTTAGATCAATTAGCAGTAGACACCACTTGATCGGTATTGGGACAACAATGATTTAGATCAATTAGCAGTAGACATCACGTGATCGGTATTGGGACAACAATGATTTAGATCAATTAGCAGTAGACATCACGTGATCGGTATTGGGACAACAATGATTTAGATCAATTAGCAGTAGACATCACGTGATCGGTATTGGGACAACAGTGATTTAGATCAATTATCAGTAGATCCCACGTATTCGGTATTAGGACAACAATGATTTAGATCAATTAACAGTAGACATCAGTTGATCGGTATTGGGACAACAATGATTTAGATCAATTAGCAGTATACATCACGTGATCGGTATTGGGACAACAGTGATTTAGATCAATTATCAGTAGATCCCACGTATTCGGTATTAGGACAACAATGATTTAGATCAATTAGCAGTAGACACCACTTGATCGGTATTGGGACAACAATGATTTAGATCAATTAGCAGTAGACATCACGTGATCGGTATTGGGACAACAATGATTTAGATCAATTAGCAGTAGACATCACGTGATCGGTATTGGGACAACAATGATTTAGATCAATTAGCAGTAGACATCACTTGATCGGTATTGGGACAACAATGATTTAGATCAATTAGCAGTAGACATCACTTGATCGGTATTGGGACAACAATGATTTAGATCAATTAGCAGTAGACATCACGTGATCGGTATTGGGACAACAATGATTTAGATCAATTAGCAGTAGACATCACGTGATCGGTATTGGGACAAAAATGATTTAGATCAATTAGTAGTAGACATCACGTGATCGGTGTTGGGACAGCAATGATATATATCAATTAGCAATAGACATCACATGACCCGTATATTTCCCGCGGGATTGCGCGCAACAATTTCAGAAGTGGTTCCCTCCGCCATTTTGAATATTTCATGTAAAGCGTTCATGATATCGAGGCGGATGGTGAATCGTCCGCGAATATAAAACAAACAAGTTAATTATCTTTAAAACAAATCGACAAATTCGCTATGCAATTTTAATCGAGAAATATTTCTATCTACATTACTTTGACTCTCGTAGCATGGATCGAGTCACCGTTCGTCTCGTTTTCATGTATTTTTACACTTCACATGACAATGGCAGAAGGAATTCTGATCTGAGGAGAAGTATTTCACACAATGCCGCTGTGTGTATAGAACTCCGCTTTCGCAGGCCTTCGAAATTGTTGTTCGTTGTAACCGCTGTGTTTTAACTTACAGCATTAGCGCATGAACGCATTAATTTGGCGAGCCTGGCTGGTGTATTCATGGTGTTATCATGTGGTACTGTACTCGCATTCGTGGCACTGGCGTTAGAGATTTTCTGGCACAAAGCTGGCAAAGAAACACTCAGTAAGCTGAACTTCAGCAAGAACAAATCAAACAGGTAAGGTCATATACAACCGTAGCAATACCATGTTTGTCACATTAACAGGGAGCTACGTTTCAAGTCATGATTGGTGGTGAACTGAGTTTTCCATACTAGTGCATGGTTATCGAGTCACCATGGAGTTATCTCGCTTTTCACTACAATAACAAATCGGAGCGATTCGACTTCCCCTCGCAATTGAACTGAGTAAAGGCCCATTTGCACTGGTGATTTCAATTTTTTGCTGCGATTTGAGTGGTGATTTCAAATCGCCCGTGTAGACTAAAGGCGATTTCACCGAGATTTAAAATTATATTCAGTTTGAAATCGCCGCTCAAAAGCCAGTAAAAATCGGAGCAGATATCACATGTGCAAACGGGCCTTAACTAGGTTCTGGCAAAACCGCTAGTCAATGCAAGTTTCCGACTTACTTTGAACTTACGTTTCGTTTGGTCACCCACTTGTATGGACTTGCGTTGACTTCCGTTGACTTTATCGAGCCCAAATTCGCACGCAAGTCGCTGCAAGTTCTTCACCATTTGGCGACCCAACGCCAGTTAACTGCAAGTCGAAAGAGTTAAAGAAACGCATTTCGCAATGAAATCTAAACAGTATGCAAATGGTTTTTCAGCTAAACTTGTGTAAACTTGCGACCCAACTTGTGAGGACCCGCAAGTCTGAGTGCAATATTAATGTCGACTTGTGTCCACATGTAAGTCCAAGGATTTAACATACTCGGAGGCGTGAGTAACCCAGAAACTCAGTCTTTATAATACACGTGACGGTTCTAAAACGCCTCATTTAGTAGAGTGCGCACATGAATACGAAATAAGACAATGGAGCAGAAGACAGTCATAGTTAGAATATGGTTACACCCATTCAGCTAAATATAAATCAGCGCCCACCATTTCAGCCCCCTAATCCACTAGTAATTATAGGTTATACCATGGCATGAGGCTGGGGTATTAGTGATTTAAATTGCCCCGAGAGCCGCGGGAAGATTTGTAAAAGTCCCGAGGCCGAGGGGAGCAGGAGTTGATGCTTTTGACCTTCTCACTTCCAGCCTGCATTCTCTTCTAATTTTCCCTCATTACGCATGCAGGGGAAATTTAGAAATAAGCATTGTCTGGAATTTCCCGGCGGGAAATTTCGAAACAATGCATATTTCTAAATATCCCTGCCATCAGGGAAAATTAGTGGTTTAAATGTGCCTCGGAGAACAAAAGAATCCGAGGCTACCATGGTATAACTAAAGTTGTCATGTGGAGAGGGCCTTGATGCACAGGGAAATAATGGGGTTAATACCTAGTAATTAGTATTCCTTAAGTAACATCTTTTGTTCTCCTTTGTTTCAAAGGCGTTACTTAGGGAATACTAATTACTAAGTACTAACCCCACTTTTTTTCCTGTGCTTCAAAGCCCTCCCCACTTGACATCCTTATTGAATAAAACTAAAACTAATCAAATACAAGACAATATACGTAAGACCAAGAAACACGCCATTGCTGACTCGCACGTTACGTCATCGCCGCCATGTTCTTCCCTTGTTGGTTCCACCAACATGGCCGCCACGGCTTTGTTACTTGAATCTCTGGGGATTGGTTACAAATCAGCAATACAGCTACGTTGTTTATTCATAGGCCTTTCGACATTTCGGCCCTCGTCAGCGATATGAACGACGTTACACAGTGATGTACATACATATATAAAGGTGCACAGCATTATGGGCTATGTTGGGATCCCTGTGCTTAGTGCACATGGCTCCACCCTATCAAGGCCCTCGGGTTCCTCCGTACGAAGTCTGGGTATATACTTTATGGTAGTGTTTCGTTCCATATAGTCTCCCTGCATAGTCATTTTCTCTACTGTTTTACAGTACTATGCAGGGAGACTATATGGAACGAAACACTACCATGAGGTATATACCGAAGTCTGTGTATCCACACAGATTCCAATTCTAGTAAACTATCAGGCGATGCTTGTATTATTGCTTGTAAGTGCATATAAACCCTGGCCAGTTATGCTTTTTTTTAAGCTTAGACCTTAAAGGGTAGAGAAAAAATACCGAAAAAATAAACAAAAATAATTTATAATTTTTTTCAGCGACTAAACTTCCAAATTTAGATTAATTTCCGCGCACATTCGGGGACTGGGACGAAAATGAAACGTGACGTCATCAACAGACCTCGTCTCTTCGCGGGTATAAAGCGTTGGCATATTTGCAAAATAATTGAACAGATAAACGAGAAAGATGATAATATTGCGATAAACCTTTCGGAGAGTTCTATTCGGCAAGCCTTTTCCTGCCAATTTTGTAAAGCGCTCTTGTGCGCTTGATTTTCGTCCACAGGCAACCCAAGACACGTTTTTGGGCAACTTTGAACGGCCAATACACCACGACAAATAAATCAAATCAACTTTTTATTACGTAATCCTTTGGCTATGGCCTCTAGTATCTTCGTAAGAAATATAATTAGCCAGGGCTTATGTGCACTTTAGGTCCCCACCACGATGTATAAGGTGGCATTTGAGAGCCGACTCCATTAATCCTGTCCCTAAGCTTTTGCGATATATTACCCACATACTGTTTTTACAAACTTTACAAGTAGCCAGGTACCGACTACGTATCTAGAACTGAATACACGATGCTCTCCAACCAACACGGAAACTCCGGCCATTTCTTTGTGCTGGTAAATGTGTTGTTACTGGTTACCACATTACACGTAACACAATCGTGTTTAAGTCCGTCGTGGCTTTGATTACAATTTTAACGAAAATTTTGTAAAATATCACTTCTCAACAAAAAACACATTTTCAGTAGCAAATCAATAGTTTCTTTCAATCCTTATACTATAAAAAATGAGCAGTCACATAAATTTAACAATGTTTGTCTCACTCAGGTTTTGAGAAAATTAACAATTAACCTTGCCTCCTAAACAAATAATATTTCCACTGAAGTAAATAGCGCGTCCGAAGTTGCTCGAACAAAGCACACTAACCTCCTAGCACTCAATGAAACTTCAACGACTAGTGTAGTTGACCTTGGGGATGTTAAGGCTGCATGCATTACTTGACTCCACCAACGTCTCGTCTAGCTCTGATACTCGGCTTCTTGGCTTCTTTTGATCAAAACCTCCATCTGCTTTAGATGCCGGTGCTTGAAGAGGGTTAGACACATTTTTAGTACTACTCGGCCTTTTGTAACCGCCTCATTCCAGCCGCTTCGCACTGATTGTACGCATATACTTGGACAATATTAATCAGTTTTTCACAAGCTGTTGGGTAGCCAATTCGCATTCGAGGTCCTCTAGCTGCGTTAATTCATTCATTTCTCACCACTGCATTTCAGAAATAAATACCAAACACTCAAACAGCAGTGCTGCTTTCCATCCAATCCAGCAAGCAGCAATTTTGCGGTGTGATTCACAAGTCAGAGGCAATCACCGTAGCGCGCTCAACAACGATTATTCATAACCATTATTCCCCTGTCATGTGTGGCTAATGATGTTGACGAATCAGTGAGAAATCATATAAAAGCTTTCAAAATTCCTTCGTGGATGTGACCATATCTAAGGTGGTTCTACAATGGACACTCGTGGTTTATGGGATTTAGAGTGTATCGATCGAGCTGCGCTCTATCTAGCTCGACACTCTAAATCCCATAAACCACAAATGGGCTAACAAAGGCGCTGCGATGTTTGTTGGAAGGGGTAAGACAAAAGATTGTACACGGTCATAGTCATTAGCGTCCCCTGAACGACTGAAGACGCACGTTTCTATTGGCTGATTGCTTAACATATCCCAATATCTATTGTGTTTTGTGCACGGTTGAAAAAAGCGAACAAAGACCTATAACAAAGGTTATAACAAAGATAGTCGCTGGGTTTCATCACCATGTCCCTCTTATTAACTATGTACTAGCTGAAGGAGACATTCTGATTGGGATGAAGTTTAGACATTTATTTTAGATATTTGTACCAATACTTTTTATATCTTTCTTGTATTTTTAACAGATCACGATCAGTTGGGATGGTTGAAAGAATCAGAGGAAGGAATGGCAGAGATATGACATGTCCCAAAGAACAAACGCTCGAGATTGATACCGTGCTCGCAAGCAGGCAAAATCATGACTCGGCATGGCTTGTTAGACCTCCCCGAAGAACTCTTGGGTTACAAGCAGGTTCATACTATAAACACACCAGAATATAGGGTTAGCATTGTTAGGGATTTTACGTGCATAATGACGTCACAATTCCTGGAATAACACCGAGTTAAATGCGCTTGATGAGACTAGAGGCCATAGACAAAGGATTCCGGAATAAAAAGTTGATTTGTTTTATTTGTCGTGGTGTATTGGTTCAAAGTTGCCCAAAAACGTGACTTGAGTTGCCTGTGGACGAAAATCAAACGCGCTAGAGCGCTTCACAAAATTGGCACTGGGTCTAGTTTGACGTCATCAACAGAACACGCTCGATGCGCTATTGCATGAAAGGCCTTGCCGAATAAAGCTCTTCGAAACGTTTAGCGCGATAATATCATCTTTCTCGGTTTTCTATTCAATTATTTTGCAAATAAGCCAACGTTTTAAAGCCGCGAAGAGACTAGTTCTGTTGATGACGTCACGTTCTATTCTCGTCCCAGTCCACGAAGGTGCGCGGAAATTATTCTACATTTGGAAGTTTAGTCGCTAAAAAATAATGAAAACAGTTTTATTTAGAAATTTCGGAATTTTTTCTCTACCTTTTAAGGTCTAAGCTTTAAAAAAAAAGCATAATTGGCCAGGGCTTATATGCACTTTAACGACACTCACTGAACTGTGGTAATATTTCTCCTAACCCAGGCCCAAGGAATAAGACCATCTCAAAATGCGCCGCTTGTGGTGAATGTGCTAGAGCAGTTAAAACTACCAACTGAAGACGCCATTCTGTGTGCCCCTTTCAACTAACCTTAAGGTTACTATTTTTTCGTTTCTTTAATGTGGCGAATTTTTTTAAAACACGACTTCGGTGCCATAAAATTTATAGTACTATTTCAAACACGAATTATTAATAGTGTTTTATCCTGCCTGAATTTTTTTTCGTGCTTTTTATTAAAGTGGCGCTTTCTTTTAACATATATTCTACGTACAGCATATGATAATTTATAAGTATATTAAACAATGTACAAGTTATCTTGCACTGTTTTCAACAGGAGCAAGACCTTTATAGGGGCTTCAATAGACAAAGAGAAAAGCTCCAGATATCAAAGAGTTTTATTGTAGCCCGGTGGTACACCTTTTCGTAGGCTTTAAATGACTGACCTTGTAAAAGCAATGAAATGGTGAACCTGAGTTTTGTCTTTGAGGCCATCGTATCATATGGGTTTATAGCAATTTTAATTCAAAAGTTATTGTTAATGGTATTTATAAATAGGACAGTAGAGTACTACAACTTGTCGTGCAAAAAAGATGTCTTTGTTGAGACAGCTGGTTTGATAAACTCCTTTCTAAAGTTAGGACTGCAGGTCCTTAATTTTCGGTCCTATGAAACCCTATTTTTTTTCTTTATTCCTAATGGGCCGGACTTGTTTTAGGAGGAAAGTCTTTTAGGAGGAAAGTGGCTTGCAGGATATCTTTAAATGGTTGGCTCCTGAGGCGTATTTAACCCATATATAAGCCGGAGAATGAGTGAAAGAAATCTAGAAGAAAAACGGCCCAAGCCTCCAGATGATCAGGCGACCGGACCGAGAGAAGAGCTCCCTTCTGTTAAAATAACTGTTTCGTATTTTTTTTTATATTTGTCACCGAAAAAGCAGACTAGACCGCCGCGGCGATATCAAGCTTTGTTTTTTAATAAAATTAACAAGCATGCGCATATTTAATACATGGTTTTACTACGAGTGGCAAAGACACGGTGATGAATTACACCACGCAATTTCTCGATTGTCCGTTTGATCCAATCAAAATGCAGACTTCTGAAATCTGTTCTATTGTCAATCAGCATGTTTATATGAAATATAGTGTCAAGGAATTAGTGAAAATCCCAACTCAACTGTCCAAAGTTAGCAATATACGACAGCTCAAGAGAGTTACCAACTCCTAATTGACTGAAACATGCGATAATCATATTGTTTTCATATTATCATGCATTCTATTCATCTATGACTTTGTTGTGCTAATTGTTGCTATGTTTGCTGTTGTTTGGAAATCACAGAATCAAGCATTGTTGTTTTGTTTTCTAACTAGCAACTGCAGGAAACACGTTCCTCTTTTTAACAGTATTACTTTGGATGTTTCTTTTACCTGAAATACAAGTTTGGTCAGAAAAAAAATCCTTCACAGATGCGAGCACTGAGAAAGAATATTGCGCAGATTACTATGAGCAAGCGATTTACGGTGAATAACGATAACGGTGTTGTCCAGAACTAATTTCCTGGGCTGCTTCTTAGTTTTCTTGCTCTCGGTAAATATCAGAGCCTTGGAGCGAGGATTCAGGGCGGCGCAGGTGCAGTAGTCGGCCAATACTGAAATCCATCCGAGTCTGTTGGCGGGTTTCTTACTGAAATATCAACAACACATGAGATAGTGTTAAAGAGTATGGCCTCTCACAAGTATATGGAAAGAGTGTAGCAAGCTAAGACTTCAATTTTCAGTATATACTTTTGACATTTACTTCTCGTTTTCTCTGAATGCCAACCATTTCTAGGAAAATGCTGAACGGGCAAGGGTAGTTTACTTAAGTGAAACGACCAGCAAGGTGGTATATATCATTAAAAACCTGTTTACTTGAAGGAAATTCTATATAACTATATTCAAATGCGCTTCTCAAGAGAGATCTTGAGATATGGACTGCTATTGTCACACAAAGTTCTGCCGTGCAATTTACAATCGTGTTTGTTAGCACCGCAGCATAACACAGGAATACCAGGCTGTTACGGTGTGCGCAGTTTACAATTGTGAGTTTTTGTTAGCACCCCAGAATAAGGCTGTTGTGCCGTGAGACAATCCCTTACTCTTTCTCGAAATAGCAAAACAGGTTCTTTAACACCCCCTTCGTATTGATAAGAGGAAGACGACAAGACCAACAGATTATACGCCCCTGCACAAGGACCCGCTCTTTACACCGTGCTCTACTAACTGAGCTAACCAGTGAGGTAGGTGTCAGGGTTGTCGCTAGACGATTTGGGGCAAGGATAAACAAAGTAAAAAACATATGGAAAAAAGTGTTTAAGACTACGAGGGTGAGCGCGTATATATTATAACCCAGTACGTGCCATCCAGTTGCTAAATTTAATCGGATCTTGATATGAGAGTGAAGGGATATGTTGTAACCCAGTACGTGCCATCCAGTTGCTAAATTTAATCGGATCTTGATATGAGAGTGAAGGGATATGTTGTAACCCAGTACGTGCCATCCAGTTGCTAAATTTAATCGGATCTTGATATGAGAGTGAAGGGATATGTTGTAACCCAGTACGTGCCATCCAGTTGCTAAATTTAATCGGATCTTGATAAGAGAGTGAAGGGATATGTTGTAACCCAGTACGTGCCATCCAGTGGCTAAATTTAATCGAATATTGATATGAGAGTGAAGGGATATGTTGTAACCCAGTACGTGCCATCCAGTTGCTAAATTTAATCGGATCTTGATAAGAGAGTGAAGGGATATGTTGTAACCCAGTACGTGCCATCCAGTGGCTAAATGTAATCGAATATTGATATGAGAGTGAAGGGATATGTTGTAACCCAGTACGTGCCATCCAGTTGCTAAATTTAATCGGATCTTGATAAGAGAGTGAAGGGATATGTTGTAACCCAGTACGTGCCATCCAGTGGCTAAATTTAATCGAATATTGATATGAGAGTGAAGGGATATGTTGTAACCCAGTACGTGCCATCCAGTGGCTAAATTTAATCGAATATTGATATGAGAGTGAAGGGATATGTTGTAACCCAGTACGTGCCATCCAGTGGCTAAATTTAAGCGAATATTGATATGCGAGTGAAGGGATATGTTGTAACCCAGTACGTGCCATCCAGTGGCTAAATATAATCGAATATTGATATGAGAGTGAAGGGATATGTTGTAACTCAGTACGTGCCATCCAGTGGCTAAATTTAATCGAATATTGATATGAGAGTGAAGGGATATGTTGTAACCCAGTACGTGCCATCCAGTGGCTAAATTTAATCGGATCTTGATATGAGAGTGAAGGGATATGTTGTAACCCAGTACGTGCCATCCAATGGCTAAATTTAATCGAATATTGATATGAGAGTGAAGGGATATGTTGTAATCCAGTACGTGCCATCCAGTGGCTAAATTTAATCGAATATTGATATGAGAGTGAAGGGATATGTTGTAACCCAGTACGTGCCATCCAGTGGCTAAATTTAATCGAATATTGATATGAGAGTGAAGGGATATGTTGTAACCCAGTACGTGCCATCCAGTGGCTAAATTTAATCGGATATTGATATGAGAGTGAAGGGATATGTTGTAACCCAGTACGTGCCATCCAGTGGCTAAATGTAATCGGATATTGATATGAGAGTGAAGGGAGAGGGGGTAGTATGATGGAGGAGATGGGGCACTGCCTTGGGGAACGGGGGTCAATGCCCCTCTTGTTCCATGCATATTTGACCCTCTGAAGACAACTCTGGGTGTCATTATTACTACTCTTCACCATTATACGTTTGACCATCCTCAGCTTTATATTCAAACTTCGTACACAGTACAACATGCAGGCATGTGATTGGCTAATAACTGTGCTTTATTGGTGAACAAAGTACTCCTGGCACCAATAATGCACTCGACCCAGATCCTCTCTTACCCTTTGGGAGAATTCTCAAGTTGTTGTGTAAACCCGAGGAAGGGAGACCTGATACATGTTTGGAAACCTTCATTCCAAATTCTTAGGACAAACAATGGCTTGAGGAATTTATACTCCAGTTCCAAGAAGTTAGAATCATCGAAGACCGAAATTCCACAAAGAATCAAGCAATAACGTTTTTAATCTTCAGTCAGCAAAAAAATTAAGAGAATTCAATGCAGGAAGCTACGGTTTGTATATTTTGTTTCAGCGCTGTGAAGTTTATAGAACTAGAATGTGACATAAACAACCGCTTCGTTCTCCCTGATCTGATATTAATTGTTCGCTTACTGTGGTGCTATTTTTCTGTACTCCTGAAAGTGGCTGAAAGTGCGTTTCTTCTTTGAAATTAAACTGGAATCGACACTAGTTTCTGTAGAAGTATCGGACATCAGTCAAGCCTGTGTTCTGCGCCAGCTCGTCTGAACTTTGTAATCGGCCGAGACACTGAACACAACATGAATCGCTCTGATTGGCTAAAGTTAATGAGATATTCCTTGGAGACGGGACGTAATAGTCAACCGTGAAATGAATCGGGCTGTTTCTCGGCTCTTCTTTTCGGCGAAAACGAGAACTTTATTGAAATACAGCCTTTCGCGTTCTTTTCAATTTTCCTCAAATTTTCACGTGTCGTAGAAAACAACCGTTTCTCAAATATATGGTGTCGGGGAATTTTGAAATTATTTTTCGTTCAGGTTTTATAACCTGATTTGTATCAAAATGGGATGAAAAACTACTGTTTCAACTTTGAAAAGGGATACAATCTGTAATACGCAACATATAAAAAAAATCCCTGATATAGTATTTTAGACAATTTAGTTGGGATTCGAAAGGGATAATTAAGAAAAATTGTTTTTCAAAGCCTGAAGTGCTGAACTCCTTCTGGCGGACGGAGTAATTTCGCATTGAAAAATATCCAACATCTACGCTTTTGTTCAAAACGGCTTAAATATATCCTTTCTTTCAATTCAAGACCTTTAAAACAGTATATAGTACGTCTATGTGGCTTTAATTGCGACGCTGCAAGAGCGTTTTGTTCCGAAATGACACATTGAACCTTTATCTCGACCTTAAATACAGTTCGCGTTACACTCGTACGCTCACATCTTCTCAAGGCCTCGAGCGTGCATTATGTTTTATCTCCTGAGACATGGACAATAATCTTCTATTTGTTAAATAAAACGCAGACTGTTGAATAGTAATATCCTTACCTTGCTTTGACAGACACAGCTCTTCGGTAATGTTGTAAGTGGTCGTGGCAGCCAGATCTATGGGCAAAACAAACACAGGGTCACATTTGATATTTCAAGAAATGGTTCGCGAAGGAACTAGCCTGCTTGCAGGCTCTGGTTGATTTGGGGTTCCTGTGGTGAGAGAGAGGAGTGGGAAGGGGGAAAAATTAAAAGGAGAACCTCCGACAAGACCCTGTGTTTTTGGAATTCCCGTTCGTCCACGAACGGGGATAGTTCTCCAATCTGATTGGCTGAATCTGGAAGGGGCGGCGCATTTCGTTCAAAAATGGCGTGATTATGTGTAAGCAGCGCGAGAGCTAAAATTGAAAACTTTTCACTCAAATCGCAGTCAATTTTCTGCTGTTTTCGCTCTTTTTCTCAAATTTTTATTATCAAACATGCAGTAGAGATACAAGGGGTTCATACTAGGGTACATTTACAACAGAAACTCGCCAAAAACTTTGTGAAAAGTGTAGCTTGCAATGGGAAGTGACGTCATGGGGGCGAATTTCAAAAACACAGGGTCTTGTTGCAGGCTCTCCTTTCTCTTTCTCCTCCTTCCTCCGCCTCTCTCCCACCACACGAACTCCAAATCAACCAGAGCCTGCAAGCATCTACGTAGAACTGGAGCAAAAGACAATAGGTTGCAGCAAGAGTACAGACCAGCATATCCCCAAATACGATTTGCTTGAATAGAGCGGATTTCAATTGAGTGTCGGAAGTGTTTTGGTTGTGCGTTTACTAAGCTCTCCTATTGGCTGAGAAAGTAAACCAACCAATCAGAATCCAAAGTAAAACCAAACGCAAAATGGTTTTGGTTTTGCTTTGGTTTGTCATTGGTTCACAGGGAAGCCATTTATGAGTTACTTGTGATTACTCGTTCCAGTGATTGGCTGGCTGTGGGTAATTTGCGTTTGGTTTTACTACACTCAACTGAAAACCGCTCTATGTCTTAAATGCTGTCTGAAATGTCCACAGTCAAAGTTCCAAACAGAAAGTCAAGGAAACTGTGTGCTGTTGGCTATTTTTACAGCGAAAACGTAAAGAAAACACCATCCAGCCAACAGGAAAGAGGAAAGATAATTGAATCACCAATTTGAGAACTTTGTCCAAATACGATTTTTCTTTTAAATCATACCATAATAGTTTGATCAAAATTACATTAAAAGTTAAAAAGTTATCTAATGACAATATATTACTTCATGGGTTTTCTATTGAATTTATTATAGTGCGACTACAGTAACCGGTACCACTTAGACAACGAGAACTAAACACATTGCAATAGAGGTTTTGCACCACCACGTGATGGCAGCCATGTTGGTGGCCAGAACAATAGAATGTTATTCCTTTGAGATTTAATTTTTCACATGATTGAACAAATCTCATTGTTCTGGCCACCAACATGGCTGCCATCACGTGGTGGTGCAAAACCTCTTTAGGCCTTTTGCAGGACCTGGTGATGTGACCTTATAGCCTGTCAATCAAACAAAATTTGGCGCTAGAACAACATGGTACCAGAAAGAGGAAGCCAAAATTAATTAAAAGGACAAGTTTTAAGGTCATATCTTTAAAACTGAAGGAATTTCCAGTTTTCAAGTTTTGGCATCCAAGTTGTTCTCGCGCAAATATTGTTTTGGTTGACAGGCTAAAAATGTCACGTGACCAGGTCCTACAAAGGGTCTATTCGAAAATCAAAAACTCATCCATAATTAATGTCCATGTTGTCCAATCACTCACGTGCATGCTCCTTTATAACCGGTAAAACGAAAGGATCTTTATACGTATAAACTGTACGAGTGTTGTCCTAATATAACTTCATGGTTGAGGCCTTTTTTCTTTGTTCAATGTTATGTTTCTTTGTTAGCGTTACGCAATAGACCGATTTAGCTTGCTAAATCCTCTGGAGAGCTGTCACACGATCTGTATTGGAAAACATTGAGGGAAGCTAAATCGGACTATTCATCTCAAACTAAACAATACAATGGACCCTTTGCAGGACTGCAATCACGTGGCTGTATTGAACAGCAACAAATCTGACTTCGTATATTTAAAGGCACTTATACGAGATCGGTACTGTTAGTATAAAAACCTGTTTGTAAATGCGATTTTCCCCACCAATCGATATCTGTTCTTTCTAAAACAGCGTTTAGAAGTTTGTTTGCCATTTAGTAAAGCCATTCCCATGGGATCACGAGCGCAATTCATGTACTGTTTAATAAACGAGCAGCAGTGTTTTATCGGGTTTAAAACCAGCCCGAGTGCAGCCCGAGTGGTTTTAGACCCGATAAAACACGTGCTGCGAGTTTCAGAACGGCTTCAAAAACGTTACTTCTAAAAGATAAACTTTTTCAGAAATTTAGATGAAAAGCGAAGAATTACTTGTTCATATCTACGTTGTGCGTTACTGACATGCGCAGTTGGATTACGGAGCGAAAATTTGGGTCCCAAATTAGGCCGGTTGCGTATTAATAACTGTGAGCCAAGGGGCCTTTGTTTTCGAGCTCCTCGAGTCTTGCACTTAAACCGTTGGTTGAGCAACCCGGTCGCGGCTAGATTTCATCCGCCAGAAGGTCGAATTGCAATTTTCTCGATGTTATATTTCTAGGGTACAAACTAAAGCGGCACTTAGAAATTTAGGCGAACAAGTACGCTTCCCTCAACTATATAAAAAAATATCGGCTCCACGAAAACTCGAACCGAAACCCTAACCCATCTATTAACCGAAACCCTAACCGTCACTATCCCTTACGCCACGAGGGATTTGCTGTCAACAACCGCTTTTTTAGAACTTGTTTTCTGCATGCTGTTTGATTAGCAGGCGTTACTTACATTAGACACCAGTTCCTGCTCTCAATGCAGTATTTTAGTGCAGTGCATTTTGGGATTGCGTCCTTCTGGCGGATGGAATCTAACCCTAACCGAGCAACCCTGAGTCTCATCTTATGAACTGAGATGCCCGAAAGGGTATTTTAAAGAATTTTCACTGTACGAGTGAGGGTCTTTATAAAGATTTACGGTGAAGCCCTTGGTTTTATAAGGATTGACTAGGAGGGTCTTAATTTATAAGACGTTTCACTGTACGAGTGTGGCCCTATATAAAACTGCATGGTTGTGGCCTTTTTCCTTTGTTCAACAATGGAAAAAGGAATCAACAATTAAGTTTTATATAGGGCCACACTCGTACAGTAAAAAGTGGTACAAAGACCCTTTCGTAGGGAGCTCGGGTGGCGCAGTGGTTAAGCGCTTCGCCTCTCACCTCTGTGGCCCAGGTTCGATTCCCGGACGCGGCGCCATATGTGAGTTGAGTTTGTTGGTATCTCGCCCTTGCTCCGAGGGTTTTTCTCCGGGTTCTCCGGTTTTCCTCCCTCCGCAAAAACCAACACGCTAAATTCCAATTCGATCTGTGGATTAGCAGGGACCTGGCTTTGATCAGCCCCCATGGTTGTTTCAGGTCTCGTTAGAAATTCAGCCTTTTTTTTTTCGTTTTATCGGGTATAAAGGAGCATGCACGCGAGTGGTTTGCTTCTTCTGATTGGACAACATACCATTAATTATTCACGGGTTTTTGAATGGTTATTGAAGTGATAAATCAGCACGTGACTGCCTTCAAAATGCCTATTTCTCAGAGAGCCGAGTGGGATTACCTGTGTCATAGTAGTCGTAAACGGTCACTGGGGCAGGCTTGGTTTTCTTTACAACAGTTGTCTGGTGAATGCCGAATGTCAGGCAAACGTGCTTGATCTATATATCAAACGATAAATAAACAAACGTCATGTCATTATGTTACCTTTTTCACCGTTAACAGTAATGCTATCTTTGTGACTTTGATGTCAATAATTTCAGTGCCAATCGTTTGGTTATTCTGTGAATAATAATAATGATGATGATGATGGCAATAACTACAATAATAATGATAATAACACTTAGTATATATCCATTTGATTCGGTTTTATTTGTTCTCATTGGTTATTCACAGCGTGATAACTGTACTACAAATTATCCATCATTCATTTAGCTGGAGAGGTCGTCAATAAATCACTTCATAGACAACCCGATAGCGGGTTGTCTATATGTATAGCGATACTTCGTGTTGATAAACATTACAATGGGCGAGTTAACCCTTACTTTTTAATTACATTGGATCGGTTTTCTTTGGTCTTGGACGGGGGAGTATATATTCCCCCGCAAAGGACAAAGAAAATGAGGGGGCAATATATATATTCCTCTTGAATTTTAATGTTAAAATTATCGTTTATAAGGCTTCTCACTGATATTTTTTCTCAGTTCTTTCAACAAACGTATCTTGTAGTGCAGTGGATAGGACAGAGGACTACTAAACAATAAAATGAAAGCGGTCGATTGAGGGTTCGAGTTCCACTCGAAACACTTTCCTTCATTTTTTCAATATTCTCCTTTTTATCTCCGTACGTAAAGAGTAAGCGGTTATCTTCTCTTGGTAGAACTAAATACTAGCGAAGTGTGAGGGGAATCCATCGAGGGCCAGTCAAATAGGCTGATGGGTTCCCTCTGCCTTTAAATTGGACAGGGGTTAATGGGACTGGGTGAGAGGCCGTTATATTCGCTGTCCGTGCCGGACACAGACATTTTCAGCGATTTTCATTTCAGCTGACGAATCTCGCGCACATTTGGGACGGTTAAAACTAACTGAAAGCAAACATGTATAATTCTCCTACAAATATTATGTTTCAGCCAATCAGAGCTCAGCTTTACTATGAAATACAGGCCGGTATTTCATGTTTTTCCTATAAAATACAGGGTGGTATTTCATGGCTAGATCAGGCCAATCAAAATGCAGGAAATTTCGCGCCCTTTCTTTATCAGCCAATAAGAATTCGAGATTTTGAATACATAATTCGTCTGCAGACGCGCCCGCCACTCGAAACTTTTGTTCTCCGGCGAAAACAATTCACAGTCGTCACTTTGTTTTCGTGATAAATCTTCCTGTAAGTTTGTTATTATAGTATAATATGGTTATTTCATGGTTTTCTAATGGCATACTGGCGAAAATGTCACTCGAAATTCATATTATTTTCGTACCAAATAATACAAATTTATCGTGAAATATTCGCCTGTATTCCATAGAAAATCATGAAATAAACAGTAAATATGTTACAAACTGTGTTACAAACTGTGTTTGAGAGAGGAGACTTTAACTGTTTGTAGCCAAATAACAGCCACCAATCGAACACTGACTACATACTTGCATGACATAGCCCATTTAATAAGACAAATAACAAAGGAGATTGAGCCATGTGAAATTCACTGGGTAACGCGGTACGAACAACCAGGAGGCCTTCACCTCTTAAAACCTTGCATTTTATAGGACCCCATTTGGATAGTACTTACAAAGAATTCCATTGTTTTAGAGTTAGGGTTTGTATTGTTTCAGGCTTAGGCATTGTTTAGATAGCCAGTACTATTCCAGGTTTCGAGGAGGTGAAGGCCGCCCCCGAACATCTCGCCTACCTCATCGAAATAAAGAACAACTTTGTTGCCTTCTGTCTCGTATCTCATCAGGCCAAGGTCATCGCGGTTAGTCAACTGCAACACATTCAAATCGTGTAATTAGCTAACACTGAAAGAAGATTCTCCTTAATCAATTAGATTAATTAATTATATTCATTTTGAAATAACAGGTTTTCGGCAATCTGATTGGCTTAAAATAATGCGACTACAGACCAAGTCCATCTTTGTCTGTGATCGCGTCATTTTGAATATGTTGAAATGCGCTTCACAGTGGATGTCTTGAGATATGGGCTGCTATTTCGGCGCAATGTTGATGTCGTGCTGTTTACAGTCATGAGTGTCTGTTACTACCTTCAGAATACAGGCTGACAGTCCCCTAACAACATAACAGGTTATTTTACTTTACCCTCTTATAGATAAGAAGAGGAAGGAGAAAATATCAACGGCTTAACGTCCCAGCACGAAGACGTGACCGAGATGCCAACTCGCGACTCACGCACACAAAACCGTTAGGAGCAATTTCAAAGCAAAATAAATAAATATCAGACAGCATTTCCTTTCTCTCTAGACTTTGATCAAAAAATGCAAATACATGAGTGAGTTTACATTTCAAAATGGATAGAACTGGAGTGCAATTTTGGTCTGAAATCGAAATCTTGATTACAAATAGCACTGCGGTTGTATAATATTGTAATCCCGAGGGGGTGGGTTGGAGGTTGATGGCACTTTTGTTTATGACGAAATATATACGTGTGGCGTTACCGGGTTTTTCGAATTCCGAATGTCGAATTGCAGGTTAGAATTGCACTGAATTGCAGGTTAGATTTGCACTGAATTGCAGGTTAGGATTGCACTGAATTGCATGTTAGAATTGCACTGATTGCAAGTTAGAATTGCACTAGATTGCAGGTTAGAAGTGCACTGAATTGCAGGTTAGAAGTGCACTGAATTGCAGGTTAGACTGAACAAGGAAACAATAACTTGGAAATCTAGGTTCGATTCGGCCTCCCCCCCCCCCCTGGGATTGCAAAAACTCATGTATGAGTTCAGACCAAATAGGCCCTTTGCAGAACCTGGGCACGGCTTGCCAGTCAGCAAAAAAAGCCTCACAAACTCTGTTAAATTAAGCTAAATTATAGAGTTTTCAAAAATTTGACAATCCTTCAGTTTTAAAGATATGAACCTAAAACTCGTACTGTTTACTAATTTTGGCTTGCGCTTTCCATTTCTGGCGTTCATGTTGTTCTAGCATCATTTTTGTTCTCTTAGTCATTAGCACTATTGTTGTAGTCCTTTGGGACCTTCACGGGTCGTATATAAACCACTCCTTGTCATAATTACACCATTTGACGTCGCAACCAGCCTTCGTTCCTTTCGAGTTTTGTATCTTGGGATATGGGAGATCAGCCTGTCTCGAAAGGAGACCTTGACCAATTTCGTCAGTTCTTGCTCCATAAGTTTGATTTACATAAGTCTGAGTTCACCAAAGTCTGTGAGAGTGCAGAGAACGCCCTTACGGTTTCCCAGCGTCTTCAAGTAGAGCCGGAGTTTAAGTTTAACTACCAAGGCAACGCCAAACAGTACAAGTTTAATTCCGAGGTACAGTCGTCCCTTCGAAAGGCTCTCAACGTTATTGAGTCCGACGATAATCCCCAAGCAACTCAATTGGTTCAAGATTCGTTGAACCTCCTTGCAGAGAGAAACCGCAAGATAACAATCGCGGATACCTCCGACGGCGGGTGGCTGACGGTCAAACACTACGAGGCGAACCCGGTCGCCCTCAGTCTAGAGGACGATAAAAAGATACGTGCCGCAGAGAAAAAAGCATTACGAGATAGAGACCGCGCTACGCTGAACGTCCTTAAGGACGAGGTAGAGGCTTTGTTAAGCCGTACGGTGAGTTCTCCAGACAAGCAACACCGCGTGGTCCAGGTTTTACCATTCTCTACACGCATCAACGCCAGCAAACACCCTTCTATGACCGGTCCAGAGGTTCATGTCGCTTTTGCGGAGGATCTGGTCATTCGTGGAGACAGTTTTAGTATTCTATATTCTATGGGGTTCTAGTATTCACTTTCCTAATACACACTATATGTATTCGGATCACATCGCTACTAATCTTTTATTCTCCCGTATCTCTAATATATTTACAACAATCACGTGTCCTAGATAATTTGCATATTACATATCATCACCATATTATTATATTACACTATTTTAGTACAAACGCTAAATCCCTCCCTTGATTGGATTTAAAATCGGCGTTACTCAGCACGGCTATTTTCTGGCAAATAGACAAAACCAACATAACTCAGTCTAAGTGTTCATATATAACTTCACACTTGAAAAGTTTCGGACAGTTCACACTCTGAACATGTTCAGATACTAGGCAGCTCACAATTGAAAATCGTTCAGATATGCTGGCGTTTGCCTAACACGATTAGGTCTCTGTGCGACCTGATTCACTGTCTGTGGAAGATTCACATCCTGCATCTCAATGTCATCATCATCCTCCTCCTGAGCAGTGCTCCTGTGCAACTTATGCACCTGCGACAAATTTCGCATGAACACACGACCTTCACCTCGCTGCAGAATTAGACTCGGACCCCGACGTTCTAGCACTGCGTATGGTTTAGGGTCATACCGCGTCGATAGCTTATTCTGCCTTGTCTGTTGTAGCAATACTCTGTCACCTGCCTTAATGTCTGAGGGCGCAGCTCTGTTTCTCTTGTCTGCATAAGCCTTTGTGCGTTGCTTCGTTTGCTGGTCCTTGACCTTTGCAGATTGTAACGCAGCTGGCAGAACAATAGAAATCTGCGGATCAACTTGTGGTACTTTGGTTCTGATTTCTCTTCCCAGGTGTAAAAGTGCCGGCGACGCTCCTGTAGTCGCATGAGGTGTCGCACGGTAGTTAAGCAGGAAAGTATATGTCCTTGCACCAGTTCCTCCCCTCAGCATGTGCGATACGGATTGCTTTCTCAATTGTCCTACTGAACCTCTCAACTCCTGCATTGGCTTGTGGCCAATAGGGCGTGACTTTCCGATGTTTAATGCCATGTGTCTCCAGGAACTTTTCAAACTCATCCGACACAAGATTTGCTCCATTGTCAGTCACAACTTTCTCTGGCAGTCCATGCCCAGCATATATCTTTCGAAGATGCCCAATTATATGGCCTCAGACGTAGTTGACCTCAAAATTACTACCTCTGGCCAACGCGTACACGCATCTTCGCAAACCAGCAGACTTTCACCGGAAGGAAAGGGTCCACAGAGATCAATATGCACCTCTTGCCATGGCTCGTCAGGCATCACTGTCGGTCGGAGCGGCTCTGGTAAATATGAAATCGTTCACAGGCCCACACAACTACTAGAGCTTCCTTCTCTGTTTGCGAGTATCTACGCTCCACATCAGTTAACGTACGACTAGCATAAGCCACAGCATAACTAACGTACGACTAGCATAAGCCACAGCATAACTAACGTACGACTAGCATAAGCCACAGGACGAACTGCATTATCGTCACTGCGCTGCAGTAGAATAGCACCCAGACCCACTGGATTAGCATCTACTTTCAGTTGAGTGTCCGATGATTGATTATAATGCGCAACCACACAGTCACTGGTGAGAATAACTCTCAGGCGATCAAATGTATCTTGTTGGGCCTTACCCCAAATCCACTCCGTGTCACTCCTTGTAAGCTTTCGTAACGGCTCCGCTAGCGTTGCAAAATTTCGAATAAAGCGCGCACAGTAATTTCCCATCCCGAGAAAACTCCTGACTTCCGCTGCATTATGTGGTGTTCTCGCATTTTTCACCGCATCGACTTTCTTATCATCTGGCGCAATGCCATCAGCAGAAAACTTGAACCCGAAAAACACCAACTCTGGTACACTGAATATGCATTTATCACGGTTCAGGGTAAGTACCTTGTTCTCAAGGCGTGATATTGTCAGTGCCAAACTCTTGTCATGGCTCTCCTGGTCAGTGCCAAACACAGTTTTGTCGTAGGAAATGTTTCGCACACCAGGAATTCCCTGTATTGTTTGCTGAATCACGATTGATACATCTCCGGTGCAGATGACAATCCAAATATTAAGCGTTTATAGCGCTTAAGTCCCTTGTGTGTCGAGAACGTTGTTAGAACTCTAGACTCCGAGTGCAGTTCAACTTGGTGGTATCCCCAACGCAAGTCGAGTTTAGAAAATACAGCAGCTCTGTTGAGTGCTTCTAAAGTTTCCTCAAGTGTCGGTATAGGATGCCGCTCTCTTATCACTGCTTCGTTTGCACGGCACATATCCACACACACTCGCACGTCACCGTTAGACTTCGGGACAGCTACTAAAGGCGAAACCCAAGGCGTCGGACCTTCCTACCCTGAGCAATCCAAGCTCTGTCGCTATTTTCTAGCCCAGAAGTGATCCCGCACTAAAATTGTCCACAACAACAAAGTCGGCATTTGTGTCAAGTTGTGTTGTTGCACTAATCTTTGCACGGAATGTTCCTTTGACCGGAAGCGGCATTTCCGAACCATACGGATAAATAATTACGTTTGACTTGACGAGTACAATTCCATTGTCCGTCAGCCGGGTAAACGTATATCTCCATCTAAAACATTTACACTCGCACCCGAGTCAATAATGACTGATATCACCGTCCCTTCAACAGTTACTGGAACCGTTTTTCCTTCTTTGTTATGTCCCATGGCAAACAAGTACTCATCTTCAGAAGGACGCTTCAATCGATCGAGCAATCTGTAAGATTCCTTCCAGTGTCAGTCCAGTCTCACGTAACAGTCGACGGCGAAGCCTGTTAGAATTCGACGCGCATTTAACAACCACTTGGTCTCTTATCATTTCGTCCACTTTGTCGTAATCACAAGATTTCGCAAGGCCCCGCAGACGAGTAATGTACGCATCAATGCTCTCGCCCGGTTCTTGCGCTGCCTGGCGAAATACATGTCGTTCAAATGGAATGTGTTTTTTTTTGGCTCGAAATACTGGGTTAATCGAGCCAATGCCGCATCGTAGTCCGTTCCCGTCTCACTGAGAGTTTCGAATATCGACTGAACTTCGGCACCCGCCAAATGCAGAAGAACGGCTCTTTTCAGTTTCTTGTCTGTAATATTTGGAGCTATTAGAAAATATTCCAACCCTTTCACCCATTTCGGTAATTATAGTGTAGTCGCCATCACTAAAGTGCGATCATCCTCGTAGCCAAATTTAGTATTCAATATTCTATGGGTTTCTAGTATTCACTTTACTAATACACACTATATCTAAATGAAAAATGAGCAAAACCCTGACCCTACCTGCCCAAACTGGTATAGGATGCCGCTCTCTTATCACTGCTTCGTTTGCACGGCGCATATCCACACACACTCGCACGTCACCGTTAGACTTCGGGACAGCTACTAAAGGCGAAACCCAAGGCGTCGGACCTTCCACATCCTCAATAACGTCAAGATCCTGTAGCTCCTCCAGTTCCCCCCCCCCCCCCCACATCTTTGCGGACATGAAAAGGCACTCGTCGCTACGGTTGTGCTACTGGATTGACCTCCGGATCAATGTGTATCTTTAACTGATACTCCTTCAGTTTACCGACCCCGTCAAACACTGCTTTGTGCTTGTCCACAATCGCTTGAACAGTGCCCACCATAATCTGATTGATTTGGCTACTCGGCTGTTCTGGGCCTACCCTGAGCAATCCAAGCTCTGTCGCTATTTTCTAGCCCAGAAGTGATCCCGCACTAAAATTGTCCACAACAACAAAGTCGGCATTTGTGTCAAGTTGTGTTGTTGCACTAATCTTTGCACGGAATGTTCCTTTGACCGGAAGCGGCATTTCCGAACCATACGGATAAATAATTACGTTTGACTTGACGAGTACAATTCCATTGTCCGTCAGCCGGGTAAACGTATATCTCCATCTAAAACATTTACACTCGCACCCGAGTCAATAATGACTGATATCACCGTCCCTTCAACAGTTACTGGAACCGTTTTTCCTTCTTTGTTATGTCCCATGGCAAACAAGTACTCATCTTCAGAAGGACGCTTCAATCGATCGAGCAATCTGTAAGATTCCTTCCAGTGTCAGTCCAGTCTCACGTAACAGTCGACGGCGAAGCCTGTTAGAATTCGACGCGCATTTAACAACCACTTGGTCTCTTATCATTTCGTCCACTTTGTCGTAATCACAAGATTTCGCAAGGCCCCGCAGACGAGTAATGTACGCATCAATGCTCTCGCCCGGTTCTTGCGCTGCCTGGCGAAATACATGTCGTTCAAATGGAATGTGTTTTTTTTTGGCTCGAAATACTGGGTTAATCGAGCCAATGCCGCATCGTAGTCCGTTCCCGTCTCACTGAGAGTTTCGAATATCGACTGAACTTCGGCACCCGCCAAATGCAGAAGAACGGCTCTTTTCAGTTTCTTGTCTGTAATATTTGGAGCTATTAGAAAATATTCCAACCCTTTCACCTATTTCGGTAATTATAGTGTAGTCGCCATCACTAAAGTGCGATCATCCTCGTAGCCAAATTTAGTATTCAATATTCTATGGGTTTCTAGTATTCACTTTACTAATACACACTATATCTAAATGAAAAATGAGCAAAACCCTGACCCTACCTGCCCAAACTGGTATAGGATGCCGCTCTCTTATCACTGCTTCGTTTGCACGGCGCATATCCACACACACTCGCACGTCACCGTTAGACTTCGGGACAGCTACTAAAGGCGAAACCCAAGGCGTCGGACCTTCCACATCCTCAATAACGTCAAGATCCTGTAGCTCCTCCAGTTCCCCCCCCCCCCCCACATCTTTGCGGACATGAAAAGGCACTCGTCGCTACGGTTGTGCTACTGGATTGACCTCCGGATCAATGTGTATCTTTAACTGATACTCCTTCAGTTTACCGACCCCGTCAAACACTGCTTTGTGCTTGTCCACAATCGCTTGAACAGTGCCCACCATAATCTGATTGATTTGGCTACTCGGCTGTTCTGGGCCTACCCTGAGCAATCCAAGCTCTGTCGCTATTTTCTAGCCCAGAAGTGATCCCGCACTAAAATTGTCCACAACAACAAAGTCGGCATTTGTGTCAAGTTGTGTTGTTGCACTAATCTTTGCACGGAATGTTCCTTTGACCGGAAGCGGCATTTCCGAACCATACGGATAAATAATTACGTTTGACTTGACGAGTACAATTCCATTGTCCGTCAGCCGGGTAAACGTATATCTCCATCTAAAACATTTACACTCGCACCCGAGTCAATAATGACTGATATCACCGTCCCTTCAACAGTTACTGGAACCGTTTTTCCTTCTTTGTTATGTCCCATGGCAAACAAGTACTCATCTTCAGAAGGACGCTTCAATCGATCGAGCAATCTGTAAGATTCCTTCCAGTGTCAGTCCAGTCTCACGTAACAGTCGACGGCGAAGCCTGTTAGAATTCGACGCGCATTTAACAACCACTTGGTCTCTTATCATTTCGTCCACTTTGTCGTAATCACAAGATTTCGCAAGGCCCCGCAGACGAGTAATGTACGCATCAATGCTCTCGCCCGGTTCTTGCGCTGCCTGGCGAAATACATGTCGTTCAAATGGAATGTGTTTTTTTTTGGCTCGAAATACTGGGTTAATCGAGCCAATGCCGCATCGTAGTCCGTTCCCGTCTCACTGAGAGTTTCGAATATCGACTGAACTTCGGCACCCGCCAAATGCAGAAGAACGGCTCTTTTCAGTTTCTTGTCTGTAATATTTGGAGCTATTAGAAAATATTCCAACCCTTTCACCTATTTCGGTAATTATAGTGTAGTCGCCATCACTAAAGTGCGATCATCCTCGTAGCCAAATTTAGTATTCAATATTCTATGGGTTTCTAGTATTCACTTTACTAATACACACTATATCTAAATGAAAAATGAGCAAAACCCTGACCCTACCTGCCCAAACTGGTATAGGATGCCGCTCTCTTATCACTGCTTCGTTTGCACGGCGCATATCCACACACACTCGCACGTCACCGTTAGACTTCGGGACAGCTACTAAAGGCGAAACCCAAGGCGTCGGACCTTCCACATCCTCAATAACGTCAAGATCCTGTAGCTCCTCCAGTTCCCCCCCCCCCACATCTTTGCGGACATGAAAAGGCACTCGTCGCTACGGTTGTGCTACTGGATTGACCTCCGGATCAATGTGTATCTTTAACTGATACTCCTTCAGTTTACCGACCCCGTCAAACACTGCTTTGTGCTTGTCCACAATCGCTTGAACAGTGCCCACCATAATCTGATTGATTTGGCTACTCGGCTGTTCTGGGCCTACCCTGAGCAATCCAAGCTCTGTCGCTATTTTCTAGCCCAGAAGTGATCCCGCACTAAAATTGTCCACAACAACAAAGTCGGCATTTGTGTCAAGTTGTGTTGTTGCACTAATCTTTGCACGGAATGTTCCTTTGACCGGAAGCGGCATTTCCGAACCATACGGATAAATAATTACGTTTGACTTGACGAGTACAATTCCATTGTCCGTCAGCCGGGTAAACGTATATCTCCATCTAAAACATTTACACTCGCACCCGAGTCAATAATGACTGATATCACCGTCCCTTCAACAGTTACTGGAACCGTTTTTCCTTCTTTGTTATGTCCCATGGCAAACAAGTACTCATCTTCAGAAGGACGCTTCAATCGATCGAGCAATCTGTAAGATTCCTTCCAGTGTCAGTCCAGTCTCACGTAACAGTCGACGGCGAAGCCTGTTAGAATTCGACGCGCATTTAACAACCACTTGGTCTCTTATCATTTCGTCCACTTTGTCGTAATCACAAGATTTCGCAAGGCCCCGCAGACGAGTAATGTACGCATCAATGCTCTCGCCCGGTTCTTGCGCTGCCTGGCGAAATACATGTCGTTCAAATGGAATGTGTTTTTTTTTGGCTCGAAATACTGGGTTAATCGAGCCAATGCCGCATCGTAGTCCGTTCCCGTCTCACTGAGAGTTTCGAATATCGACTGAACTTCGGCACCCGCCAAATGCAGAAGAACGGCTCTTTTCAGTTTCTTGTCTGTAATATTTGGAGCTATTAGAAAATATTCCAACCCTTTCACCCATTTCGGTAATTATAGTGTAGTCGCCATCACTAAAGTGCGATCATCCTCGTAGCCAAATTTAGTATTCAATATTCTATGGGTTTCTAGTATTCACTTTACTAATACACACTATATCTAAATGAAAAATGGGCAAAACCCTGACCCTACCTGCCCAAACTGAGCTCAAAACCCTGACCCACCCCCGCGGCACATGCATAACACGTCACAAACAGGGCTGCTAGTGGCGCCTTTCCTTTTTACAAAGTTTTTTCGTCCGTTAGTTCGTCATTGGAGATCCCTAGGCGCTCATGTTGTTTTATATTTAGATGATGGAATTATATGCGAGAAAGATTTGATCACTACTCAACAGTTCGCAGCTACTATTCGTTCTGATTTAGCCTGTGCTGGAATTGTAGCTAATTCCCAGAAGTCCGTTTGGACCCCGACGCAATCTTTGGAATGGCTTGGTATTTCTTGGAACCTTTGTGACGGCTCGTTGTCTATACCTCAACCTAGAATTTGTAAGCTTTTGTCTTCGTTGCGTTGCGTGATCTTAAGGCCATGCTGCCCCTTGTTTCTCCACGGTTCCTTGCATCCGTTGTGGGTAGGGTTATTTCACTTTCGCCCGTTGTCGGCAATGTGACACTCATTATGTCTAGGTTTCTACAGTCTGCTATTACTGCTGGGCGACTCCCTCAACTTGTCTCATTGTGCTGTATATAATAGAAATGTTTTCTATTCGGCTGATGTTGTGAATCACAACTACACAAAGGTAAATATAACAACGGTTTTATGCACTGAGTTTTCTCCCTTTCCATTTTGTCGCTTCGTTCGCTCGCTTCGCAGCTAAACTCAAAAGTCAACTCGTTCTGTTCAAATATTTCCTAATATGGTCATGTGTTTCACGAACACGCGCTCTGACTGAATGTTCACGTGTTCTGTCTGGATAAGTGTTCACGTGCTCTGTCTGCTAAAATACAATTCAGCACACACTCCCATCTTGATCAGCTATCACTTGATCAACATATCGCCTCTTGAAATCAGCATCCAATGCAGCGGCTCTTTTAGGAACTCTTCTCAACTGGTTTTCCTCATTTGCCTGCTTTCTCTGTTTCTTTGTTTGCACCAATCCTCTCACTTCCAGTGGATACAACTGCTGTATTGGTCTGTCGAGATAGGTTGGTGCTCCTCCATTTGTCGACATCTTTACTTTCGCACCTCTTCTGACACCATCTCTTCCTGAGATTAACTCTACCACCTTCCCTAGCCTCCATTTCCCACGGGGTACTCCGTCTTTTGCTACTGTTACCACATCTCCCTTCTCGATTACAGTACCGCTCTCTCCTGATTTTATCTTGTGGTATTCTCTCAGCTCAGTCAAATATTCACTCCTCCACCTTTTCCAGAAGTGATCTAGCTTGACGCCGAGATATTTCAGTCTCTTGTTCAACCTTCTTGTAGAGTCTTCGTCATCTTCTGAAACTGATGGATAAGGTGGTAATGCTGTCAATCTTCTCCCATGTACAAGATGCCCTGGGGTCAGTGGCTCTTCGGGATCTCCTTTCTCGTAGACATACGTCAAGGGTCTCGCATTCAAGGTGCTTTCCACTTCTACTATCACTGTAAGAAGCTCGTCCTGCGTAAGTCTTGCGTTTCTTAATGTCTTTCTTATACATCTCTTTACTCCTTTCACCATCCTTTCATAAAAACCTCACCACCATGGAGATTTCGCGAGATTGAATTTCCAAGTAATTCTGTTCTCAGTTAGGAATGCTTGGACTTCTGGATTCTCGTATAGAACCTTCAACTCCTTATTGGCTGCCTTAAAGGTCTTGGCATTATCTGAGACGATCAGCTCTGGGACGCCTCTTCTGGCTACAAACTTTCTTAGACACCGTAGGAAAGTCTCTGTACTAAGGTCTTCTGTTAGATCCAAATAAATCGCTCTTGTCACTCCACATGAAAATAATGCTATATACACCTTATGCATATGTGTCCCATCTCCCTTGACATACATTGGCCCTGCAAAATCTATCCCGACCTTGGCGAAGGGCGGAGATTCTTGTACTCTAAAACTGGGCAGTTGAGCAGTCAACCGAGTTGGGTATGCCTTTCCTTCGTATCGTTTACAAGTAACACACTTTCTGATTATCTTCTTTACTGTTTGCCTCCCCTTGCTCACCCAGAACTTTGCTCTAAGCTCGGTCAGTGTTTCTCTTAGGCCATTGTGATGAACCTTCTTGTGAGCATACTCAATGATGAGTTTGGTTAGGGGATGATCCCTTGGTCAAAGTGCTGGATGCCTTGCCTCACGATCCATCTCTATCGCAGACATTCTGCCCCGGCATCGAACTACTCCATTTTCATCAGTGTAGAGGCCAAGATCTTTCCCTAGTTGATTGAAATTCTTGTTCTCTTCAAGATTGGACTGCACGTCTTTCGCCCACATATTTTCTGCTCTTCCTACTTCTTCTGCACTCAAATGCCCCGCCAGTAGGTTTTCTGTAGGTGACTTCTCAAGTCTCAACTTCACGTTCTTCACAAATCTGCTTACATACGCTGTTACTCTGTACAGCTTCTCGCAACTGCTGTAGGCATTTACATCCATGATCTTCATTAGGTTTACAACGTACTTCTCTTCCGTCAATAGGACTCTTGCTCTACTCGGTCGCATTTCTGCTTCACTCTCTGGAGTCATATCTATCTTAGAAGTGGGCCACTCTTCTGGTGGTTTGCTCAGCCACTCTGGTCCTTGCCACCATAACGTACTGGTTTTAACGGTCGTTGCACTCACACCTCTGGACCCAAGATCTGCTGGGTTTATAGTCCCAGAACAGTGACTCCACTGGTCCCTGGAGGTGAGTCTCAGGATTTCGTTCACTCGGTTTTGAACAAATTGACTCCACTCTTTGTCTCCCTTGATCCAAAACAATGCAGTGATGCTGTCTAACCAAAGATAGGATCTGGTTATCTTCATCCTTGACTGCAGAGCTCTTTCCACTGTGTCTTTTAACTGGGCTGTTATGCGACCCGCCATCAATTCCAGCCGTGCGATTACTTGCTTAGACAGTGGCGCTACCCTTGTCTTCGTTGTTAGAAGACTCACATGCCGTCCATTATTTGTCACACACACCAAGTAGATCTTTGCACAATAAGCCTTGGCACTAGCATCTCCAAATCCATGTAACTCTACTGATAGAACTTCCTCACTTATTCCATCATAGATACAGCGTGGCATAAATATCGTACAAGCCTTCTTTAAAGTGGCTAACCATTTCTTCCATTTTGCCAGGAAGATTTCTGGTAAAGGCTCATCCCAGTCCAGCCTTCCTTGGCACACTTCTTGGAAGAGAATCTTCATTCCAATTATCACAGGACTCAACATACCTAGTGGATCAAAAAACGTAGCTGTGATCTTGAGCAGATTTCTCTTAGTTGCCTCCAAGCTTTCAGCCAGTTCAACTAATGCATTAAATCTGAAATTAATTGTATCATCCTTGCGATTCCAGACCTGGCCCAATACCTTGTGTTCTTCTTCTTCCAACTCATCTAGTCCTCCTACCGTAGTCTTAGCGTATGTGCTATCTTCTAACACCCCTTTAGGTGACTGCACCATTTCTGATTCCACTCGATCATCATGAATCTTCTTCATCAATTCTGCACTGTTCGAACTCCACTTTCTTAATCTGAAGCACGCCGATTCTAATCGAGTCTTTATCTTCTGATAAATCACGAATGCATCTCCAACACTATTTGCTCCTGAGTTGAAATCATCAACATAAAACTCTTCTAACACCTTTTTGACAAACATGGGGTCTTCTTCTGCGTATTTCTCCAAGTGGTGTTGCAGGGTTGCACTCAACAAAAATGGGGAAGCATTGACTCCAAAGACTACTCTACAAAATCGGTATGCAACAATCACTGGTTCTTCCTTGTTTACACTGTTAACCCTTAAGAACCGTAAAGATTATCTGTCCTTCTTACTTACTGCAATGTTCAAGAAAGCCTTTTCAATATCAGCTACAACTGCAACCTTATTGCATCTGAATCTCAGAAGGATGTCATACAACAACGGTGTCAGGGATGGTCCCACATGTAAGCAATCATTCAAGGATGGATCCCTTCCCTTGGCTCTAGATGAAGCATCATAAACCACTCTTAATTTTGTGGTCTTAGCATCTCTTCGTACAATGGCATGATGCGGCAAGTAGTGAGATTTTCCTGGTTCCGTCACCTCTAACTCACTGACAACTTCTATAACTCCTTGTTGTAACTGATCTTGTATAACAGTATCATACTCCATTAGCACATTCGGGTTACTCTTCAACCTCCTCAGTTGGCTATTAAGTCTCTGCAGACTGTTCACATAGTTATCAGGCAAGGCTTTGTGGTGTTCCTTCCACGGCAGTCCGACACTGTATCGGCCATCTACATACTTGATGTTCCTTAGAAAATCCTCATGTACACAGTCCCTATCTCGTATCCCTATTGAATCCAAGTCCCACAACCTTTCCAGCTGATCCACTAAGGGCTCTTGCTCAGTTTCTTCTAAACTATGGGTCTGGATCTTAAGCACATGTGTCATAACCAAATTGGTGTCAGTTGCAACCTTTTCTTGACAAATCTTCACTTGGCCTAATAACACCCATCCTAGAGATGTCAAAACAGCAGTGGGCTCATCTTTCTCTCCCCTCACTACTCTATGTTCCATGAACTCCCATAGGTAATCAGCACCGATAAGCAGATCCACTTCCAAACTGTCTTGCCTTGGACAAACATCTGAAAACCACAGCTTGTTCAAATAAGGGTGTACTTTCTTTGCCTGTTCAATGTGCTGATTCTGTAGGGCCTTACATATGAGAGGCACCTTAAATGCTTCTAACTCAACACTCCCTTCCTCAAACAGATGGCCAACGCTTAACTTAACCAATTCTCTCTCAGACACTAATGCTTTTGCCTCACCAAATGTCCCAGTTTCCATCATTTCCTTCCCTATACCTTGCAACTGTAGCAAGACAGCTACTTTCTCTGTTACGTAGGACCTCTGGCTTCCTGCATCAAAAATAACTCTGATTCTAATCCCTTGTGCTTTCGAATCATTGGTAGCACTTGCTATGGCTTGTGCTGTCTGTAGAACAACTTGTGCTCTGGAACTGATATGGAGCGCTGATCCTAAATCTGTTCCCTGGAGTTCCTTTGGCTTAGTTTCCATTTGAACTTCACCCTTAGGCCTTTCTTCATTAGGTTTCTCTTCCTTAGGCTTGTGCATTCTCCTTCCATCACACAGTGCATCGTTATTTCGCCCTCCACACTTGCAGAGCTTCAAAGATTCAGATACAACAGCCTTGTGTCCCTTTTTCAGGCATACAAAACATCGACCAAATCTCTTGACTAACCTTCTTCTTTCCCCCTTATCAACCACTTTCTTACAATCCACATGATTGTGATTCCCCAAGCAAAAGGCACATCTATTGTCATGTCTCTCTGGTGCCAGGAAGGTACTTGTCGATGGTCGGTGATGCTTTCTAGCATCTGGTACCATAGGGGAATTAACGGGAGCGGTGTCACACCTCTATCTAGCTTTAATTTCGTTAATGAGGGCTTTCAACAACTCATTGAGTTTCCACTTCCCTTGTTCCACGCTACGCGATATTTCCAGCTTGACCTCATCAGGTAACTTTGAGAGCAGGACTGGAACTAGTAATGTTCCATACGAATCTGCTTGAATTCCCATTCCTTGTAACCCTCGAACATGGCTTTCTATCCCATCGTATAGCCTACGGAGTTTAACAATATCTCTTCCGTTCTGGACCGGGTCCAAGTCGAGGAGTTTTCCCATATGCGCACTGATTATGGTTTGCTCGTCTCCAAACCTTTCAGTCAGTAACTCAACGGCGGATGCATAATTTCCCTCCGTTAATGACAACCCCGCAATTGATGAACTCGCCTATCCTTCCAACAAACTTCTCAAATAAGTGAATTTGTCAATGCTCGACAACTGAGAATTTTTGTGTACAGCATTCTCATAGGCATCCCGAAAGCCTTGCCATTCATGAACAGATCCAGAAAACCTTTTAAGCTCTAATTTTGGAAGTCGAGCTCTCACCTTGGGATTTCCCGTTGTCGAGGCGGACAGAGGCTGAGTCATATTAATAACGTTAGATCCATCTTCATCGTTTCCTTGTGACTTGAGAAAGCTGACGATCCGCTGAATTCCCTTTCGAATCTCTCTTCGTAATTTGATACCCTCAGCAATTTCCATTTCAATATCTTTCTCCACGTCCAACAACTCTAAGATTTCATCATTCAACTTCGACAACTTCTGCTCCGTTCCCATTAAATTCTCCCTAATATCCCGCAACAATTGCACTTTTTCCTCTGATTCACTTTCGATTATACTTTCAATCGCCTGGAGCTCCTTCGTAGCATATCCCCTTGTGCCCTCCACGAACTTTACGCTTCTTTGACAATTCTGTCATAATAACATTCAACGCTTTTCTTCGGTAAACAACCGCTCAAACTTCCTCAGTGCACCGTATCTCGCATCCGGCTCGAAGGACCAACTGTTGTGAAT
This sequence comes from Actinernus sp. WN-2022, assembly GCA_030867875.1. Classification (NCBI taxonomy): domain Eukaryota; kingdom Metazoa; phylum Cnidaria; class Anthozoa; order Actiniaria; family Actinernidae; genus Actinernus; species Actinernus sp. WN-2022. Next base: position 42,833,455 of record JAOWCC010000019.1, read on the forward strand.
CACAACTACACAACGGTTTTATGCACTGAGTTTTCTCCCTTTTCATTTTCTCGCTTCGTTCGCTCGCTTCGCAGTTAAACTCAAAAGTCAACTCGTTCTGTTCAAATATTTCCTAATATGGTCATGTGTTTCACGAACACGCGCTCTGACTGAATGTTCACGTGTTCTGTCTGGATAAGTGTTCACGTGCTCTGTCTGCTAAAATACAATTCAGCACAGCTGAGCGCAGCGAAAGAGAATAGAAGGTCAATTTCTAGACACTGACACTAGCAAAAAGCAAAGTTCGATTCCAGGCAGTTCATCGAGCACAATAAAACAATAAAATAGTTGTCACAGTAACTGTTATACATCTCAAAAATAAACTTTGCAATCCAAAACTAGAAAACTGAACAAAACTATTGGAGCTTGTTTCTTCAGACAACTTGAACAAGATTTGAATCAACTGTCTACGGCAACGGGTCGCATGAGATTGGATTAAAAATAAAACAATTAAAAGAAAATGTAAGAGTAAGCTTGGCTTATTTTGCTGGTTATTGTCCTTGTATAATGTCAGCTGTTCCTGAGCAGTTGTTTGAGCGAGATAAATGTGAATTTTTGGTTCCGTTTTCATTCATTATTGTTTCAAACTTAATTACGTAAACAGTTTGTCACTCAAAGACTGGAAACTTACTTTGAACCTTCTCAAATCACCCCAAGATTCCATTAACAGAGGCACAGATGATGCATTTCTTTTCATTTCAATTCCAAAAAAAAAAACAATTTTAGCTGTCAAAAGCCAGGCATTTGCCACCATAGCTTTGTAGTTTGTGTCAGCTTGGCGACCTGTATGTAGTGAACTTCAAACTGAAGGGGGAGGGAGGGGACACCGCTCGCATAATAAAGATAGTAGGTATGTGAGGTGTTCTCTTCAGAGCCCGGCCTGGTTTGAAAAATAAAAAGTAGTTATGGTATTTTTATTAATCAGAATTTCCATGATATTTATGAAAATCAACCCGAATTGATAGATAATTTGCTCCAAAACAAGACTTGGTTCAGTAAATTGGGCTCATGTACATGAGTGTCCCCCCCCCCCCCCCCCCCCCCCCTCCCGAGTTTGAAATACCACTCCTTGGTGTTTGTAATTTGACTATTACATTGAAATACCATTCCTCTTAGGCAATCAGAGTGCAGAACCTTCTTAGGTCATTTGATAATCATATAAATTATTATATAACAGATACTGGAATTGACTAGAACAACCATCAGTAGAATTTTGTGTGACTTTATAAGAAACCGGGAAGAAACAGTCAATCATTTGGACTGGGGATTCATTTGTGTTTACTGAGCAATCACCGTCGCCCCCAAAATGTGATAAAAAGAATCAGTTTAAAATACTGAAAAAAAATTGAATTACTGGGTAGCTTGTCAAGAAGAAAAATGAAGGACTGCCCAAAAAAAAGAAAATAGTAAAACGAAAATTAAATTAGAGCTGACTCCAAAAAAACCCCAGAATGACTAGGAAAACATGCAAACCGTTGGTGTGACGTAATCAGAAAAGTATCAAACATGTCTGTGTATACTGAATTGACTTCGAAATACTGTAATAGGACTCATGTCTGTGTATACTGAATTGACTTCGAAATACTGTAATAGGACTCATGTCTGTGTATACTGAATTGACTTCGAAATACTGTAATAGGACTCTGGATTGTCGTAAAAAATAGAATAATTTAGGTTTTGAAATTGGGACAATGGGCTTTGCTGGGTATTTCTGTCTCCAGCCCACCCAAAAGGGTTAGTGTGGGAATCGGAATGGCTTGCATATTGCCCATAATTTTGTATAACCGTACCGATCCATAGTCCAATATAGTATTTCAGAAATAATTCACGACAGGTTTTTATGTCAGTTTCAGACAATAAATCAAAGTAATTGCTCATATGTGCATTCACTAGTCTTGTATACTAATTATTACAGTCACGAACAGACCATCGCAACCAATATTTTATTAAGTATTAATACTTTCAAAACAAACAAACAAACATGCATACAGCCCGAGTTAAGGCTGCTTGCAGTATCTTGTTAATAATTATTTATTAATCATTTTTCTTACCCTTTCCAGCGTTTCTTCATCAGCACTAAAGCCAGACACAAGCTTGGCTTCGATGACTGCCATGTTGGAACTGTCCTCTTTAAGCCACCTGTATGGCACACATTTAACAATGGTTATTTTCGCTACACATTCTTTCAAAGTGGACCCCACTGTCAATCACACGTGGAAATGCAGTAACCTATATTGTGACCGTTCTCTGCAAAAACACAACGTGAAAACACAACGTGAAAACACACCGTGAAAACACAACGTGAAAACCCAACGTGAAAACACACCGTGAAAATATAACGTGAAAACCCAACGTGAAATTATAAAACACAATGTGAAAACACAACTTGAAAACCCCAAATTTCACGTTTTAAAAGAACGCGAATTAACGTAACAAATTTAAACACTCCGTTTTTCGTTCGGCATGAACGGAACTACATGTATATGCTTATCATATTTTTCGAAAATGTGGATGTAAAAGCGATAAAAGGTGACTAAAGGAAACGATAAAGACCTAATGTCGCGAGAAAACATATATTTATTTCCCGTCGTTGCTGTCCTTGGTGCGTCAGTTCCCTACTATCACATGACGAACGACAAACAAAGACTCATATTAGCAGAGTATGCTTTCCAATTGACTGCAAACAGTCTCTTTCATACAGCGAAAATCACTTATTCGCTTGATTAATTTTCGCGATTTTACGGTCTAGCTTTCCAGGCACACTGGAGAAAATTTGAGACAATGTCGAAAGCATGCGTGTCAAACAGTTTCGACATCTCTCCGACATCGATTCAACATTTGTTGAAGGATGTTGAAAGCATGCGTGTCAAACGGTTTTATCACTGATGTTCAACATTTTAATTAACTGCTATTTTTTGGGGAAAATATTTCTGTCCATGTCAAATGGTTTCAATGTTGGTTTCAACAAATGTTAAAAAGGTGTTGAAGAGATGTTTGAATCCGTTAGACTCTTGGAAAGGCCTTATACAGGATAACACTCGTTACAATAACTGAAATATTCTTCCCAACATTTTAAAGCTAATACTAGCGTCATTACTAAAATCAATACAGGCAATTAACTAACACCAAATCCAATGTAATTACAGAACCAATAACGAGAGCAAGTACAAACGGAATGAGCAGATCATGAACTGAAGTAATTCGTGACTGGTTTTAATTGAACCAATCAGGAGGAAAAGTAAACGCAATCGTGGATAACTTTTGTTAGAGAAGTTTTCACATGACTGTCGGAAATGTTCTGGTTTTGCGTTTACTAAGCTCTATTGGCTGAGAAAATAAACCAACCAATCAGATTCCAAAGTAAAACCAAACGCAAATTGGTTTTGGTTTTGCTTTGGTTTGTCATTGGCTAACAGGGAAGCCATTTATGAGTTACTTGTGATTACTCGCTCCTATGATTGGCTGGCTGTGGGTAATTTGCGTTTGGTCTTTCGACACTCATGTGAAATTCGCTCTAAGACGAAAATTGATTGCGTAACAGACCAAACAATGTTTGGTTTTGGTTTAGAACTTGATTGGATGATAATTACAAAACGTTCACAGCCAATGGAAAAGCTAAGCAAACGCGAAACCAAAGCAATCACTTGTTACTTTCAACACTCGATCGAAAACCACCTATGCCCGACTATAATTATCTCGACTTGTGAAGAATTCAACCGTTACTGGTATTCACTCACTTGGCACATATCTCCATCTCTAGTGGTTGGCAAAGCTCTTCTCCTGTCTCCGTCATTTCAATAAAGTCATTATGCTTCGATCGACGGCGTACAGTGACATTCAGATCAAACGCAGGTTCTTCTTCGATCTCCGGGATGTTGTAAGAGACATCCGCCTTATAGTGAGATAGTAAAGTGCATTATTGGAATTACACGATTAAAATGAGACTTAAAACTTTATTAAATCCTGATAATACCTGGACGAGCGCACATCCTTCTCCAAAAGCATCAATGGGGAGTGTGGTGGGGAGCAGTCTTGATGGGATCTAAATAAAATTATAATAATGGAGAGGAAACAAATATCAATAACATAATCATAACAGTAGCAATGAATAATTTGTGCGAAGGTTGAAATCTTGATGAAAGGAATGTGTATGGCAATACTATCGGTAAATTCATTGCCCGACTCGGGAATTCCACGTTAAATTTCACGCGAAAAACCGATATCGCACGATAACGGTTTTTCAATTTCAATTTAACTTGGGATTCCCTAGTCGGGCAATGATTTTTTTTAAATCCCATAGCATTTACGAAAATATATAAAGAATATAGTCTATTTGAAAGTCTTGCCGAGTAATACATTGTAAAATGAACAAGCTAAAATTAGACTCAAACTCACACAAGGTTCAACTTCAAGTGAAGTCGTTGCTCACAACATTTGGTTTTCCGCACCAAATGAAGTCTAAAAATTCGTTAAATTCAGTAATTATATAACTAACCTACATGTCTCAGCATAAAAGCAAATTACCAAATTGTAATGCTGAATTTCTCAGTCTCACAATAAATAAGCTTGTTGCTGTGTTGAGTTCATCGTTTCCAAAATGTTCCCCTAGTTGCCTCTAGTTGTACCACGATTTTACTAGAGTTTTGTTGCCGTGCTATTCGTCCTGTTTTTATAAGCCCTTTTCTCTTTGAAGGCAGTTATTTAAGCTTCTGTGTGTGAATACTACATGAATTAAATCAGCAAATCCACAAAGCCCCAGCCTTTCCGTTCAAAATCACACATTTTATAAGTTTGTTGCAGTTGTTGATTTCTCGGACAGTCGAGCGCCAAACCAGATCGTTTCTCGTGAAAAATGGAAAAGAAGAAAGAGAATGTTCACGTTCTTTGACAACTGTTAATATCCTGTTTGGAATTTTAGAAATATTTTGTCTCTGTTCGCGATAATAAAAATAAACAAAATATTTACGCGCGGGCTTCCTATACATCGTTGAATACAGCTTTTCAAACCATTGAATTCCACAAAATATTCAACCCTTCATTAGCTAGCCTGAGAAAACAGACGGGGTTCATTTCAATCCATGACGTAAATGTACGAAGCCACACTTTCCGTTCGAAGATGGTGAACGAATATTGCTCAACATGCTCTTTATAGAGAAGAAACTTAGCAAGAACTATTGATGTTTTGTGCGAAAAGTTTCAGATAACTGAATCTCTTGAGGGATGTATGAGGGGAAGCGAGCTAAAGGCTGTGGCTGCAGCAAGAAGGTCAACTCTGCTAGAAGGTGGACAGCTAGGAGCCAACAGAGAGCGAAGCTAATTTTGTTTAACACTTAAACTGTAGCCATAGTTGTTGAGGAAATACCAAAATACAATTTGATTATTTACAAAGTAAAATGATTGTCTACGGGAAAATAAAGCCTAACGGCAGAATGTATTGGAGAATCAGTCAGGTAATAGTGTAACAGGGAACCAACATGAACAATAGTTGGATACAATATTAGTTTAGTGAAAATTCAAAAAGACAACCGCATGGTAGACAAGAAATAACAGCGACATTGTGATGGAGAATCCACCGATACAATGGTGTGGTAGAAAATTCACCGATACAATGATGTGGTGGAAATCCATCGATACAATGTGGTGGAGAATCACCGATACGATGATGTGGTGGAGAAACTGGAGGGCAATAATGTGGTGGACACTTATATAGGTAGTATTATGTTTGAATCAGTACCAAAACTATAAGCGAAAGAGTAGAACATTATTCAAAAGTATGATAATGTGAGAGACATGAAGGACATTCATGGTAACGAACTATTAATTAATTAATTATTCACTGGTTTCGGTGAGGTTAACACCTTACCTCAACTCTTTGTAACACCAGTCTGTTGATTTCATTGATACGGAATTCATGGAAAAACTTTCCTCCAGGGAATCCCACGTCAATCCTCATCCGTGTTGTATCACCATACACGTAACCAGCGTACTGTGACAGCGCCTGGAGTGCCACACATGTATCCTAGGAAATATATAATTAAATGAATGAATGGTCCTTGCTTATGATATTGTTACGTTAACAACACCAGTGGATGAACGTTTTATCTGGAAACCACCCCCGCCGATCAGTAAAAATACATAAGCTTGGCAAAGTTATGGTATCAAAGGCACGAAACCCTCGATATTTTCCAAATATTGTTAAATACAATAAAACATGATTGTCGTTAAATACATTGTTGTTAAATTGTTGTTAAAACATAATTGTAAACCAACACGCTAAATTCCAATAGATCAGTTTCGTATTCGAAAATTACCGCTGAATACGATGACTACAGACGCGTTTATACAGGGTTAGCCTCGTTCTTAAGTTTAAACATTCATAAATACCAGCGAGAAGGTGCAAAACGCGAAACTACAACAATACGGAGAGTTGTGAATAGCCCACCTTCTTGCTGGTATTTATGAATGTTTAACTTAAGAACGAGGCTAACCCTGTATAAACGCATCTGTAGTCATCGCATTCAGCGGTAATTTTCGAATATACGAATCTGGACTATTCGATCTGTGGATTAGCCAGGACCTGGCTTTGGTCAGCCCCCATGGTTGTTTCAGGTCTCGTTAGAAATTCAGACGTTTTTTTTTTTTACCTGGGTGGAGGAGAATCCTCCCAAAGCGTTCCTCTGCTGTGTTAACCATCGTACAATAGGCAAGACATCCGCTAGTGAGTTACTGTCACTTCCATCCCCAACTATCGCCATTAGCGCATATGACGTCATCTCGATGTTGGTAGATGAAGCACGAGAGTAAGGAGGAGCCCAGAATCTCGACCCAGACTTCTTGGAGGATGACTCCGTTTTTTCCCAATGCTTAAGCCCGTCTGTTGTGTAAAAAAATATGTTACTGTGCTACTACTGTAACTCAGTTAGACAACAAGAACCAATCACATTGCAGAACGAAAACAAAGCATTCCAACTAACGGTTATTTCATCCAATCAGTGTTGAGTACAAGACAATAGCGCTTCAACTTGCTAAAGCATTGATCCGATAAAAGGCAAATTAAGTGCTTGAATGATTTTGAACGAAGGATGTGGATATGCTAGGTTGGAATGCTTTCAGTTTTCACTTTGCAATGTGTCCAGTTCTCACACTGTAATGCAATGCACAGTATTCACGAGAAACCGAGTTTAGAATTTAGAATTGTTCTTTGATTTTCCGTTTAACCAATAAATAATTTGAAATGAACGTTTACATGCCAACATTAACGGAAAAATGACTATAATATTAGTATAATATAACAAATTAACCCGATCAGTCGAAAACTCATGCCATGAATTGGATGTTGTGACTACAGCGCTAGGGAAAAATACTAAATCCGAAAACTTAAGATCAAACACAATGAATAGTGTCTCAATTATTGATATTTAAACCTTAATAAATTAGAAACATTGCCAATTACAACTCTTGCTGCTACTCTTTGTGGAAATTTCTGTACGTGTGTGTGTTACCATATCTTAGAGCGTCTATCATATTTACTTCCCTCTTTTTGCGACGTATTTTGCTCGTTAGGAAAAGAATGAATTCATTCTGGTGAAGTAGAGAATGGGATCCTGAAAGGAAAACACGTCGTTTCACGAATTCAATGAATAGCGGGTAACATTTGAATAATAAATCCTACCTTTGACAATTGCCTTGGCATTCAGTCTACGAAGGAATTCGCCACGATTTGGGTGACGAGCAAGCGTGTGAGCGTACGCAAGAATTGCGTTACTGTATGAATCTGTCACGGTATCCTTCTGTACCATGACGCACTTCATGGCCTTGGTGATCACGCCATTCTAGGTAACACATTTCAATATATGATTACTTGGAAATGTTTGTCAAAATTGTGAAAATGTTTAACAGCTCACACAGTGTGCTGATCTTACCGATGGGGCTAATCCAGCCTCCAGAAGAGAAATAACAACAAAGGCAGTCAAGGTAACGGGAGTGGTCACTCCACCCTGCAGAAAAAGAACAGGAACTTTGCAACAATAAATATAACATGTGTCATTTAAACAAGGACCCGTACTTTAAAAGGGCCTCACACTCACTTGTCAATCATCGTTTGTCAAGTGAAGATCTCTGTTCAAAGCTCTGCAACATCTCTGATATTTAGTATTTTGGAAACACACTCACTTGTCAATCAGCCTTTGTCAAGTGAACATCTCTATTCAAAGCTCTTCAATATGTGATGTTCCGCATGAGTGATCTCTGATATTTGGTATCGCGCGAAATTCAAATCGAAAACATGAATGTCTAAACGCTATTTAGAGACATACCTGAGCAGCTTGCTTCCTACATTTTAACTCGTGGACTAACGCGCAAGCGCAGATGGAGTTATCGGGATGGTTGGGGGAAACTCACTCACTCACTCACATGTTAGCAGAATGGAATGCTTGGAATGGAAATTGATAATAGTAATCGATATTTCACTTAATAATCAAAGTGCAACATTAATTGCTGTTGGGATTGACGTTGCTCAAGTCATTATCCTTGTTACTAACTGTAAAGTTACCGCAACCGTATTTATAGGTGAGCGAGCAACTGTGTTAGCCATGTGGGAGATGTGTGTGCTTATTCGTGTAAGACTAAAATGTGTGTGCTCATGCGCCTATAGTGACGTAAAACCCTGGTACGTTTTCATGGCTAACTCGCTTAATATTAGCATCTATTAACTATCTGACACCACCATGTGACTGTACCCTTAACATGTGACTTGTACCCTTAATGGCAGATGGGTCAAACATTGACAGGTATGATATTGGGTCCCCATAAATCACTTACTCTCGTGAACACACTAAAATAAACTTTACATCCAAGAGTTCGCCATTCCGGCGCTATGTTTAGTTTTTTCTTGACTTATTTCACCAATTTCGTAGACCAATTTCGTATTTTAACAGGAGAAGTCTAATTACTTGCTTACTTGATTGACTGTCTGAATTTGATATTCAAATTTCGAATCCCAAAGGGCGAGAAGGGCTTTTATAGTGCAGCTCCTTGTTTCACAAGAATAACAGACATCATCAGGAAGTGTGTTACCAGTAATTCTTGGTTTGCACGTCATCAAAACAGCCGTTCTTTGTGCATTATTCTAGACACCGATAATATAAGTCTGCACATCAAATTTCACGTCGATAGGGTGTTTTGTTCCAAGGTAAACAAATTTTGAATTTTATGACAAAACGGTTCAGCGTGTTTTTCGAACGGCATAAAAATCCAAGTACTTATGCCAATTGCTTATCCAGTAACATAAACCTCTGTTAATTCTGTAACTTTTGTCTGCAGCTTCTTAATTAAGTGAGTTTTTGATCCTTTTCTCTTCAAACTTGCCATGATAACGTGCTTAGATATCCTCACCTTCAGTGCCTTGTTAAACAGTCGGCCATGTTTCTGGAAGCAGCCCGTATAGAGTTGTTTACCAATGATCCATTTGGTTGTCGCGCTGATCTCTTCGTCGTCAACAAAGATAAATTGACGTGCCTGGGCGAATGATCGCAGCACGAATGCCGTCAACCTGGAAAATGTTTATTTTCTGGTTAGGATATGCAACTGGGTTTTAATAACGGAGTACAAGTCGCAAACTTTTAGAATACTAGTCTCCTTACCTTGTTTACCTCTATTATTTTTATAATAATCAGTATTGTTTTTCTTTCGTATACTTTTTATGGCAATGCTTTAATAGTTACTTCAATGTCTTACATTGTATCCTAATTACCTTCTAATCATTATCCAGATTACATTATAGTATCACGATTCACTGATCACTTTGTTTATTTTTGAGACGCCAATATAACATGGTATTGCGTCTCAGAATACCAGCCTCTGATTGGCTCTTGCGCGAGCCCTTGCAGTTACATGGGTTCCAGGTCAAGGTCAAAAGTCGTTTGTTCAACAGCAAGATTTCTACAATTTCACCTTCAAAACACTGTAAATTACAAGATAAGCATCATTCAATCCTAAAGGTAAGGTTGGCATTGTAGTTTCCGTCAGAAATCTAACACTCTTATTCGCTAAAAGTACAATTTTCATAATTTTTGAAGAGATTTCAAAACACGTCGCGAAAGTTTTCGCCACTCAAGCCGTGAAACCGTTGCCATAGATATACTAGGCGCCTTTTGAGAATTGAAATTACGATCAGAATAAGTTTGGTGCTTCATTCTCTTCTTTCTTTTAACAATTCCCGACTTAACTGTTGAATCGCGATACAAAACTGGCCGGCAATATAATTCGGTATCGCGTCTCAAAATCTCAATTAGTTTATAGAATTACCAACTTGTGTGTGTTTTTGCCTTCTTCCGCTTTTTGTTTTCCTTTTTTCGACCATAATAAAATGTATTTAATCACGTTTCTTAGGGTACCTGACTCGTTTAGTTTTTCATAAAGCTATTTCAGGTATCCTAACACTCTCTCTTCTCAATAATCTTTGTTTATGTTTTATATTGTAAAGCTGAGTTGTTTGTTGTTGTTGTAAAGGTTAATTCAAAAGGAACTACTTTGTAGTACAATAATTAAGTAAAGGTACAATAGGCCTTTTGCAGGAAACAGTCACGTGCTGATATAATACAGTCACGTGCTGATATAATAGTCACGTGCTGATATAATACAGTCACGTGCTGATATAATACAGTCACGTGCTGATATAATACAGTCACGTCCTGATATAATACTTCGTTAACGAATGAATTGAGCTCGTTATCCACATGGGAAAGACGTTGCCATGGGTGCTGGGTGGCAAGCTATCTTTAAAAACGCTGTTTTAGAAAGATCGACATCGATTGTAGGTGAAAAATAGCATTTGCAAACAGGTTTGCTAATAACACTACCGATCTCATACTAGTGCGTTTAAATAAACGAAGTCAGATTAGTTTGCCATCCAGTACAACCACGTGATTGCATTCCTGCAAAAGAACCATTGTTAATTGCTGGTTTTCACTCAATCCCCAGAGATTCAAATGACAAAGGGCATGGCGGCCATGTTGGTGCCCCAACAAAAGAAGCTAACGAGGAATCTATTGTTTAAGGGTACCAACATGGCGGCTATGACGTCACGTGCAAACCAGCAATTATGTCGTACCATGACGCAATGTAATCGTACATCACGTCGATACGCTGGTCAATAAAGTCAGTCATATGCTCGTCTTTGATCTGTTGGCTGTAGACCAAACCTCAAGGCTCGAAAAACTAAGTCTTTTAAAGTGATTATGAAGTGAAAAATCGACCGCGTCACGTACGTAATTAGCATATTTAACGGCATAAAAAATTGCATGATTTTGGACAATTATGCCTGACTTCGACACCAAACAAAATGTTACTTTTAATTGCACAAAATGACTAAGGGAATATTTTTTCACTTCTTTTGCACTAGGATTCTGACTAACAATTACAGGCCCTGGAGCTCTTATAGTGTCCTAGCCAATTCATCAGTATATGAGGAGGAGCTGTTTACAACAAAAAAACATCCAACGAGATTATTCTAAACTACCAGGTCCTAAGGAATATCATTTGTTGGGATTCAGTTTTGACAATCAGCTTTGTTTTGGTATTCGTTACCATCATTGTCATGTATCATTATCTCTCTTATTGTCACCCGGTTAACTCAGTAGTTAAGCTCCAGTTCCTCCCGATTAACTCAGTAGTTAAGCTCCAGTTCCTCCCGATTAACTCAGTAGTTAAGCTCCAGTTCCTCCCGATTAACTCAGTAGTTAAGCTCCAGTTCCTTCCGATTAACTCAGTAGTTTAGCTCCAGTTCCTCCCGATTAACTCAGTAGTTAAGCTCCAGTTCCTCCCGATTAACTCAGTAGTTAAGCTCCAGTTCCTCCCGGTTAATTCAGTAGTTAAGCGCCGGTCTGTTATTCTTAAAGTACATATGAAGCGAAAATCAAGTTGATCTAATTTTAAAATGCTTTCGAAATGAGGAATAATGACATTTTCCGTTTGCCAACATCTCATCTCGTTTCAGAGATATTCAGGTTTTTGTAATATGCAAATGACATGACCTGTGACGTCATATTGTTTGCACAGCCTGGAGACAAATCACAAATGAATATCTCTGAAACTATTGAATAAAAATTACTGAAACTTTTCGCATGTATGACACTATGGAAAGTACACATCATTGTGCAAATTATGGTGTTGCCATGGAAACTCTCATGGCCCCACGCACCTTTCACCTTGAACACAAAATTCCAATTTCTTCCCTTGTTACAAAAAATAAGTTCCTTAAACTACTCACATACAATGCCTACATTGTTCCAAATCTTATTTTGGACCCACACCAAAAAAAATGTTTTTGACAAAGGAGAAATTAGGGAAGTTTGTGTTATTTGTGTTATTTGTAGTGGAAGCCCGGGGCCATGGCAACATCATAATTTGCACAATGATGTGTATTTTCCATAGTACCACATATGTGCAAAGTTTCAATAGTTTTTTATCCAATCTTTGTAGATATATTCTTCATTTGTGATTTGTCTCCAAGGCTGTGCAAACAATATGACGTCATAGGTCATCTCATTTGCATATTACAAAAACCTGAATATCTCTGAAACGAGACGAGATGTTGACAAACGGAAAATGTCATTATTCCTCATTTCGAAAACATTTTAACATTAGATGTCGGACCACCTCAGGGTCTTAAAATAACTGAGAGAAGGTGCTGCCTTTTATTATATATGTACTGAGATTTACTCCAAAAGAAATTGTCAAATAAAAATGATCCGTTACGGACTACAAGCAATGTGATTGGTCGGACGATTTTTCACACTAGTGAAAAATATCGTATGACCAATCAGAGGCCGCAGACAAAATTTTTCACTAGTGACAAAAGTCGTATCGGTTTTGCCGCCTTTCACTGGCGGCTTCACTATAAGCAAAACGTGAATCACGGCGTCTTCTTCGAGCAATTCAAGGTTTGCAGATATAACTATAAAGTAAATGAAAATACCAAGAAGAAAACTGAACAGAATATCGCTTTGCTTAAATAATTTTTGACGCTAAAAGATGAGTCAATGAGGCCTGTAGAAGAAATTCCCCCACATGAGCTCAATTCATTCATCAGCGAATTCTCTGACTTCTGAAAATGTTACACCTTCGCACCGTAAGCCCCAACAGCGGACAAAAAAAATATTGCAGTGATCACCTCAGTGGATATAGCATTGACACTCTAATAATAGATACTAATATATTTTTCTTTTCATTCTTTTCGTCCATGAACTAATTTAAAACATACTCACCACAAACTGCCCTGCTTGTCGCTTTCACCAAAAGCACTGTACGAGCCGTCCTCTCGCTTATACGTGAGCTCTCGTTGATAACCTTGTAAGAGATATACGACATTCATAAGTCACCATGCCGTTTGGTACCTAAGTCACATAATTATGGCAATGTACAATGCCATTACCAGGAGTATTTATTAACTACAATAGACCAGTTTCACGATCATGCGCAGTTGTACAAATTCTTTGTTTATTTGGCGGGTAGATGTTAAACAATAGGTGGCCCGCCAGTAGAAACAGAAGACATGAACATTGTGCATGATCTTTAAACTGGGTAATAGACTCGTTCATAGGACAACAAACCAGTTTCACGATCATGCGCAGTTGTACAAATCCTTTGTTTATTTGGCGGGTAGATGTTAAACAATAGGTGGCCCGCCAGTAGAAACAGAAGACATGAACATTGTGCATGATCTTGAAACTGGGTAATAGACTCGTTCATAGGACAACAACCCAGTTTCACGATCATGCGCAGTTGTACAAATCCTTTGTTTATTTGGCGGGTAGATGTTAAACAATAGGTGGCCCGCCAGTAGAAACAGAAGACATGAACATTGTGCATGATCTTGAAACTGGGTAATAGACTCGTTCATAGGACAACAACCCAGTTTCACGATCATGCGCAGTTGTACAAATCCTTTGTTTATTTGGCGGGTAGATGTTAAACAATAGGTGGCCCGCCAGTAGAAACAGAAGACATGAACATTGTGCATGATCTTTAAACTGGGTAATAGACTCGTTCATAGGACAACAAACCAGTTTCACGATCATGCGCAGTTGTACAAATCCTTTGTTTATTTGGCGGGTAGATGTTAAACAATAGGTGGCCCGCCAGTAGAAACAGAAGACATGAACATTGTGCATGATCTTGAAACTGGGTAATAGACTCGTTCATAGGACAACAACCCAGTTTCACGATCATGCGCAGTTGTACAAATCCTTTGTTTATTTGGAGGGTTGATGTTAAACAAAGGTGGCCCGCCAGTTGAAACAAAACACATGAACTTTGCGCATGATCTTGAAAGTGGCTTATTTCTCACTCGCACTCAAACGACGCTAGAACAATTTCTTCCATGCTATCGTCGTAGTTATCGACTGGTGCACACGTGACTTAATCATGAATCACGCGGGTTAAGTCCAGTTAGATACAATGAAATAGTGTATCTACTTTTAATGTTAGTCTCAAAAGAATGTTATGATTTTTATATGCATCCCTTAGTCTCGAAATACTAAGAGCATGACATGGAAAGATATGAAAACCATCAAATGGCTTAAGGCATTTGTAGACAATATTTGCCATGTTTAACTCGTGGATGCGCGCAAGCGCAGGAACGAGTTATCGGGATCGTGGCACTCACTTACTCACTCACTCACTAAGATGTCAGCAGGATGGAATGCTTGGAAAGCAAATTGACAATAGTAATTGATATTTGATTTAATTAATAATTCAAGATCGATGTGGAACACTAATTGCTGTTGGAATTGACGTGTCTTCATAGCCGGTTTCCTTCTTGTTAAGAGAGCTTAAAGTGCCTATCACCCTTTGGCAATTTTGATAGCTTATGAACTTCAGAAATGTTTTGAGTACTTCTGTGAAGAAAGTTTTGGTTTAAAGTGAATACTTTATGTTCTACGCTTGTTTGAAATCGTGTAAATGTGACCTTCCCTGACCCATGACCGCGTAAGTAAAAGCCTGGGTCGAAACCTGGGTAGACGTCATCTCATTAATGCATTATTCTCCATGGCGCCTTTTTATCAGAACAACATCGATGCAAAGAAAATATACACAGTTTTTGAGTTGTTAGTAAAGAAAAAAGTCATTTTAGTCAACATGTTAAGTATTTCTTCAAATGATTA
Organism: Actinernus sp. WN-2022; assembly: GCA_030867875.1. NCBI lineage: Eukaryota > Metazoa > Cnidaria > Anthozoa > Actiniaria > Actinernidae > Actinernus > Actinernus sp. WN-2022. Next base: position 42,848,658 of record JAOWCC010000019.1, read on the forward strand.
CAAAACTGAATTAATTATATGGCGTCAAGATGACGTCTGCCCAGGTTTCGACCCAAGCTTTTACTAACGCGGTCATGGGTCAGGAAAGGTCACATTTACACGATTTCAAACAAGCGTAGAACATAAAGTATTCACTTTAAAGTGCCTATAACCCTTTTGCAATTTTTATTGCTTACAAACCTTAGAAGAGTTTTGAGTACTTCTGTGAAGAAAGTTTTGGTTTTGAGTGAATACTCTATGTTCTACGCTTGTTTGAAATCGTGTAAATGTGACCTTCCCTGATCCATGACCGCGTAAGCAAAAACCTGGGTCGATACCTGTATGTACGTCATCTTGACGTCATATAATTAATTCGGCTTTGCAATCATTTTAAGAAATACTTAACATGTTGACTAAAATGACTTTTCTATTTACTAACAACTCACAAACTGTGTATATTTTCTATGCATCGATGTTGTTGTGATAGAAAGGCGCCATGGAGAATAATGCATTAATGACGTGACGTACATACAGGTTTCGACCCAGGCTTTTACTTACGCGGTCATGGGTCAGGAAAGGTCACAAAAGGTCATATTTACACGATTTCAAACAAGCGTAGAACATAAAGTATTCACTTTAAACCAAAACTTTCTTCACAGAAGTACTCAAAACTGTTCCGAGGTTCATAAGCTATCAAAATTGCAAAAGGGTTATAGGCACTTTAAACCAAAACTTTCTTCACAGAAGTACTTTACTCAAAACGTTTCGGAGGTCCATAAGCTATCAAAATTGCAAAAGGGTGATAGACACTTTAAGTACATGCCCATATCTCCCTCATTTCTAATGCCAGACATTTCAAACCTGGACAGACATGGTAGTGAATCCCTATCAAAATCCCTAGCAAAAGGGTGATAGTGCCTATGAAGCCTATTTTTTTTATTTTAGATATCAATTCTAAATCAAGTGAATAGTAGAATAGTAAAATATATTTTGCTTTGAATGCTGTGCCTCTGAGTTAAGGAGGTTTTAATATCCAAAATGCTAATTACATGACGTCAGGGGAGGTATCTGGGATCACTTCTTAGTGGTTCTGAATGGGCGTTTCTATTGATATAGGAAAACAAATTTCTAACATCATTTTATTTCAACCATTGGTATAACACTGATAATTAAAAAAATTTGTTTAATTGCAACAAAAAAAAATGTATAATAATTGATGCCTCCCCTGACGTCATGTAATTAGCATTTTGGATATTAAAACCTCCTTAGCTCAGCGGCACAGCATTCAAAGCAAGATATATTGTACCATTCTACTATTCACTTGATGTAGAATTGATATCTAAAATTAAAAAATAAGCTTCATAGGCACTTTAAGCAACAGACGTTTTTGACAATACGGTCGTCACCGGACCGTGAGAAGACTGGATTGATTTTTGTTTGTTAAAATCTTATCTACCTCGGAAACATTTCTGGTTGATCAATATGGACGGGAAGTCCCGTGTTTTGATATTTGTGAGTTGATGTTACTGCCACTTTTTCAGTGTCTATAGGTCAATCAGTATTAGAAATATCCGAAATAGTAAAAAATATTCCCAAATGGGCATCTTAAACCACAAATTTTAGGAGAGTTTACCGGTAAAATCCTGTCCGCCATTGCTGGAAGCCGTGCCCTTTGTTCAGCTTTAAACAAAGGTTTATTCACGCTATTTCGCGCCACGAGGTTGTCGTGTTAAGTGTATGACATCATTTCCGGTGAATAAACCTTTGTTTAAAGCTGAACAAAGGGCACGGCTTCCAGTAATGGCGGACGTGTAGATTCAATATTCGGAGCTAAAAAAATAAGACTTCCTGTCGTTGTATCGAAAAACAATTTGAACTGGTAATAATATATGAACTCTACTTTATGAATATGCAAAAACATTGATATGTCAAAATTTGATCGTAGGGGCACTTTAAGCTCTCTACATCTGTAAACACAAACGTATTTATATGCTAGCGAGCAGCTGTGTTATCCATGTGGGAGACTGTGCGCTCATTCAGCCGCGATTACCTGAGTCCCGCCGATAGTGACGTAAAACCTTTGTACGTTTTCATGTCTCGCTTAATATTACACATATTAACACCACCATGTGATTGTACCGTTAACTGGAAAACTTGGAAGGTGGAATTGAATTTGGAATGTACTCCCTTAATGGCAAACGGCTCAAACTTTGACAGTCATTGTATTGGTCCCCATAAATCACTTAGTGGTCACGTGGTTTCACAGACAACACAAGTTAGCACAACAGCAATAATAACTTAAACTTTCATTCATGTTTACCCTTGAGAACACACTAAAATACACTTTACATCCACGAGTTCGTTATTGCGGCGCTATGTTTTATAAAGCCGCAGTTACACGCAGGCCGATGTTTGCTTCCATAGGCGATGCGACTTTCTGAAAAACTGTCGCACCTCCAGCGCGCGATGAAAATCGTACGCGAAGCCACTCTTGCACAGGCGAAAGCTTAAAAAATCCCGAGAAATTCAATGAGTTCAATTGTTCACGACCAAAAGTACGGACTTGTCACGTGATACCTTCCTTGCAACGCGACGATATCATATTTAGCCAATAAGTAACATGTACGAAATCGAGACTATAGTCATACCCAGTCATCCGCATTTCGCGCGGCCTGCATGCCAACATTTGTCGCCAACGTTTCTCGCCCATATAGTAACAACCGCGCGCTGGGGACGCCGTGGTGGCTCAGAAATTGCGTCGCATGTCCAAGCAAAACATAAAGTAAAGTAAGAAAATTAAGACTGAGCGCTACGAAGAGATTTCCAAAATCTCATTATTACCCGTCCTGAGGTAGCCAACTGCTTTGGTCTTGATATCTTGAGTAATCTGTCGAGTGCTGTCCAAGTATTTCATAATGAAGATGTTAGGGGCAAACTTGACCATGTTCTGCTCTCCACAACCAGTTGGTAACCGGAGTAATCCGTCTAGACCGGACAAACTAGGGCCCATCAAGTCCCCTATCAAGAAAATAAAACTTGTTAATATGTTTTTACGTCTCTGTTTCTTATTTCCTAATGAACTACTTTGTTTGAGATACTTTACTTAACAAATATATGTCCTCTTTTAGCATAACCCAGCCGCTGTCTATTGGAAAACTCGCCATCTGATTGGCTAGCCATGTGCCATATCTATGGATCGAAAGTCAACCGTGAGCACTTACTTAGAAAAATGCTTTCGTGAGTTTTTTTTTTTTTCTCAATCGTCAAGTTGATAGAACGGTGGCTTGATTATTCTAAAACAATTATACGTCTCGCTCTTAGTTTCTGTGGATTGTAATAGACGACTCGGGATTGCGCCCTTCGGGCACTATTATACAAATAGACTGTGTCCGTTGAGGAACTATCGGCTTATAGTTGTCCGCGGAAATTTGATGTTCTTAAAACAAATATAAGCCCGAGAACGAAGTTCGAGCTATACGCTAGTCTTAAGAACATCACATTTCCAAGGGAAACTATCAGCCGATAGTTCCGAGACAAACGCAGTCTATTTGTCGTTATTGTTCATCACACATTTGTCTTCCGCTTTCAGCGGGCACTATTATACAAATAGACTGTGTCCGTCGAGGAACTATCGGCTGATAGTTGCCCGCGGAAATGTGATGTTCTTAAAACAAATATTAGCCCGAGAACGAAGTTCGAGGGCTTATATGCTAGTTTTAAGAACATCAAATGTCCAAGGGAAACTATCAGCCGATAGTTCCGAGACAAACACAGTCTATTTGTCGTTATTTTTCATCACAAAATTGTCTTCAGCTCTCAGCGGGCACTATCACCTGATAGTTTGCATCCGCGGACGACAACTATCACGTCACGTGATCGCTTTCAGCCAATGAGCGCGCGCCAAAATTTTGTGGTGAACTATAACGCCTGATAGTTTGTATCCGCGGACGACAACTATCACGTCACGTGATCGCTTTTAGCCAATGAGCGCGCGCCAAAAAATTGTGGTGAACTATAACTGCCGATAGAAACCCCGAGCTCGCAGTGTAATTGTTAAATAGATACACAGATAACGTCACAAGAAGATGAGAAAAAATAAGTACGGCACGAGAATCAGTTGAGTGGCGTGACTGTTGTCCTCTGGCAGACTCATGGCAACATGGCATACAGTCAACTCTCTCTTTAGTGACCACCCTTGGTGCACGGACAAAGTGGTCGCTTACGGGAGGTGGTCGCTTACGGGAAAAAGCAACACAGGTAGCCCAAGTGCTTGCTAAACGGATCAGTCTTCTTGCACAGCTCTAGCGCGCTGTCACCATAACAACATAGCTAAGCACCGAAGTTCTAGCTCAAGTTTTGCCAATCTTTTTCAGTTTCTTATCTGTCAGCGCCATTACAAATTGAACTTTGTGGTATTTGAATAATGATTTTCTAAAAATACAGTACAATCGACTTTGGTGGTCGCTTATTGGAAACAAAAAACAATAGAAAATATCAAGTGTTGAGACTAAAAAGTGGTCGCGGTCGCTTAATAATGTTTGCGTTGGTCGCTTACGAGAGAGTTTTTACAACAGAATTTGACTGAGAAAGAAACGGTTCTTTGGTAAAGTGGTCGCTTGTGGGAGGTGGTCGCTTACGGGAAGTGGTCGCAGGAGAGAGTTGACTATATATGTGTTTAATACAATAATTATAAGGAAAACTGAGGATACAAAATGATTTCTTCCAAAACGTGACGTCATCTGTGCTCTAATAACGCATGGGTATCTACCAATCAGAGCATGTGTTTCACACTGTTTATTGTATAAACGTGACGTCATCTGTGCATCTATACTCTAATAACACATGGCTATCAACCAATCAGAGCATGTGTTTCGCACTGTTGATTGTATAAACGTGACGTCATCTGTGCATCTGTACTCTAGTAACACATGGCTATCTACCTATCAGAGCATGTGATTCACACTGTTTATTGTATAAACGTGATGTCATCTGTGCATCTATACTCTAATAACACATGGCTATCTACCAATCAGAGCATGTATTTCACACTGTTGATTGTATAAACATCTGTACATCTCCTCCCAGGCCGAAACTGTAATGTCCCATTCGAGTGACCTTCCCAGATATGAATCTCTTGACTACATTTCTGAGTGCTTTACACTTACAATAATTTTGTACTGACCTATAGCGGATACCGTAGCACGAACGGAGCCATCTACGATTTTAGTTGGAAGACTTATTTTCATTTGATCCGTAAACATCCTCTCTGTGTCTGTAAGTAGAATTAAAGCGTTAGATAACATATTAATTAATCTCTCAATTCAATTGGCTGTGAATAATGTTTGGTAATTACCAGCCAATCAAGTTCTTAACTAAAACAGATTGCGTTTACTTTTACTCGTGATCGATCAAGTAAAATGTTTACATTTTAAAGTTGAAATCTTAAAATTGTGCGGCGATGTAAAATAAATCACAGTTATTATTGCTGTTATCATTGCTATTAGTATTAGTATAGTAGTTAGTATAGCACCAGTTCCTTACACGCTCGTCAAATAAGAGTGGGAAAATATAGCGACTGTATCACGTCCGTATCACGTCCAGTGATAATGAGGCCTATGTATGAAACCACGCGCCTAAGATGGATTCCCTAAGACAACGAAGACATCCACACTCAAAAACTCGGCCCACACTAAAAACAACACCCACGCTCAACAGGTTCTATATTACCACGAAAGATAAACCCGTACTAAACCGGATTCACTCTATACAATTAAGTAGAAGACAGTGAAGAGAATGCACTAACCAGATTCTATAAACAGGGCAGCCGAAGCCGTGTTGGAGGATTAGTCCGAGGCTAGTAACAGCGAAGGCCTTCCATGATGCAGAACCCGGGAGTTTCAGGTAATACCAGAAGTCCATAACTAGAAGTGTCCATCTCCCACTATAGGGTTTGGCCCATCAGTTTACAGAGTAGTCTATTTATAGAAAGCTTTTCCCGCCATCTCGCAGCCAATCATATTCTTCGAAAATTTATCAGCAGTACCTGATTGGCTAATACAGCGATTTCCTTTGTTTGTAATATTGTACAGTTATTTATATATGCGATAAAAATTTTGGCGGACAAGCCGAGCGAATGCTATTTGCTAGTGTATAAACTTCTTGATAATCAGCTATTTCTCATTTATAACAGGCAAGAACTGGTGAGCACCATATGTTCAGGAAAGACCATTATAAACAAGAACATGTGGTTCCTTTGTAACCTTTTATTTTTCCGTTTCAGACTTCGTGTTTACAGCACTTGTGTGATGTATACAGAACGAAGCTAAGTTTTTGTCTTTTGGTTCATAAACACATATTTTTGTAGTGATATTTGGCATAAATACAGCAAGTGATAAATATCACATACAAATCATGCTATTTTTGTTTATAATATGACCTAAGAAATGTACTGAAAAAGACAATTACATGTTCTCTCAAGAGTAATTAAGTGCACCGAGTTTGTTTACTTTGAGTTTGAGCTCAAGTGAACATTTGAAAATCGTGTAAGTAATTTGCGTTTGGCAGATAAAAGAACAGCCCGGCAAATCTCCATGCAAGGCTTAATAATCGAACTGAATAAAAATAGCTATAAACTGTGAAAAAAGTCAATTTCTGGTACATTTAACACTAGCAAGAAGCGAAGTTTGACTTCAGGCAGTTCATCAAGCACAATCAACAATGAAACAGTTGTCACTTTGCTGTTTTATTAAAGACACTAACTGTTGTACATCTCCAAGAATAAACTTTACAATCGAAAACTAGAAAGCTGAACGGAACTACCACAGCTGGAAATGAAATTCCAGTTCTTAAAATTAGTACAAACAAGGGTTTTTTTCTTCAGACAACCAGTGAACAAGATTATTAGAAGATTTGAATCAAATGCCTCACGGCAACGGGTCATATGCGACCGAGTTTCCAAGGCCGATTTCAATGGATTAAAAACAAAACAATTAAATAAAAAAATAAAAGTAAACTTGGCTTACTGATTTAATTTTGTCCTTGTATAATGTCAGTTGTTCCTGGCCAGATGAATGTGAATTTTCGGTTCCGTTTTCATTCATTGTCATAATTCAAACTTTTATACTCGTCGCTAGTCAACACTTGAAGACTTGAAAATCACTTTTAACTTTTTCAAATCACCCCAAGATCCATAAGCAGAGGCACAGATGATCAGTCTATACATTTCGTTCCATTACAATTCCAATATCTTCAATTTTAGTCGTCAAAAGCCCGACATTTGCCACCGTACTTAACTTTGTAGTTTGTAGCACCGCTTGGCGAACTTTATGTACTGAGCTTCAAACCGGGGGGCACTGCTTGTATAATAAAGGGGAGGTATGTGAGGTATCGTCTTCAGAGCCCGACCCAGTTTGCAAAATAAAATGTAATGAAGGTGTTTTTATTAACCAGAATTTCCAATAAAATATGAAAATCAACCCGAATTGATAGTTGATTTGCTCCAAAACAAGACTTAGTTTGCCAAATTGGGCTCAAACCTTTATCCGGTACTGCCACACATCTCATTTACGTCGTGTACATGAGTGCCCCCCCGGAGCCATGACTCTCGCATCTGACCCAATGTCCGCCATTGATTTTCCCCGCGAAATTTGAGATTAGCATTTCTAAAAATAGACTACTCTGTAAACTGATGGGCCGCTACCTCAATACCAGATGGACACTTCTGGTTATGGACTTCTGGTAATACTGAATAGGCCATTGCGGAATCGCGTCAGTCATGGTTGCTCCAGCTCTGAAACTACCCAGCGATTCGCCGTCGTCCATAAAAGCCTCATGTAAATAAAGACGGAGTGGAGCTAGCATTGTGGAGCTGGCTAACTGTGGCAATCTTTCTCAAAAATACACGCTAGGTAATTGCACCCAAACTGAAACCGGGGACAGGAATGGGAAAGCAGCTACAAAGTCTTAAAAAGTATGAAAATCCGGGTAGATGGAGGCAGAGAGAGAGAAAGAGAGAGTCGTAAGCTGAAAGTAATAGTGATCGGGACCTCAGTCAGAGTATAGAAACACAAAAATCGGCTGCCACCCCGGAGAAATAGAATAGGAATAAATGAGAAAACAAAGGCGATTAGGTGATGTTAATTCAGGAGAAGAGCGGCGAGGCCAAGGGGATGGCAGCCTGAGCATCAGTAATCCGACAGGGAATAAGGCTCCCTTTCAGGCTGCCGTAGATAGGGTGCGCACAATATAGCTAGGGGAAAATATGACCCGAGCGAGGGAGGAAGGGGAGTGACAGCAATATCGTCCCATCGTAACAGTTTAACAGTTTTATAAGAATAAATAAGAATAACAGAATGGAGAAAATCACACTAAGATAACAATTTATACCTGTATTGAGATAACACGTATATGAAGAAATTAATGAATAAATAATAAGCGATTTCAAAGACGGGAGAAGAGATATTTTTTCAGCTTGGATGCATGAAACGATGAAACGGTCATGGCATCACGAATGTCTGCGTTCAGCGAGTTAAAAAATACTGCACCCTGATAATAAACAGAAAACTGTCTAATTTTGGTCCTACATAAAGGAATATATAAAAAGTTTAGAATGCCTAGTATTATAATTGTCAAAACTTCTAGGTAATAAATTATTTTTGAACAGGAACATGAACTTTCCTAAATTGAATAAGTAAATATATTCCAATTTCAGAATCATATTTTTTTTTAATATAGGGTCAGTATGCGCATCAAATGCCTCATTATTAATAACTCGCACTACGCGTTTTTGAACCAGAACAATACGATTAAGGTTGGATGGATAGGTAGAGCCCCAGACCATGATGCAATATTGAAGATATGGATAAACTAAGGAATAGTATAAAGTACGTAATGCTGGCTTGGAAAGGCAAAAACTTGATTTGTATATAATTCCTATTGATTTTTTACTGGCAAGATGGGAAATATGAGACTTCCAAGACATATTTTCATCCAAGATCACACCCAGGAATCCTGACATTGTTTATTTCTATCGCCAGATCAAATGTTTGCCTTCTCTGCCTTGGTCTAAAAATCATATAGTTTTTTTACATTCACCGATAACTTGCTAGCGTACAAGATGACTGGTATACATACTATAAACGGTATTTAGAAATGGTTATTAATCAGGTGTCATCCATAATAACGGAATAGAATTAACAGAATTGGGACAGCATAAACTGCTAGAATGAGTATAGAAATCTACGACAAGCGCGAACCATAAGGAACGCCAAAAGCAAATCACCAACATTCATTATACCGCAATGTAGCTCGGCATGCTTACGCACGTACCCTGGATCAGAGGTTGGAAATCCGCTTCTCCTAGCTCACAATATCGACAACGTAGCTCACAAATTATATATTTACATTTGCTTAAGAGAGGTCTCGCTTCGCTCGACGACTAACGGACGTCTCGCTTCGAGCATCCAGGTATTACGCACGCCGAAATAGACAAATATTACACATCGGAATAAATCTGCATATCCTCGGCGTAAAATAAGTAGACATAATGAACATGGCAACACATACCAGAAGTTGCAGATAAAAAAAAGCTAAAGGTAAATGATAGAAAAATGTCTACCGAGTAACGAACGGTACAAATATAGGAGAGACAAGCATGTTCACTCCACATATACTCACAGCAACACATGTCAAAAACGCACAAGGAAATGAAAGCTAGCACGAATAATGGCGAAGCTAACCTAGAAAATTAACAGAACTGCACAAATCTGTATTTGTGAGGCAGGCACGCGTACATAACATACTCAGGGCAACACATGCCAAAACATGCAAATAAATGAAAGCTGATACAAAAAAAATGAATCTAGAAAATAAACAGCGGCACTACACAATCTGTTATTTGCGAGGCACAAATTGTACACGTACAAACATACAATACTGTATAGTACTTGATAATGCGAAACGTGTCGAGATAAACCTCAGGCAACTAAAAAAATTCAGTATAATTTGTGAGGCGAAACTCGCACACGATAACACCAATATACGGACAACAGGTATAGTAATGTGACACATGTACGTAGAAATAAACTTAGACAACTCAACAAATCCGATATTCACTATGAAGCGAAGCTCGCATAACAGGCCGTAACGCAAAACGAGTCGAGAAAACCGTGGCAACTCAACAAATCCGATAATTGTGAGGCCAAACGGAGATATTATAGAACACCCCGCCATTTGGATAATTAATAGACCTTGTTCGTAAATAGGAGCAGGGAGTAGTCTGGGCGGCCGGAACGCTTCGAGTTGCAACCTGCTCGTCCATAGTGCTTGTGAAAAGGTACTCGGAGGTAAAGACTTGTGGCGTGAACTGAGTAATCGACCTCGTGTGCGCTCTTACTTATACTCGCTTAGGAAGGGACTGGTGCGAATGATATCATAATTATAATATTAATATTCTTTATTATTATAGAGTGATTTTACTTAACCTATGAAATTTCGAGTATTCTCCCAACAACCATTAATGCTTCATTTCGCCAGTAAATACATGTACATAGAAATATGAGGTCTATTGCTAAAATAAAACATAGAAATGTGTGGTCTATTGCTTAAATAAAACATAGAAATATGTGGTCTATTGCTTAAATAAAACATAGAAATGTGTGGTCTATTGCTTAAATAAAACATAGAAATGTGTGTCTATTGCTTAAATAAAACATAGAAATATGTGGTCTATTGCTTAAATAAAACAGAAATGTGTGGTCTATTGCTAAAATAAAACATAGAAATGTGTGGTCTATTGCTAAAATAAAACATAGAAATGTGTGGTCTATTGCTTAAATAAAACCATGCACACTCCAGTCTCTATCCCCTAACTAATTCCTTTGTTTTTAAACTATTTTAAAATGCTGTTTATTGGTGGGTTGCACCAGTGGCGGAACAAAAGTTACCTCATTTTAATTAAAATTACTTTTGTTATACCAACTACATGGCCGTTACGCCGGCTTTTGGATTTTATTCCCTTATGAATGATTGCAACCCAAGAATTAGATTGTAGTTCACGGGCAATTCTTCTTATTATTACTATTGTTGTTATTACGTAAAATAAAAACAAGATTTAAAACACTCATATGATTCAGTGTATGGTGCAGTGGCTTGTGCAATATGTAGAAAATCCTTCCCAGTAGGTTTCATTTGACAGTAAAGGGTACAAATAAACAATTTCCATAGGTGCCATGAATTCCAGTCATGCATAAATGTTACTTTGTAATTTTTGAGGGGAATCACTGCAGTGGCATTAAAAAATGGTCTGTGAATCATGACAAAAATCATGTCTTACCTTGTGGACATACGAAGCTGCTGTATGTGTATTCTCGCCTGACACCCTCAGGCTGATGACAGAATAAGATGTTAGGGGATAAGAATAAGGAACTTGGAAGGCTTATGCCTACGGATTAAAGAAATCTAGTGGATAGAGCCCTTGAGAAAAGAGAAATTGAAAACATTGAATCTATTGAACAACTCAGTCTATAAATCAAACAAACAGATCACAAAAATACGTCACATGCTGATATATCACTTCAATAACCAATGAATTGCGCTCATGATCCCATGGGAAAGGCTTTACTTGAAGGCAAATAATCTTTAAAAACGCTGGTTTAGAAAGATCGATAATCGGTTGGAGGTGGTAAATAGCATATACAAACATATTTTGCTAATGACACTACCGATCTCGTACAAGTGCCTTTAAATATATATATATTATTTGCCAATGGGCCTTTTGCACGTGGTTATACTGAATGATAAAGAAATCGAGGTCACCAAACGTGTGTTTCCTCTGTGCAATAAGAAGAAAATAAATAAGAACAACAACAACACTTTATTTAGCACTCTAAGGATTACATATACAATGATAATTATGTCCATTACAGAATATAAGGTGCAGGCCACCTGCAATAACCATAAGGGGCTAGACGAGGCAGGTGGCTATTAAAATAGGACGATACATTTGTGGTCAGGAAAAGTATATGGTGCCAAAGCAAGCAAGCAGGAAAACAAAAACTAGACTACTAATTAAACTCTATTATAATGACTAATAATGCTACTATATGTAAATGTAATATAAAATACAAAAATCGAAAGAAAAAAAAGGAAAAGAAAAGTTGAGTACCGTTACAAGTATAGAAAAAAAGCAGAAGCTAAATAAATACCAACACAAAAGGAAACGAATGAACAGAGCCAGAGATCAGTCTTTAATAGGTGTTGATTAGGTGAACCTTTAGTTTTCGCTTGATAGAAAATATATTTAAAGGAAAAAATACAATTATAATTATAATCCTATTGAATTCCTATTATTTAGCAACAGTTTAAAGGGGAGATCCTGGGAAGGCTAATAAGCGACCACCTATAAACAAGATATTTCCAATATTGTGAGGTATTAATAAACACGAACATGGTACGTAGTCTATCGATAACGCTTTTGTTAAAGCGTGCCACACTCTTGAAAACCTGAAAGAATTTAAAACTCTGAAATAAAGCGATGTTAAGTGCCACCTCATCTAGATATATCTATCGTCATCAACGTGCCAAACAAAAAGTGATTGATTCCTGACACGAAACAGCCTTCTCAAATGACCATTAGCATTACAACTGAGATGTTTATAAGCATTGAACGTCGCTATAATGCTGTGTGAATAGAAACAGTGGTTCTAAACTTACTTCTACACGAAGCTTCCGTGTCACGGCGTCCACCACTCCCACGGCAGCCTCCTGAGAGACGTTGCTGCAGATGCTAGGCAGGACGTCTGATGCTCTGGCAGTCAGTGGGATGTGGCCTAGTTCCAAGGGGGTGATGGTAAACTTAACAGACTTCGCTTCGTTACTGCACACACAGACTGTTTTGCTTGTGTCTGAGTTGAGTTCAAAGTGTTCTGTCTTGGCTAGGCGAACGCGGATCTGTAATAGCAGATAGTTCAGGACCCAATAAATACACGTGTCATAGTATAGTGTAAAGTAAAGTCAAGTGAAGTAAAGTAAAGTAAGTTTTTTTTATTTAACGCCGATAACCCCACAGTCTAGAAGACTGTTATACTTGGAGGCATACAGTGCTCTCAACTTTACCCCTTCAATGTCAGAACTCCCGATTAAGAGAATTCAAAGCTATACAAGCTTCTCGGATCGTTATAGAAGAGTCGGTATAGATGTACTCGTCCGCGGCAGGAATCGAACGCGGGACTGCGTGCTCAGTGTGTCGTGCACTAATCCATTGCACCTGACGTCATGATTAGTATGTTAAATTCTCCCAGAAGGTAATTGGATAAAAGAACAAATAAAACAACGGTGTATTCCCCTGGGAGTCAAGGACAGACAGCTAATGAACTCCATGACGTTAGTGCAAGGGGTCTATTCCTGTATTGAAGAATGTTTGCATACGAAGCAGTCCATATTTCGACCTACCGTCATGCAGCGACTCATATAATTAAAGACAGTTGTGATGATGCTGACTTGCTCCCCCCTGATCACTGAGTACGGCAGAGTGAAGGAGACAAAGAATGGCTGGAACACAGTAAGGGACGATGGGAGGGCTACGCCTATACCATGGGTACCGGACATGGCAAATGCACTGGCATACCAACTTGTAATGGTGTCTGGCACCTCAACTGTTATCACCTTCTTCCCAGTGACGTTGCTAGTAAAGAAACATCACATTCAATCCTTATCCCTGATTATGTGATAAGATGAATGAGAGCTACAAGCGATATGTTAAAAATACCGTAATCATTCTGTATGATACATAATCGCAAGGCTTGATTAGCTATTGAACAATTATTCACCGAAATAGAAGTGAATAGTGATGCATGGATATTTACCGCGAACAACACCGAGGCGAAGAATTGTTAACTATAGCGTGTAATTTGCCCACATAGCACTTAGGACCTTGAAGTAGCTCATTTTTATATGTCCATGTGCTTCCTAGGCTAAATTAATCACGAGCTTATCCCGGTTCAGGAATGCGCTGCTGGATGTCAGGATTATTTCATTTTGTAAACCGCAACCCTTGTCAACACTCGGGCCTTGTGGTTTTAAGAGTGTTATGGCAGTGAACATTAAATCGCCTGATCTGTCATCGGCAGGACATCGTTCACCTTGTCTAGCCTACTGAGGATTAGAATAATTGATTTAGTATATACCACACTCCAGGTGAATATCCAGCACCAAATAGTTTTTGTTCTTCTGTGAAATGGACAAAATCTCGCGCGAGATGATCGCTGCTTTGCTCGGAGGTGAATATGAAATCATATTCACTGTTTGAGTAGCCAATCAGAGCGCGCAAAAAGTGATATTCACTGGTGTTGTATATACTAATGTTCGATTTATCGCCGAAATAGAAACTAAATAATACGAATTTCAAGTCATCCAAGTTTTGGCGGGCAACTTTGCAAGCTAGGTCAAGTCTTCGGGACAGTATTCGATGGTAAAAGGCAATAATGGTATCCCCTTTCTACGACCTTGGTCTTTCTACGAAATGGCTCATATGAAGATTAAAGAGGTGTGGCAGGCAAAACGCCAGAAGATGACTTCAAAGATATTGGACTACGGCTGGCCGCGAGAACTACGACGTACTTTTACGTTGGTCAGGTACTACTACATCGTTTGAATTGGTATATGTGCTGGCCTTCTAACGCGAAGTGGGGGTTCGCCTACTTTAATTCCTTCCATCACGCGAAAATTAGTAGAGATGTAAACTCAGTGGGGATGAACAACGAAACAAAAGATTCTGACGGCAAACACACCGGAAATCGTGAGCTAACCCCAAAGATCGACCTCCAGAATTCGCAGTCTTCAAGACCAGTTTCTGAGCTAATTCTTCAATGGAAAAGCTTTCGAGTTACTTTTGACTCCGAATAGAGTATCAATAATAGGTACTTATTGACCGAGTTGGAATGAGAGAGAGCCAAATATTTTCCAGTCCGTCCCGACCTAACTTAGTAAATAGGTTTTTTTATCATATGACCACATTTTGTTGTTGTTTCAAACCGCAAAACAACAATACAAAATTGTGCAGGGCCGGACGGCTTTTTGCGGCCCGCTCACGCCATACACGTCTGGCCCTCATCACGTGACTTTTGTAAATGGCTTTGAAAGGAAAGCGCGCGCGGGGCCGTACGGGTCATATGATAATAATATTTACTGATAGCTTAATTAACTTAATTAACTCCATCAGGCCAAGTAGATCTCTGAGCTCACGGTTCGCCCAACGAAGTTCTTCCCATTGTCGCTTGTGACGTCTTCTGGCTCTCCTCTGACCGCCACCATGCGACTGAATGCGTCGAGGAAGTCTGCAGTGCTTAACGAACTGGTAATCTCCAAATGCACCGCTCTATAGCTAGTTGCTGAGCACGTGAACAGACACAAATATCTCTTGACTGTAACCCTCCTTGTTAGTTTATTAGTAAACGGCCCTGCATAGTCTACACAGCACTTGGCGAATGCTCTCAGCCATGTCCCGAGTCTGATGACGGGCAAGGGTGCCATGATCTGGGTGGCTGGCTGCGGTCGTCGTTTCTAGCACGCCTTTGCATTTTCTGTCCCAGCTCTTCACTTCCTGCCGACCGTCAATGATCCAATATCGATGTCGCACTTCTGAGAGGACGTATAGTTTACTCCCATATGATGACTGCGGTCATGAACTTTAGTGATGACCAGGCCAGCTTCTTTGGTAAGATTATCGGCTGCCTGGTATCATATGGGAGATTTGCTCTTGTTAAACGACCTCCCACACGCAATACACCTTCCTTATCAAATATTCGATTGTGGACTTTCAAACGACTACGCCTGTCGACCTTTCCTCCATCATCCTTAGGCTCTTGATTTCTTCCGGGAATCTCTCTGCTTGAGCATGTTTCACCAATAATTTCTCTGCTTGGTGAATCTCTTGAAGGGACAGCAGTTTCCTTCCGTCATTAGCCAAACAGCCTGAGTCAACTGACTTCTTCACCTTCAGCATCCAGAAGTTAGCAACTCTTAGAACTCATGCTGTGAGTCGGAGTAACTTCGTCCAACTGGAATACTTCAGTATATTTAATAGCGGCTGGGATACCTCAACCGCAAACGCCAGCTTTGTCTTTGATACATCATTTTGGCACTCTTCTGAACTCTCTTCTGCATCAATATACTTCCTGGGAGGCCATCTATCTTTTCCTCAATACAGGAACTGCGGTCCTCTGAATCAGCGGTGTTCAGGAGTCAGAATGCCAGCACACAGCGGTAAAACGTCTGCGCATGCGTCAAAAGTCTTGCAACAACAACATATTCCAAAACAAATTCAAGCGAGCCGGCGGCCGTCACTGTTCACACACCCGTTTTCAAACCTTGAGAATTTTTTTGGTGTGTTCAATTTCCTGTCGACTGTGAAAATAAAAAGCTTAACTTATTTTTCTTAACTTTTGGGGGTAGAAGTTCACTGTAATATGTTTTAAGGTACATTTTGCGCGGGAAATTCGCGCGGCCGCCCACTAGACTGACCGTAATACGCACGCGCAGACGTTTGACAGCTGTGTGGCATGCCAGCGTCCAAACCTCGCGATGCGTCATCAGGACAATCTTCTTTTGTGGATACGTACCTCCATCGCTTTGGGTTCGACCTCTGATGAATATCTGATACACGAGTTGCTACAAAGGTTTTGTATCGTATAGACTGCCCCTGAATCCAATAAATGACATCCATGTTGTCCGTCCAGAAGGTACAAGTGGTAAGGGGGATCTCCAGCAAAGTTGTCTCCCTTTCTTCTAATCTCAGGCCTAACACAGCTGCCATTAGTTCAAGACGTGGGATGCTTACTGCTTTGGTGGGGGCTACTTTAGCCTTTGAAGGGACGTATGAAGTCGCATCCCCGTCTTCTTACTCATGACGTATGTAGCAGACTTCTGCGTAAGCCAGACGTGATGCGTCCGACATGAATTGAAGTTCTTTTGCTCACCATCTCCTTGTCATCTGCACAATAACACTTTGGCTGCTGGATTTCTGCAAGGTCTGGTAGCTGATGAAACCACTCCCTGCATATTTCCTTGAGATTTTCTGGGAAATCTTCGTCCCATCCCAAGCGAAGTACCCAAGTCTCCTGCATCATCATCTTCGCCTTCATAGTGAATGGAGCAAGCATCTGTAACGGGTCAAACAACGTGACAAGTTTCTTCAAGAAACATCGTTTTATGTACTCGACATCATGTGGTGGGCTTAGCTTGAATGTAAACACATCGTATTGAGTACTCCATTGGACTCCAAGCGCTTTTGTACTCGGCAGCTCTGATTCTTCAATGTTCACGTTGGCAACACGCTCTTCGGGTGCCACGTCTTCTAAGACATCCATTTGGTTACTGCAGCAGCGGCGAATTTTAAACCCGGCCATTCCAAATAGTGTTATCAGATCATCTCGTACTTGTCCAGCTTCTTCTACTCTTTCTAGAGATGCCATAGCTATCCATGTAGATCTAATTGAGGATGATCGGCACCGCTAGGGGGAACTCTTGTATGCGTTCTTCTGCGTGCTTCCTGACAATATACTGCGCTAGAAAAGGGAAAGCTCGGTCGCCGAACGTCAGTGTCATCGCCTCATAGATCTCAAGAGGTCTTATTCATATTTCGCCACAGAAAGCGATGGTATCGTCTGTCTTTCTCCGCCATCTTAACTTGAGAAAACATCTCCATCAGATCAGCCACCAGCGCGACAGGATTTCTCCGGAAACGCAGCAGCACGTCACACACGTCTCGCTGTAGTTTCAATCCGGGTAACATTGTCTCATTCAGACTAACACCACCATACCTCGCCGGTGAATCGTACACAAACCTTACTTTGGTAGTCTGCTTGTCCTCCATCACAACCGCGAAATGTGGTAAGTACCAACTCGGGCCATCCCCTCAACATCTTCAGCTTTCAACGTCCTTACGTACCCTTGTCTACGTTCGCCTGCATCATCACATTGTACCTTTCTGCTACATGTGGGCGTTTCTTGAGGTGTCTTTCAAGGGAGAAGAGTCTATCCTCTGCCACTCTTCGATCAATCTGTAGAGGTGTCACTTCGTCAGTCCATGGGATAGCAATTTCATAGCGTTTATCCACATATTGCCTTGATGCTTCAGCCTAGATTATTTAAGGCGAGCATCTCTTCTGGAGTAAACAACTGTTCATTGCTGTTCTCAGTTCCCTTGAGTTCGTCATCCCACATATTTTTCAGCAACTCATCAGCACGCACTTCAGGTATGACCTCCGCATGAGAGGTGTGGGCGTAGGCGCTCATATGACTATTGCCAGCAAGGCTGGGTATGCCTCCCACAAGTGTCCACTAAAATTAAGGGGGGTCTTCAGCCCCAACACGATGTTGTTGTGGTATAATTAGTTCGCGGTAGTAGTCACTACCAATTAGGACGTCTATATCTCCACGTCCAACTGGTTTCGGGATACCCATATCTTGCAGTACTGCCATTCCGCTCCGTACTTGATCCAATTGACTGCACTCATCTCGCAGATTTCGGGTGTTGTCCACAAGTGGACGTTTTGATAAGTAGCTCCATCAACGCTCTCTAACTGTAGCTGTACTAGCAGTACTAGCTGTTCGTCTGTTACTGTCCGCGGCAGGAATGAACGGCTCGCTTGATGGATTTAGCTTTGCTCTGCTGTCTTCCTTCTTGTGCAGTTGTGGGTGGTATCTTTTCTCGCAACCTTCTATCCAAGAGCTTTCTTTTACAGGGTACTACCATCTTCTATGCATACTCCCCAGGCAGCGGAAACACAGTTAGTGTTTCTTAGCTAACGTCGATTTCTCATCTGTTTCTGTTGTCTTCCAGGTCCCACATGCAGTAGCGTAGTGTTTTACCTGGCAGATAGCACACTCTGCAGGTTTGCTGGACGATGCTGTGAAAGTGTCAGCACTGTGTGTTCTTGTCTCGTTCCTTCTGTTGTTAGGGCTCTGGATTTGTTGCTTTCCCACGGTCAACTATTTTGCCTTCACCTCTTTTTCTAGCCATTCGGTAAAGTCTTCCTGGTCTCCTTTCCCGAGCTCCATCCATTTTCTGCTCCACCTCTCCGCAACTGTTGGAGGCAGCTTTCGAAGGACTTGCTCCACATTAGTCGCCGCTTTGAGATCTGCTTCGTGTCCGTAGGTTTTCAGCTTTCTCACTACGTTATGAAGATCGTCTGCGAATGACCTCATGATTGATATGGCTTCCTCTTGAAGCTTTCGGATCTCCAGAAGTTTTCTGAACACAGTGACTTTGATATCAACTCTGGATCTCCAAATCGATTACGTAACTCGTCTACGGCTTCTTTGTACATAGACCCATCGAAAAACATTACGGAGATCGCTCTCTCGGCAGCTCCTGTTACCGATGACTTTAGGAAGACTATCTTCTCTGTTGTTGTGATATGCTGCTCTTCAACTTGGGCTCTAAACTGCAGGGGGTCAATGTCAAACATTGGTAGTTTGATTTTCGGGAGCGATGACGACAATGCTAGTCTTGAAATATTGTTTCCGGTTGGGCTGGCTATCTTCTTTTCCGGTGTTTTCGGAAATGTTAGATTTTTCATCCAATCATCGACCTTCTGGATTAGAGTTAGCAGCTCCTCTCTCATTGGAGTACTGTGTTCAGGGTGTGGTTTCGCTGTACTGAAGTTTACTATTTAGTCTTTTTCCACGCCTAGGTCTGGTCTACCTGCTGCTGAGGCAGTTCCAAGTTCATCTTCAATTTCACGTTGTAGCAGATTCTCTTTCTTTCCTAGCAGCTTCATGTTCAGCCTCTTTAATGGAACCTGTGCCGTCAAGTCGTGCCTTCCTGGCCTCCACTTGAGCCTCTAATTCAGCCTTTTATCATAGCTGTTGTACCCTCATGTTGACGAGTTCGGTTTCTCTTGTGGCTTCTCTGATTTTCACTGCAGAGGATAAGCTTGACCTAGAAATCGTGCCAGATTCGCCTTTGGTGTCCCTTCCGTGATCACGGAGGTCAATTCGACCAGCAATTGTTCCGAAGTCTTCACTGTCTTCATTCACGATGATGAGAAACCTTTCTCGGACCAGGCTCCTCCAGTCTCTCTTCCAAATGGGTCAAAACCTCAGCCTCCAGCTCATCGACCGTCACGTGGGTCTCTAAAAGCCATGTACCTCCTTGTGTAGCTCCTCATCTTCACGACACAGCATGTAAAACCCTTTTTGGTTATCCTTAAGCTGGAGCCAGACTTACTTAAGCTGACTAAAAGTTAGACTGATCAAAAGGTGGCTCTTTCGCTCGCTCATCAAATTCTTGACAATATTTACCTTCTTCGTTATGTTTCTCTTCAATATTGTCCTTTATTTCGGACTACGTCGATGCTGTTTGCATCCTTTTGATTACCTGGTATATCTACATAGTCTTTAAGATACGGCGGGGGTTTCGTTTTTGAGTTTCATCATCTATTGTCGATTCTGAGGTCAACTTTAACGTTTCACTTTCTATTTCTAGCGATATAATTCACACTTACTTCGCATTTCTGACTATATCTTCGAATTCCTTCACTGGATCCGGCTCGAAGTTCCACTTTATGGTATTGCAACAACTCGTACCGGTTTTCTAACTCTTTATTTTCCTCAAAAATCCAGCTTTTTTCAATGACAACAACCCGATTTCTCTTCCTGCACTTCCTCGTGGCTCTCGACTAGTGCCCAGGTCTCCGGTATAACAATAGTGAGTAATGCCTGGAGCTTTTTGGCTCTAACAATGGCTCTATCAATTCCAAACCTGCCCACTTCCGCCCGGAATTTGTGGGGCATTTGAATTTTTTTTATTAATCAGAACGTTGCAAATGCCCACCTTGGAGTCAGCTAAGCTATGAAAATGCCCCACCGTGGGACTTATGAACTTATAAAATTCTTATACAGCTTTGGAATTGATAGAGCCATTAGTCCTGGCTGCTGATTCTCATCCAGAAGTCACTAACTTTGAGTTACTTTATCTTTAAAGCCTTTCTTTACTGTACATCCAAATTTTCCAAAACTATCGATATGAATGTGACCATATAAATGGTAAGCGAAACTAAAAAATCGTCATATTTCCATTTAGTGTAAAGTATTGAAATGTTTACTACATGTAGCTGACATTATGCCCATGCAGGTTTATTAAACTCACTCTAACTGTAGTATAACTATCATAAGAAAATGACGCCTCAATGTATCCAGCCTAACGGATAGATCATATTTCACTACTATGGATGTTCCAAATCTGGTAGCTTGAATACCACAAAATCATGGAGGAAATTAAATGCGCTCTGATGACAGCACAAGCTGGATAATAACTATTATATTTTTCCTAAATATCCATGGGTCCATCTTACATATTGTCTATATGCAATATTTCTATATTTTTGTGTAGAGGTCCTTAATAAACACTGTTATCGTGTTGTTTGTATCCATACCAAGCTACCTGGAGAACAAATGGATCCAGACAGATACTTTTGAATCCTTGGCGATCTGTAATACAGTTATAACTTCTATCTTTTCCAAACAGACATATTTTCATCTAGTTTTGCTACTGTTGGGTCGCATTCCTGGCAACAAATATTTCTTGAAGCTGGCAGTTTTGACATGTACACCTCCAAGTGAAAACAACATGCATGTTTGAAATGTTTGTCCTTTATAACTTTAAAACGACCCTTTCCTTAAACTCAGCATTTGTAAGAAATGATTCCAGTGCGTCTATAACATCATTCAGTGAAATAAACAAGCTGACCATTCGATAAACTAAAGTGCTGCTGCAACATACCATTGTAAATTGCTCAGTCGATTGATTTAGTTCTCATTCCTGTCCATTTCTTCTTCTCCTTGGATTTCGTCAAGTTTATACCTTCAGTTGGTTCGAACATATAATTATGGCTTTATAGAACCCTCCATTCTTGCGATGAAGAATAATTACTTTCACTTTCAACGCTGGGCATATAGCTATACGAGGATTCATTGCTATAAGAGGATTCATTACCACTTTGATATTCCTCACTCGACTCAGAGCCAGCCATATTGAATGCCGAAGTTCTCGGTGTGACGTCACTATACCACAGGTTGACCGCGGTAACCAGACGCAGTAATTAAGACATTGTCACTAAAGATATAATTTCTCTTCGACACCACGATATTTTTCAACAAATATTTATTTGAGAATGTTTCCACTTATATAAATTAAAGGGGTTAGATAGTGCATGTCCAAAAAACACAAAAATTGATGTCACTCAGCAGCCCATGCTGTTGCACTTTAACTCTTTGACACCTGAACGTGTTTGAGCTCTATTGGTGAAATCCTGAGTGCTAACTCAACCCTCCCTCTTCAGTTCAAGTTTGGCTAGCCCGGGGTCGTTAAATACTGCTGACGTTTTTAAGCCTAGGGCTCAACATTTCCCCACAATGCCATTCGGGAGAATTTTGCTGACTCGTCGACGATAGGTATTGCTTCTTCTGTAGGGTTTCCAATGAAATCTGCTCTCATTTTGGACAACAAAAGCCATCATTACGTCTAAGGACGGCTGAAAGGTATTTGCCTTGCTTTTACTAGGCTTTGTGAGGGGATTTCACTGGTTTTTTCTGTTGTGTTTCTGCTTTGAGACACATCAAAAAAAATCTTCAATGAAATCCTTGAAATTCTGCAGTTGGTGATCTTTTCCCCTGCTAAAACTATTAGGATGTGTTTTTGTCACTTTAAAGCAACGGCTTGGGTCCAAATCACAGCTCTTGATTGTAAGGGCAGACGCCTTATTAAAACAAAACCCTACAGTAGTCACAGAGGGGGGACCCATTGTGAATTGTTCGTTGATTACCCAGGAGGTGGGAGCAGGAAAATGTGGTAAGAGTGAAATGCAGTGTAAACATGGCGTGGTTCACGTTCGCTTGGTGTGTTTTGTGCAAACAAACCTGGTGGTTGGAAAGATTAAAGAAGGTACTGTAACGACTGAATGCTGATTTTTGTTTGCTTTTGATTTCAAGTGCGAATGGGAAGGATTTTTTTAGACGATTTTCAGCTCCTCAAAATTCGTGAAAATCGAATCTCCAAAACAAATTAGTTTTTCTCCAAAGTGGGAGAGTCAAGCGATCCCTGTTATAGCGCTGGCTTTTAAGTCATCCATCCCTTGAAATAATATCGCAACATCGTATGTCCGACATGTCTAGATTTGATGCAATAATGTTTTCCAGGTATAGGACTTTTAAGTCTTATATTTACAGGGGTCGGTCTGAAAGAGTTAAGTAAGTTTGAAAATGATGTTATATCTAAACCATCAATATTGTTCTGACCTGACGTTTTCCTCTGTCCATAACCACGTCTCTGGGAAGTCTTTTCGGACAGACTGCACTTTCTTTGGTTCTTTTTTCTTGCGCTGCACTTTCTTTGGTTCGTTTTTCTTGCGCTGAACTGTCTTTGGTTGTTTTTTCTTGCGCTGCATTTTCCTGAGTTTTTTTTTCTTGCGCTGAATAACAGGTGGAGGAGGAGCAGCTGTAAAAAGCACTTCGTATTCTATCAAAGTTCAATAGAAAAAACAACACGGTGAAAACTACTTGCCCTAAAAGACACAGAATATATCAGCTCTACAATCGGCACTATTGACTAAATTGTCTGTATCCTCCCCTCGCCGCTCCAGAGACAATGGACAGCAACGGGAGAGAGAAAAAAAAATTAGAACCCCTGTTACCTAGGGTATACGTACCCGTGCTATTTAAGCAAAAGCTCTCACGTTTAAAAATAACGTTTATTCTGTTTCCCGTGATTCATTTAAATGTGAACTACAAAGCTTCCACCATCAATTACTTATAAATATATGGCTTACTTGAAGTGTCGAACTTTCACAGAAACGTTATTGAATAGCCGATCGATCAAATTTCATCGCCGGAAGCAATCCCAAACACTGACAATTGTTTCTTCCCAGTGGCTTGACCACGGCGTTTCAAATAAATAATTCATTTGAGCCGTCCACCTCAACTCGACTCGAGTATAATACTTTTCTGATGTTTCCATGATGGGAATCGAGTTCTCTTTTCTTCCCAAGATTAAGGGAGAGGAAAACTGATAGTACTCTACATTAAAGCTTAAAATATTCATGGCTCGAACCGACTGTGCCGAACCGAACCACGGAGAAAACGCGGTACATGTACAAAGCGAATGACAGGAATCCATTTTTTACTGTACACGGGACGCGACAGCACAGCCGGATTGAACTCATAGCTTTTCTGCTGGTTTTTGTGACGTTACAGTTGTTTTATTGAGAAAGGACTTCATAAACATCCAGATC
Organism: Actinernus sp. WN-2022; assembly: GCA_030867875.1. Taxonomy (NCBI): domain Eukaryota; kingdom Metazoa; phylum Cnidaria; class Anthozoa; order Actiniaria; family Actinernidae; genus Actinernus; species Actinernus sp. WN-2022. The sequence goes on from JAOWCC010000019.1 coordinate 42,872,924, forward strand.
TTATTAGTGGCTAGCCAAATGGGAGAAAATTCTGGTATTATTTACAGTCTAGAAGAGAGATAAGAAACACAACTAAGCTTCAATCTTTCAATGTAGAGTTGGGTCGAAAATTGTTGATTTTCTTTGACCAATCATATCGCTGAAGGGCGAATATTATTCAACCAATCACATCGCTGTAACACATACATACAGACTGCACACGCATGAAACGTACAGTGCGACTACAGTAACCAGGACCACTTATACAACGAGAACTAAACACACTGCAAAACGAAAAAAGCATTCAAAGTATAAATGCTAGCATATCCAGCCGATCTTCTTCATTCTAAAGACTTTAACTTCAGAACTAGTTGACCAAAATTAGCCTTTTACCGGCTCGAAGCTCGAATAAGTCGAAATGCTATTATTGTCTGGTACTCGATACTGATTGGATCAAATAACCGCACGTTTTAATGCTTTGTTTTCGTTCTGCAATGTAATTGGTGCTCGTTGTCTGGCTAAAAGACTTCAGTTCAACGCTCATTATTTAGGACGGTTTAACCGTTGACTAGTCCCTTCGGTACGGGTGAATATCCGACAGAAGCTGTTACTTTTATCACCCTCCGCTGAAAATTTCCAGAAACGTTCTGCTTGGGAGAGATGGTCGGTGTGGATTTTCAGTAGTAAATCAAATTGCCACAGTTTTTGACAGCTTCGTTCTGTTGTTCCTAAAAGAACTTTATAACTTTTTCCTCATGCTGCATCGCTATTTAATCACTAAGTACTCGATCAGTTATTTGCATGGGTATAGTTCACCGACGATGAGTACACGTGAGAGTAACTCAGTTAATTTGTAGTTTCTTCTACTTTCTCTTCTTATAGGCTCGGCTCCGGCTCCGAGACGGCCTGTACCGCTAGAAACGAGCCACAGCATTGGCTTAACCAACAACACAAAACACCCTAACCTTTAGAACGTGCAGTACAAAAACAATAGAACTGCATAATATGTGCAATCAGAATACAGGTCTCGAGCGGTACTGCACTGTATTACTCTGAAACTTCTGTCAACAGTCACCAACCATTCAATGAAACACCAGGATCCCTGTGGCTTTTTAATACGAATGATCCAGAAATTCGCGGTATATCCGCTACTATGTCACAATTTCTGATCTGAATTGCGCGATCTTGTAAGCATGAAGGCAAACACATAAAACATAGGGCCACTAAGGGCAACTCGTGGTTGGTCAGTGAGCTATTTTGGTATATACTAAAAATCACGTGAACAATGACATCATCACCACTAAGTGAATCGTGGGAAAAATAATACCATACCTGTCCGAGTTTGAACTGTCTGGCATTAGAAATGAGGGAGATATTGGCAAGTACTTACAATAACGTGACCGATGAGGTCATCGTTACGTCATCACCACAACTAATTTGTTGGAACCCAATACCATGCCTTGTCCTTGTTTGAACAGTCTGGCATTAGAAATGCAGGAGATATGGGCATGTACCTAAAACACGTAATCGATGACGTCATCGTTACGTCATCGCCACTAAGTGATTCACCACTAAGTGATTTATGGGAACCCACTACCATGTCTGTCCAAGTTTTAACTGTCCGGCATTAGATATGACGGAAATATGGGCATTTGCGCGCTTCCCATTAGAACAGCCGCACTAGTTCCAGCTCCTGCACTTCCTAACTTTTCACTGTTGTCGAAGCTTCTTGGGACTATAAAAGAAGCCTATAAGTCGTCTAACTAGCTGAAGAGTATTTCTACGAGGGAATTTGGGATTCAAAACTCAACACATTCGTTATATCTGGGTGATCACTCAACACTTTTGGACATGTTTTCTAAACTCCTCCCAAGCTCGAGCACTCCGTAACGGTTTACCTGTTTGTACACGCCATCGGATCGGACAAACCAACGAACATTTGCAGTTCAAGGGGTCTTGCGCGCGCTCGAAAAAGTCTTAAAATGAGACCAGTGCGCGCGCCCAAGGAAACTTTCGACTTGGTTAAAAAGATGCTTGTACTAATCCTAGCAATCCTGTCACAAGGGAAATGATTTTGCAAATTCAAGCACGCCGGACCACAAACGAAACAAATACAAGAGATATTGCAAGGTCATCAGCCACTTTACCAAACAAATATGCACACCCTACATATCAATAAAATAGCAAAAGTGTCGTTTTGAACTTCCCGCGGCCTCTTCCATATTAGGAAAATTCGATATCTGGAAGAGCTGCCAGGACATTGAAAATGGCGGTGTCTAGGTCCCAGACCTCTAAATCGACACTCATTGTTTGATATGAAGAACGTCGCATTACCTTACCTATGGAACAGCACCACAGGAGCACCTGTTATTGAGAAGACGCAATACAAAAAGGATTCACTTCAAGTCGAGTGCTTTATTATTCAAATCATAGTGCGAGTCGTGGACTCCGCTTAGATAAGACACTAGATATCTGCATATTCGGAGACATCGAACAGAATCCAGGGCCAGGAAAAGTGCCGACACATATCACGGGTTCACATTCAAACAGCACTCAAAACAGAAATCTTAGAAAACTGCCATGTATCAACCTCTCCCCAAAGGGCCTCCGGATTTGCCACTGGAACGTACGCTCGCTTAAATCCGAGAGATTCGATGAAATAAAACTACTGCTATGTAATCCTGAAACTCACCTGGACATACTCATTATTACTGAAACATGGCTGAGTCCATCTCATTTTGACAGTGAGTACAACATTTCCAAATACCGAATCGAAGGTAAGGATAGAGTAGACAGGCCTGGAGGAGGCGTTCTAGCATTTGTTTCAGATCAAATAACCTACACACGGGCCCTAAAGAATGAGTCCAACGAGATCGAGCTTCTTTGCCTTGAAGTACTTCCCTACAAGTCGAACTGTCCACTACTCCTTGCTGGGGTTTACCGCCCACCAGAGACTACCAATGCCCACGACGAGCAGCTTGAAGTCATTGTTGAACATCTTTACTCTCGTAATAAAGAAAAGCTTCTCCTTGGAGACTTCAACTTGGACTCTTTGCAAAATAACAAGGTATCGAAAGCACCGCTTAATCAAAGCTCTATCCAGTATGGGTTTCACACAAATAATCAACGAACCTACTCGTCCGCAAAGCAAAACGTGTGACCACGTCTACTTTACCCACGCACAGCATATTGTCACAACCAAAGTCTGCAATATCGGCTTTTCTGACCACCTACCAGTTTGTGTTGTTCGTCAGTACAACAAACATCAAAGTCGTAAAAAGGAACTCCCATCTTGTCATCACTTACCGGAATTGCAAGAACATTAACGTGGAGGCCTTCCAGAAAGATTTGGAACAAACCCCATGGAACGTCCTCGATACCTTTGATGAACCTGATGACGCCCTAGACTACTTTAACCAAGCTTTTTTGAACGTTGCAGACTGTCATGCTCCGCGAGTACAGAAACGTGTCAGACACAAATGTCAACCCCCTTGGATGACCGGTGAAATTCGCACCAAGATCTTCACCCGCGACAATTTGTTGAGAAAGGCAAGAAATTCAAACGACCCCATTCACTGGAAGGAGTACAAAAAATCCAGTAACACCACATTCAGACCTCAGCGAGACGTCAAAATACGATACTTCTTCGATGCTTTTGAAAACAGTTCCACCTCAAAAGAATTCTGGAAACATCTTAAGAGCGGCATTCTGTAAATATCGCCGGAGGTGTGCAAAATGAAAAAAATCAAATTCCTCAAATTTTGTCAGAATATAGGTCTAGGGGAACTATTGATAAAAACAATAATTTTCCTTCGATTCGATTATTATTTTAGGCCAACGGCGACCATTACGGTTTGACGCCTCTCAGACCGATTTCCACGGGCTCGACACCACACATCACTATACACAGCTCGGCTAACCATGAACATCAAAATGTACAATACTAAATAGCTCAATGGAAAGTACAAATAATGCTTTATGTTTTGGTGTGTTAGTTGTTTAATTTGATTACAAATTAAATATTTTAGCGATTTTTTATTATTTTGCTTATTTTATCCATTTTTGGATAACAAAATATTGACCAAATTGAGGGGATAAAATCGTACATTGGTACATGGCTTGGCTATATAAGAGTTAAGCCCACCGAAAGAGCATTCTTTCTTCTTCAAGAAACTGCAATAAGATTTTGGGGCTACTCAAACTACGAATTTTAAGAGCGCCAAACGCATGCGACACTGAGGTCAAAAATCGCTTTCTTCTTACCGCGTTCGGATGTCTAGAATTCATGATGCGCAAAAAAAAAAATATTGTATCAACTTCTCCGCAGTAATATTGCCTATTGGTGAAGTCTGACCACTGCCAAGTATGTTATATCTTGGTTTATAGCGATTATGTGTGGATCTAGTAAATTTTAGAGGGATTTTTTCTGACTGACAGATCGAGCTACATCATAATAATTACTCGCTCCATTCGGATAATTTTTTTAGACTTCTAAGTCATTTTGAAAGTCTACGATTGAGCTATTTAATATCAAACATGAACAAAATAATTATTACCATCTAAATCTGTACCTTTTAGTACATGTTTCGTAGAAAAAAAAGTAGATAATTCAATGGTAACTTCAACATCATTGCAACGATTGCGTTACACACAGGAAGCCCGCGTATATTTATTCAACATGTGTATAATTTTCTTTTTGATCTAAAATAAAGTCAAATTTTCGCTAAAAAGCAGAAAAGAATTTTTTTTTGAAGTTTATAGACTGTGGATTTTCGATAAAATTTCTTGGGTCCCTAAAAAAAACAAAGCAGATTGGCCTTGAATATATATATATCAGTCAGTAAAATCATCTTTGACTTTGTCAAGTACGTGACACTTTGTACCGAGTCAGCGTTCTGTGTCTCGGGAGTCACTTACTCGGCAGGGGATCGGATATGGCTTCGTGTAGCTATTCTGAATTAGTTGGTGGCCCTTGTGGATGTAGTCCTTCCAGTCCTGCAAATGTCCAGTGCGTATCGATAGAAACTTGTGATAAGGATATCAAGAGCCATTTAAAGTTTTTCGACTGCAGAGATTCTTCCCTTAATACAGAGAGTAAATTGCTTCTTGCCAGAGCAGGTACAGTCAATAGTTACTTATACTTGTGGTGATTTACCACAAGATGTTGGTGTGAATTAATGTCAATTCTGTTTAATTTAATAAATGTAGACACCAAGAACAGAGAAATAATTTTCAGACCGGCTCGACTGAGACCAGACAACTGCAAACACCACAAGTCGAATTTGGAAAATTGCAGTTAGCCGACCGTCAATCAAAATGTCATCAAGTCTACGAGACTACCGTAGAATGGAATTCAATGTTTAGTTCCCCCTAAAGGCCCTTTAGAAAGGATAGTTCCCAGGTATTCTGGCAGGTAATTATAAAAAGAGAGTAAAAACAGCCAACACTAGCATGATTCTTTTTGCTATATAGTACAAGATCATCATTGCAATATTTTAGTTTTACAAACCAAACAGTAACACAAAATTACCGCACCCATGTAAATAACAGGACCAATTAATTTGTTACATTTTTTTTAGGGGGCTATCCATGAAGGGAGGGAGGGGGAGGGGTTATAGGTGGGGATAATGGACATGGAGTGGAAATAGGTAGATTATACACATGGGGTGAGTTGTGATTATCTACAGGGGGGACTTGAAACTTCCAGGGTCACACGTCACTGAAAATAGTATAGCCGGTATATTACCACGCAAATGATCTAAATAAACATTGTGGCTACTTGAATATAGCAAGGCTTAGAATGGACTATGATGATGCCTAATCAGTAAAAAAATAATTTTTAATAATAATTATAATTGCCAGGTGTTTTTGAAATCAAGGAAAGTCATCTGAAAATGTCGATATGTCCACGTCACCGAGATGCATTAGGAATCCGATGGCGCTGTAGTAAAAAGTCGTGTGCGTCTCCGCCGAACTGGGCTCCTCACAAGGACAAGACAATGAGGGGAGATCGTGGAATAACTCTCCTGCAATCTAGAGAGCTCTATAATGTGTCTTCTACACTTGTTCCAGTTGCCTCGCGTAAGTGAAATAAATTACGATATCAAATGAATGTAATCTGCTAACAGTCTGCGCGCGATCTGAAATAATGTGACTTTTAAACTATAATGCACGTATTTATAAATCGGGAACCTGTATGTCTCTTTCAGCAATATGTAAACAATGCCGCCTGCTTCTGGGAAAGGAGCTGCTCTCCACACAATCCGGTGCCTCACCCACATCAGAGGATGTTCTTCCAGAAGAGAAAGGCAAAAAAGAAAAATATATCACTCCATCTCCCGCTGAATCATCTGAAAGTGAAGTGGTATGAAAAAAAACGCATTGAAAACCAGATAACTGTTACACTTTTCAGTCTAAGAAATGTTGAAGTCAGAAAGAAATGTTCGTGTCAGTTCGTGTCATGCATTATCGAATAGTTGTCTTTTGTTCTGTAGTTTACCTTTGTGTATGTGTGTAGTGTTGTTTATATTGTTATTATACAATCATGTTCAAGATTAATCGATATTAATATTTTGCAACGCTTTTTGGTTGATGTTAATTAACGTGTTCTTATATTTCTATCTATTTTACCTTAGGAAATCGACAGCAGCAACAATGGTTTGTGCCAAGCAATGGAAAGCCTAACACTCGGGACGGACATAAGTCACTACTCTCCTGAGCATACTAGCAGTAGCGAATCGTCAAGTGAAACTAATGGAGCCAGCGCCAACCTTGGCCTACGTCGTTTAAAGTTGAACGAGTTTCTAATAGTTAGTGGTAAGAGTGCCTTAGGTCTGTCAAAGAAGAAGTGGGCACTGTTAAGTAGTCGCTCTAAAAGTAACTATGTTTCCAAGGCAAACGATGCAGTTGTGGCGGCGTTAGAAGTCATCACTCCAGGAGACGCAGGTTGTCTGTGGGAAGCTCTGAAAAATTCCCTGTCGGTTGAGAAGACTTTACTAGGTACAACTCAGCAACTTCCACATGATACAAAGTACCTGGAGGCACTGGCAGAAACCTATAAAAATGCAGTCAGTTGGGACACTCGTAGGCAAGTCCTATCGATAATGGCAGATCTGGTGCCACACTCCATTATTAAGCAATACATCCCTGGTATCACGGAATATAGAGTCAAGACAGCACGGCATCACCGACTACAGCATGGACGTGGCACACCTATACCTGTCATGAAAAGCCCTAGAATGCGGGTGAACATCTCCCAGCTAGATCACTTCTTGAGCTTCATCACAAGTCCACACGTAATTCAAGATTTACCGTTTGGTCAGCGCTACTTGCACTTATCTAATGGAAAAGTTCTGGAAACTCCAAATGTAATCAGATCGATGATCCCAAAACGTATCATAGACCAGTATGGACAGTTTTGCACGGAGTCTAGCTTCACGCCTTTCAGCGCATCTACCATGCTACGTATTCTGTCATCCTGTACCGCTACAGTACGCAAGTCTTTACAGGGATTAGACTACTTTGCAGCAGAAGGAGCAAAAGCTTTTGATGATCTGGTATTGCTAGCTAAGAAGCTTGGGGATCGCGGTCTTGACAGGGATGGATGCGAGAAAGCGTTAATGGCAGGCAAACAATACCTTAAGACCGACTACAAGGTAGGTTCAATATGAAATTGTTATAGTATTATTCCCTAGTTAAAAGCAAAAACAAACTTTCAATGTAAAAGAACAATAACTATATGTACGCACTTGCCTGTCATTTATAAATAGAAAATAAATATTGCTTTCCTGATTTACAGAAGCTCGTTGTTATGTATATAACACTAATAGTAATGTTATTTCTAACTTTGTCCATTCAAGGTACATATTACAGAATCCACAAACGTCGCAGATCATTGTTGTGCATACGCACTCTGCGATCCCAAAGAAGAACTTTTTCGTGTCGTTTGTGACCACACCCACAACCACAGCTGTCCCTCGTGCGAGGATCTTAAATCCACTATAAGAGAAATCGAGTCAGCGTTGAGTGGTGCCCAATTAGCTAGCGAAGAACGAGATGATATGATGTATTCATACCAGCAGGCTGTGCAGGCAGTTGATTCATGGAAGGCCCACCAGTTACGATCGATCCTACAGGATAAAGCGCGAACGTGTCTGTTGGATGAACTTGATGAAACATCAGTTCTCGTCACACAAGACTGGGCCATGAAATTCCTTCCACAGAAATATAGAGAATCGCAGGCAGACTGGTTCGGAAAAAGGGGAATTTCATGGCACATCAGTGTTGTGGTACGTAGGGTAGCTGCTAAGCTGCAGCACCAGGCGTTTGTTCACATTGTGGAGAATTCCAGTCAAGATAGCAACGCTGTTGTTGGGATCGTCAGGCACACACTAAAGCAGCTGAAGAAAGAACATCCAGAAGTTTCAACTGCTTGTCTGCGCCAAGACAATGCCGGATGTTACCATAGTGCAACCATGTTGGCCGCCTGTCATCTTATGCAAGAAACAACAGGAATTAAAGTCAAGAGGGTGGACTTTAGTGACCCACAAGGGGGAAAAGGCGCGTGTGACCGAAAGGCAGCCACCATCAAGGCTCACGTTCGGCGATATATTAACGAGGGCCACGATGTGCTAACAGCAGCTGGCTTTGCAGAGGCCATACTCTCCTATGGTGGTGTCAGGGGAGTGCGGGTTGCATTAGTAGACAACAAAGGACAAAGGACATCAACACAAGCCCGATGGGCGGGGATTAGCACTCTCAATAACTTCTGTTATGGTTCGGAAGAAATTACTGTATGGAGGGCATACAACGTGGGCAAAGGAAAGAACATACCTTGGTCTCAGTTACAAGGTAATTTACATAGTATATTGCATAATATTAATGTTAATATATGGAGTGGAGTATGACATTTATATGAAAATGTATTACTTTTTGTAATATACAAATTAGCTAGCTACAATGTAGTTGTTTTGTTATAATATTCTTATATTTGATCAGTCCAACGTAGATTGCCGGATTGCATGTTCGCCGACAGCCAGTTCTCCGCTGGAGATTTCGTGGAACTTTCTTTAGAAAGAAGGGCATTGCATGTTGAAAGCACGGCGAAGCCTGTGGAAGAGGAGGAGAAGGAGGAGGAGAATACATCAGATGAAGACAATGGACTGTTCTCGTGCCCATCTGAAGGATGCATTTGTACCTTTCAGCGACACTTTAACCTCGAGTACCATCTGTCTTATGGGAAATGCAAACTCGTTCCGGAGAGACATGATCTCCTTGACACGGCGAAGATTATTTACAGGGCAAAGCTCTTAGAAGGCACTAGCTCGCATCCTACTATCACCGGTCCCACAATATCCGTGCCTACTGTAGAGGTGCTGCCACAGGGCTGGGCCTTAAAGCTGTCAAAAAAGTCTGTTCGGCTGACTGAAAATCAGAAGCGCTATCTGGACGAGAAGTTTAGAATCGGGCAGGAGACTGGGCAGAAATCTGACCCCTCAGATGTTGCACGAGATTTAAGACATGCAAAGGATGACAGAGGAGATCGAAGATTCGCAATAGATGAATTTTTGACTCCCCAGCAAGTACAGTCTTATTTCTCAAGAGCTACTGCAAAGTCACGGCATGGGACAACGGACGACGTCGATGAAAGAGATTTACAAGCCGCTGCCGATGACCAAGCCGCGTACTCAGGGAGCCGTGCATTAATCATCGAAGAATGTCAGTTAGTGCACCCTATTACATATGATAATTACAATATTTGTAATATGTATTCAGCAAACAAGCTCACCAAACTTAGTATTGCACTGCTGCGTTTAATATGCAACTATTTTAATATGGACACTAGTAATCTTCCAGAGAGACGCAAAGCACCTTACATTGCTTTACTTGCTGATCTCGTAGGGTCATGCTCTTGTGCTAAGGTCTAGCTAGCATTGATATATGCACATTCACACGCGCTATAGTCAACGAAAGAAGAGCCGAAACCCGGCTGAGTAGTTGGTCGAACATACTTATCACCAACTCAGCCCGATCTGTTAAATGTTGCTTTTAGCAAAGGGCGCTCATTGTAAATATTGCACATGTAATAAGGCTCATAGCTTTATAAGTTTAACTAACGAAAGATTGACCGATTGTAATCTATAACACAAGTTCAAAAGTTTGTACAGTGCTTATACACGAGGGTTAGTTTACAGTGAAACCATGAACTGAAAAGCCACTAGATACGGAGTGGACCTCCTAATAAATGCAAAGTATACAACGGTACTTTTACATACGGTCAATTAGACATCATGTTATTGCTGCGCAACGAGCGAAGCGAGCGGAGCAGCAATTAATAATATGGACAAAATCTAACGGTTCATTGCGTTAATTCGCTGTTTCGACCACAATCCGTTGCGTGGCCATTGTGCTCCTCCCTTCCCCACTGGAGGCCATTTTTTTGCAGCCACTGATCAATAGGATAATACTGAAGGGCAAGATCCGCGCGTCATTGATAGACTATAATTACTGTGTAGGTTATATGCGTGGTTGTTTGTATTCTCCAACATTTAAGCTTTATTTAACTCAGGGAATACTAGTACCATAATAGTCTCCACTGGGGAGGGGAGGAGAAACCCTTTAACGGGTTTGTTCTTCGCATTCCTTGCAGCTTGGCATCCGGAGGAGAGCGATTTACGCAAATTCGCGAGTGCTGATCGTCTTCGTTTGTATTTTTACTACAGTTCCTTCAGTACTATTTATTAGTCTTGTGTTTTGACGTGAAGTTTACTAAAATAGCGAGTTTACCAACAAAATATGTTTTGTAACTTGATGGTCATGCATGCTAAGTTGACAACTCATGCGGCACGAGTCACTAGAGTCGTGTAGGCGATCGTGTAGTCGTGTAGTTTTCTCTCCTATCATGATGGTGAGCAGCAAATAGTTTTCTTCTATTGGCCTTCGATAAAGTCAAGCAGCCGGTTCAAAACACAATTATCATTTACAATTACATTCTCGATTACAATTGATTTCCTTTGTTTAAACTTCACCGGGCAGAACAGCAGTTTTTTTGTGCTGGGAATCCTAAGAAATGTCGGAATTGGTAGGCTTGAATTTACCGGAGAACCGTTGATATGTCGGGACAAAATGAAAGAAATCGGAAAAACTTTTGAGAAACCACACCACAGCTCAAACCTTAAACATGTCAGGCTTCCGTCGCACGACAGCCCAAAAACTACAAAATTAACTAGTATACCTAACAGGTAGTGAATGCTGCTCCGCTCAGTTAAGGAAGTGTATTAGAAGAGAACCTACAGTAGCACTTTGGCAGGAAAAATAGATTACTGGGTGATAAAAATGCCAAGGTGTTAGATGAATATATTTTGTAGTTTTGGGGCTATCGTGCGACTGAATCCTGTTTGAGCTGTGTAACTCAAACGTTGTCGCGATTTTGTTTCATTTTGTCCCGACATATCAACGATCTTCCGGTAAATTCCCTGAGCCTACCAATTCCCGACATTTTCTTAAGATTTCCGTCACAACAAACTGCTGTTCTCCCCGGTGAAGTTTAAACACCGGAAATCAACTGTAATTGAGAATGTAATTGTAAGTGCTAATTGTATTTTGAACCGGCTGTTTGACTTTATCGAAGCCAATAGAAGAAAATTATTTGCTGCTCACCATCTTGATAACAGGAGAGTTCTTGCTCTTTGGAAACTGATAGTTCACACAGAGTTAAAACAGTTCGCCTACACGTCTACACTTCAACAAATTCATGATTACACAAGGATCGCATACACAGAAATGTATTAAAGAACGGTCGAATGTAGTTAGCTCAAACAATGCAGATTCCACCGCGTGTAATGTCACGCCGTGACGATCAGATCCGTGCAAAGCAGTGTGGTAAAAAAAAAGACAATAGAAGTGATGCATTGTGGTAAAAAAAAAAGAAATCGAGATTTGGACCCGCTTACAGATTAGAACTGCTGCCTTGCTCGTTCGCTTCAGGCTCGCTCGCTGCGGCAGCAAATATATTCATCTAACACCTTGCCATTTTTATCACCCAGTAATATATTTTTCCTGCCAAAGAGCCACTCTTGATTTTTTCTAATACACATCCTTAACTGAGCGGCAACATTCCCTACCTATTAGGTACATTTTTATTATAAATATAAGGAGGGGTGGGGCGGTTTTATAACTATTAATTTAGTATTTGAATCGTGGGGGTGCTATTCGTAATTATATACTTTTAGGTCGTACTGTATCCAAAAGCCCCAAAATGCGACTGAAATGCGGTTTATTTCTTGCCTTTAGCCTATATAATTCCGGCATCTAGATATATGCGAAACCGCCGTAAACAAGACAACGAAAAAAAGTGACGGGGTCTACAGCGATAAAACAAAACAAAAACTCAAAACAACTCACCCTATCTAGCTCGCTCTGTTTGATAATATGCGGGCTTCCTGTGTGTAACGCAATCGTAACAATGCAGAGATGCAATGATGTTGAAGTTACCATTGAATTATCTACTGTTTTTCTACGAAACATGTACTAAAAGGTACAGATTTAGATGGTAATAATTATTTTGTTCATGTTTGACATTAAATAGCTCAATCGTAGACTTTCAAAATGACTTAGAAGTCTAAAAAAATTATCCGAATGGAGCGAGTAATTAATGATGTAGCTCGATCTGTCAGTCAGAAAAAATCCCGCTAAAAGTTACTAGATCCACACACAATCGCTAGAAACCAAGATATAACATACTTGGCAGTGGTCAGACTTCACCAATAGGCAATATTACTGCGGAGAAGTTGATACAATATTTTTTTTTTTGCGCATCATGAATTCTAGACATCCGAACGCGGTAAGAAGAAAGCGATTTTTGACCTCAGTGTCGCATGCGTTTGGCGCTCTTAAAATTCGTAGTTTGAGTAGCCCCAAAATCTTATTGCAGTTTCTTGAAGAAGAAAGAATGCTCTTTCGGTGGGCTTAACTCTTATATAGCCAAGCCATGTACCAATGTACGATTTTATCCCCTCAATTTGGTCAATATTTTGTTATCCAAAAATGGATAAAATAAGCAAAATAATAAAAAATCGCTAAAATATTTAATTTGTAATCAAATTAAACAACTAACACACCAAAACATAAAGCATTATTTGTACTTTCCATTGAGCTATTTAGTATTGTACATTCTGATGTTTATGGTTAGCCGAGCTGTGTATAGTGATGTGTGGTGTCGAGCCCGTGGAAACCGGTCTGAGAGGCGTCAAACCGTAATGGCCGCCGTTGGTCTAAAATAATAATCGGATCGAAGGAAAAAAAAATTTTTTATCAATAATTCCCCTAGACCTATATTCTGACAAAATTTGAGGAATTTGATTTTTTTCATTTTGCACACCTCCGGCGATATTTACAGAATGCCGCTCTTAAAAACGTGACTGGGTATGCGAAGAAACCTCCAGTTTCAAATTTCAAAGTCGACAGTGACATCACTAGTGACCCAGCCACCATAGCCGACGCATTCAACGATGTTTTTGTATCTGTTGCATCTACTTACAGATCTTCGGACACTAAAAACATATCGAATGATATTGAGAAATTGAACACCTTCGTCAAATGTAAACTGCCTGCAGACAACGTCTCTTTTGACATCCGGAAAATATCACCTGAATTCGTGGTTAAGCATCTCAGTAAACTCGATGTGAACAAAGCAATAGGACTTGATGAAATTAGCGCTAAGCTGTTGCGAGCTGCAGCCCCAGCCATCGCAGCGCCCCTGACTAAGATAATGAACATGGCCATACGTACAGGAAAATTCCCTTTACCTTGGAAACTGGCCAGAGTTAGTCCAGTGTTCAAAGCCGGTGATCCTTTAAATGTGAACAACTATCGACCAATAAGTATCCTACCCGTAATCTCCAAGATACTTGAAAGACACGTTCACACTTGTTTATACGCATACCTCACAGAGTATCATCTTCTCAGCACACACCAATCAGGATTTAGACTGTTTCACTCGTGCGAAACTGCCTTAATCAAATTAGTTGACGACCTACTCATGAATATGGACAATGGACTGATATCTGGACTGACTCTGATTGATTATAGAAAGGCATTTGATCTTGTTGACCATAATATTCCACTCAAAAGGTTGGCAATTTATGGTCTCTCGAAGTCAAATCTTGCTTGGTTCGGTTCATACCTTACCGATAGAACACAGAAAGTTGCTATTCAGGGACAGCTGTCATCCTCTCTACCAGTGAATTCAGCAGTCCCTCACCGGTCAATACTGGGTCCTCTCCTGTTCATTGTCTTCACCAACGACCTTCCACTTCACGTTTCCAACAGCAGCGTGGAAGTATATGCTGACTACACCTCTCAGTTAGCAACAGGTCCAAACTTAGAGAAGGTTCAAGCCACTCTAACGGCTGAGTTGAAGCCAATAACAAAGTGGGCCAGTGAGAATAAAATGGTACTCAACTGTAACAAAACCAAATCAATGATAATTTGCAGCAAACCGAAATAGCGTAAGCTAGAGAAGGAAAACAAAAACCTGCGTGTAGCCGTCAACGACAATATTACAATTGAATCAGTTACAAACACAAAATTACTTGGGATCTATCTCGACACTAGCCTTTCTTGGGACACCCACATCGAGTATGTTAAGGGCAAGATCTCCAAGAGACTCGGCCTCCTCAGAAGAATAAAACAGTTTCTAATACCAAAAGCAGGAATACTAAATTACAGCACACTCGTTCAGCCTATCATGGACTATGGATCCACAATTTTGGGAACAACTTCTCAAGCGAATTGGGAAATTATGGTCCGCCTGCAGAAAAGAGTAGCTCGGATAATTTTAGATGCCTCATGGGATACCCGAGTAAAACGCCTCAAACTAATGCTGTTGTATACCCTAGACCCTTAATGGTAAAACGCCTGAATACGTCCGAAATAAATTCAAATTGCTGAAAGACACACACTCGCTTAACACAAGGAACGCTGCCCACAACTTTATGCTACCAAAGGTTAAGCAAACCTTTGGCAAGAAAACTTTCAGTTTTAGTACTGCTTCTCTACCAACTGAACTACAACAAGCAGCCTCAAGAGATTCATTCTCATTCAAGTTAAAGCATACTATGCAGGTTAACTTCACTGCTTCCAATGATTATTATAATTTGAAACTGTCTTTATTAGTGCTTAGTTGTTACTGTTATTAATCATCTATTTATTAATTTCCTTTATGTTGAGGGCCACGTGCATAATATTTGTATGATATTAAGTATTACCCTCGATAAATAAAGCAATATTATTATTATGTATTTAAAATCACGTGATCACCACTAAGTGATTTGTGGGGACCCAATACCATGCCTGTCCAGGTTTGAACTGAGTGTATGTCATTAGAAATGATGTAGATATTGGCATGTACATAAAATCACGTGACCGATTACGTCATCGATACGTCATCACCACTAAATCATTGATAGGGATTCACTACCATGTCTGTCCATGTTTGAAGTGTCTGGCATTAGAAATGAGGGAGATATGGGCATGTACTTAAAGTGCCTATCACCCTTTTGCAATTTTGATAGCTTACGAACCTCCGAAACGTTTTGAGTATTTCTGTGAAGAAAGTTTTGGTTTAAAGTGAATACTATATGTTCTACGCTTATTTGAAATCGTGTAAATGTGACCTTTCCTGACCCATGACCGCGTAAGTAAAAGCCTGGGTCGAAACCTGGGTAAACGTCATCTTGACGTCATATAATTAATTCGGCTTTGCAATCATTTTAAGAAATACTTAACATGTTGACTAAAATGACTTTTTCTTTACTAACAACTAAAAAACTGCGTATATTTTCTATGCATCGATGTTGTTGTGATAAAAAGGCGCCATAGAGAATAATGAATTAATGAGATGACGTCTACCCAGGTTTAGACCCAGGCTTTTACTTACAGGGTCATGGATCAGGAAAGGTCGAATTTACACGATTTCAAACAAGCATAGAAAATAAAGTTTTCACTTTAAAACCATAACTTTCCTCACAGAAGTACTCAAATCTTTTCGGAGGTTCATAAGCTATCAAAATTGCAAAAGGGTGATAGGTACTTTAATATCACGTGAACGATGACGTCATCGTTACGTCATCACCACTAAGTGATCGATAGAGACCCACTACCATGTCTGTCCAGGTTTGAAGAGTCTGGAATTGGATGGGCACCGTCAATGCATCTTCTCCAGCATGACCAAATCTTTTCGAAACCTTGGACGGTCATTCGGAAAGTCAATGGCGAGTCGTCGAGTCACAGAAAAAAACGACGAATAAATTATCTCGTATCCACCTAAACCCAATAACTTGTTCTGCACATGCGTGCATCCACGAGTTAAATTACTATTGTGTGTGGAATAAACGACCTATTCATAGCTTGATTACGTCTAGACCCTTCGCTTGATAATGCCTAATTGTGTTGACGCATGCAGTATAAGTAGTTCTGGAACCTTCCAATCTGAACAAGGATTGTGTGATAAAGTTATTATTTAGTGTAGCTAAATCAAATTGATCTTTTAATCAAAATGCCCCGCTGAACTTTGAAATCACATATCGAAGAGGTTAAAACGAGTTTTTAGCCGTTTCACATCGGCGCAGAAGTTAGTTTTGGGGAATCTAACGCTAGCCAAATGTAACTTGCAAACGTTTTATCAAATATAAACAGTGCATGACCCGGTGGTCAACTGGCTGGAAGATCAAAGAAAACACATGTTTTTTTAACAGGCTTATTATTTTTCTCACTGGTATTCTTGAAGGTTCTCTATCACGATTTCTAACTGCAGACAATCTTGATGTGTGCCTCCTAGTCCTAGATTGATCAGTATTCAAGCCTTTACTAGACAACAATACAGTGCTCAGCTGTTCGCGTTCGACCATCAAATTCGAACTATTTTACATTTCAGTGATATTTACCGTATCATTTCTTGAACTGATCACATTATTGTTATTCTGTATATTACTAAGCTTTTCCATTAGCTTTTGTTTGGCTATTGTATGGCTTTGTTTAGCTTTGCTTTTCTCACATTCCAAAATATTGGCTTTCATTTCCCAGTGAGCAGGGGCGATATCTATGTTAGTTAACATCTCCTCGTCATTCAACTGAACTTTAATCTTATATTCACCCTTCACGTTCTATCTCTGAGCCTAGGGATGTATTATGAACGTGCCATGAGACTTGGGGAGTTCAGTGTACCTTACCATCTCTATCTCTGTTTCATCCAAAACGTTCCCAAAACTGCCACAACAATACATTCAAGACATTAAATTCTGCTAAGCTAAGCCAAACGCGCTTATAAATTTCCGGACTTCTCTCGTAAATACGACACGCGACCAAAGGTCTGTTTTTAACAATATAGTTGTAGCGATAAATTAATTATAAGGCATTTCGGAATAATAATTACCTTTAACAACACGGCCAAATCTTTTCGAAGCGTCTTTCCGATGAATCGCGAACTTGGACGCAAGCAGAACAACGAATTACACACCAAAAAACGATGAATAAATTCGAAAAACAAACGAGGGCAGCAAAGAAAGAGAAAGAGAAAACGAAGTTGAATAAGTTTTCCGTGAAGGTGAAATGTTCACGTCTAACGAAATTTGTAGGTCTTCAAAGGTTATTCCCAAGTCTGCCATATCCTAGACAAATTGTTCCTAGCGGGAGGCGGTACAGTAAATCCTTGGTTATGCAGACTAATCCTTGGGTTTTTATTAGTTTTTTTTACAGGAACTACATTTGTAGTTACCTATCATAATCCTTGGGTATTCAGGATACGCGGAAAACGTCATGCTAGAACTTAGCAAATTACAACTTCGAGCGAAGTTGTAGTTTTGTCGCAAAGTTGTAATTTGCGACTACATTTTAAACGTCGACCGTTTCTCTCCCAAGGAGAACGTTCCTGGAAATGTTCAACCGATGGTGATAAATGTGACAGCTTCTGTCTGATATTCACCCTAAGTCAATCAACACACTGATAACAAAACAAACGCTGGGACGGTTACACGTCTTACACTGTATATTCATCGAAGTTCTTTGCCATTTTCGATTCTGTCAGTGTATAGATAACAGATATATCCAAGCATGTTTTCACCATATTTCTCCGGAGAGAGATTTCTGAATTCATTCGACGATAATTAATGCCGTCCAGTGACGTCAAAGTGGATTACAATTTTAAATAATGAAAATAACTACCATGGCGGCTGTAAAGAGTTCGTTGGGTCAATAAAATAGATTATGTCAAAATTAAGGCCCTACTTAGCTGCATTCATATGCTTCTCAAGTGCCTCGTAAATGTTTGTTGCAACAAATCGTTAGAAATATTTGAGGCAATTAAACAGTGATCTTTGTCAGTCTCTCGATTTGCCGTTCCGTTCGAGACAGGGAGAGATTACCTTTGTCAAGACTGATTAGGCCTTAGCAGGATACAGTCACGTACTGATATAATACTTCATTAACGAATGAATGTGCCTTTTGCAGCTGGGCATTCACGTGATTGTACAGGAATGTACTGGATGGCAAAACATATTTAACTTCATTTATGTAGAAGTCTTGTACGAGATCGGTATTGTTATTAGCAAAACCTGTTTGTAAATGCTATTTTCACCTCCAATCGATTGTCGATCTTTCTATACCAGCGTTTTTAAAAATGGCTTGCTATCCAGCATCCATGGCAACGTCTTTCCCATGGGGACCACGAGCTCATTCATTCGAAGTATTATATCAGCACGTGACTGTTAGCTGTAAAAGGCCTATTGAGCTCGTGATCCCAATGGGAAAGATGTTGACATGGATGCTGCATGGCAAGCTAGCTTTAAAAATGCTGTGTTAGATAGATCGACAATCGATTGGAGGTGGAAATAGCATTTACAAACAGGGTTTACTAATAACACTACCGATCTCGTACAAGTGCCTTTAAATAAGTGAAGTCACTTTTTTTCCCATACAGCACAACCACGTCATCGCATTCCTGCAAAGGGCCCATTTCAGCCCTTACTTTAGGCTCGGTTTCAGCCGTTGGGGTGTCGATTCTCCAAAGCCTATGCCTCCCCCAACTAAAGCCTGGTCCTCACTAGCGACATAAGCATAAACATAAGCATAAGAAAATCAAAACGTTCCGTTCTTTTTATGCTTATGCATATGAAGCACGTTAATACAAAAACACCTTAGACAAGAAGGCTCCTTTCGTGTTAACATGCTTCATCTTGTGTGCTTGTTCACTTTAAGAGGTAATAACGCGCTTTCCAGTGTTTTAGTTTAAGAGCAAACGACAGTCTATCACTATTCTGGCCTTTCGATCCCATAATACCTTTGTCTGAAATATATCCCATAATTTCTTTATTTGAGAGCTAGATGTTAGGGTTAGGTTAGTAAAAAAAACATTTTCGGGTATTTCTAATCAAAATACGACTCAACTGGCACACCAGTCTTAAAATACTGGAAGAGAACGTTGTTTTGACGTGTAGTACATTGAAATCCATTAAAAGCTCGAGAAATGGCGCCACTTTAATGTTTAGGTTACACAAGTAATTTTGAGAGGTTTGGGTTAGGTTAGAAAAAAAACGTTTTCGGGTATTTCTATTCAAAATACGTCGTAGCACATGGAACAGCATGCCGAGAACATTACAAAGCTTTAAAGGCAATATTTAATTGTACCGCTAAATATTCGCGAGATCAACATTTGCCTAGAATTATCGATAGTGTTCTATTTGAATTGAATGTAAAGGAAGACAGGCCGACTTAACATCTATTGCTTTTTGAGGTTTAGGTTGCTTGAATTCAATTTAGTTTTAAGTTATAAGCGCATTCATTTCATCCGCTTAACATGTCTTATTATAAGAAATAACACTAGTATATAGTTATTTTATTTTTTATTACTCGGGCCAGCGTAGGCTAGGCCCGAGTCAAGTTTCGCAAGTGTTTATTATTTTTATTATTTTCTGTGTCGACCTTTCGCGCCGTCAACCAATCACATTGCACGTGTTGACTTAACAAATGACAGGATGAACCAATCAGATTCGATATCGCTCGGGATACTTAATTTATTTACAAAACTTAACACAGTTAAAACAAGATCGCGGTAACCCGGGATTCGGTAGCCTGATTTTCAGACGGTATGAGGTCGTCCGCTCTCACTTCCCTCAAATGTAAACAGCTTAATGTTTTATTTAACTTCATTCGTGGGAAATATTTAATTTCATTCGTGGGAAAGCCTTCCAACAGGATCAGAATATTGCAAATGGTGCCCTTGTCGGAGCCGAAGGACGTCTTTTTTACCCAGACAGCCAGAGATTTATTCGACACGACGAACACACAAGAGTCAAGAGTGTTTCTTCGATGGATTTCATTGGCAAAATGTTGAGTTTTTCTAGAAGGACTTTGGATGGAAATTCCTCACATTTTAAGAAAGGATTAGGGATTATAGGTGGCGCTCCTGAACGCATGTGGCCTGACGTTGTGAAATATTTGTACCGAAATGTAAGTAAAACCACAAAGCTTACCAGTTTGCATTGCTGTTATTTAATATTCGTTTCTGATAAAAGTAATGACATCAAATATAGCAGTAAATGACCCGATTCCTGTTGTTCTAGGCCAGCGTCGGCATCTCAGTGATAGAAAAAACGAGTGGAAGGCGTTTATATTTATGTCGTCATGCAGTTTTAAGTTTGCCGACGATTGATACGAATGGGCTTCAAACTCGACAGAAGACCTTGAAATTACCGTTCAATAAATCTACCTTAATTTATCCTAAAGAAAGCTTTGATTTATACCCCCGAAGAAGGAAATTTATTTTATTTTCTCTACTTCGCCTTCTCTTGTTGTTAACAATACGAAATGGACAATCTAAAATGGAAAATATGAAATCTACAATGAATCTACAATGTTTACCGTCTCGTTTATCTCGGACAATGGAAATAGAGATACCGTGGCGCATGTAATCGTTTCGTGGGCAGAGGTTTCTCTCGGCGGCAGGAAAGAGGTCGGGTGGAACTTCTCGAAACGAGCGACAGTATTGGCCTACCCAACAATAGAAAACACCCTAACCTTTAGAAAGTGTAGTACGAAAACCATAGAAGTATAGTATTATGGGTGCAATCAGAATACAGGTCTCGAGAGGTTCCGTGCTACTCGGAGGAAAGGCAAAGAGATCAGAAACCCTCTGCTCGCAGGGTAGGAGGGCCACACATTTCTCTGTGTATACTAGCTAGTGTTACCCTCTTTAAATAGTTATTTTCCAAGTGGTGTACATACATGAAATCAACGCACACATTATTTTATTAAACCAATGAAATCAAAATGTCTAAAAAATATATAACCCTCCCTGGACAAGGAGTATGAAATAGTTTGACCCTTTCTCCCTATAACCACTCCCTTTTCAGTTCCCTATGATTTATGACCCTCCATTTTTGGGGATTCAAAAAAATATTACCCTCCATCTCAACCCCCTCCCCCAAGCTAATTTCTGACCAGTCCCTTCAGCGACAACCCTCATGAAACCCCGATTTAGTTATCAGTAAAACTTTTGTAATTAGAAGCTCCCGTAAGGGACCGTGACCACCTTTGGGGGTTGAGAATTGGAAGAAAGTGGAAAATAGCATTTACAAGACAGGTTTTGTTAACAACACTACCGATCTCATACAAGTGCCTTTAAATATATGAATTAAGATTTGTTTACCATCTAGTACAACCATGTAATTGCAATCATGTAAATTATCACAAGCATGAGTGAATCAATTATCCTGCTCCCTAGCACAAACCATGTATGACACAAAAATATGCTATAACTCCATGTATTAATTAACCTATTTCTAGGTGGCCCGAGTTAAGGCCACTCAGGGCCTCTTGTTTTTATTATTTTCTGTGTCGAGCTTTCGCGCCGTCAACCAATCACATTGCATATTCTACACGTGGCCGCGTGAAGGCTTTGGTCCAATAAAAGTTAACAAAGGCAATAATCCACGGAAACTGAAAGAAAATGCATGTACTACTGCATCTAAGTGCCAAAGGATTTCAGTGTTGCGTTGTTGATATTGTTGAAACGGTCTTCCTTGTAATCACGTACTGTAAGGAGGTCAAATGAGGGATTTTGATTGTTTGCAATGTTCGCTGTTTCAGTCCTCTCCTGAAATACTTTTGAGATTATACAACTGGGATGTCTTGAATAAAATAGTCAATCCAATAAAATTGACCACGAATTCTACCCATAAACAGAAAATAATGTCTTAAAATTGAATTGGATCTGTCAAAAGAATAGCAGGATTTGTCGTGGAAAGTCCTAACTAGAAACCGAACTGTCATAAAACTAGAACTGGAGAGTATAAATTATGGCTCTGCCCACAGTATCGTTCGCAGCCGATTACATTTAAGTCGATACGCAGTTGTTTTTGTTTGCCGACAACACAGGGAGCCCAGGCTCACAACATGAAGAAAATATAAGGATTTGTATGAAACTTTATCGCTAGTACCTCTACCGAAAGTGAACTAAAAACATTTATCGCCGAAATGCGGCTTGAGGGCTCCAAGACAGTCAAGAAACAACAGATGGACAACATTTGAGGTGGTGTGTAAACTTTAATGGTTGTTTATTATCATTTTCCATCAGCTATATATACTAGCGATAAAGTTTCATACAAATCCGTATATTCATTGATCTTAAAAAAGCATTTGATACTGTAAACCATACTATACTACTTGATAAATTAGCCTTTTATGGATTTCGAGGAGTTGTCCATTCATGGTTAAAGAATTACCTTGAAAATAAATTTCAATGTGTTCAAATTGGTGATCTTCATTCTAGCTTTAAACCAATTAAATGTGGTGTACCCCAAAGTTCCATCCTTGGCCCTTTACTTTTTCCTATTTACATTAATGATATTTGTTATTCTTCAAGTTACTTATCATTTGTACTTTTTTCCGATGATACTAACATATTTTTTTAATGGTAATGATATTCCATCGATTTTCAATGCCGTTAATACTGAACTTAAGAAAGTTCTTGAATGGTTTAATGCAAACAAATTAACTCTCCACCCTGATAAGACTAAATATATATAATTTCATCTTTGTCGCAAAAAACCTAATCTTGATGATGTAAATAGTCAGATATAAGGACATAACATTGAGAGGGTCCAACAAACTAAATTCTTAGGTATTATCATTCATCAGCATTTGTCATGGACACCCCACATCAAGGTTATTACTTCTAAGATTTCAAAAACGGTAGGCATTATATCCATTATATACTCTTCAAGTTTTATACAACTCTCTTGTTTTACCATATCTTCAATACTGTACCTTAATTTGGGCTTCAACATATACATCACATTTACAACCTATCTTACTTTGTCAAAAAAAAGCTGCTCGCATTATAACTCATTCTCCTCCCCTTGCCCACTCTCAACCTCTATTTAAACAACTGAATATCCTAAGTATTTTTGAAATTTATAAATATCAAGTATGCTGTTTTGTTTTCCAACATATCAATAATCTATTACCTCAACCTATATCTTTACTCTTTAACATAAACATTAACATACACCAACACAACACTAGACAAAAACACAATCTTCATACTACTTTTCATAAATATTCATTTTCACTTAGATCACAAGGTCCAAAACTTTGGAACTCAATTCCTTTAACACTTCGTAATTCCCTGAAAACTCACAATTACAAGCATATCTTAAAGAACTATTACTTGTCTCAGAAAGTAAATATATAAAATATATCAATTACATTTAATATTACATGTCTCAATAGAGATTCCTAGTAAGTAATTCTACAACTGTTTTTCTTTTTACCTATATATACACAAAAAGGATACCAATACTTGTAAGACATTAAGTTACTCAATTTGACATACCTTATTATCGTAAAATTCTAACTACTTACCGACCCTGACACTACTGCCAAATAAGCCTCTGGCTTCGGCTATTTACTTATGAACTGTAAAGGATCGATCGAGCACTTATGCGGTGATTGGCAACTAAAGGAACAGACCCCTGGGCTCCCCTTTTTAAACCGGAACTTCGTGTTTAATGCCGACATTCGAGATATTTAATTGGCTTATTCATCACGACAAGCGAAGCTTACTTACCAAAGCTATTCCTATGAGAAAGCAATTCTTTGATTCTTGGCAGATTTGTAAATTAAACAAAACACTGAATCATGCAATGCATTGGTTAGATAAAATGTTTCGTAACTCTCTTGGAACTGAATCATTCAAATTTATTTGTTTCGTAAGAACTATGTTCATGAAAAGAATGTTCTAGTATTGTAGTGAAAAGCATGGAATAGTTATTTCGGCGCTAAAGTTACGTCACTAACATGCATAGTTGGAGTATGGTGGAAAACAATACTGTCCCATAATGATGAGTCGGTCCGCGTTCAAAAACAGGGAGTGAGTGACAGCTTCGTATTTGAGCTCTCATATCTGCTTGACAGCACAACCATGGGTCTTGCCAAAAGGATGAGTTGAATTGAATTGCTCATTATAAATAATAATGTGTCTAATAATGTGACTTTATTAAGCATTGCTATTATACATATCAGATGTAACATACACTTAGCGCATATACACATGGATAAAAGGGGGGAAATCGGAATTAACTCTTTCGGGTCCGATCGTGTGTGAGCTCAATTGGTGAAATCCTGAGTGCTAACCCAACCCTCCCCCCTCAGTTCAAGTTTGGCTAGCCCGGGGCAGTTAAATACTGCTGACCTTTTAAGCCTAGGGCTCAAACTTTCTCCACAATGCCATTCGGGTGAATTCTACGAACTGGTTGACGGTAGGTATTGCAACTTCTTTATGGTTTTCAATGAAATGTGCTCTAATTTTGGAGAAAAATGCCACTGTCAGAGAGCTTGAGGACATCATTAAGTCTGAGGACGGCTGAAAAGTACTTTGGTTTGCTTTTATTAGGCCTTGTGAGGGGATTTCACAGGGTTTTTCCGTTGTGTTTGTGCTTTCAGACACAGGAAAAAAATCTTCAATGAAATCCTTGAAATCCTGCAGTTGGCAGTCTTTTACCCCTGCTCAACCTATTAGGATGTGTTTTTGTCATTTTAAAGCAACGGCTTGAGTCCAAATCACCGCTCTTGGTTGTAGGGCTAAACGACTTATAAAAAAAAACCGACCGGAGTCCCAGAGGGGGGAACCCTTCTGAATTTGTTGTCCATTACCCAGCATGTAATTGGAGGTGGGAGCAGGTAAATGTGGTCGAGTGAAATGCAGTGACAAGAATAGCGCGGTTCACAGTCGCTTGGTGTGTTTTGTACAAACAAACCTGGTGGTTCGAAAGATTAAAGAAGGTACTGTAACGACTGAGTGCTGATTTTGTGTTTGCTCTTGATTTCAAGTGCGAATGGGAAGGATGTTTTGAGCCGATTTTCAGCTCCTTAAAATTCGTGAAAATCGAAGAAACAAAAACGAACGCCAAAACAAATGAGCTTTTCTCCATAGTGAATGAGTCAAGCGATCCCTGTTATAGCTCTGACTTTGAAGCCATTCATCCCTTCACATAATATCGCAACATCGTCTTTCCGGCATGTCTAGATGTGATGCAATTTGTTTTTCTCATATAGGTCTCAGGGGACCTATATTTACAGGCTCGGACCGGAAAAATTAAGAACTAGATTGTACTTAAATACTAACCTATTTACAAAAGTGTTTTAGAAACGCTTTGTGTTGACTCTGGGATATACACTAGTTAATCTTCTTAACTTAAGTGTTGATGGTTTAACTATGGGCATGCGTGATCTTAATGAATGGTAATTAATGTTTTTGAATTTATTACATATGCGCAGGAGTATATTACAGATGAGTGTTCCTCTTCCCACATTATATTGTCACACAACACTGTAGACAGTAGAGTTATTTTTAGCATAGAGTTTCCCGCGAGAAGAAACAAAAGCCGTCACTTTTAACCAATCAAGATGCACTGAAAAATTGTAATTAACACGGTTCAAACTGTAAAAAAATACTAAAGCGCAAGAAAACAAAAGACACGTAATCGCATACCATAACTTCGCGACTATAAATAGACACACCGTCTACTGTGTTAGGGGCCAACACAAGGGCACAGGAACACTCCTGCGTAATATACTCTACTGTGTTAGGGGCCAACACAAGGGCACAGGAACACTCCTGTGTAATATACTCCTGATATGCGTCGGTCGCTTCGATTCTTTCTAGTAAATCATGGATAGAAAAAGGTTGAGAAGAACCTCTCTTTTATAGCATCTTTTTAGGAAGCGCTACACTGTGGTAAGGTTATATTTACTGCTACCATATACTGAAATACCGTATATTAATGTAGTTAATATAAGTGATTTAAAAAGATGGTACAGTTCCTCTTGACAACAACCTTCCTTTAAAACGATATGCAAGTTTGTATCTGCATAACGACCATAGCCCCAATCGGAGGTAATGGGCAATTGATTAACAAAGAAAACCTAGCCAATCCAGAAATAGTGACAAATACAGACACGCGCTGACTGTACGATGAACGAAAAATAACTGGAATACTGCATGAGGCCAAAGGCAGTATAAAGACATTTTGAGTTCACCGTACAGTCACCAAGCGCCTGTATTTATCAATAAAACACAAACATAAAGTCTCTAACCTTTGAATATTCCAATTGAGAGCACAGCGTGACTTACCATATGGAATCCACAGGGGACAGGGTCGAGATTCGATGATTAAGTTCGAAAAGTAGACGAGACCTGTATCCTAAAGAAAGGAGTTCGAGTAAATGTCATTAAAGTGAGGTAAAAAGGGGTTTAGAAGTCAACGTGTAATCATAACACAATCTTGATGCTGTACGATGTAAAACCTGGGACTTAAGGAAACCACGACGGAGATCGATGGAGTATTTTTAAAGGCATTTCATTGACTCTTCTCAGATGGCGGGCATGTTGAGTCCCAGAAGGAGAACAACCTTTGTTTTTGTTCGTCTAACCTCGTTCTAAAACTGCTCAGGTCGAGGCTTACCTTGCAAAACCTATTGTTTCTTACCAACATGGCCACCATGTGAGAAAGGTCAATTAATTGAACTGTTTTGTATCGTCTCCTATGATGTCCCGTTCCAGTCCCTGCGCCTTCGGTCTTGAATTTCAATGAAAGACCTCTCCCTAGATTTTGAACCTATACTGTTAACAAATCACATACATTTTTCCATTGTCTGTACTCGATCGTATTGATCACAGATGACGTCATAAAATGTTCAAACTCAAGTGAAGCAACGAGCGCACCAAGTTGTTTCAGTGCACAATTTTCCATGTACATTTATGGCGTAATCCATGACCAATACTAGAGGAGTACACTGCAGTAATATTAACAATACACTTAGATCGACAAGCCGGGTAGGTCTCTGAGTTTGAGAAAAATCCAAACAGGTCAGTTCAACGGTCGTGCATGCGCCTCGTGCAAGTACCGTTGTCTGTCCTTTATTGATGATGGAAAAGAGACAATCATTATTCAGTAACGAGACATGTGCATGGGTTTTGCTGAAAAACGGGTAATTCATTCGGGAGTAATACAGTACCGCTTGAGACTTGTATTCTGATTGGACCCATTATACTGTAGCTTATGTTTTTTTACTGCTTGTTCTAAGGGTTAGGATTGTTGGGTAAGATACTGTGGCTCGTTTCAAGCGGTACTGTCCGGCTCTCATTCGGTGGTACGAGGATCAACCTACGTAGAATGCTTTTGACGCATCGACATAGGGGTTTCTGGAGGAGAAGTGTCCGTAGTACGAGTTGCGTGTACATTTCTTCTTGCGGCCATATTGCCATGTTGGTCCTACATCACGTGACTTCATGGCGCTAATGATCTAAAACAAAAAGAAATCAACATTCTAAATACAATTGTATTGTATTTAATTTTACACAAGAAAACATGTTGAAAGAACATAAAGGTAAAGGTAAAGCGACAGTCTGGTGAGACTGATAAACTTGAGGTCGATGTGGGACCTACGATTTTACATACTTATCCAAGAAGACGTAAAGGATAATCTGTAGCTCATGTCTGTAGCCAATGAAATTATGAAAAAATGAACTTCAACTCACAACATTTGGTTTTGCGACATCAAAACTGCATTTTTATGCATGTAATTACCTGTATTTTATTTAGGTACACTTAACTTCCAATCTAATCTTTACCAAGATAGCAAAAGTATCTGGAGACAAAATTGTCTGTGAAAGATTTTATATATTATAAAACCGACGGCATGTTGAAATCACTTATTAATGGCAGATGGCAATATGTGAAAATGTAAAACCTGACAAAAAGAGCTGTACAATTATACGAACAAACTTATAAGTACAAAAGGAGGTATGTTACGGTACTGCGCATGTGTGACAAACTGATGATTTGTGATTACGGTCTAGCCCGGACATAAATTCTCAGAGCGGTGAGATAGCCATTTTGAAATGGACTTCCATCTGTGTTCTTATGAACTAAACCTAGCGCCCTGGCTAATTATATTTTTTTACGAAGAGACTAGAGGCCATAGACAAAGGATTCCGGAATAAAAATTGATTTGATTTATTTGTCATGGTGTATTGGCCGTTCAAAGTTGCCCCAGAACGTGTCTTGGGTTGCCTGTGGACCAAAATCAAGCGCGCTAGAGCGCTTTACAAAATTGGCACTGGATCTAGTTTGACGTCATCAACAGAACACGCTCGATGCGCTATTGCATGAAAGGCCTTGCCGAATATAGCTCTCCAAAACGTTTAGCGCGATATTATCATCGTTCTCGGTTATCTATTCAATTATTTTGCAAATAAGCCAACGTTTTAAAGCTTCGAAGAGACGAGTTCTGCTGATGGCGTAACGTTTTATTCTCGTCCCAGTTCCCGAAGGTGCGCGGAAATTATTCTACATTTGGAAGTTTAGTCGCTACCTTTTAAGGTCTAAGCTTTATAAAAAAAGCATAATTGGCCAGGGCTTATATGCACTTTAAATAGGTTTTAGTTATTTGTTTTTAAAAAGTCTTCGTTGCGAACTGCAATACAACTAAAACAGAAAGCATAAGTGCTGCTTCCCGGCAGGGAAGACCGCCACTGAGTACTCCGAATACAGCGGCCGAAAAACGCAATAAATCAGAAGCTTTTTGGCGTTCCCATCAGAAGCAAAGAGGTTTTGGATGTAGAGTTCACGAAACACAAGGCAACCTTTTCAAGTCAAAATGATATGGCATTCATATCAGCGATACGATACCGACTTGCTGCTCAGTTCTCGCTCTTGAGCTGCAGCGAGCAAAACCGTGCAGCCGGTTTACATGTACTTTTCGTTTAGACCCAATTTTTCGTGAACAATCTCAGCTATCCTATGATGTAAAATAAAATGAAAACGAAAATATTGATAAACGGTTATTTTGAGTGTTGTAATCTTAACACGGAAGCAGTTTGCGACTTCACTTTGGTAAAATTCGGACTTGTTATGACTCGAACCACAGCAAACGTGTACAAGCAAGTAATAAAATATAGATACCATTCTTTACTGCTGTTTATCTTGGATGTAGGAAGAACAAAATCCTTGTAAATCTCGCCATATCAGGCTAGACTGTGCAAAACTACGATCTGTGAATCACGGCTATCACCCGATAAAGTGTAGCGTTTCCGGCAATTTATTTTGATCGATTCTCATTGGATTTTACACAATACGGCTGTCAATTCAATGTCTGGACACTGTAACATGCGCAGTACCGTGACACAGCGCCTTTAAGTGTTCCTTACTTTATAAGCAAATTACCAAATGTTAATGCAGAATTTGTCAGTCTCATAATAAATAATTATAAGCGGCTTGTTTTCATTCTGTTGAATGTTGTGTTCAGTTCACTCGTTTCCAAAAATGTCCTTGTACTTGTACCACGAATTTAGTAGCTTTTTGTAGCCGTGCTTTTCTTCCTGTTTTTACAAGCTTTTTTCTTTGAAGGCAGTCATTTAAGCTTCTGTGCGTGAATACTACACGAATTAAATCAGCAAATCCAGAAAGCCCCAGTTTTTTTTTCGATCAAAATTACAATTTTTTGCTGCAGAGTGCAGTTGTTGTTATCGATTCCTCGGACAGTCGAGCGCCAAAACGTGAAAATTCATTTCTCGTGAAAAACGAAAAAGAAGAAAGATAATTCTTTACGTTCTTTGACCACTGTTAATTTTGTGAATATACTGGTTTGGAATTTTAACATGATTTTGTCTCTGTTCGCGATAATAAAAATAAACAAAATATTTACGCGCGGGCTTCCTGTACATCGTTGAATACAGCTTTTCAAACCATTGAATTCCACAAAATTTCAACCCTTGGTTAGCCAATCAGCGCGCAAGTTTGCGTCGTGCTATGAGATTCTATTTTATATACTAACATCTACTAGTTCATAGTTAAGTCGGTTATCTATGATGTGTCGCGGTCAATATCCAGCTGAATTATCCAAACATCCAATGTCTTGTAGAATAAACCAATACATTATATAACATCCCAGGAACATTATAAAGATTAAAAAAATGTTTATTTGTTATAACAGGCTGAGTACACTACATTAACTGTTTTGGACACACTAAACTCGACTCACGGTTTATTTTTAAATTATACAATTTATGAGTTTAGTCCTGAAATCATAGACTACAAATAAAAGACTGGAACAGTAGATATCTCGAATCAGTTCTGTCACTTCCCGACTGTTCCGTTGCAGCAATCGTTGGAAATGTTTGAACAAACTAATCCAACCAAATCATTGCGATAAAACGTAAACAATGAACCTTTCACACAGCTATTATTTGAAAGTTTTACCAGGAGAATCATGTTCAACAATGCTTTGGTTAACAATGTCAACGGTTAGTTGGTTAGTTAGTTAGTTAGTTACTCGTTCCTCGGTAACTAAGCGATTTTGATTTTCTCGGGCTGTGCCTTTAGGAATCAAAATCTCTTAGTCACCGAGGAACGAGTAACTAACCCTTACTTAAAACGAGACATCGAAACAACCGTGTACCTGTACGTCCTTCTCGCGTTCGGTAGATTTATAAACCAACTCTCTGTCAATACTTTAATTACTCCTCCATCTCCTCCTTCATTCATTTGAAATAGTCCCTGATTGGACAAATATGATGTTTATAAGGACTTAGGTAAGTCCGTGGTGTAAGCTTACCTTATCCTCAGTCAACTCATTAGCAGATCTCAGTAGATGTACACTCTTATCAACAGCAGCAACTGCCACACGTGATCCAGGAGCAGCTGTCAGCGTAATACTAACTGGCTGACCAGGTTTACGAACATCATCATCAAATCGCACGGAGACCTGGTGAGAAAATACCGCGAAAATGAAATACCATTAAAGGCGTCGTCTCAACTCCCCATTTCTGACGCGAAAACGGCCGCCAAGCTCAAATTTAGTTTTATATTTTGAGCTCCTCAGTTCCAATGAGTATGATTCGAAGACATACGTACAGCAATCAACAGATCCTGAATACCTTAATTTGTTTAATTCAGAATTGTATTACAGGAAAGGAAACTGATAGCTTGTAAGGTGCGCAAAGGACACTGGATAAGACGGCCCTTTAATATAAAATAAGTTACATGACCCAACATTCCACCGTACGTGACCTTTTTACCTTTGCATCGCTGTTAGATTTCTGCACTTTTATGCCGAGATCGGGTATTTAAAAAAATAACTATGCTCTCAACAACGTTTGATTTGCTGTGAGCCGCCTGGCTTCACAGGTACGAGGCTACTGCGATTGGCATATAAACTCTATTATTATTATTATTTGTCCATTAAAATCTCGAGGACTAGGCGGGGCTACCATTGAGTCTGTGATCGGTGTTCAAAACATTTGTCTCGCGGGATGGTCCCTCATGTTGGATGGTTGGTTGGTTGGCTAGTTAGTTAGTCGGTTATTAGGAACAAGAGCCCATCTGGGCTTTCACTCGGGCCACTATATATACATCGGGTACAGGTATATTGCTAGTTATGAAGTTGCTAGTTGCGAGTTGTATTTTTAAATGTAGGGTTATGAGGGTTAGGATTTGGATTAGTGGTGATGTATTTCTAAAACCCAAAATTAATGACTAGCTCTAAACACCCTAAATTAGTTAGCCACCCGTTGTTAACGGTTAGGGTATTTTTAAATGTAGGGTTACGATTTGCATTAATTCATAGGGAGAACGGAGAAGCATGTGGTGTTTAGTGATCTAGCCCTAAAAAACTCATATTAGTGACTACATGTAGCTCTAAACACCATAAATTCAGTGAGCTAAATGAATGAGCTGACGGTTAGGGTATTTTTAAATGTAAAAATACAACTCGCAACTTTATGACTAGCATATTTACCACTAGATTATCTTTGAGCATGTACAGCCTGTGCAGATTACTCACATTGTAATCATACACAATAATCCACAATAAAAGACCAAAGAGATAAATATTGCTTGGCTCATCATAATTATGTGCTGAGTGTGTATTCTGGCTTCGTGTTGGCGAATGACAGTGTTGCTCTCACAGTTCTGGAGTTCACATGTCTTCAGACTTCGATAGAGGAGAATAACCCATAACTGCTCAACCACAGTATATAGATTTGCTAGTAAATCGCTATATTTCGCTATAAATCAGCTACCTATTCAGTATATCTGTATAGTATAACGTACACAGGTCTCGATACGAGATTGGTAAACCAGCCAAAAACACGGACAAAACTATTTTAGTGTTGGCCTACCGATCACGGTGTTTGCGCTGGTATGTATTATGACCGACAAAACGTACCGCAAACAAGAATAGCGTCCGCAGAATCTCAAGATGGCGACTGGACTGGAGAGAAATCTATTAGCGCCACGAGGTGCGCGCATACAATTAATGCATAATTTAATGCAGAAATTTTGCTGCACAGAACAAAAAAAAAGAGAGCCCGTCTGGGCTTTCACTCGGGCCACTATGTAGCGAACTTACTGTGACGTCACACAGGCCAGTCACGCCACATTTGTTGTATTCTGTGGTTGACAGAAGCGAAGCGTGAACGCAGTTAGTTGCTTATAAAATATCACAGGCCGGTGCTTATTCATCGCCAAATTACTTTATTTTTCTTCCAAAATGCAAGTAAGCCCTTTCATCGAAGCTTATATGCTTTTAACTTATGAGTATTATAAAAGAATTAGGATATGGAAGCAGAATTGAGACTTTAGATGTATTTCGTGAGGCACAAATCGCTAGATGCCATACAAGTCATACAAACACGCGTTTTTTTTGCTAACACATTATATATGCAAATATATATGCAAATATATAAATGACGTCAGTGTTTACAAACAGTAAGAATCGCAATATACATCAATGCAGCCATTTATTTTGCCACTTGGTTGTGCAAGGCAGGTTGTTTCCTTTGATATTTTGCGTTCCAGGATTTTTATTTTTTAGTTTGGACTACCCTTCTTCAGATTTCTGATGGTGTGTTCCCAATGAGATTGAAGATGAAATAGACTTTCATTTGAAATCCTCTTAGTAATAACCAAAGGGAAGAATTATTAGCTCAATTCAGCAGTCTTTAGGAGTGGCCGGTAGCGCGGTGACTTTCATTCTCTGCTCCCCTAGTATATATGAAATTTAATATTTTCCTCGTATGTAAATTAAGAAGTTGGCCTTTAATTTTACTGTAAACACTACTTATTCATGTAACACACGTTTACAATTTAGTCTGCTGTTTTATACTGCAGGTTCCGAGTACTAATAGATGCTTGTCTCAAATGTATGTTTATATCTGGTACCATATTATAAAGTTGTATCCTGTCCAACCTGCAAGTGATGGAGCAATCACTATATTTCTCTACTGTTCTTTCTACCCTGCGGCTCTTTATCGCAGCTCGCTGCCTCGCGGCTCTTTCTCCGCGGCTGTTCTCTCTGGAAGTCATGTTAATTGTATTCGTGGTCAATTTGTGTTCCTCTGTGTAACTTTATCTGTTGTTCTTGCTATACATGATGAGCCATTACGAGTCCATATTGGTATTTGTTGGATTAAAGATTATTAACTGAAATGCCTGTTGGTTATCTCTCATTAAAAGCTTTACCCTCATTCCCAAAACTTCAGTCTGCTCATTATATTACAGAACTATAAAGGGAACTGCTGGAAGCCTTTAATTTCGCGAACCAAAACCTCGGCCGTGAGAGGATTCTTGTGTAACTTTACCTTGAGAGTTGAATATTGATTGGCTTATCATAATTCTGTAAGCGTGTATAATTTCTGGCTTCGTGTTGGCGAGTGACAGTGTTGCTCTCACAGTTCGTGAGTATAAATGTCTTCAGACGTCGACAGAGGAGAGTAACCCATAACTGCTCATAAATCAGCTATTCAGTATACCTATATAGTATAACGTACAAAGGTCTCGATACGAGATCGGTAAACAAGCCAAAAACACGGTCAAAACTGGTGTTTGCCACGCTTGGCACAAATGACCCTAAAATATATCAGTTTCCAACATAGAAGATTGAATTTTTGTGGGATGATGAAGACCGACGACCTAAACAAAATCCGATGATTTGATCTACCGTAGACATCTTGATGACGTCACAGTTACGTCATGTATCCATTTATAATAGGTTTCTCGATGTTTTCAATTACCTTCAACATCAGTAAATTTTATATTTTCGATTTCCCATCATGTCGTCAACAAAGAAACCGAAAACCCGAGTTCGATTGGTGAAGAGGGAGAAAAGTTATTAAATTTTGAATTTTGGCAATTTTCCCGCCAACATTTGGCGGGAAATATTCAATACAGAACCATTTACAAAATAACTTCTTCAGTCATCTTTTAGAGTTTAAAATATTTGTTTACGACAATCTGGCAATCAAAAGAGTAAATCGGTACCCACAACCGTATGTTTTTAGAATTTTCGATTTTTGAGAGGAAATACTTTAAAATTCCCAGTGAAAAAGAGGAAACGTCATCATGACGTCATATATTTTTGAAAACGTCTTTTAAAAATAACTATTCAAGTATTGTTCGGGTTTTAAAGGGGAACTGTACTTACTGTACACTGAATAGCCGCAATATGGTCTTTTTATGTTTATTACTCGGGCTGCCTGTGGCAGCACCGAGTCTTAAAATGCAAGTCGTTATTATTTTTTTATTTTTTATTTCATGTCAGACGGCTTCTGCGCATGCGTTAAAGGTCAAATTCGAACCAATCAGATTGCACTGTGCTGGTCACGCAAACAAAGGTTAGATTTCCTCAGACTAGGCGAGACAAGGAGATATCAATTTCAAATAGTCATTGTCAGAAATCTATTCCATCGTGGGCAATTATGCAATATAACCTAAATTTGGGTCAGGTCCATGTTTTACGACAGAATAACCAGAGTCTTTCTACTGGATTCGGAGAGCTCGAGACATTATACAAGTCTGCTAATATGGGGAAAACTGAAACAAAAAATGAACTTTTACGGCAGAAACCCTCATATTTGAGCCAAGCGGAATATTTACATGATCCGCTAAGATTTTTACAAATCTAATTAGTTAAGCAGATGTACGCAGTGTATGCCAACTGAAATGCTGTGCTCGTTTTCTGGTTACGGCTCAGTGGGGCAACTACACGAACAAGAAGCATGAACTGCCAGCAAAGAGAGAGGAATTGATCGGAGACGTTAAATTACGTTACTGTGAAGAGGATCGAAATTCAAGTTCTTTGAGACTGTCTTCTGCCGTGACTCGTGAGAGAAATTGGAAAAGATCTAGCTGTTTCATTCAGACACTGGCAAATTTATTGAAAGCTACGGGCTTACTTTATGAGAATATTATTCATTGTGGAATAAAAGGAAACAGGTTAGCTGAAAGTTAAGTTCGAGGTAGGCTTCGACTTTCATTCCGATTCAGTGCATATGTGCACGAAGGCGGAATGCTTTCAACAACACTAACAAAAGAACCAAAACGAAAGATTCAGTTACGTAAGTACTGTAAGTAAACTCTTTTAGATTTGAATACATTTCCTCTCAGTTTGTCTGTTAATGTACTTTTTCTTCTAATTATCGCTTTATTTAACATCTCTGTGATTTAGAGTATGCGTACCTCAGAATAAATTATTTGAAAGGTCAACTGAACTCTTGTGTCGATAAGCCCAAATGTTTTGTAAAACAGTCTGTGAATTTGAGAAGCGGACTTAGAAGAGCTTTCTAATTAGGAATTACATGTTTTTCTTGCTATGAAATTTATGTTTCATTTCACATTTATTCATACAGTTTTAGCCGGACATTTCCCCGAGTTTTTGATCTATTTTCAATCAAATTGAAATGAAAGTGTATTTCATCTTCAAATTATCTCATGTGGCCCGAGTGAAAGGCCAGATGGGCTCTTTTCTACTTGCAACACACAGTCGCTAAACTGTACGAAATCTCCAAGAATAAATCCCTAATGTCCAACCTAACGGAAAAAACTGAAAGAGGAAATCCTTGTGAGAAATCGACGTACATATGAAGCTATATAAGTTATCATCGACTATATGGGAGTCAAACATCGAGCTGCTATGAAACCGCTTTTGACAGTTTGTTTACGCACTTTCATGACAAACGAACGTTTCTACTTTCGACACAACGGTCGCTAAACTGTACGAAATCTCCAAGGATATATCCCTAATGTCCAAACTAAAGGGAAAAACTGAAAGAGGAAATCATTGTGACCAATCGACATAAATATGAAGCTCCAGAAGTAATTATTGAATACATGAGAACCCATAGAGAAAACCGATAATAATGAACACGGTATTAGTTTCACGGACATTTGTGGCGTAACTGAACTCGCACTACAGCATAGCTTGAAATACTGTACGAAAATTCCCGTTTAAAAATTTCCTGATGCCGAAAGGACCGTAGCATTTAAACAAGATATCCTTCTGACCAATCGACATTCATATTAAGCTGTGAAAGTATGTTTCCATTCCATAACAGCCGATAGTGCAAACTAGTAAACTGCCACTAGTAAATTGACCTTGCGTACTTCCGCGAGTACTGAACTTTCTAGCGTCAAATGCATGTGTTACGTTTCCAAACGTTAGGACAAGAAATCTTCCATAGAATGTTCTATTTTTTTACAGCTGAGAACTGTATTATTAAACATAAGAAATAAAACAATGGTGCCATTTGAAGAATTATATCATGTCAAAAGTGCAAACGCAGAAATATATATCTACGGACGCGAGCAGCTCGATCGTTTCACTTTGGTCAAACTCGGACTGTTTACGACTGGAACCTGCAGTTTTATCGGACCTGCAGACTAAATTGTAAACGTGTGGCCGTGTTCAGGCTAGTAAATCTAGCTAGCTAACCACAGGAGGTAGCGAGCTTCTTTAGTCTGAACAGTTTTTCTGCTCTGGTGATTAGCTAGCTAGTGGTCGGTGGAATACTTTGAAGTTCCAAGCTACCTAGCGAGGTAGCTTGAATAGAATCTAGCGCGCTAAAAGCCCATCGATGACAGATTTTAGTTATTTTAAGGTTTTGAAATGTACACAAATGTCAAGTCAGTGTTATCATCCGATCTAGCCGACTTCTAGCTCTCGCTACGACCACGTTCACTACTCGCTCCAAGGTAATTTCTCTTACCACGACAACTACCGGGTGTATTGTACGTCAATTGAGCCATCATGGATAACGAGGATCGCCAAACACCAGTCAGTAGCAGTTTTTCGCACAGTTTTAAAATTTTGGTTGAAATTTCAATTGAGCACTTTGGCGGTCAATTATTTGCGATTACGAAACACTTGCGCCAAGGGCAGTTATAGACCAAATTTCTATCTTCTAGAGAGGGTCTGAATGGGGGGGGTCTACATGTCAGTTGTCAGTTAAAATTTTGGCCATTTGTCAGTTGTCAGTTAGCCCTAGTTAATCATTACTAGAGAAAATTTACAATGTTTGACCCACAAAAACCAAATTTGTCAGTTGTCAGTTATTTTTCGGTTGTCAGTTGTCAGTAACCCCATTCATGCCCTCTTTAGAGATAGAAACACACCAGAAGAGGGAAAAACAAAAGTACAACCTACTAAGTTACTAGGTCTGAACAGTACTAATTTATTAACTAGCTGCGAGTTGCTGACAGATATCTCAAGACTCTAGCTAGCTGCACGATAGTAGTCTGAACATACATACACACATGAATAAGTAGTGTTTTCAATAAAAGATCAACTACTTTAATTTACATACGAGAAAACAAAAATATTAAATTACATACATGTATATATATATATACTAGGGGAGCAGAGAATGAAAGTCACCGCGCTACCGGCCACTCCTAAAGACTGCTAATAATTCTTCCCTTTGGTTATTACTAAGAGGATTTCAAATGAAAGTGTATTTCATCTTCAATTTCATGTGGCCCGAGTGAAAGCCCAGATGGGCTCTTGTTCAATTTAGAAAGCATGACTGATGTCAGACCCATGACGTCAGAAAATATGACGTCACAGGAAACTTCAGTTCTTAATAACTCAGCAAATATTTATCGTAGAGCCTTTAAAATTGCGGCAATCAAAAACACATATTTATGTTGTTGTGATAACATGCTTTATTTCAAACGTATAGGTAACGCATAATTTGACCTTAAAAGGAGTCGTTCGTTATGACGTCACACCAACGTCAATATACAAACGTGTTTGATCCTAAAGACGTTATTTCATTTTATTATTAACATACGAAAATTTCGTTAAATTTGACAGCGAATTAAACAAGATGTGCTGGTTTATATATTTTTGGCTCGCTTTTAGTGATCGATTTTGAGGTAACTTATGTCAGGCGTGTGCGCTGGTATGTATAATGACCGAGAGTAAAATGAAACCTACGAAACGTACCTCAAACAAGAATAGCGTCCGCAGAATATCAAGTTGGGACCCTCAAGTTGGCGACTGGACTGGAGAGAAATCTATTAGCGCCACGAGGTGCGCACAGACAATTAATGCATAATTTAACGCATGCGCAGAAATTTTGTTGCACGGAACAAAAAATTACGGCCTGCACATTTAGACTCGGGCGGCCAAAGGCCTGGCCCGAGTAATAACGGCCTGCACATTTAGACTCGTGCCTGCCACAGGCTGCCCGAGTAATTAGGAATTTTATATTTAATTAGGAATTTTTAATTATGAATTATTGGAAGTATTTTTTTTTCTGTTATATATATAACATTTGTAACTTTGTCTAGTATCTATATATTTCGATTATTTATATTTATACGATGAATGTAAGGTTAAGTTGTAATGCGCATTTGAGTATTCTATAGGAAATGCGCAATATAGGTGATAAATATTATTTAGTTAGTAAAACCTTTTTACACACAACCCCACAAGCGACAACGCTTAAAGTGCATATGAGCACTGGCTAATTATATTTCTTACGAAGTGACTAGAGGCCATAGCCAAATGATTCTGGAATACAAAGTTGATTTGATTTATTTGTCGTGGTGTATTGGCCGTTCAAAGTTGCCCAAAAACGTGTCTTGGGTTGCCTGTGGACCGAAATCAAGCGCGCGAGAGCGCTTTACAAAATTGGCAGTCTAATTTGACGTCTCACGAGAACACGTTCGATCCGCCATTGCATGAAAGGATTCTCCAAGTAAACCTCTACGAAACGTTTATCGCGATATTATCATCTTTCTCAGTTATCTGTTCATATATTTTGCAAATATGGCAACGCTTTATACCCGCGAAGAGACGAGTTCTGTTGATGACGTCACATTTTATTCTCGTCCCAGTCTAGGCCAAGCCACAAGATGCCACAACTTTCCTCAAAAGTTGCCGGAAAAAAACCTCAAAAGTTGCCCATTTTTGGCAAAAGTTGCCAACAAGTTGCTCATATTTCAAAAAGTTGCTTAAAAGATGCTCCAAATTTAAGTAATAAAATTTGGACGAAAATGTAAAAATCAACCAAATTTGCTAATTCTATTAAAAACTACCCTGGAGAGTCCCCTGGAGATATTATTTTACTTTACTGTTGGCATATATATAAATCAATAATTCAGCATCAGTTCTTTATTACCACAATATCGAGATACCAGTTCCAATGTCAGTTATATAGTACCCTGTAATGAAAGGTTTGAAAACAGCTTCACGATAACTATGAAATAACCTGCTCAAAAAGGACTTCCGTTAAAAAGTAGTAGCATCCTCATGTTTTGATACAGGAACTGCTTCCAACAAAACGTCCAGTAAATATGTAAATGTGGGTTTGATAACGATCTCAAAACAATAAA
The DNA here is from genome assembly GCA_030867875.1 of Actinernus sp. WN-2022. NCBI lineage: Eukaryota > Metazoa > Cnidaria > Anthozoa > Actiniaria > Actinernidae > Actinernus > Actinernus sp. WN-2022. The sequence continues at coordinate 42,913,132 of JAOWCC010000019.1, forward strand.
TCCATAAACAATAACAGTATTTACAGCCACTGCACTTTTGGAAAAATACAAAAATGCTCAAAACATTTGATGAAATAGCTGAGCCTGCCTGTGACAAGTCATGAATGCTTTACCACTTAAGTACAATTTGCATCAAAAGCCAGTCTAAGTACCTGTGCAATGTATACATTGCTACTTTGTATAGCAGTCACTAAGTCTGATTTTAGTTGATCAGCTTCTTTCTTTGATTCCCATTGTAGCATTCCCTGCTAGCAGAGGTCTCTCTCTGTCTTGGTAAAATGGAAGGCGAGGGAGAGACCTCTGCCGACATCCGACGCTTGCCGTCCACATTCATGGACGAGTCAAACCTGTTTCGAAAACACGTTTTACCAGAAATAGCTGTACGCGTCAGTTTTTTTTTTACAGTTGTTTCGTGCACTGATAAGTACACGTGAGATCGCGTCACTTGTTGCCAAGGAAACTTCACACATGCGCGACAGAGAAAGCGTCGGATGTCGGCAGAGGTCTCTCCCTCGCCTTCCATTTTACCAAGACAGAGAGAGACCTCTGCTAGCAGGGAAATTGTAGCACAACATTACCGACACTTCTACGGTTTCCTCTAAGGCAGATTGCTGTTGATTTGTGAAGGAGCTCTTCATTATACTAAACACCCGTTCCGCAGAAGCTGAGCTTGGCTGTACAAGTAGGATCTTCTTAACTACAGATGACCAGTTAGGGAGATTAGCACTATTCCTTGCCCACCATTGCACCTTTTCCTCCTCTGTTGCCACTTGAGTTCCATCTGCAGAAGCCAGATAATGGGGAAGTTCCAGCGAAAGTCCAGCAATCACTGCGTCATCGTCAAGGAAACTGAAATTCCTCAACTCTGCCAAGGAGGCAACAGTGGGGCGAAGCTGCTGCACCTGGACTGGACAGCATAGACGGGCACTTCTAAAAGCTCGCACTAAATTGTGAAACTCGTTACTGAATTTCCGTTGAAAAAACCTTAATCCTGGTGTTATGCAGGCCTTTGCCTTGTCCACAAGCTGATTGAACACTGCTACATTTCCAGCGGCAAGGCGGCGAGCCAGTGCCTCTGTGTTCGGGTATGAGTCTATTGCCACAGCATGAGATACAGCTGCTAACCGTTCATAGCAGCTAAATGTCAGCGGTCCATCCCCTTCCAGGTAGTAAGTGGCTGATACGAAATGAACACCCCCATCGATCAAAGCTGCTAGCTCAAGTTCCAAATCTGCAGCATCATCTATGCTGTCAAATATATCAACAAGGTGCTGCCTTGTGGCAGGAGCAAGATGGTCGTTTTCCCTTAAGAAGGGCTCAACATCTGCAAAGTATTCTGCAACTTGCTTCAAAACTTCCCATCTGCTCCACCATCTAGTTGGGCTGTGTGAACGCATCGATTTTCCAGTTCTAGTTTTCCATGCAAGGGCTACAGCGGGACTGTGAGAGAACATGCTCACCCAGTAATGGGCAAATGTGTCCAAGACACGAAACTCAAAGTGTTTCCCGACATTATCTATTGTGTGGGAAAAGCATGTAACATCGAGTAACTGAGGAAAATAAAACTTCACTTGTCGCAATGCAGCTTGGTTTACAGCAGCACCATCTTTCATAGCAGCAAGCAGAGCACCAGGACGAATGGAGAAATCAACTGCCAATGACTGAATCAATCAATCAATCAATCAATGACCTTTATTTATCCACGATAAAGTTTAAAGCTTGGAGCTTGTGGGGTCGTGACTTAACATAAATGTAATTAATTAACGAGCTAAAATAAGTAATTTGTAAAACTAAGATACTAATACTTATATTAAATAATGCTAGTATATAACAATAACAACTGGAATTATAATAATAGTAATTGATACCAATAAATAGAGCTGATGGTGCTAAATCTAAGCCTAAAACCTAAAATCTTAAATATCTCTATCTCTATTTTCTATTAGTTTGCACAGATATATCCGTAAAGTCAAGATTTCTTATCAGATCATATTTAGAGGCGGTTTCGGTGAAGGCTAAAATAGTTACGTCGGAATCAGGCACTGGGCTAATTCATTTGCCTTTAAGCTTGTAGCCAAAACTTGAAGCCTAACTAACCGCTGCTGCACATTCCACAGGGCATCCACAAAGCGTACAACAATGGCAAGAGCCTCCCCCAGACTGGTACTGCCATCGAAAATCACAGAACATGCCTCAGCCACAGAGAGTTCAGTTCGTAAGGTTTCCTTCTCTTTTTCAAGCACAGATGATATTATCTCTCTGAGATGACTTGAAGAAGTAAGCCTATGCCCATATTTCTCCAGAAATGATCGTAAGCTGTCAACTTTTGACAGAGGGATTCCAGCAGATAGAAAACATTGAACCAGATCAAACCGATAAACTCGCATGTCGTGTGGCAATGTTTCACCTTTAGCATTATTCTTTGCATCATTGTTCTTAAAAAAAATGCAAGAGTGACTTGTCATTTTTCTTGCTCAGCTCAAGATCTTTCTTAGCCTGAACGTGCTTTGAAGAGCTAATATGTTTCTTGACTGTGCTTTTCCTTTTGCTCAGTGACTCTTTACATGCATCACATAGAAGAAGGCCCTTCACAACAGTAAAATGTTCATTCTTGTGCTCTTGAACTCTCTGCCATGCACTCGTTTTAGGGCCATGTGCTCCACGTGTTACTCGTTTTCCCCCAACCAAAGCAGGGTTGCTTTGGACTTTACGTTCTCTTGCAATCGAAGCCTTCTTTGGACAACTAAGATTTGCATCAGACCTTTTAGCCTTTGCAATCGGTTCCTCGTCATCAACATCTGAATTGTCAGGAGAAGAAGCATCAGAATCGTCAGAGTTGGAATCAATTGATTCAGTGTTGTCCGCCATCTTGAATTCAGACGCTATTTTGTGTTGCCTTGCCACTGACCACTGAATATTGATTGCCTGCTCAGAAAACTAGTCCGGTAGTGTCATTTCATGGATATAGGATCAAATAATCTATTTTTCAGTGAGACCTGCAAACTGATTTTTAATAAAACATATTTACGGTAATTAATTTGCCAAATACATAATTTTTCACAACAGAATATTAGAAAAACACGTCAAGCTGCTTTTTAAACAAGAAGTTGCTCGAAATTAAAAAAGTTGCCCAAAATAATAAAAGTTGCCCCAAATACCAAAAGTTGCCGAAAAGTTGCCGGGCATCTTGTGGCTAGGCCTACCCCGAACATGCGCGGAAATTAAGTCTAAATTTTGAAGTTTAGCTGCTAAAAATATTGAAAACAAATTTATTTTCGGTATTTTTTCCCCACATTTTAAAGTCTAAGCTTTTCAAAAAAGCAATAACTTGTCAGGGCTTATATGCACTTTAAACACTTATCTATCGTGTATAAATAAATATCGTTGATTGATTACGTCTACTACCATACTATTTCGTTTAACATTCACTTTTCGAGTGTTCTTCCAGTACTGTTAGATCATCTTTAATCCCTCTCCTACCTTCTATTCTATCTAACCTACCTGGTTTTCCAACTTGTCTTCTACGTCCACTACCATGCTGTCTCGTTTAACATTCACTTTACGAGTGTTCTTCCAGTACTGATAGATCATCTTTAATCCCTCTCCTACCTTCTCTTCCATCTAACCTACCTGGTTTTCCAACTTGTCCTCTACGTCCACTACCATGCTGTCTGCAACCGTTTCACCATCTGTCCTCACATAGTAGACGAGCACACGACACGAGGGGACCATAGACTGAGTTACCTTGAACTTGATAAACCCATCAGCGATATACAGCTTATTACCAGTGGGAGAAGTCGGTTTGTATGTAAAACTACGCAACGTTGGATTTGAATGGAAAACAGCACCAGCAGCAATAGCGTCATCGTCTGTGGTTGGGAGTACCGATGTATTAGAAGTAGGTGGCTTCGTTGCAGCAGATCCACTTGCCGTGGTTGGGACCTCAGGTGTGGCTGGAGTAGGTGGGATCACCTCAGTTGTAGGCTGTGGGGTAGAGTTAGTTGTGGCAGCGGGTTTAACAACACTTGGGTCAATCGTGAACTTGAGTGTTTTCCTCCCGGAGTGAGCAAGGCTTCCACTACACATGACCTAAAACATAACAACTATGATTACGCAAACATCAAACCGAAGTAAAACGATTGTTGCTGTAGTTTGGACACAATTTTAACTCGGTGAGGGTTTTTCTCCAAGTTCTCTAGTTTTCTCCCTCTTCGCAAATAATAGACATAAAATCCGCCATTTTGAAAATGGGACAAACTTGACCTAATTTAAAGCAAATGTGTTGGAAAGTATCGACTTTTGCCCCCCCCCTGAATGCGAACCACAACTTCATTAATATCAATTTCGTTAAGTACTACAGTCCATATACAAATCTCTCTCCGTTGAAATCGAGACCAGAGCTTTTATGGAGTTGAGAATTTGAGATTACTGAGTATGATTTTTAGACTGATTAATGGCAGAGCAAGTATCTACTTGAGGAAAGTTTGACCATCCGATGAATTTACATTGTCCTTACATTTGCTGTAATTCTCTTCAAGTTGCCCTATTTTCAGTTGCGGATTTTACCGCGAAAAAGTCTATGAAGAATACTCACAAAGTAATGGAATTCGCTGATGTGCTCTGGTACCCTTAAGATGTATTGGAAGTTTATTCGGGCTTTAGCGCCAACCTGAGAGAGACAGAATGAATTAGGACAAGAGGAAACTAAGGACCTGTTTACATGAAGAGAGATTGACCCTAGAACTAGGACCAACAGAATGCTATAGGGTCAACCTCTCTACATGTAGACAGGGCCTAAGTGGAACAGTTAACTAGGCAAGGTCAATTAATTCTCGTCATCTTGTTGGTATTACGTAATATCATTATACGTAAGTAGGTAAGTGACTTTCTTTAATTGTCATTGTATTTAGCTTTGCGGCTAATTGTGGACACTAGTCCTACGATTTTTCGTCCTTATCCGAGAAGACGTGAAGGTCTAACCGTTTACTGTATTACGTAAAGCAGCACCTTCTACTCAGTTATTTTAAGACCCTGAGTGTTGGTCCGGCCGGGGCTTGAACCCGCGACCTTCCGCTTGAGAGTCCGGCGCTGAATCACTGAGCTAACCGGAAGGCGGTATGACTTCGCGTTTTCACATACAAACAGAGGTTAAAGTATTTTATTTGAGCCCTAGCCAGAAATAGCTGATTTGGGTGTAGTAAAGTGTTTTCAATCTTGTCAACCATATTGGGCGATCCTTGAAATGGTGTCATTTAAGGAATATTATGGAATATTATGCTAATACGTTGAACATGAATTGAGTCATAACTCGTTGAATTTGTTTATTTCTCAGTTGTTTTTCAGGGGTCAGACATCTTTTAATTAGTGGAGCTGGCAAAAACAGAGCAAAATAAACTAGAATTGGCTTATGACTTAATGACGTCATTGATTCCTTGATAAACGAAAATGTCAGGCGTTAATAATTCTTTTTTCCTATATCGGTCATTTTGTTTTCCAATTTGAGCATTGAATCGCATAGCCAAAGTTGAATCGCACGGTGCATTTGCGAAATCAGACGCTGATTGGATGAGACGGAGTGGTGATTCAGAGTGGAATCACCACTGCAGACTACGCGCGCTATTTATAACTTAGCCAAATATCAACAAAATCTTCAAGTAATTCATCGGACTATGCGATTCAAGGAAAAAGCGACGTGATATCGGTTTTTCCGTGCAATTTAACGTAGAATTACCTCGCCAGGCATGTGATTTTCCTATGTTATCGGGTAAATACTACAATGAGACAAGACGTCACCCATGTACACATACACGCTGCACCATTGCACGCTACAATTCAGGCAATTGCTTGGTAAAGGGGTTGATCCACGCTGCACCTTTCCTACAAGATTGCACGCAATAATTGCAATGTCACTGAAATGTTGCGCGCAATGTTGCATCGTGTTTCCGTAGCTTTATACACTCATGACAAGTGTAGCCTTACCCGCAATGCTGCTGGTAATTTTCTAAGTGCCAAGAAGCTCGCACTTTTTGAGTACCACGCTTTGCAGTGGATACCCGCTGTAGAGTACCAGTTTCGTAGGCCATAGCTCTTGTGAAATTTGGAGCCTGATTTGTGGCGAGCCTAAACAACACAGCACAGAACAGAAACATAACGACCAATTCACATCACGTAATATAGCGGATTTCATATGAGTAATACCGTAACTCTGTAATGTGATTGGATCAGAAAGACAATGGGAAACCATTTCAATGTCACGGCATGTCGTACAGTATCCATGCCGTAAGTCATTGCCGTAACATGCCCACTCATACCACAGAGAGCCCACTCATACGAAATCCACTCTATAAAATTGATGGCCAACTCAACATTTGTTATGTTTAAAAGATACTGTTGTTAAAAATTGAACTTTCTAGTTTCTCTGAAATAAAACTAGAAAGAAAAACATCCTGGGCTAGAAGAGAAATTTAAAAGACTACAACACCTATATTTTGTACTATGGCTTACTAATGACATTATTTATAAGGAAGTTAAAACAATAATTTTAGGTACATAATATTAGTGAATAAAACGAAATAGAGACCCAGTATTGAGATTAGTAAAATTACAATATTAGGTCCATGAAAAAGAATTGAAAAGATTAGAGAAAAAGAGAAAATAAGAGAAGAAAACACAACTTGTTTTCGATTTTCACTTTGGAAGGAATAATAATAATAATAATAATAATAATAATAGATTTATATAGCGCTGTTTCTTCGAAAATCCAAAAGCGCTTTACATTCTGTAAAAACATTAAAACTATAACCACTGATGTAGTTAACTATGATAAGATTAAAAATATATCTATATATAAAAACATTACAAAATTACATCATGAATAGTATGCGCGCTTAAAAAGAAATGTTTTAATGGAACTTTTAAAATCAGTCAAAGATTGAATAATCCTTATGTTTTCTGGTAGATTATTCCATAAGGACGGCGCCGTAACTGAAAAAGCTCTGCGACCATAGGACTCTAAATTGTACTTAGGAATAACTAAATAATTTTTGGTAGCAGAGCGTAGTGACCGTTTCGGAACATATGGAGTTAAAAGTTCATTAAGATAAAAAGGTGCCATATTATTTAAAGCCTTAAATGTCAGTAGTAAAATCTTAATGTCAACCCTCTCTGCTACGGGCAACCAGTGCAATTCCTTCATAATAGGACTGATATGTTCATATTTGCGTGAGTACGTGAGAAGTCGTGCAGCCGAGTTTTGAACATACTGTAGTCTCTTCATTAAGTCCCTTGGCAAACCTGATAACAGCGAGTTACAGTAATCAAGTTTAGATGAAATAAATGCATGAATAAGGATTTCACAATGTTTAAGTGATAGGAATTTCCTTATACCAGCGATGTTTCTAAGATGGAAGAATGCCGTTTTACATATTCAGTTTACTTGTTTCTGCATAGACAAGGTATCATCGAACCAAACACCAATGTTTTTGGCGAACTTAGATGAGTGTATTAGCTCATCCGCAGCATAAATCGAATCAAGAGCAACTTGAGGACGATGACGAGCATTAAGCACAAGCAGCTCAGACTTATCATTGTTAAGCTTTAACTTATTTAATGTCATCCAGTTGTTGATATCCCTGACACAATCTTCTACTAGAGACTTGGCACGCATGGTTTCACCAGAAACTGACGGCTGAAATGATATGTAAATCTGGGTATCGTCTGCATACATATGGTAAGACATATTGTGTCGCTTAATGATGTCCCCAAGAGGTGCCGTATATAACAAGTACATGATGGGACCGAGCACAGATCCTTGTGGAACTCCACAAGTGAGATCACGACTAGATGACCGTTCCTTGTCAATACAGACAAATTGAGTACGATCTGAAAGGTATGAACGGATCCACTCAAGAGCTTTACCCTTAATCCCAAAGCGACAACTAAGTCTGTTGAGAAGTATGTGGTGGTCAACAGTATCGAATGCTGCAGAGAGATCTAACAATAGAAGTATGACGCAACCATGCTCATCTATGGCACGGAGAATATAATTGTGGACTCTCACCAGTGCCGTTTCCGTACTGTGACCGGCCTTATAAGCTGATTGGAATAGCTCACTCAAATGTTCCTCATCAAGATGACAGTTTAACCGCACAGCAACTACCTTTTCAGTAGCTTTGGAGATAAATCTCAAATTTGAAATCGGTCTGAAGCTAGAGAACTCCTCGTGATCCATTGTGGCTTTCTTGATAGTGGGTGACAAAACAGCTTCTTTAAACTTGCAAGGCACAACAGCACTTGCAAACGACAGGTTCACAATCCTAGTAACAATCGGTAATAGCACCCCAGAGCAGTCTTTGAAAACACCACCAGTAATAGGATCAAGGATACATGATTTCATCATTGAAGTTCTAAGTAGGGTAGATAACTCATCAGCAGTTGTAGGAGTAAATACACATAGCTCGTGTTCGAGAGACCTGTCAGTGCTCTGATGTGCATCAGCAATATGTGTAGCTATTGGAGTAAGACCATCTCTAATCACCCGTACCTTATTAACAAAGAAATCAATAAACTTGTTAGCAAGGTCACGGGCACTGTCGCACGAGGGTAATCTCTTAGCTGTCTTGAGGCTCAACATCTTCTCAATAGCACTGAACAGGACCTTCTGATTTGAGCTATTCTCTTCTATAAGTGTAGAGTAGAATTTCATTTTCGAGTCATGGATCAACTTGTTAACTAGGTTGCACTGTTCAACGTACGGTTAGTCCTTTCGCACGCCATGCACGCTCAAGTTTACGTCTCTTGATTTTCCCAGCTCTGATCTCTTCAGAATACCATGGGGCAGAAGGACGAAGTACGATAACACGTTTTCTGATCGGAGCATGGCGATCAAGTAGTGATGACAATGTATCTTCATAACAATCCACAAGTTCAGTGACATCATGAATATCCTCATATTCAGATAATGACGAGGAGATGATATCATCAGTGAAAAGCTCTCTATTGATGGAATGTATTTTCCGATAACTTACTTCCTTTCTAGGGAAAGTTGGTTTTCGAAGAGCCAGTCCACAATGCACTGCAAGGTGGTCAGATATAACAGGATCAGTGACGTTACAGTTAGAAATCAGGTTATCCCCACATCTTGTAATTATGAGATCAAGTGTATGGCCATTCTTGTGGGTCGAAACATTGATATGTTGTTGTAAATTAAAAGCCTCCAATAAGCTTAGAAATCGTTGTACAACAGGTTCATTGGGACAATCTACATGCAGATTGAAGTCACCGAGAATGATTAGAGGACCGGGCGTAGTCGCAAGTAGTTCCAAAAATCGACCAAATTCATCAAGGAACAAGTTCGCAGTGAGGCCATTTTTACAAGATGGTGGCGGTCTGTAAATCACAATGATCCTCTGGTTACAAGATGTATAATTAATGGTATAATCCGCAACTTCAAACGATTTGTATAACTTGCATGTATTAGCATTCCACCTAAACTTAAAATTCTGTTTATAAAGTACAGCCACTCCACCACCCCTTGAGCCACGTGGTACATGTTGGCACATATATCCCAAAGGACACAGATTATTTATGATTCCCTGACCAGCAATGTTATCTCCTTGAAGCCAGGTTTCAGTAAGCACCAGAATGTCAATATTATTGTCTACAACAAAATCCTTGATGGTATGGGATTTATTATTAATTGATCTTGCATTAAGAAGGCAGACATCAACAATCCTGGGCGGAACAACCGGAGTCAACAGCGGGGAAATCGGAATACTAGTATTATCAAGTTAGAGTCCATTAAGGTATGCTAGTCGCCATGGCAATCGAGTAGCAGCTGACGTTTCGAGCGCTAGTACTTCGTTGTGAACCTGCACTCGCTTCTCACGAGCATACCTTAATCTACTCTACATTGGATAGCATACCTTACTCTATTCCACCTTGGTAAGCATACCTTAATCTACTCCACAGTGGTAAGCATACCTTAATCTAATCTACCTTGAATAGCATACCTTAATCGACTCTACCTTGGTTAGCATACCTTAATCGACACGACCTTGGTAAGTATACCTTAATCTACTCCACCGTGGTAAGCATACCTTAATCTAATCTACCTTGAATAGCATACCTTAATCGACTCTACCTTGGTTAGCATACCTTAATCGACTCTACCTTGGTTTATCTGTTCTAACTTGGTTAGCATACCTTTATTGACTCTACCTTGGTTAGCATACCTTAATCTACTCTACCTTGGTTAGCATACCTTAATCGACTCTACCTTGGTTAGCATACCTTAATAGACTCTAGCTTGGTTAACATACCTTAAACGACTCTACCTTGGTTAGTATACCTTAATCGACTCTACCTTGGTTAGCATACCTTAATCGAGTCTACCTTGGTTAGCATACCTTAATCTACTCTACCTTGGTAAGCATACCTTAATCGACTCTATACCTTGGTTAGCATACCTTGATCTACTCTACCTTGGTTAGAATACCTTAATCGACTCTACCTTGGTTAGAATACTTTAATCGACTACACCATGGTTATACCAGTGTTCATTTTCCTGGCTGACCTATACTACTTTGTTATAGGGCTGAGTTAGAAAAGTTGATCGATGCAAGAATCATCAGTTATAAAGGCTGGTTTCCAAATAAACGTTTTTTGTTTTCCCGTGTTTTCCCCGAGTCGTTTCTCATTATTAGAAACGTGTCTTTTCTTGTTTTTCATGTGTTTTTCGAGTGTTTTTCTGTCTTTCCCGATTATTGTAAGCGTTTGTATTGAAATTGGGCGGTGCTTTTGTATGTTACCATAATTAATAACCAGGCAACTACAAACCATCGATAAAACACGAATTGTAGTGTTTTATCAAGGGTTCCAAATATCGAGAAAACAAATGAAACCGAGAGGCGTAGTCTCGAGGGTTTTATGGTTTTCGAAATATTTGGAATCCCCTGATGAAACATGAACCACGAGTGTTTGAAATTATGACTTCTCACACGAATGGCTAATTAAACCGAACATTTAAATACGCTTCTTTTCAAACATCATTAGCAAGTATTGTTTACCGTTCGACTGGTGTATATAATTATTCCATAGATGGCGCCTTATTATTCTTTTTTGCCGGCAGTGATTTGAACTAGCATACTCAGTACACGAGCAATTCGCGCGCCAATCTGATCAAAATTTCAAGCATGTAACGCGGGCTCATTTTGTGAAGTAATTTATGCGTGCGCTATTATTTGATTCTTTCGCGCGAATATTTGCGTGGTCAAAGCCGCGTATATCCGCCGGTACTGCCGGCCGGTTTGTAGTTATATATCGAGTTTTTCTTTACGAAATAAAGGTAAAATGTGTGATCTGTCAAACATTAAGTAGCTCTAGGTAACGTTTCCTGTCGAGCAGCTTTACTTGAAAAAGGAGCGCCTTGGCGATGTTTATAGTTGTTTCGATCGCTCGGAAATAGTTAGACTTCAGTCATTTTGTCGATTATCTCGGTCAGTAAAACGCAAATTGTAGAGTTTTGGTGCAAGGAGAAGTGTACGGGAAGAGATGGCTACGGAACGCAGGTTGAGGAGAAATTGGATCATCTTGCAATTGTTACCAGTATGTCGGCAGCAGTTGAAGTGGTCGTCATTTATACCTCCAGAAAAAGTGGTGATTTTTAGTCTTCTTGATGTATTTGTAGATCAGGGCCCGGTTGTTCGAAGCAAGGTTAAGCGCTAACCCAGGGTTAAATCGCTAACCCAGGGTTAATCTGTACAGATTACAATTACAGATTTAGCGTTAACCTAGGCCGGTTAAAGTTAACCTTGCTTCGAGCAACCCGGCCCTGGTACAGTGGTTGTTATAAAACATGCACAGCATTATATATATCTTGATTGTGTTGGGAAAGAATTGGTAAATATTCTTATAATATTCATGAATAATTCATGAGGGTACTGGCCAATCCCGCGTGCCGAACGACACCACGACACCACGCCGAAGCGGCTCGCCATTGTAAATCCCATACAATTCGTTCGCTCATATTGTAAATAGTACTTACCCTGACTCTTCATATTTTGTCTAAAGATACTCTTGGAGAAACATATCACAAACTGTTACACAAAAGCAATGAAAGGTTTGGAGTAGTTGTGTTTTTGGAAAAGAGAAATGATTTTATGAAAGCCTCAAAAATATTTCATTCAAAAGGTTCCATGAAAATTAATTGTAACTAAATTTTTGAGAATAACTGATATTAAAGAAGTTATTTCAAAGACAGATGTAGCTATAAAATTTAACCGACTTCAGTTTAAATGACAAGGGTGCTTCCACTGATATATCCCAAATAACAGCCATCAACATTTTAGTTTTACTAATTTGTGGTGACAAAGGCATTTACATCAACAAAACTTCTCCTACAGTTTAATAATACAAAGAAACATCAGTCTCTAAATAGAGCTATAAAATACTGGCAACTTTTGAAGGACTTCTTGTCCTATAATTAAACTTCCATGCCCCACTCCCTAGCCAGCAGCTGCTAATATAAGCAAAATTAGTACAAGAAAGCCCTCAAGACCTGTAGAAATAAAACCAAAAACTACCTTAAATGCATCTAGATTCAAACAATAAAATTCAAAGACTTTTGTGCAAGTATTGCAAACAGATCTTGAGACCAACAACACAATCTGAATCAACTGAATATTTTTGTTGCCAGCAAATGCTGTTTTAGTGGAGACTATAGCCCGGCTACTTGGTCTTACTTGGCCATTTTAATATTCCAGCTCTATTCCACCTCTTTTTCTTGTTGGAGATAAAGGAGATGTAGACTTTGATTAGCCATTATAGTTGTTTCAAGGCTTATTAAACTTAAGTGTTTTTAATCCTGTTCACAGGGTCACATAGCTCTAATGGCCTAGGTCTAAATAATTGAATGCAGTTGGTGTATATATGCCACCATTCAAGAAAAAGAAGCTCAGATGTCACTATAAACTGCTCAGTAGCAGTACATGTAGCTTCACAGCAATCCCAGTGCCAAATCTGAAGAAAACAGAGGCAACTTAAGTCATCTTTTTAAGTGTAAACATAAGCCAATGCTTCCTTTAATTTTTTTGTTATTGCTTAAAGAATAGCAAAATTTAAAAAAACATACAAAGAATGTACTAAATGTTAAAGTGATTTTCATAAACCTGTGAAACAATTATTGCTTGTTAACATCTAATAGTCAAATATACACAAAAGAAAACAATAGAATTAGCATTTAATAGCACTAAATATTCTAGTATCTGTTTCACAGGTTTATGAAAATCACTCTATAATACTCAGATATCGTTAAAGGGAACCTCGGCTGAAAAACAATGTTTGCTCTCAAGTGTTTGTTATGGATGCCTAAGTTTGTTTCTGTGTTTGTCTCCAGTAAATTGTACACTAGATGTCATTTATGCAACAATTTTCCTCTCGATAAAACTCATTTGAATTTCCTGCGCGCCGCCATCTTGCATTTTATGACGTCACAGTGTTGTTCCTATTGTCAAAAAACAATAGCTCTTTTGTTATGCGACAACAGGGGCAACACTGTGACGTCATGATATCCAAGATGGCGGCGCGCAGGAAATTCAAATGAGTTTTATCGAGAGGAAATTCGGTGCATAAATGACATCTAGTGTACAATTTACTGGAGACAAACACAGAAACAGACTTAGGCATCCATAACAAACACTTGAGAGCAAACATTGTTTTTCAGCCGAGGTTCCCTTTAAGAATACTCAATACTCGGATAAAAATCTTTATAAAACCAATATAGCTGAATTTTGATTGAATCTTTTCATTTTAATATCTTTTCATATCAACATACATGATATGTGCATGTAGCTTATTTTCATCATTACAATTTGTTTTATTGCCCAAGAGCATGCAGGTGTACAAATTGTGTTCATGCAGCGAAATCTACCCTGCGAGCAGAGGTTTCTCATCTCTTTGCCTGTCCCGTCCGCCGAAAGAAAGGGAAAGGACAGGAAAGGCAAAGAGATGAGAAACCTCTGCTCGCAGGGTAAGCGAAATCAAATCATAAAAAATTTGGCTGGCGGTCATTTTTTTTGTAAACTGACACGCCAAATAGTAAGAATTTGTTGTTTAGCTTTCAACAAAATTAATGAATGACACAGAAAAAATTAATAATCAAACTATAAACACTAAATATCACAATCAGCGCAGCTACCAAAAATGTCTGTGGCATAAATCGCGCGTGTAAAACTGATAAACACAAGCAAATGATAATTTGCATATTACAGAATTTAAAAGAAACTAACATGATATGGAGAGGGCCTCATACCTGTTCAGAAATGATGAAATATTCTGGTGTTAGCCATCAGCAACGACAATCCGACTACAACAATGTTGCCCAGTGTGTAAAGTAAAATATAGTTTTACACATGTTAAAATGGTTCTCCTTACAGTTTTCCTTCCACAAGGCCACAATATAGTGACATTTATAGTACAATGCTAAAGTTGTTAATAACAAAATTCGGTCGAATTAAATTCCAGTGTGAAGCAGTCTCTAAAGAACGTTACCAAAACAGAATAGCTTTCAGTTTTGTCTCGCAACTCTTCCTCAAGCTACCATCGTATTGCCTATGAAATCGAAACACTTTCTAGCCAGCACTTCGACTTGGATACTCCGTTGTATTGAAAACGCCTGAAAATGAAGTACCTTTCATCACAGAAGTTTTAATCCAGAAAAAGGTTAACTTCTCCATCAGATCAGAAAAGAGTCCCAACTTCATCTGATTCCTCTGAAGAATGGTGAGAGAATGCGAAATTCTGACAGTGGTTCTTCTTGTAGTTCAGTTGTTATTCAAAAGTCAAAATATCCCGTGTTAGTTCATGTTAATTTCGACGTTAACCTTCGTGACAACTTTTCGTTGCAAATAACCAACTCAGTTAAGGCTATGAAGATCCGATAAATGTGGCTAAAGTAGGTTGAAAGTGTGATACAAACTTCGCCAGTGAAACTTAACTTTCTCGTCCTTTTGATCGCGCACATGCGACGAACGCAATCCAGACGTTGTCACGAACGCTCTGCGAACAACTATATCCGCTGGGGGTGGTGATGGAATCGAATATGTAATGCGCATGCCTATACACTAGACATAACTTCCAAAGGCCAGATTTATGGCGGGCTCACATTGAAGATTAGTTTGTGAAGGAACCATGCTAGCGAATTGCTCGTGAGTAGTGTAGCGGCCAAGGGTTAGTAAAAATAGTCGAAAGGGTCGAGGATCGAACTCCAGTGGAGGCACACTTTTTCTTTCTATGTCGTTTCTTTACTTCTTCACTCCTTACTTGTAGTTTGTAAGTAGTTAGTGGTCCATGAACTGATTAGTGCGTTTGGAACTAGTGTTTCATTGGATGACAATATGCATCCAACTGATGAAGCTTCGAACAAGGGTTTCACCCGGTTTCAAGACCTGTGCATGTAATCGAATACAGTCCCTCCATTGGATGATTATCTCATGAATTAATAATGAGTTTGAGACATGCATTTCGTTTTGTTTGTTAATTTTTTAGGACTTTCACATGCCGTTCTATGTTTTTCGGGGTTTAGAAAAACCAGGAAAAACATGGAAAAAGAAGAAAAGGCTAAACTAGCCCTAGACAAACACAAGTATTAGTGATACTGTTTAAACATATTGAAAATAATATTTCAATATCCTTTCTTGCCACCTAAGGGAGTCAACATTTTTTGTTTCACGTGGAATGCTATTCCATATAAGCCCCAATTTAACTCCATCTACCTTTTAAGTAATCATTGCCTGTTTTAGACAGTAGACGTTTGTATTATTCTTAGGCCCGTTTCATGCTATCTTTAAGTACGACGTCGTAGCGACTGGTTGATTCATACGGCGAACTTAATTCATTGAACTGACTGTAGCAATCAGTCTGGGTCTAGATTTTAGCTTTAGCGCGAAAACTACATTTCAATGTTGCATGGATGTAATTCATGCATTTAGTTCGGCGTTTAAATCGACGTTGCTTCAGATTCGCATAATGCGACAACATCGAACATAATTCAAACTTGTCGAAACCCAATAGGCACTAGGAAGTTTAAGCACCGAGGAAAAAGTGCTTTCTCGTCAAATCGCTTGTTCATTATTTCTTTCATTCGTCTTGCGTTGCTTTTCACGTCCAGATTTTTTTTAAATGGATGCACAAAAAGTTTCGTTCACGCCTAACGAAAATAATAACGTTTTAACTTCTTACGTTGACGTTCTCTGCATGCTCAACGTTAACGTAAAATTGGGGTTTTCGTGTTGTGATTTTAATGAAGACGGCAACAATATGTGTCACTGCGCGCATTTTCACGTGCAGTTATTGTTCTTGGTAATTAAGTCTATTGTTTTGTGCCTTCGTCGTCTACAACTACCAGAATCATTTGCGCTGATTATTTTTGTTCTTCTAATTTGGACCATTGTCTTGGTATTCTCGGGGTTTACAAATCTGAAAAAGAAAAATAATGCAAAAAGATTCTGATAGTTGTAGTCAATTGACGTAATAGTGCATACCAGGAATGGGCCACTTTAGAAACGAGTAGGGGGCTGGGGCGAGTTCAGTTTCGCGAAGGCGCTTGGGATCGTTACTGGGACAGTTAATTGCAGAATAGAATAGAATAACGCAATTAACTATCCCCAGTAACGAACCCAAGCACCTTTGCGAATCCGAACTCGCCCCAGCCCCCTACTCGTTTCTAAAGCATTTATTCTCTGAGAAAAGAATAAATTTAATTTAGCACGGGGCCTCGTATTGAAACCTTTGTGCGTGGCAAGTAAAAACATATCGCGGAAGTGGGCTATTGATTCAGACGCCACTTTTATTAAGTTCGACATTTGAAATGGACTGAAAAGGTCTGAAATGGACCTTTGTCTCTTGGTTATGTGTTGACAACAGATCGATATTAATACTCACTTCGATATACAGATAGGTGGATTCCGGCTTCACGTCCTGGATGATGAAGTTTACTATTCCGTTGATAACTTTAAACTCTTTACGAAATATATTGCCCTTATTTGAGGTCGCTTTAATGGTGATCAATTCACCACTGAGAGGGACTCCGTCAGGAGAAGTGACACGCAGCTATATGAAAAAGAAACATATACTATGCGTTAGAAAATCGTTTATAATATAATTTAAGAAGGCATCCTATGTAATGATATATCGTTACATTGAGTAAAATGAGCTCAGCTTCTTTTAGATTTTTTTTATAAATGCGCGCTCGAGCACGAGAAACACGTAATCAAATCCAGCCAATCAGCGACGAGACTCTCTTCAGCATGGAATTTCTTTTCAAATTTATCCAATCAGAAACGAGTACTTTTTGTAAACAACATCAGCATGGCTTTCTTTTCGTTCTCGCCACCGGTTGTTTTCTGATTCTGCCCGAAAATGTTTTCTCATCTTCAAAGCTGATTATGATGATACTTTATTTATACACGATGATTGAAAGCAGAAGAGCTGGTGGGGTCGTGTCTACACTAACTAAAATAAAGCTGAGACTAAAAAAAATTAAATCTAAGATCTATTTCTCGATTACAATAATAATATAGACTAATCATGGAATGACACTAAACCTAGAACTAGAAATGCTCGTATGCCACGAGTTCAAACCTTAAGTTCTCCGCTTCAATGAAATTGGCTTCTACAGTTTCGCTCGCGTTCCGTTCAAGGTTATTTTTGTGACACGGCTGTGACGACGGAACGTAGAAAAGTGTTTTCTCGCGAAATTATGTGTTTATCGTTTCCAGTTTATTTGCCTGTTATATCTTTTCACCTCCAGAGTTTCGAAAAAATATGATAAGTTCCGTTCACGACGAATGAAAACCGGACTGACTTCATCGAGTTCTAATGTACGGAACGTCCAAATTATACAATTTTACGAATGATTCAATCCACGTGCTTCCCAGTTTTACTGTTGTACTGTAGCCATTTTTCGAATGATTCAATCCACGTGCTTCCCAGTTTTACAGTTGTACTGCAACCATTTTACGAATGATTCAATCCACGTGCTTCCCAGTTTTTTATTTACTGTTGTACTGCAGCCATTTTTCGAATGATTCAATGCAGTTCTTTACTGTTTGGAACTAAAATGTGCGCTGATGTGATGAAATTCGATAACAAAAACATTATAAAAAGTGAACCTTACAAAGGGAATTCGTACCTGACCATGGAAAGGCAATCCAGGTTTAAAATACTTCGAGGTTCCACTATAGAAGGTCATCTTAACTCGAGAAGGGAAGATCTGCGTCTGGACGCTAGTAGCGTTGCGTGACACGCCAGTGGCCTTTTCTGTCACCTTAGCTTTCACGTGAAACGATGCTCCAAAATATTGATGCTTCAAAAGGAAGAGCCCAAGATCCGCGTTGGTTAGCGTGAAGTCCACGCAACCCTTGATCTGTATTATAAATATTTCATTATTCAATAATTTATGGTTACTAATAAAAGACACAAACATA
Source organism: Actinernus sp. WN-2022 (assembly GCA_030867875.1). Taxonomy (NCBI): domain Eukaryota; kingdom Metazoa; phylum Cnidaria; class Anthozoa; order Actiniaria; family Actinernidae; genus Actinernus; species Actinernus sp. WN-2022. The sequence goes on from JAOWCC010000019.1 coordinate 42,931,614, forward strand.
ATTATTATGGTGAGAGATTTTGTGAATGGCAAACATCACTAGAAAACATCTCAGTAATTATCGGGAGTTATTTTAGTAAAGGAAATGTTGATATTCTATAAATTAATTCCTAGCAACTTCTACAACCCTACGGTTCTTTTACATACGTCTTTCTCGATTTGAATCTCCTTTACTTGTCTCTTCCTGTAATACCACCAGAACCACCGTCTCTTGATGGAGATCGTCGCCTTTAACCTACCGGTCACATGCTGGCCATACGTATACCTACGACAACAGCAGGGTAATATTTCTAGAACTGTATATATTGGGGGGGGGGGGGGGGGGGGCAAGGTGCAGGAGAATTTAACATGTCAACATGTATAACCAAGGGAGGGGTGGGTGGATAGTTTTCCAGAAACCGTGATTAATCCAAAGCATGTGTAAGTTGTAGGAGAGGGACCGAATAACCCCCTTTTTGTGACGTTATGTTAATTTTTGTGGCGCTTTCATTAATTCAATGACGTCATGGATCTATCGTCTTTCTGCATGGACAAAGTGGTGCGGTATCTCATTACCTATTGTTTTAACGCATGAATGAAGTGCTGTGGAATAGGCCCTTTGCAGCTAACAAATCACGTGGTTGTACTGGAGATCAAAAAATGTATGACTCCATTTATTTAAAGGTATTGTACGAGATCGGTATTGCTATTAGCAAAACCTGTTTGTAAATGCTATTTTTCACCTCCAATCGATTGTCGATCTTTCTAAAACTGCGTTTTTAAAGATAGCTTGCTCTCCAGCCTAGCATCCATGGCAACGCCTTTCCCATGGGAATCACGAGCTCAATTCATTCGTTAATGAAGTATTGTATCAGCACGTGACTGTTAGCTGCGAAGGGCCTATCTCATGTTCAAGTTCAAGTTCATTTTATTCACACTTATTTCTATTTTTTTGTCAAAGTAAATATCACTATAGCAAATAATAGAAAATAGAAAAGATGGAGTTAGGTATAAGTTATTTTTTTTAGTTGAAGAGTGACGTCATGACGGCATAGACGGCGAAGGATTTGAATTTCAGCTGCACAGCAGAACCCCTACAGAACGGAGGAGGAGAGGAGGAGGAAATGAGGAGAAGGAGATGAGGAGAAGGAGATGAGGAGAAGGAGATGAGGAGGAGGAGGAGATGAGGAGGAGGAAATGAGGAGAAGGAGATGAGGAGGAGGAAATGAAAAGAAGGAGATGAGGAGGAGATGAGGAGGAGGAGATGAGGAGGAGGAGATGAGGAGGAGGAGGAAATGAGGAGGACGAGATGAGGAGGAGGAGATGAGGAGGAGGAGGAGATGAGGAGGAGGAGATGAGGAGGAGGAAATGAGGAGAAAGAGATGAGGAGGAGGAAATGAGAAGAAGGAGATGAGGAGGAGATGAGGAGGAGGAGGAGGAGGAGGAGGAAATGTGGAGAAGGAGATGAGGAGGAGATGAGGAGGAAATGAGGAGAAGGAGATGAGGAGGAGATGAGGAGGAGGAAGAAATGAGAAGGAGATGAGGAGAAGAAAATGAAGACAAGAAGATGAGGAGGAGATGAGGAAATGAGGAGAAGGAGATGAGGAGGAGATGAGGAGGAGGAGGCAATGAGGAGAAGGAGATGAGGAGGAGATGATCGGGAGGAGATGAGGAGGAAATGAGGAGGAGGAGGAGGAAATAAGGAGGAGAAAATGAGGAGAAGGAGATAAGGAGGACGAAATGAGGAGGACGAAATGAGGAGGCGGAGGAGGCGGAGGAGGCGGAGGAGGCGGAGGAGGCGAAGGAGGCGGACGAGGCGGAGGAGGCGGAGGAGGCGGGCGGCGGCCGTTGTGTCTAGTTTAGCTTAAAGGCTAGAAAATGAAGCTAGACTAGAGTTTTTAGACTAGACTACCTAGGTCATTAATGAACTTTCCTCTCCTCGGTAAAACACAACTGCCTCTAGCATTTGCCAACAAGAAAAAAAGACATTCAATGAAACTAATCATAAAGCAGTGTAATTTTGTAACACGGCACAGCATATCAACCCAAGAGCTGACAAAGAAGAAATTTATCAACTCCACGAGGATAAGGAAAACGAACTGTAAATGTGTTTTTGAGATTTGATAAACTTTGTTTAATTGATCAAGTGGATTTGTTTTTATTCGTATGTTAATTATAGTTGAGTTTGAGGGGAAAATTTGCATCTCAATAGTTGCCCTTAAGACAATAGGACTATTGTTTCTGGCATAGCGATACTTTGTGTTGATAAACATTACAATTGTTATGCTAATGTCAACCATGATTTCAAAAGGATGATTTGTGTCAGGAACCAATGAATCGCTGGTTGGGCCATCCCTTCATGTAGGACGACACGAATTGCTACCAAATTGTATTCTATTCTATTGTATTGTGTTGTGTTCTATTGTTGTATTGAATTGTATTGTGTTGTATTCTATTGTATTTTTGGTAAAAATTCGTGTCGTCCTACATAAAGGAATTGCCGCTGGTTGGCACATTAATGACAATGGATGACGTGGCAGTAAGTATTGCTATAGTGAGCATTGCCTGCACTAGTGTGTGTGGCTAAAAGAAAGCTAGGAGAATTATGCCTGTGCAGATAAAATATAATGAATATTATATGTAGGTATAGAGAAATCAATATTTTTGACTCTGAATTCAGTGCCCTTGGACGGTTCGTCGAGCGGAAGAATTAATGGCTACAGAAGAAAGCTTCTGTCTCCTGATAGTTTCGTCCAAAGCATTGAGAGGGGGACAATGAACGGCCTAGGAAACTTGGAGACTGTGATTTGTAGTGATCATTTCCGTAATACGGCCAATCTGAGTGAGCGGACAACATTTACAGCAGTGAGTTCCTTTGTTTTATAGCAGGGGCGTAGCTGCCTTTAATCCATTAAGCCCGGGCTTAACATGAATTTTGGTGATTTTGTTTTTGCTGTAGCAGTGATTTTTTTCTGTTTTGTATTTTTATTAGAAACTCAACTTTAAAGGGGCCGTCTCACCCACAGTGCTTAGCGTGCTTTTGTTATTGTTTATATCCGGGACTTTGATCCTTATTCACGGTATGAACTAAGCATATTCTTTATGTTGGTGACATGATAATTTATGACCTTGATGAAACTAACAGTACCTTACAAGTTGAATGTGAAGCCAACAAAGTGTTATACAGCAGTACTTGGCTGTACTATAACATTTACCGCTCACCCGTCGCTGCCATAAACAGAGAACACTCTCTCCGGGTAATTACTAATATTTATGAAAGCGAGAGGTTTCTCTGGGGTTTCTCTCCTCGGTTTTATTTTTACTTGCAAACAGAGAGAGAGAAAGAGATCTCCTAGCAGGCAATCTCGTTGCTGGCAGTAGCAGAGAACCAGTTCAAGAGAGAACAGTGAACGAATTACGGCTCTATCGTTTCAATGGGAAATTATTATCACGGCGGCTCTGTTGTCAAATTTTGTGCGAGTCATAAACTTTGATCGATCATCTCGGCGAAATCACGGCGTGAAAGCCCTTCGAAACCAGAGAGAGACCTGTTTCCACAAGTTAAATGCCGAAGCTCTCAAAATGATTTTAGGAAATTGCTCAATTCTTTTCGGGTCGACCAAGCGGAGTTTCGTTGCCTATAATATTTTGTTCACTATAATATTTACCGCTCACCCGTCGCTTCCAAACCCTGTCATCAGTACTATAAACAGAGAATAATAATTATGAAAAGAGAGGTTTCTCCCCTCGGTTTTATTTTTCCCTGCAGAGAGAGAGAGAGAGATCATCTGCTAGCAGTAAATCTCATTGCTGGTGCCAGAGAATCGGTTCAAGAGAGAACAATGAACGAATAACAGCTAGCTTGAATAGGACATTATTATCATGCAGCTCGACGGCTTTGTTTGTCAAATTTCTTGCGAGTATAAACTTCAAATGATCAACCCGGTGAATGCGAAAATCTCGGCAAAATCACTGCACTGTCTAAAAGCCCGAATTCCGCCCTTTGAAACCAGTGAGAGACCTGTTTCCACAAGTTAAACGCGAAAGCCCTGAAAATAATTTTAGGAAAACTGTTCTTCAAGTGGAGTTTCGTTACACATTGTGGTCACGTAAGCCAGCCACGGTGTTCAAAACCCCAAGTGGCTCAAAGATAGTAAATACTCGAACTAAGCGCTAATATATCTTTACATATCAATATTAATGGTCAGAATAGCTTCTCCATGTTGTAGGTGGAAATCGTGGACACAAACGGACAATTGTTTCCTTTCGTTCAGGACGAACGAGACTGGCACCATCAGAGAACTACGGCAACCTGAAATAAAACTAAAATTTGCATGACCAAATAATTTAAAACACTTAAATAAGAGGCTCAATAGGAAGAGCAATAAAAAAGGTTCAACCTAGTATGATTTTTTTGACGATAGCTGGAAGGATGGCAGAGATGTAGAGAAGATTAAAATCACTGCCATAAAAGTCTGGATTTCGATGGCATCGAAAATGGCCGCTATGCTATGTGAGCGCGCTAAGCACTGTGGGTGAGACGGCCCCTTTAACTAGGCATGTCCCGATTGCGCTGGAAAAATCGCCAAAAAGTGCTCGAAATTTAGAAATAGTGCTCGAAAAAATGCTCACGGTTAGGTTAGGTTAGGTGGTCGGCAATTTTCGATTCCGTGCTATCGATGCGCCTTGTGGTGCACGTAATGAGGCTCCAGAATTTACTGCTACTGTTATTGGGTCTGTAACTACAGTTATTTCATCTTCGGATTCATTTTCACTAGATACGCTTAGCTGGTCTGTTGCCTCCATCTTCACAGTAATAGTATTTGACGATCAAGAACAGTTCAAGAAACAGTGCTGGCGTAAAAACATAAACAGAAAAGGGCGCCAAACGTTTACAGAAACACAAGAGTGTCACGAGCCAATGAAAATCGACTGTTCCCACGGTCAAAGGACCATAGCTCGTGCATTTCCATGACAACCAGTCAATAAGCGATTTTATAGAACTATATTATGCTCAAAAGTCAAAAAGTGCTTAAGAGTGCTGGAAACGTGAAATAGTGCTCCAAACTCGAAATAGTGCCGAAATAGTGCCCAGCGCAATCGGGACATGCCTACCTTTAACCCTTGAGTGAGCACGGCGAATATGTTATCTATTCAGTGCACTATTCAATCGACCCCCAATATTACTAAAACATATTTTGATTTTGAAAAATATAATGATGACTTTTAAGACAAATAGGTCAGATTTTGTCCATTTGTAATTTTTGCTCTTGATTCAGGTTGACTTGCATCGAAAACGCTAGGAAATAGCGTTTCACAGTCTTGTAAATTTCAAAAATTTCTTGAGCTCTCGCCTTCAGTGCTTGTTTGGCTTGTACCTTTGGGGATTAAAGGCAAAATATGACTGGCTACGCCCCTGTATAGTGTGTCTTCTAGAAAAAAAACATTCGAAGTAAGGGAAAGATACCAACAAACTCAATTCACATATGACGACACGCCGGGAATAGAGCAGTTCGCGGTTAATTCCGACATTTTGAAAGGGGTGCAAACATGGCGCGAAATACAGTGTTTGTTTGTAATTTTCCCGCGGACTTTGACTCGTTTTTTACAGACAAATGTATGGAAAACTAAAAACACGATGAAGATGGGGGAAGGGCCATGTCGCTGTTTGGTAGGATTCCCCGGCATGCTTTGCGGTCATTATGGACGAATTTAGCTTGCTGTGAAGTGCTTGTGGACAGAATGGCTTGGTTCTGGGTAAGTTTAGGTGTTGGGAGACAGAAAGTGAGGTTAGTGCAAACATGAAACTCTAAATGTTATGTGACATATGCATTTTTGAGAGAAAATGTAGAATCTGAGGAGAAATAATTATTTTTGGAAGTGCTATTTTAGTCTTTTTTTCTGAAATGAAATAATGTAACCTGTAGTTAACTTATGCAAAGAAAGGATGATTTAGATGAAATTATTCTTTGTTAACATGCCCAATGTAGTTCACTAGGATCACTTGTCTATACATTATGGTTTGAGGGAATCTCAGGGCCTAGCTCTTTAAACTTTGTCAGACTGAAACTCCCAAATCAAGTAACCAGTAAAATACGGAAAATTTCGTATGTGGGCATGAAAGGGTTAAATCGACTTCCATCAGTGTTCTTTTTGAACTCATCCTTGCCTCCTTTGGTCATTTATGGAAATGTAATATGTGCTTAAATAAGTTTTAGTTATTTGTTTATTCAAAATTAGTCATTGCAGACTGCAACACAACTAAAACAAAAAAGCATAAGTGATGCTTACCGGCGGGAAAAACGGCCACTGAGTACTCTGAATACAGAAGCCGAAAAACGCAAGAAATTGGACGCTTTTTGGCATTCCAACCAGAAGCGAAGAGGGTTCGGATATCCAGTAGAGTTCACGAAACACATGGTAACGTTTCAAGTCGTATTATAAACGTTATGGCAGTTTTGAACAGCGATACGAAGAAATATATATCTACGGCTTAGAAACGAGGCTGAAATTATATGAACTGACCGGAGCGCAAAGACTGTACGGAAAGTTAGATAAAACCTTTCTTTGCTGGCAAAACAACCTCATAAACTCAAACACGATAGTCTTGTGAGCAATCGACATACATATGAAGCTAGCTATAGAAGTTATTATCGACTACATGAGAGTCAAACATCGAACTGCTATGAAACCGCTTGTCAGTTACGCACTTTCGTGACAAGCGAATATTTCTACTTTCGACACACGGTCGCTAAACTGTACGAAATCTCCAAGAATAAATCCCTAATGTCTAAACTAACGGAGAAAACTGAAAGAGGAAATCCTTGTGACCAATCAACATACATATGAAGCTCCAGAAGTAATTATTGAATACATGAGAACCATAGAGCAAAGTAACTGATAATAATGAACGCGCTATTAGTTTCACGAACATTTGTGACTACTGAACTCGCGCTACAGCATAGCTTGAAATACTGCACGAAAACTCACGTTTCAAAATTGTCTGATGCCGAAAGGACCATAGCAAGATATCCTTCTGACCAATCGACACAAATGTTAAGCTGTGAAAGTAAGTTTCCAGTCCATAACAGCCGATTGTGCAAACTAGTAAACAGCCACTCGTACTTCCGCGAGTACTGAACTTTCTAGCGTCAAATGCATGTGTTAAGTTTCCAAACTTTAAGACAAGAAATCTTCCATAGAATGTTCTATTTTTTTACAGCAGAGAACTGTGTTATTAATCATGTAGAAATAAAACAATGGTGCCATTTGGAGAATTATTTCATGTCAAAAGTGCATAACGAAGAAATATATATCTACGGACGCAAGCATCTTGTTACACTTTGGTCAAATTCGAACTGTTTACGACTGGAACAGCAAAAAAAAACAAGCAAGTATTGAAATATAGATATTATTCTTTACTCGATGCTGTTTACCTTGGATGTAGGAAGAATAAAATCCTTGTAAATCTCGCCATATACTTTGCAAAACTACGATCTGTGAATCACGGCTATCACCGGAACAGTGTGGCGTTTCTGGCAATTTATTTTGATTGATTCTCATTGGATGTTACACAATAATGCTGTCAATTCAATGTCTGGAGACTGTGACATGCGCAGTACCGTGACACTGCGCCTTTAAGTTTGTATCTGAAGAATATTTCAGAAATTCGATTTTACAGGTTTTATTTGGCATCGGATTCCCATACAAACACTGTATTTCGCGCCATGTTTGCACCCCTTTCAAAATGTCGGAATTAACCGCGAACTGGTCTATCGAACCATAGTTAATAGAGTGGAATGGTTAGGAAAGTCAGGGACCTTCTTTGTTATAGGTCTTTGTTAGCTTTTTTCAACCACCACCGTGCACAAAACACAATAGAAATTCCAACATGTTAATCAATCAGCCAATAGAAACGTGTGAGTTCAGTCGTTCAGGGAACGCTAATGAACTATGATCGTGCACAATCTTTTGTCTTACCCCTTCCAACCTAAACCGCAGCGCCTTTGTTAGCCCTTTTGAAGTTTGCCGGGTTTCCTAACCATTCCACTCTATTAACTATGATCGAACCCGGGTCACAGAGGAGAGAGGCGAGCGCTCACACCCTTATTATATGGCAAGAGCTACTTCCACTGCTAACATACTGAGGTGTAAAAACAAAGCACCAAGTCCCCTCATGAAGAGGCCTCTCTAGTATGAGAGAAATTGACATATTACTACTCCCGGTATGTCTCCCGCCTTCCTGGTCATACTTACATGTGAAATGTTCCTCAAGCGTCTCGCTCAGGTATTCAGAGTCCCAAAACCTTGCAAACTTCACGAAAAGCCGATTACCATTCATTGTAAACGGTTAAAGATATATACGCAAAGCCGTATCCGATATAACAATATCAAGCACGCTTAAAAGTACACGCGGCGCGAATTGGATGGTAAAGGATCCGATATCATAAAAAAAATCCTTGGCCTGCCGTCTGGAGATTGACGTCGGCAACTTTTACAACACACACCATGTCTTACCACTTTTTGTTTGGTTAATTTTCATAGACAGTTGGTCATGAAAGCAACATAATACCGCCTAGTTAATTTTAATTCGGTACTTGCTGTTGTTGGGCGCCGTTATTACAGTTTCAACCAGACGCATAGCATTTAATTAAAAAGTTTAACCCTGTATATTATATACGAAGCATAAGTTTAGCATTTTAGTCTGTATATATATCGAGCGTAAGTTTAGCCGCATTTAATTATTAACTGCGAAAGTTTGACTCTACTATATATATACAGAGCGTAAGTTTAGCATTTAATTAACTGCGAAAGTTTGAGTCAGTAATATAATTTAACATATTTTTCTTTTAAGTTTTTTACACCTCATGCTTATTGCTAAACTTAATTTTTGTCTATAGATGGCCCAGACTTCACCGTTTCCAACCCGAAATGTTATTGGTTACCCAAACAATAGCCTACCAAAACAAACCCTAACCCTAAAACAATGAGATCCTTTATCAGTGAAGACAAATAGGATACGACCTACAGAACAGTGAAGTCTAACCGCTATACACCCCATTCCAATATGGCGGATACACGGCCGGAGCGTTGGGGCGGGACACGAAAACGAGGGTAGTTAGGCGGAAGTCGATGTCAAGAGGGTCATGAGGCGGGAATTTCGCGCAAGTTTTGAAGCGAGTTTGTTTTTCCAAGAGGGTTGGAATAAGTATATTTTATCCCCAGAGAGTTAGAAAATATGGCTGATATTCAGGCTATCATTTTCACTGAGGAATATATTACTAAGTGAAAATGATAGCCTGAATATCAGCCATATTTTCTAACTCTATGGGGATAAAATATACTTATTCCAACCATCTCGGAAAAACAAACTCGCTTCAAAACTTGCGCGAAATTCCCGCCTCATGACCCTCTTGACATCGACTTCCGCCTAACTACCCTCGTTTTCGTGTCCCGCCCCAACGCTCCGGCCGTGTATCCGCCATATTGGAATGGGGTGTATAGATAGCGAAAATTCCAAAGGTCGTTCCAGATCAGTTGAGTTTTGACGTGACGTGACATTAACAGCGTGATTTTCCATTGTCTTTGACATTAACAATCACGTGTTACGCGTGCGCATTACCGTGGCACTGTTCCTTTACCCCTAATCCCCAAGGACAATAGCAAAGTTGATCTAATGAATCATAGTGGATTTACTATAATGGTTTATGAATATTCTGATTTCAGAAATACGTTACAAGTGATAGCGAAGGTAATAGCTGCAAGGAAAATAATAAAGACATTTTAAGGGTTCTGTAGGGGTTCTGCTGTGCAGCTAAAGTTGAAATCCTCCGCCGTCTATGCCGTCATGAGATTCCACAGCACTTCAATCATGCGTTAAAACAATAGGTAATGAAACCTCCGCACTTTAAAAATCAACATGCGCCACAAAAAAGGGGATAATTCGGTCCCTCTCCTACTGCTTGTGTAGCGCCCGTCGGAGAAACGGCTCGACAAACCTTAGGATGAGTTACTCCTAATGCTGCTTGTAGAAGTACTGCTACCGCTGCTGTTGCTACTGCTGCTAATTGAACTACTGCTACTGCTGCTACTACTACTACTGCTACGGATACTGAATACTGCTACTGCTACTGCTACTGATAGAGCAGATTTCGTATTAGTGGGACAAACTACAGCACTGACTACAGCACGGTTACCGTACGGCATTGAAATGGTTTCCCATAATTTTTGTACTGATGATCCAATCATATCACAGAACTACGGCACACCACTGTCAGTACATCTACAGCACGGTTACGGACATGCCGTAGTTTGTCACACTCATACGACCGGTTAGACTTCACTGTTCTGTAGGTCGCATCCTATTGGACTTCACTGATAAAGAATCCCATTGTTTTAGGGTTAGGGTTCGTATTGTTTTAGGGTTTGGGTTCGTATTGTTTTAGGGGTAGGCTATTGTTTGGGTAACCAATAACATTTCAGGTTGCAAAGGGTGAAGTCTGCCCCCATACGAAATCTGCTCTACTGATACTGAATACTGCTCCTGCTCCTGCTACTGCTACTCTGCTACTGCTGCTGAAACGTCTTCTACTATAATTACTGCACCTACAGTACCGCCAAGAAACATATGTACATTTGATCGCGAGCAGATCGCGAGCAGATCGCGATCATGAAGTGCGATCTGCTCGCACTTTGCTCGCGATCTGCTCGCACTTTGCTCGCGATCTGCTCGCACTTTGCTCGCGATCTGCTCGCACCTTGCCCGCGATCTGCTCGCACCTTGCCCGCGATCCGCTCGCACCTTGCTCGCGATTTGCTTGCGATCAAAAGCTGATCGCGAGCAAACGTCCGCAAGCAAAAAAGTCGCGGTAAAATATTTTTCTTTCTACCTTTACATGTGTAAGAATAAGAAGTGTATGAAACATGGTAAGTTGAGCAGAAAACGAAGCAATTCTGATTCCACGTTGCTTAACCATAACTTTGCGGACTTTGTATATGATCTTGTGAGAATACAGCTTCATATACATGTAGTGCCTGTCATTCACCAAATAAATATTAACGTCTCCGTTAAGATCTACATTTGTAAAAGTGAAATTTCACTTTATACAGCAATGGAATTAATCGCTTATTTCACGTCTTACAAATGTATATTAGAAATCAAGCCCACTGTTTTAGCAAACACTCCCACCACTGTTCGTGTATTACAGTTGACTAAGACACAAGCGCTTCCGAAAATTAAAACTTCTCGAGACAGTTGTCGAGACACCGTTCAGAATTCGGAAAAAGTGTATTTTCGATCATTTCACACTTGGAAGGAAACCCTTGGAAGAGTTGTGTTCTTTTATTCAACACTGCAGTTTGTTTGTTGGGGAAGGCACTTCTATCCATCCTGCTTCACAGCTTGCTTGTAATGCGTCCTTGCATTTCTTCTGATAACCTTACTGAAAATCTATACCAAATATTCTAGAACTAGCATAAAATATGTAATCCTGAACTAGCGAAACAAAATAATCACAAAACAACGGCCGCTCGCTTATATTAATTAGTTCCCCGAACAGCGGTGCGGGACCCGCTTAAAGCGCAAAGCTAAACAGCAAATAAACTTTTGCTTCTGTAGTTTCAATCCTTGTGTTGTTAGAGGTTTCGGTTAAAATCATTGCAAATGTTTGCAGTGCTATTAAAGGCATGTGTTCGAAATTAAAATCTCAACTTCTCGGAGTCTGAATTCCCACGTGCAATTAGTCTCGATTTTTGACAGGTCTGTCAAAATCGCTGAAACTATATGGGAACGTGAAGTTTGAAGTGTGTTTTGAAGCCAGGTTTGAAGCCACGTTTCTAAAGCCACGTTTCTAATGAAAGACGCGCAAAAACGTCTATACTTGAATTATTTTAGCTTCCGTTACTACATTGACAACAACTGGTGCGAAATTAGCATATTGCGTTCAACATTCATAATAAGGACAAGACCACCAGAATTCATCCACACAATTATTTTATTCACAATTCAAAGTTTATAGTAAATGAGATATTTATTGCAGGCATTTCGAAGTAAAGGCGGCACGCTAACAATCTTCGACTAAACTCGTATTCCTGTTCACAATTGATGAGTTGTCTTTCTTACTCAACACCGCCGTTCGCGTTCTTATTAACAAACGACGCAAACTGCTTCGAAGTAAACATTCTTCAAGAGAGGCGGCCCGCTAACAATCTTCGACTAAACATGTATTCTTGTTCACACTAGATGAGTTGTCTTTCTTACTCAATACCGCCGTTCGCATTATTATTAACAAACAAAGCAAACTGCTTCGAAGTAAGCATTCTTTAAGACAGGCGGCCCGCTAACAATCTTCGACTAAACTTTTATTCTCGTTCACACTCGATGAGTCGTCTTTCTTACCCAATACCGCCGTTCGCGTTCTTATTAACAAACGAAGCCAACTGCTTCGAAGTAAACATTCTTTAAGAACAATCTTTGACCAAAATATGTTATTCTCGTTCACACTCGATGCGTTGTCTTTCTTACTCAACACCGCCGTCAACAAACGAAGCCAACTGCTTCGAATTAAACATTTTGCTAAACGGTCAGAAATTGCAGTCAGGTACATTAAGTTTTTTTCTGTTGAGAATCGATTCTGTGACCGCGATCACTGGATCATTTTGCGATGTGATCGCGAGCATATTGCGAGCACGATGCGAGCAGATCGCGAGCAAGGTGCGAGCAGATCGCGAGCAAGGTGCGAGCAGATCGCGAGCAGGGTGCGAGCAGATCGCGAGCAGATCACACTAAGTGATCGCGATCTGCTCGCGAGCAAATCGCGATAAATGTACATATGTTTCTTGGCGGTACTGTATATATACGGCTACAACTTGTGTTCAATATAGGGACCTTACGTAACCAGGAGCACATAACTAGGAGCGTCCATCCCACAGACTAGAGCCTATGTCACAGCGTTTTTACAAGTTAGGTTATTTTTAGAATGGTTTCCCGCTATTGTTGAGTTGCAATTATTCCTAAGGGAATCAAATCACAACAGCATAGCATCCATGTTGTTTAGTATAACAAAAGTAGCTAATGAGGCATCTTTTGTTCCGCCACGGTGCAATCTACCAATTGGCGGGGGAAATAATCTAAAAATAGCTCAACTTGTAAAAACGCTGTGACTACTATATATAGGAGATAGAGCGGATTTCAATTGAGTGTCGGAAATGTTTTGGTTTTGCGTTTACTAAGCTCTCTTATTGGCTGAGAAAGTATACCAACCAATCAGAATCCAAAGTAAAACCAAACGCAAATCGGTTTTGGTTTTGGTTTGGTTTGTCATTGGTTCACAGGGAAGCCATTTATGAGTTACTTGTGATTACTCGCTCCTATGATTGGCTGGCTGTGGGTAATTTGCGTTTGGTTTTACTACACTCAATTGAAAATCGCTATATGGACGCTCCTAGTTATGGCTGTAATCTCCTGTAATCTCCTGTAATCTCTTTACTGTCAATAGCTACATGTATGAATGGTTGTGGCTGGATGATGACTTGAAACTTCCTAACCCTAACCAAACCCTACTTACCGAGCACAGATGGATCCTGAAATCTCTTTACTGTCAACAGCTATGAACGGTGGTGGCTGGATGATGACTCGAAACTTCGGAAGAACTGAAAAAGAGAGTATAAAAATACTTTGACACTTAATGAATGCGTCGCCTAACTATCTCTGTGTAGATTTCTGCCATGATTATTGCACGTAGAACTTTACGATAGCCGGTACGACTTTACAGCGATTCTCAGTCACACGTGCCCTGCTAGGATTTTGTCTCGACGAAGAAGTCGTGTTTTGATGGACGTCAACCCATTAACGTCAATTAGTTTCCCTTTTTTCTCATTGGTCAACCCGTCCTTCCAGAAAATTAGCAACAGAAACCTATTTTGAATCCAGATTTTAGTCAAGATTTCGGACGAAGTCTTTGAAATGTCCAAGGACAGAACTGGTGGTAGAAATAAATATTGTCGGTGCCTTCTTCAAGCATTTGAATCGACTCATTTCGCATCACAGATGTTTACAAATTAAGTTCCAACTGAATGTGTTTTACTTGATTGACGTCCACTAGAACAGGACTTTTTCATCCAGACATAGTTCTAAAGGACACATGTGACTGAGAATCGCTGTAAAGAAAAAAGTGAAAATGAAAAATTAGGAAGAATATACAATATCTAACGAAAATCAATGGAAGTATTTTTAAAACACAAAAGCAAATTATTGATTCAAGTTAAGTTCGTATAGACAGTCTTTGTACAGGAGTCGTATCTGGAATCCTACCATATTTAGCGACCTCCACAACTTGATATATCTTCTTGCCCTGGAGAAAAGGCGTTCATAGAGGTTTAATGATATGCATTAATTTCTGACAATCTGTACATTTGACAACCTAACATAGTCCAATTAACCCATAGAGATCCTCTGTTCTCTTCGATGTCAGTACAATGGCAACAGCACCTGTACTGTTTTTTTTAAGATTGAAAACCTCCTTCAGTAAAGTTTTTGCGCGCAAATAATTATGGGTATAAGTACAAGTACCAATAATGGGGGGGGGGTACTAAAGCTGACCCTATCCCAGACCTAAAAATGGCGTTTACCATACCCTATCCCAGACTTGAAGCACAAAATCTATACCCTATCCAAGACCAGATGTTTACATGACATGCATGACATTAGATATGAAAGAGTACATATATGTACCGAACAGTTTTAAATTAAAATTACACTACGAAAGCAGTTGTTTTGTTTTAATATGGTATTTTAAGCCGTAGTGTGGCCGATAGAGCGCTAAACATAGCGTCAAAGACAAGTATATCAAAATCCATACCCTTTCCCAGACCAAAACCGTAAAAAGGATACCATATCCCAGACCTCGGCAGCTCAAAAACCATACCCTATCCCGCGGCACATACCCGTATAGCCCATATAAGGGATAACCCCCCCCCCCCCCCCCCCCTAAGTAGGCTATTGCCTTTATAATCCTTCCAATATTTTTCTTCTTGCCCTGGAGAAAAGGCGTTCATAGAGGTTTAATGATATGCATTAATTTCTGACAATCTGTACATTTGACAACCTAACATAGTCCAATTAACCCATAGAGATCCTCTGTTCTCTTCGATGTCAGTACAATGGCAACAGCACCTGTACTGGTTTTTTTAAGATTGAAAACCTCCTTCAGTAAAGTTTTTGCGCGCAAATAATTATGGGTATAAGTACAAGTACCAATAATGGGGGGGGGGGGGGGGGTACTAAAGCTGACCCTATCCCAGACCTAAAAATGGCGTTTACCATACCCTATCCCAGACTTGAAGCACAAAATCTATACCCTATCCAAGACCAGATGTTTACATGACATGCATGACATTAGATATGAAAGAGTACATATATGTACCGAACAGTTTTAAATTAAAATTACACTACGAAAGCAGTTGTTTTGTTTTAATATGGTATTTTAAGCCGTAGTGTGGCCGATAGAGCGCTAAACATAGCGTCAAAGACAAGTATATCAAAATCCATACCCTTTCCCAGACCAAAACCGTAAAAAGGATACCATATCCCAGACCTCGGCAGCTCAAAACCCATACCCTATCCCGCGGCACATACCCGTATAGCCCATATAAGGGATAACCCCCCCCCCCTAAGTAGGCTATTGCCTTTATAATCCTTCCAATATTTTCTTTTACGCTAAACTCACAAAGATTTGTACACTGACATCTATCGTCTGGCGTGTATCATCATTCGTAAAAAGGAAATCGTACTTACATTAAAATAATATTCAGCTAGATGACACAAAATAAGAAACCACTACACACCTGAACACGAGCTTTTATTTTCCACTTGCCAAGAACTGGCTGCTTGGATAGCGCCATTTCCAGACTGGCGATTCCTGGACATCAAAAGGAATTAAAGTTAAATAAAGAAAAGAAATGAAATCACAACAATCAAACCAGAGCACTCTTTTCATTGATTCACGTGATCATGGAGGAACCAATCGGATTGGATGATGGGTAATAAATCACTAAATTTCGTTTGCTTAAATTCGGACTACGATAATAACAGGGTTGGTATTGTTTTAGAGTTAGGCTATTGTGTGGGTAACCAATAACATAGTAGGTCGTTCAGTGCGATATTTCTCAGAGTCTAGATTCCAAATACCATGAACGGAGGTCCAGGAAGGCAAAGTATGAATGAACTGAGTGGCAGCTTAGTCGGCAAACTAGTGGTTTAACTAATCAAGAACTGATTAAATATAAGCGTTTTAATAATAATATTTACAACCAAACTCATAGCCTATGGGGCTAAACACATTGATATGTACATGGAAAGTACATTGGAAATATTGTGAGATATACAACTATATAAATATGTAAGTATTTTCCAATTCTGCGTCGCCTTTGCAATGAAGCTGTTCTTTGCTCTGTTGGTACACACAAGGGGGAACTTGAGTACGCCCACGATATCTCGGAATTCAACTCGATATATTAACGACAATGGCGACAAAATCACCGTACAATAAAGAGCCTGGAGCGAGGCCCGGCCATTGGAAAACTGCATGCGCTCTGATTGGTCAAAATCTCCTTCAGCTGGAATACCCACCGTTGATGAAATTCACATTATCCCACTGCATCATGCGCACTCCACCGGGGTTCTGTAAGATACATAGAAAACAATGATGAAAATAACAATAGAAAATATGATCATCATCATTAAAAGTATTATTATGGAAGCATTCTATGGTAGAATAAAACATAAAAATACTTTAAGGGTGTAGCCTAAACTGTTAACTGCACCCTATGAAGGTTTCGTCACACACACGCCTTTATACCTCTGACTACCACTAGTACATCCCAGAGACTCTCCATCTACCCTAGAACAATCACGCAATGGAACAGTATTCCCCCTGATGCTATTACTAAAAGCTGTAAACATGTCTAACGCTAAACTAAATATATATATTTTTCACACCAATTAGGAAGAAACTAAATTTAGATGATTTTGAAATAAGGACTGGTGGACAAAAACATTGATACCCCTCAAACAAAATTTATCGGTATCACAATCCACTAGAATCTTTCGTGGACTTCACATATTCAATCCATTACGTCAACAATTTCCAAAGACCTTAGTAAAATCACTTTACATGTTATGTTATACAATTCTCTCATTCTTACCTGTCTGCAATACTGTACCTTAATCTGGGCTTCCACTTACAAGACTCATTTACTACCTTTATTATTAGGCCAGAAAAAGGCTGTACGCATCATAACACACACCCCTCTCACTCAATCACACCCCTATTTTCAAATGTTTGACCATAAGTTTTTCGTCATCATATCAAGCCGTGATCAACATACATGTTCTTTGTTCTACCACACAAAGCAAAGCAAATCAACAGCCTCTCCCCCTCCCCCTGGAAAACTTCTATAAGGAAAACATACTACGTGATAATAAGCTATGTAGTGGGTATGTTGAAGACTACTTACCGACACTGATACTCTTTCAATCTGAAAAAGAACAAGGTATGAACAGTTTGATGTAGAAGTTAGGCTACGGTTACACGTTTCCAGAACGGAACTGTTTACACTGTGCTGAGATAAATCGAGATCAGTACAGTTACAGAACTAAACCTGTTTTTCTTTCATGTGTAAACAAGGCCTAAACGTACGAATTCCGTGCTAGCTTTAGAGTGAAGTCACAACACATGTTGCACTCGCGAGAAACAAAAATATTTTCTAGTTATAGCTTAACGATCATCATTAATATTGATATAATAATATCATTCTGAATCTAAATATCTCGCCTAATAGAAGCAAAATATTACTGAGAACGAGCTAGTGGTACAAAAAAACTGTACCGTATATATTATCTCACCTTGCCGATTACTGGTTTTAGATCAGGTTGAGTACCAATCACTCTCATGCGAACTGAAAGTCAGACAGAGAAAACAAAGTTAGGGTCAAACCTTCAGTGCAAAGTTGATAGTATATAAGATTTTGCACATTATGCTACCTAGAAATTAGCAAATTGGCAAAAGCATTAGGGATCATTAGGGACCATCTTAATGCCCCGCTTAACGTCCAATGGATCGGACCCTCCTTAACCGTCAACATGTTTGCTCCAATCTCGTTCCCAGAAGTGTTTGGATCTTAATGCCCAACACTAACGGTTCACGCCCCCTCTCCCCTAAACGTCCAGTGGACGTTATGCGGGTCACTAATAATTTGTCGACGGTCCCTTAAGAATAATGCTAGCATTTTGGCAATGTTTTGCCTGATATTTAAACCTTTTCAGAGAAATTGAAAACTGAAACTCAAAATGTATTACGTCTCTATCCCTGGTAACAAGTGGATGCCCAAGAACCACATCAATTATGTTACAGTACAACAACAAATAAGGGACTGACCATTAGAAAAGTTATGGGGGAGGGATTCTCAAGCTGCATGAATTTTTTTACTGCAGTTTGCTGTGCAGTAATTTTTTTTCGGCTAAGATCCCATGCACGTTTAAAAAAAAAACGTGTTTACCAATCTATTTAATTTGGAATATTAAGTTATTCCAAAATTAGCTACCTTTGTACTTAATAATTATTGTCCTAAGTAAACTTTAAGAGCCATGCCCCTTTGAATTTGTTTTATTTTTATCAGGGCATCAGGGCTAGCGTGCCCATATTAAAAGTTGTACTTTAATATTGATACCTATAAAAGTGTACAGCTGCATCACCTTGCACGGCAAATGATTGTTTATGATTCAAGCTCATAGCGAGACTAGTGAAAATCCCATTCAAACAAATATTTTTGAGAGACGAAAAGTTATGTAAATTTCTTGTGTAAATTTCTCCTGCCTTTTAATAGTGGATAAATCAAAGGATACATATGTGCACCTCTCACACAAGAGTTGCTGCAGCAAAAGCACAGTGTGATAGAAGGAAACCATTTGGAGTTGATGGCATCCCTGTACATTTGTGCAGTCCCTGGCCTCTGCCTTGCCTCTCCCCCTCTCCATGTAGAATTTTTTTTTTCTGTGTTGCTGGCTCTGCATGAATATTTTTTTGATCATTTTCCTTTGTATGGATTTTTTTGGGGAACTCACTGACTAACTGTCTCAGATTAGTCTGATGGGACTTATAAGGTTGAATGATTAATCAGGAACAAGAATTACATCAATTATGTTACAGTATAACAGTAAATAAATGTTTCAGATCAGTCCGATGGGACTTAAGGTTGAATGATTAATGGAACTGACAAGAGTACAAGACTTTGTGACTTGAGACAATATACACGTTGTTGATACAACCCGAAATATATTCAATCCATATTGAGTGGTTTTCGATCGAGTGTTGTAAAACCAAAACCTGAGCCAATCACAAGCAAGTAAAATCATCAATGAACCAATCACGAGCAAGTAAAATCATCAATGAACCAATCATGAACTGAAGTAATTCACAATTGCTTTTACTTCAACCAATCACGAGGAAAACTAAACGCAATCGTGGATAACTAACCAATCAAATTCGATAACAATCACCTAATTACTTTTCAACACTCGATTGGAAACCGCTTATTCTGACTACACTGACAAGAGACTTCATAAGTATTGACTCTTCTTAATATTTATGCGCATATAATTAGCTACCCGAAAACGATGCTATCCCCGCATTGTCGCTTAGCTGAAAAGCAAAATGGGTTCGCGGACGGAGCATTTCTGTGTTCCTCTATGTGTTGGAGACAAAAGAAAAAACCTGAATGGTCCTTTCGAACTAGGATGTACGTTGCGGCATCCTTGATGCGGGGATAGCCTCGTTTTAGAGTATAGTGAATTAGATATGCGCATAAATATTAAGAAGAGTGAATAGTTTATTGTAGGATAGTCGCCAGACAACTCCGTACTCTTATACAGTTAAGTAAGTAGTATACATTGTATTCTTAACTAATGGGAAACTGCCAGATACGAAAAACCGCTAAAACCACGAAAAAAACCACCATGGGGTTGTGGCCAAAAAACGTGGAAATGTGCCGAAACGTACTCCTCGACCTAATGCAGCAACCCGACTTCTCCGAGGGCTAGAGAACTTACAATCGATTTACAAAGTAACCGTGCTATAATCAATAAGATAGATAAAATAAATTCGAAACAAACGTGGAGCTGACTGGCCTAGAATGACTACTTTTCCTGCTCGAAGCATTATATATGCTAGAAGCACTACCCATAATGCTATCGTCTCCTCCCCAAACCTCTTTACCGTGCCGGCAGAATATCAATTTCTGACTATATCGCTCCTGCGTCGCTCAAACGTCAGAAATTACATTATCTAGTATAACCACCATTATTTCGAGCATTTTAGAATCGTGTTCTGAGTTGTACAAGCATTTGAACATTTACCCTGCGAGAAGAGCCTTCTACTACTCCACGAAAAGCGAGAAGAAATTAAAAGAAGGCTCGCAGGGTATTGAGTACTATAACAGGAGCCCATTACTGGTACTAAGCATTTTAGAAAGGAAAACAGGCATAATTAATGTACAAAAGCCTAGTTGGTCAACATCTTCTACCTTAAACATATTCTAGTTTGAACCATATTGAATTCAGCTTCCTTCATTAAACCATCAGCAGTAATAAACACTATCCAATCAGAGATCACAACTGGAATGCACAAAACAGTTGAATGGCTTCCCTAGGATGTATCCTGATTGGATGATTCGCAGCAAAACAACAATATGTGACGATAATTAGAGCCTGTTTACATGAAGAAAGGTTGACCCTAGCACTAGGGATATATTCATTGTATTGTTTTCCCTCGAGATTGTTTTGCATATTTAAAACAACAATGCTGCTGGGCCTTAGTGACATTTACTGACAAATTTAAATGTTTAAAATACAGAATGTTTAAATTCCTCATTTTCAATGTTGAAAAAGGGGAAACAAACCGAAATAAATGGGTATTTTTATGTTCATGTAGCTATAGTGGCTAAAGTGAACAATGTATGGTCAGTAAGTGGTCGGTAAGTGGTCGGTACGTGGTCGGTAAGTGATCGGTAATTGGTAGTTAATTGTAAAATTGCCTTTTTGTTCACTGGACCAAAATACAATTTAAGAACAGTGGGATTTTCCAACATTCTAGCAACAATAACCCCTTTCTATTATCGATAGTTCACGAGTGTTAGCCAGACGCAATTTTGTTTTGACCGCATGACATCACTGGTTACCAGTCCTCAGGTTGACAAGAGCGAAAAATAAAAACAAAATGGCGGCTTTAAAGCGTTTTTTTGGCTGATATTAGAACTTGGAACTTGAATTTGGACGTTCAAAACCCGAAAGAAACTTAAATGAAAGGAATTCTGAAGGTTTGAGCTACTCTCGGCACTTGTATCTTCTTTATTTTCAGCCGGAAAAGAGAAACGAAAAAGTAAAGTTAAAAACGTACAGCTTATTCTGTGTTCTTGTCTAATATTCTGACTTACTCATTTGTCCAGGTTTGTAGATGGGTTTATCAGTCTGAATGAAAAGCACATTTTTTTCTTGTTTCACGGTAATTGGCTGTGTCTCGGTAAACTGCGACTTTCTGCCTTGCACCACGCTGAATCCTTGTACCATCAGGTGTGCATTCATGGATATACCATAGTTAACTGGCACATTCCTGGGAACCTGCAAACAGCATGGCACAACAACTGTACCGTTATAACTTATCGGGGTTCCTGTGGTATATAAAAAAGGGCGGGGAGACTGGGAACTCTTTTACCACCTTCGCCAATAGCCGCTGTCAAACGGTTTCCGCCGTGTATCATACCATATTGATAGAAGTGAGTCAATAATCAACATGTTGAACGATGTTGCACGAAATAAAGGCATGATCTATTCCACTCAACAAGTTGCAACATCGTTCAACATGTTGATTAGCTTCTTTCAACATTCAATATGTTATGATACACGGTTCAAAATTTGTTGCCAACAAATATTGAATGATGTTGGCAATATATGTTGAACCGTGTATCATCGGCTTAAGATCGAGGCAAACTTTTCTTCGTTTGCAATCAATCCCCAGAGATTCAAATGACAAAGACGTGGCGGCCATATTGGTGGAACTAACAATATAAGCTCGCTAATTATAACGAGGAATATTTTGTTAACGTCGACTAAACGGGTGGTCTCTTCATGTTAGCAACACATGAATTGCTATCAAAATACAATAGAATTAACACAATACAAAACAATAGAACGAATACACAATACCATAGAACACAATATTCATGTCTGCCTACATAAAGGGAGAACCGCTAAACGAGTCCAACATCGTCCAACACATTGACGTTGTATCCAACAATGTTGAACGATGTTGGACAAGCTGGCCAAATGAGTCCAACGGCCTAAAACATGTTGAATAAAACACTGGTATCATCAACTAAAAGTAGATTACGGTATGCTAACCGCCTGGGGAGCGAGTAGCAGCTGACGTTTCGAGCGCTAGCCCTTCGTCAGAGCAAAACAGGGAATTGTGAGTGGGGAAACGGTTTATATTAAGTGCTGAGTGCATGGTTACCGCTGAGGACACATGTACTCGGATCAATTAGTATCAAAGGAAATTGCGCCAACAATAGAAATGCTAATAGCCGCAATACAATAAAGAGTGTCGATGAATAAAGTAATGAAATATGCTGATCTAAGTATGAATGAATACGCGAATTATGAAATTAAATGAACAAAACGCATTCATTAATGCCCTTAGGTGCCAAAGTGCGTTAGGTGCAACAGTGAGTTTAGAGTTTCAGTAGCACCTTTGCTACGTAGGGGAACACATTTTTGATTAGTACAATGGCGCTAAGCCAATTATTTTCGGCCGCTACATTGATGACTGCATCGGTGCAACTTCTTGTAGTAAAAAGGATCTACAACGCTTTGTCAATTTTGTTAATAACTTTCATCTAGGCGTCGACTTTACATGGGAGATCTCAGATACTTCTATCGGAGCAATTACAGACATGGGCCGATTCCTCGTATTCTCTTCCCGTTTACAATTTATTTCGATATCTTAATTCATTCTATCTCACTAGCTATATAGCGGGGAAACAATGAAACAGATGTCTTTAATCTCAGGGTTTCAGGTCGGGAATTGGTCGGTCATGTGATTATGGTTCGGAAATCGGTAAAGTTATAGACAGGGGCTAGTTTTACCTATTTCTCTTAAAGTCTGTTTAATTAAGACAACTGTAATCAGTTCTATGCATGATTAATTTTCCCGTTCTTGGATCGGATGTGGAAATACGAGAAATAGACCAGTTGCCATTTTTTCAGTTCCTGATATTAGTCTTTTCGGACCTGTTGATTTATTCCGTACGTGACCTTAATTACAAACGACTAGAGCGGTTTTCAGTTGAGTCGGTTTGGGGACAGAAATAAGAGCAATTCCAGACAGGGGCTGATTCCTCGTATTCCTCGTCCTGTTTACAATTTAGTTTGATATATTGAACGGTCGATTGTCCTGCTCTCACTATAGCTATATATAGCGGGTGAGCGAAAGACGGCTGTCTTTAGTCTCGGGCTTTTCAAATGCTTTGCGTGTCCGCGGGTTCGGGTGGGGCTGTCACAAAGACTTGTAGCGGTTGTCTGTTCCCACCTTTGTTGAATGTCATTTATTTCTCAATACCTCGTTGAGATAAACGGTAGTGATTATCGCGATACTTGAATAAATGGCCACGCTCGTGGTAAATTAATCCCAAGCTGGGTGGTGTCGCGTAGTTGATCGATGTCTTCATTCAGCAAACTGAGCTCGCCGGTGGCATACAAAGCACATCGAGGCTGTAATGCCTAATAGCTTTTCTGGTCGCACATAAAGCTCCCGATTATGAGGTACGAATGAATTATTAGTATTTAATATGTTGAGACAAGAAAAGGTCATCCATAAAACTGGACTGTTTCAGAGTATCAGGTTCCTCTCTTGGTTATAAATAGTTATAAATAGTCCTCTCCTAACTGCTATAGCCGTCACAGCGTGAACATCTCAACATTTCTAAAGTTAAAATCCCGTTTCCGAGTCTCCCAACAGTCCCAAGCCAGATACTTATATTTTAGGTATTCCGACGAACTCCAGGGTCACCAAACTGAGCTCGACGCTGGTCTTTCTCCCTCCTCCCTGTTCTGTTCCTCCGCCCTCTTTTCTGGTCACATCATAAAGTTCTGTTCTTGGCGTTTATGGGTTTCGGTAGCACCTTGGCTACGTAGAGGAACATATTGTTAATCAGTACGATGGCCCTAAGGCAAAACTTTTCGGCCGCTAAATTGATAACTGCATCGGTGCAACCTCTTGTAGTAAACAGAATATACAACGCTTTATCGATTTCGTTAATAACGTTCATCCAGGCGTCGAATTTACATGGAAGATGTCAGATACTTCTATTACTTTTTGGGATATCAATGCTCCAGTCAGTGGTAATAGCCTGGCTGCTACCATCCACTACAAGCTTACTGACTCACACAGTTATTTGTAATTTTCACCTTCTCACCCCTCGCACGTTAAAACATATATCCCGTACTCTTAATTCCTTAGACTTCGCCGTTTGTGCCGCGATGAATCTGGCTTTAACTCAAAGTCTGAAGAGAATAAGATGCACCAGTTCTTTGTCGAGCGTGGTTATCCCACCTCTGTTGTAACAAGTGCATTGGACCGCGCGACATTCATTTGACAGATAATCGGCTCTACTGCCGTCTGAACCGAAGACTGAAGATAGAATTCCGTTTCCGTTAATTTACCATCCAATCTGTCTATCAAGAAAATCATCCAGAATAACTTCAAGATCTTACACAATGATCCAGAGACCGCCCTCATTTTTCCACAGCCACCACTTATCGCGAGACAAGAACCTTCGGGATTCCCTGATCAAGGGATCACTACAGTACAGCCCGATCTTCAACCAGGAACTTTTAAATGCCTCAGGAAACGATGTAACACATGTGCTTTCACTAAAACTGCCACACTCATTTCAGGACCCAAAGGCTCTCTTAAAGGTACTGACCAGTTTGACTGTACTTCAAGTAATGTTATTTATCGTATCACCTGCACACTTTGTGACAAACTCAACATCGGAGAAACAGGGCGAAGATAGCGAAATCGATTTCACTAACACTTGCTAGATGTTGGAACTAACAGCAAGGATCTCGCCAAACCAGTAGCTCGCCACGTTAATCTTCCTGACCATTCTATTAATCACATCACTTTATCCAGCATTTCTCTTCATCAAGGTGCTACCGAAACCCGTAAACGCAAATAACAAAACGTTATTTTCAAATTGGGCACTTTCGCACATAACGGCATTAATGAACGTTTTTCGTTCATTTAATTTCATAATTCGCGTATTCGTTCATACTTAGATCAGCATATTCATTACTTTATTAATCGACACTCTTTACTGTATTGCGGCTATTAGCATTTCTATTGTTGGCGCAATTTCTTTTGATCCTAATTGATCCGAGTACATGTTTCCTCAGCGGTAATCATGCACTCAACACTATTCACTTGA
The DNA here is from genome assembly GCA_030867875.1 of Actinernus sp. WN-2022. Lineage (NCBI taxonomy): Eukaryota > Metazoa > Cnidaria > Anthozoa > Actiniaria > Actinernidae > Actinernus > Actinernus sp. WN-2022. Next base: position 42,957,128 of record JAOWCC010000019.1, read on the forward strand.
TGTAGAATCGATATTTATGATACATTGTTTGGAATTATATGCATTTCATATGCAAACGAAAAATACCTGTGTCTTCGTAGCAGTGATAACAATCAGTGGCGTAGGGAGGGGTGCTAGAGGGAGGTAGTTTCCCTCTCCTCGCTCTGCATGCCCAGTCCCAGAAGAGACATTGACAGAAGTCATCAATGAAAATGTCCCAGAATTCATCATTTTTTCCCCACCCTCCCCCCCCCAGGTTTTCTCCAAATTTCAGGACTTCCGGACGCCCCTGATAGCAATGATACCTTGAGTTCCAGAATTCCTGGAGCGTCAGCACTGAATATCTCGCTGGCCACAGCGAAAGTGTATTTCTGATTCTTAGTTTTCAGCAGGGCTGTGATGTTCCACTTCTCTCGAGTGTTGTACAGGCTGACGCTCAGTTTTGATGTAGTTCCAGTGCGAAATACTCGAGAAGAAGTCACCAAGTATTCACTGATAACAAAGAAATAACCAATGCATAATTAGCAAGGCAAACTAGATAGCTAGAGTGTAGTAAATCCAAACGCAAACTACCCACAGCCAGACAATATATCATAGAAGCGAGTAATCACAAGTAACTCATGAATGGCTTCCCTGTGAACCAACGACAAACCAAAGCAAAACCAATTGAAATCCGCTCTATCTCGTTAATAGGCGAATCTTAATTTGTTTACGTTTTTTCCTCATTAGCAACATCAAACTTCAAGCGAGGTACATACAAACAAGCAGAGTCCATAAATCGAAAGAGATTGTCATACTTGATAATCACCGAAAATTTGAGTGATATGATAAATATATTTTGAGGAATTACAGGCAACCTAAGCTCTAAATCTTTCGAGTTTTTGCTGTGTTTATTTGTCAGTATATACAGGCTTTGTATGGGAACTACTAAAAAGCAGTTTGCAATGAAAGTCTACAACTTTCATCCGTCCCCACAGGAAGCCACTGAATAACACATTGCGCAAGGGAAATGCCTATCAAAGAACTGTTGGTTTTCGATTACTAGGTGATCTCGTCGCATATAATGCACCATCGCATATAATGCGGAGATCGTCAGATTTGCCAGCAAAGGTCGCAATGCATGCAATGTACTCATTACTGGTCAATGTACCGTATACAAATTATCCACTTGGGTGTTGCTTCTACAGTTGCTTCTACCAGCTTGTACGGATAGAAAGTTACGATGTTCTCGGCATCTGGGATGAAACTAACATGTCAAGTCAGCACATGCCTGTTAGTTCATTCTTGTCCGGGAATTTTTGCAGCTTCGGCCAGTCCCCAACTGTTTCGATGATGGATGTCTTTTTTGTAGGAAGCTCTAACTGACTAACGGAAAGGAAGTTCACTTCGAAGCGAGCTGACATTTCCGCATGTCCAGCCGTTAAAATCATGAACATAAATAAAACTTATGGTACATTATATTCGACGAATCACCTTGCAATCGAAAACCGACAGTTCTTTGATAGGCGATCAGCGATGTTTACTTATTTCTTGCAGTACAATGGGTTATTCAGTAGCTTCCTGTAGGGACGAGGGAATGTTTTAGACTTTGCAAACTGTCCCTCCAGGCCGCTGGAGAGAGGGATACTTGCAGCAGGCCTGGCCGCTAAGGCGATATTCAAATGTCCGGTGGTAACTGCCGTTATATCTGAGGACTTCGGGGCCGAGGAGAAGAAAGCAATGGATTTGAACTCTGATATCTCGAAGGGTTTGGGTAAAACTTAATGTACATTCTCTAAAGAATGAAACTTGAGTTCATAAAACTGTGTCTAGGTATACAAACATCTCTCGCTCCGAAAAAAAACTGAACTAATCTCCCAGGACTAAACTAAACTAAACTAAACTGTTAAGTTGCTGATATTTCTCCATTGGAAGTCCTCGAATCGGTATATACATATTAAAAAATAAGCATTTTTTTCAAACTCGAACCAAGCAGAATTTACCGAACGTCGCTAGACTTGTAAGATAACAGCTTTGTCTACATGTCTTTCAATAAAAACCCGTGATCCTACTTATGTTGATTTTCTGAATTCTCTTTGATAAGAAAGGTCAGCATTCCTAGTCTATGCTATGGGATAATACCCAGTTTCATTTATTTAGAGGTACAATATAAGACACCACATATCAAATTCCTCATTAAAGGGGCGAGCATAATCTTTCACAACCGATAATTCCTTCAATGACACCACGTTTGAAGTTAAAGTGCAAGTAAAGCCACAAAACAACATGAACTGTTTTTGATATACTTCAGTTGTCTAACTTAGTTTTCTTTGAGAGGCAAGAGCAGAAATTAAACTTGAATAAATGCTACCCGAGTTGCGGGATTGAATCTTCTTGTAATGTCACAAATTAAAGAAAACCTACGGGATTCTATTGCAGTAGTTTTCTCTAGGGATGGAGTTGATTCATCTTATGACGTCACAGGATCCATGAAAACTAATCACAATTAGAGATTAAATGCCAGAAATGTTACCAAATTTGCAAGATTAATACATTTTTGTGAGAAACAAACACAATAGCACATTATAAAATTTATTTTTTTGACATGATACTTGCACTTTAGTTAATTTTTGTGAGCGTTAATTTCCGCGACCTTAATTGCCATTATTATAACGCCAAATTCTGGATCCTGTCCAGATAATTTGACACCTAGGAAACAACGGCTTTCTATTTTCTGCTCACTGTATTTCAATCATTTTCAATGTAGAAGTCTAAAAGTATATCGGTTACAATATTTCTAGTTCATTCTCTTATTAGGAAGTCATTTTCCCTCCTATTCGCGTTAATTTAAGCCGCGTTAATTTCAAATACCTTAATTAACACGAGCGTTAATTTCCTATAATAAGGTAGTTACGTGGCTTGGACACATGAGTAGAGTAAAGCACCAACGAAATGACAGCATTTTATGTCAGTGTTCCGAATCATCACAACAACACTGCTCCGGTATATTGCTGTGACGCAAGTCCTTTTTACGTCGTTTTCAGAAATGGCTCAATGACTCCTAAGGAAGGTAGCTTTATGCTTTGCAATTCTCTGAGTTCTACACTAGTCAAGTTATTTCATCTTTAGAGCAGACTTTCTCAACTAACGTGTTCTATTTGATAGTGCGTGGAAGCTGATCTCAGTATGAACTAAATTACTCACCTTTCAACAACAAGACAGCTACCAAGAACGAGAAGGGCAATGAAACAGAGGTTCCTTCCCTCCATCCTGCAGTTATATCACCGAACTTTATGCTCTTAACTGCTTGTAACCAAATCCTGGATGGGGCAGGGGGTCATTTTGGTGTAATTTTGATAGCTTTGATCAATAAATTAGCTTGGAATAAAGCTTAATTACAGTCAATTTTAGAACATTTTCATTACCCGGAACGCCTGTGGTGGATCCGAGTCTGAAATTCGCCCCTGTGTATTTTTTATTTTATTTCTATCGTCGTCGAAAGTGCGAAATTGCATTGTACATGTTATCGATGTGGGCCTGGTAAATGCGTTTCTCAGGTTACACGGCTTCCATGCCGACACTCGAGACTTCGGTAATCTATTTTCCTCAGTTTTGGCAACCTTGATTATTACTCGGGCCAGGCCTTCGGCTGGCTCGAGTCAGAAATCGCAAGTTTTTATTTTTATTTTTTGTGTCGAGATTTTGCGCCGTCAACCAATCAGATTTCGACTGGTCACGTGACACTTACGTTGCGCCAGCCATGTGACGTGAACATTTAACCAGGCCAGTAGATGGCGACGAGTGGGAGTTTTGACTTAGCAAAACCTTTAATATCAGCTGTTTTTTGTGTAAACCAAAGGTTCCTTCAAGTGCAATACCAAGATTTTTGTCTTTTCTAAAGCTGAGAGGTGTTTCACGGGCTTTGGACGGGAATTTATCACATATCCAGAACCACTCAAGAGTCAAGGATCCACTCGTGACATTAAGTCATTATTAGATGGCTAATATCTGATCAACACTAATAGGACTGAGACAGCAGTTTGTAAATGTAAGTAGCTAAACTGAACATGATAACTTTTATACCAATTGACTGTGGTTGTATTGTTATTCATTGTTATTAACCTCTCAGAAAGTATAGTAGAAATGACCCGATTTCTCGCGATTTCTCAGTTCTCGATCTGACAGGGTCCTTTTAAAATATTATATGCACATGTTTTTATAAATTCGGGAACGAAAATCTAGCAGGATATGGCGTGAACCCTACCCTGGGTACCAGAGGTTCTCACTTCGCAAAGCTTAGGCACGAAGCTTTTCCACCGAGGAGCGAAGCGACGCTTGCTCCTCGACACTTTGTCCTCGCACGCGTCACGCAGTTTTTTGTTTACCGACGATTGATACGAACGGTCTTCAAACTCCGGCTTTGTCTTCTTATTATTTTTCTGGACCGCACAGAAGACCTTGAAAATACCGTTCAATAAATCTATCTTATTTATCCTAAAGAAACTTTTGATTTTATATACCCTCGAAGAAGGAATTTATTTTACTTTCTTCACTTCGCCTTCTCTTTCCGTTAACAATAGGAAATGGACAATCTGAAATCTACAATGAACCTGAAATGTTTACCGTCTCGTTTTTCTCGGACAATGGAAATCGAGATACCGTGGCGCTGTAATCGTTTTACGGCGGCAGGAAAGGAGTCGGGTTGAACTTCTCGAAACGAGCTATAGTATTGGCCTACCCAACAATAGAAAACAGCCTAGTATTACCCTCTTTAAATAGTTATTTTCCAAGTGGTTTACATGCATGAAATCAACACACAACATTTTATTAAACATTAGGGACTAGTCAAAAACTAGCAGGGGAGATGCAGGGGGGGGGGTTCTTGCCAGTCAGCAAAAAACAGCCTCACAAACTCTGTTAAAGTAAGCTAAATTATAGAGTTTTCAAAAATTTGCTATTTCTTCAGTTTTAAAGATATGAACCTAAAACTTGGGCTTTTTACTAATTTTGGCTTGCTCTTGTCCTGCAAAGGGCCTATTATCAGTAAAACTTTGTAATTAGAAGCTCCCGTAAGGGACCATGACCACCTTTGGGGGTTGAGAATTGGAAGAAGGTGGAAAATAGCATTTACAAACATGTTTTGTTAATAACACTACCAATCTCATACAAGTGCCTTTAAATATATGAATTAAGATTTGTTTGCCATCTGGTACAACCATGTGATTGCATTCCTGTAAAAGGTCCATATTATTATATGTAAATTATCACGAGCATGAGCAGTGAATCAATTATCCAGTTCCCCTAGCACAAACCATGTTATGGCACAAAAATATGCTAGAACTCCATGTATTATAAATTAACCTATTTCTAGGTGGCCCGAGTTAAGGCCACTCAGGGCCTCTTGTTATTATTATTATTTTTTGTGTCGCTGTTTGGCGCCAGTAACCAATCAGATTACACAGGAGCCCATTGTTCGATCCCAACACGTGACAGGATCAACCAATCAGATCCGACACCCGCCAGATCTTGGTTGTGGAAAAGCCAGCAACGTAGCGAAGGTTTGGGTTCATTCTGAACCATTATTTTGCTGAAACCAAAGGTTTCTTCGAATGAAATATCAAGATATTCAGTTATTCTAGGGCTGACAGGACTTTTAGGGGCTTTCGATGGAAAATTCTCACATTTACGAAAGGGATGTGGCGATCCAAATATTGCACAGTAAGCTAGTCTAGCCGGCCGGAGGAGTGATGGTTTTGCCTTTTGGTCCAATAATCCACGGAAACTGAAAGAAAATGCCTGTACTGCTGCATCTAAGTGCCATACGATTGCAGTGTTGCGTTGTTGAAATGCTCTTCATTACCATCACACACTGTGAGGAGGTCAAATCAGTGAGGGATTGATTGTTTGCAATGTTGGCTGTAATTGTTTACTGCGAAGTCCTCTCTTGAAAATGAAATACTCTTGAGATTACACAACTGGGAAGTCTTGACTAAACCAGTCAAACAATGCCGAACTTTGCTAAGACTTCAATTCAAGAGTTGGAAAAGCTGGAAGTGAACAGTGATTGACCCTTGGCTTTGAACGCGAACGGAAATCAGAACTGGTGAGGTTGAAATTATGTGTTTATATATGTTCACACAAATCTTACTTGTTCCCCACTTTTAAATTAAGTGTAATGGTGACTGTAATTCGAACTGGAAATGAAATTGTCCGTAAGTTGAACTGTATGTGACTTTATAGAGACCAAGAAGGAAAAAGTTAAAATCGATCGTCAAAACAATAACAGAACTCGGAAGATACAGAGGCATTCAAATTTACTACGAATTATACCCATAAACAGAACTGGATATGACTTACAAACCGAGAATACCGAATTAAAATTGAATTGAATGTGAAACTGTCAAAAGAAGAGCAGAATTTGTTGTGTAAAGCCATACTGGAGAGTACAATTATATAAGTTATGGCGGGAAGAGGGGCAGGTTTGGAATTGATAGACCCCCCCCCCCCCGGATATTTGTAGAGCATCAAATGCCCCACTGTGGAGTCAAGTGCTCCATGGTGGGGCTTTGGTACGGGTGGAAATCTCTTATCAAATTCACTATTTTGACTCTTTCTACAAATGAATTCCTCACCCTGCCAACTTTTGTTTGCTCCAAAATGTCTCACCCCTGGGACAAAAACTCAGTCAAATGCCCCACTTATGCCCCCCACCCTTGGGGAAGGGCAGGTTTGGAATTGGTAGAGCTATACACAGATACTGGAACTGATTAGAACAATCATAAATAGAATTGGGTGTGGAGATTTATTTACCAAGCGAACACTGTTGCCCTGAAAAATATGTTGAAAAGTCAACTTGAAATACTGAAGAAAGAAGACAAAGAAGTATTTATGTTTTCAGATAACCAATTGAACTGATATATAATTTATATGCTTTCACTTGTATATACTGATATTATTATTACACTCATGAACAGACAATATTTAGCTTCATTAGTGACATATTTTAATTGATATTAATCTAAATCATGTTCCACGCATTTCTTAGCCTCCCCCGCAGTCGTTTTTAGGGGCTCATAACTAGCCCCTAAAAACGACTGTGGTGGAGGCTACGCATTTCTATGTGTGTACTAGTTGGTGTTACCCTCATTAAATAAAGTTAATTTTCAATGCACACAATATTTTATTAAACATTAGGGACTGGTCAAAAATTAGCAGGGGAGGTGCAAAGGGGGTGGGGTGGAGATAATAAAGTCTAAAAATGCATAGTATGTATTAGTATGAAATTTGTTGACCCTTTCTCCCCTATAACCAATCCTTTTTCAGTTGCCCAATATTTATGACCATCCAGTTTTGGGGATTCAAAACAATATGATCCTCCCCCTTTCACAACCCCTTCCCCTGCTAATTTCTGACCAGTCCCTTCAGCGACCACCCTTATGCAACCTGGTTTTAATTATTAGTAAAACTTTGCAATTAGAAGCTCCTGTAAGTGACCGTGACCACCTTTGGAGGTTGAGAATTGTAAGAAGGTGGAAAATAGCATTTACAAACAGGTTTTGCTAATAACACTACCAATCTCGTACAAGTGCCTTTAAATATTTGTTTGCCATCTAGTACAGCCACATTATTGCATTCCTGCAAAAGGTCCATTCCATTTTATATAAATTATCACAAGCATCAGAAGTGAATCAATTATCCGGTCCCCTAGTACAAACCATGTATGACACAAAAATATGCTAGAACTCCATGTATTAACCTATTTATAGGTGGCCCGAGTTAAGGCCAATCAGGGCCTCTTGTTCTTGTAATTAAAGGCACTTTTATTGACCCCAAAAATATTTGAATCTTTTGATAATTTGCTCCAATTCCTGCTTTGTAAATAGCAAATCAAAGCCAAAACAGAGCAAAACAGAACACATTCAAACAGTGGCGACAACGGAAATAACTGTTCTGCCAATACGGTATTTTAAAGAGGGGAGTCCAGGGGTTTGTCACCCTTCAGTTGTCAATCGGCCTTTGTTGAGTGAACATCTGCGTGATGCTCCGCTTGAGTGCTTCCTACTGATTGCTTATCGCGCGAAATTCAAATGAAAGTTAAAAAAAAATTTACTTCAGAGTAAGGGCTACAGAGTTCGCAAACAGTTATAAATCATAAGTCATAATTTAAAACCTTAAAAATCTTAAAAAACTCTACTGTATATAATATCTACGTCCACTTGTATTCCTTACTTAGCTCATATAACCCATGAAGAAGGTTCGTTCCGTGCCTAACCGAAATAAAGGGTACAAAAAATAACATCGCACAGCCGTCCGATCAGCCTTACAGTTTTCATATATCTTTAAAATCTAGCATTGCAAAGGAGAGGCTGATATGCTCGCTTGCTTTCTTCACTGCCCAGAAATTTGAATTTCAAATTTCGAGCTCGCGATGCGTGAAAAGAGGAGGGGCTAACTTATTTATAACGGAACTTCGTGTTAAAATAAGAGTGTTTTTTTAACTGAAAGCTCTTCGATATCATGTGGAAGACACATTCGGCTCCAGATCTAAGCAGAAGTCAAAACAGGATATTGAGGCAGATTTATGCTGGCAGATTAAGATAACGGGTCAAAACTAGCTTTTAAAGAAGTTTTAAAAGGATTGTTAGATGTTATGTGGAAAACTACGATGGCCGAGGAGGGCCATCATAATTCAGACTCTTCTGTATACTCCAGAGCTTTTTTACTCCAAACTTCAGAGTTCAGAGCTTTTTTACTCCAGACTTCAGCGATTGTTTTTACTCCACACTTCAGAGTTGTTTTTTACTCCAGAGTTCATAGTTTTTTTACTCCAGAGTTCATAGTTTTTTTACTCCAGACTGCCCACCCCCCCCCCCCCCCCCCCCCCTCCCCTCCCCCAGCCCCATGGGCATAACCAGAGTTTTTAGTTTTGAATTTGAGATATGTTAAAATGCCCCATGATAGGGCTGTTAGATGCTCCATACAAACACTAAAAAAGTTGAAAATGTACTGAATGTATGCAAAACCAAATTCCCCCAGGACTCATGACCTGTCAATGCCCCAACCCTGCCCCCAGGGGGGATGGACAGGCTTGAAATTGGTAGATATGTAAGAAAAAAGGCAATAGAAATACAAAATTTTATGATTGTATATGAAATGGCAAACTAAAACTAAAGAAAGCCAGTAGAGTTTGGGGATGGATACACAATCAACACAATAGGCAGCTGTTCAAAGGGAAATGCATAGTTTTGTTTCATGCTGAGGAAGTGTACATTGAAATAGAGACATAAGCTTAATTTGGTGTATCTGTTTTAACCCTTACCATAATGCATTGCGTGCTGGAACGTTATAAACTCTTCTCTGGATCGTATACCTTCTTCTCATTTCCCTTCCAGCTCCATCTACTCTAAACAGTGATTCCCTCAAACGTCTTCTCTGCACTTTAACACCCCTTCCCAAAAGGGCATACGAACCATTACCTCCCCTGAGTTTGGGCATAATTGTAAAACTGATTCTACCACAGCATCAAGCTCTTCATCACTGATTTCACTGAAGGAAATTCCATGCGCCTTCTAATGATAGTACTCCGCGACACTCCAAGCAAAACGCTGACTTTTGTCCAGGAAAATCCAAGTTCCCTCAAGCTGAGTAGGTGATCGGCTTATCTATGACGAAGCTAGGTCTTCCACCTCGTACTCCTTCAGCAGGCTTAACTGAAGACATGAAGTGCACGGAAGAGCTTTTCTGCAATCGACTACTGTATTGATCACACAGACTTCGATAAATTCCATATAATTCGGAAATTACTTTTCCGATCTCAGCTCCCTCGGTGTCTTCGTCAATTTCGACCAAAGTTAAATACCAAAACAGGACGCCCACTTGTTCTTCGGCAAGTCTTGCCATTTTTTGTAAGACTTCCTGGTTATTTGAAGATAAATTTATCTGAAGTTCATGAAGAATTGCAGGTAGGCTATTTAAATAGATCTGAAGATCTGAAGATTTCGTACCCAGTCTCCCCTTTTCCCGGAAGTAGCCGCTGGTCAGCAGTAGTGCCGCCCACTCCCGCTGGCTGTTTAATCTTTTCAGGTTTGTCTTCTCTGCGTACACCTTCTAGACGTTTAGCTACGCCTCTGGTCTTTATACTTTGATAAACCCAACTCGCGTGAGTTGACAATACCAACACAGTCATATAATTTAAAAAATGTCTCCGTTCAATAAACACATCAACATAACTCAACCAGGTCATGTACAGTATGTAGACAGCACGATTGCATGGTTAAACGAACGACTGTTACTATTACGATGATGATTATATTATTACCATTATTTTTATCATTATAGCTACTATTATATCTTAGTATAATTAATTTCATAGAGATTCCAGCTTTTTGATTGGTCGAGAGGTTCTAACTATGTAACAAAAAAATTAATAAATCAAAATAATAACAATAATAACAAAAATGATAATAAAAATAATAACAATGATAATAAAAATAATAAGAACGATAATAAAAATAATAACAATGATAATAAAAATAATAACAACGATAATAAAAATATTAACAACGAAAATAAAAATAATAACAACGACAACAACGACGACGACGATAATGACAATAACAATAGTAATAATAATAATAATAATAACAACAACAATAATAATAGTAATAATAGCGCTTTTTTAATGAGGTATACAGATAAAGTTTGCACTTGCTTCCAGCCGGTCTAGTCCTCCTAAACTAAGATATGAGACTTCTGTTCGGCACTCCGAATACGGTGCAAACTGTTCAAAAACAAGACGTCGTACGTCATAAGTACGTGGTCTGAGAGCAATACATTTGTGATCCGTAATTTCTCTTCTTTCCCGATAAGAGTTCGATCACAAATCATCTGGCAAAAGTCATCCTACTGGGTTTAAATTCAGAAATGATCTTCGTTATTATCTTACCTTTGATTCTGTTGTCGGTTCTTGTAGAATTATTAGGTCAGCTTGCCGTAATTATAATTTTCTACAGAGCGCTTTGACGAAGCGTGTCCGAATTACAAAGGTTTGTATGGGAACTGAGTAACCACGCCAGGAAATATTGCACACCATTCAAAATGGCGTCCAAAACTTCGAGGTGATCTATTGTCTTTGGCGTAGACTCCTTTCTTTCATGGCACGGGTCCTTGTTTAAGATCTCTATCATCACTTGTGAACTTGGCACGATTGTTATCAGCTGCAATCATATCGTTTCAGCTTTCAACTTCCCCTTTGCAAATTGTCACATAGTAGTTAATTAATTGGTTGCCCGGGGTTGTTGGTCCATTCCCGAGAACTTATCCCTGGATTACAATGAAATCCGCACTCATGTTCCAGTCCATTCAAGTCGACCATGTCGAAAGATAGTACCAAGATTAATCGAACTACATTTCAACACTTAAATCGCAAAACGCCTTGTGGACGGACATTCTCTAAAGAATGAAACTTGAGTTCATAAAACTGGGTCTAGGTATACAAACATCTCTCGCTCCGAAAAAAAACTAAACTAATCTCCCGGGACTAAACTAAACTAAACTGGTTGCTGATATTTCTCCAGTGGAAGTCCTCGAATCGGTATATACATACTAAAAAATAAGCTTTTTTTTTCAAACTCCAACAGAGCAGAATTTACCGAACGTCGCTAGACTTGTAAGATAACAGCCTTTGTCTACATGTCTTTCAATAAAAACCCGTGATCCTACTTATGTTGATTTTCTGAATTGTCCTTGATAAGAAAGGTCAGTATTCCTAGTCTATGCTATGGGATAAAACCCAGGTCCATTTATTTAGATGTACAATATATGACACCACATATCAAATTCCTCATTTAAGAGGCGAGCATAATCTTTCACAACCGATAATTCCTTCAGTGACACTTCACGTTTGAAGTTAAAGTGCAAGTAAAGCTATAAAACAACGGCATGTTGTAAACCGCGGACTGGACTCAAACTAATATGGACTGGACTGGACTCCGAAAACGCGGACTCCGAAAACGCGGACTCAGTAAACGCGGACTCAGAAAACGCGGACTCAGAAAACGCGGACTCAGAAAACGCGGACTCAGATAACGCGGACTCAGATAACGCGGACTCAGATAACGCGGACTCAGATAACGCGGACTCAGAATTCGACTCGTTTTTACAGTAGATAAACATTCTTGGCATACAGAAAAACATTTCGACAATTGTTGCTGAGATTACCTAGTATTTTCGTAGTAATTCAAACTAGTTTTATCTCCCTTTTTGAGGCAATAGATAGTGCAGACTGCAAAGAAAGAAAGGCTGCAAAGAAAGAAACAACTTGAAAGCAAACTGCAACTGGATTAAATCGTGATGTCTGTCGGATACCAACAGAGATAATTACCGATAAGCTTTTTAGAGGTGACAGGGTCAATTAGCAGATCAGTCCCGTAACGCTATCAACTTGGGACAAGAAACCATTGAGCCGTCAACTGTGTTGGCGGAAAAATAACCTCCAAGGTAACGGAAAACTGGCTTGCTTTGATTTTTATAGTATTTGTATGAAATCATGTTACTGAATTTGACTGTATAGATCACGAATAGAAGTATATATAATAAACACAAAGTATTATGGTGTCGTTTGAAAATAATCCACAGAAAATACCCCCAGGACTTTGCGTTAGCCTGAGGAAATCAGACGCCTCAAAGTGGACGGGAGATTAGTCGTCTGATTGTTGTTGATTGAAGTGCAATGGTTAAAATTTGAGTAGTAATTCCACATACATGTAATGTTGCTATTCCTTGTGAATATTTAGGGAATGTATCATTCTACATGTGAAATAAAGCCATCTACATGTATCTAGCTTTGTTTGATTTTCGAGTAATCAATAATGAACAAGAGGAGATGGCTGAAATTCAGGCTAAATTCTCAATACAATAATTATTTTTGATTGGGGTCGTAAACTACAGCTACACCACCATTTTCAAATATTAGTGAGCACTGTACTAGTGTTCATTTTCTACATCTTGTAGGAGACTGAAACTAACATGTATAATGGCAGGTCACAAAGACACATGTGATTTCCACTCGTTTTTTTCTAACATTGGGGTCGCAGCAAGATTAATTTTCGTTCCAAAATAATTCTTAAAAGTACTTGTACTCCTGACCAAGTGAAAGTGCCAGATGCTGACCTGGAACGGTCAGATCCAAGTACTGATAACTGAACTGAGGAATCGGGCCATTTACTACTATATTTGATGCCATTACTAACAACAACAACAATAATACCATTTATTTTCTCATAAGTTGATGGAAATGTATAGTAACAAGGCATAATAAGAAATACAATTATGAGAAGGTGGGTCCTTAATATGCTAATGAGTGATATGTCACCACTGACACACAAAATCATGCTGGTAGAGACAAATTACCTATTTTTAAATTCTAACTTGTCAGTGATTTTACAACAACAACAAAATCTAAATTAGAAAATAGCTTAATTCACAAGCACAAATAAATCCAGCAAATGTCAGTGATGACACCACATCAGACCCATTCGAAAAATGGCGTCCAATTTAAAAAGCTATTGTCCTGGTAACGTGAACACAAGGCTAGTCAGTCCACACGAAAGCTTTTGACCATGTAAGCGAGGCTAGTCAGTCCTAAACAATAGTTAATTAAATTGGACGCCATTTTTCGAATGGGTCTATTATTAGCATACTGGAAATATAAACCTTTATATCTCATAGATGCAACACCCAAATCAAGAAATATTCTACTATTTTGGACTATCCACTTCATGTACAATCAATATCAAATAACTAATTTGGGCTTAATTTATGCACTTTAAGCCTGGAGCCCTTTGGACCCTATGCATAAATTAGACATATAATGCACTTTAAGCCAGAACCACCTCAGATAGAAAACATTGCAAATAAAAAAGAACCTCTGAATTTCTAATGAAACCTGAAACAACCATAGGGGCTGATCAAAGTCAGGGCCTTGCTAAACTACAGATCAAATTGGGAATGGATAGAATGTTGGTTTTTGTGGAGATTGGGACAACCAGAGAAAAACCCTAGGAGCAAAGGTGAGATACCAACAAACTCAACTCACATTTGGTGCTGCAATCGGCAGTCGAACCCATGCCACAGAGGTGAGAGGCGAGGCACTTAACCATTGTGCCACGCCAGCTCCCCATGTGCCACCCCAACTCCCCATTGTAATTAAGTAGTACTGAGAAAATGTCAGAAAAGTTGTAAAAATCATAAATATTTTTCAGTCAATTTTAGTATATTTGGTAAGAATATAGTTTTTGCTTGAAAATTTATTTTTTATTTTATTTCTTGTGTTAGTTTTTTAAACATACTTTTAACTGAAACGAATATTAAATAACAACACTGCAAATCTGGTAAGTGTTTATGTGTTTTACTTACATTTACAAATGTCGCCATGGTTGGTTCACATTATTTAACCGTCAAGCCACGTGCGTTTGGGAGCGCCAGACACTTTCGTAAACATATATTCTAAAATGTCAGAAATTTCCATTCAAAGTCCGTATAACTCCAGTCAGCCCTAGAAAAACTCAATATTTTTTCCATTTCCGTCAAAGAAATCTTCGGATTCAGCAACATAATGGCTACGAATGGGACAAAACTTCGCTCACGTTTTGATCGTGACTCGTGGTGCATATTGGTGTTTAGAGACTTGAAAACTCGTAGGTGCTTTTTGTAGAATGTTACTTTCATTTCATCCCGCAACATCACTACAGATCGAAAGCTCCGACGTAGGTACCTCCATAAAATGTTTCCGAGCTTTCTCTTTACGGAAAATTAAATATTTATGTACTTGTACTCACGGTTCTTGTCTGGCTGGCTGGCTAGCTTTCGACCTCCGCGTATTACAATCATCGAAACTGCTCTCACAAATTTTAGGGTGTTATAATCACTTGCTGTCACAATCCGTAGGAGAATCAATTGCACAGAATTCCGAATGAAGAAAAACGATGAAAGATTGAACGATTTATCCACAACAACAACTCATCCAGTGGTTTTGCTCATAGCGGCCTTGGCCTTGGGAGAAAAAAAATCACGTCCTGCAAACTGCAGTTGACGTAACGATGGCAATGTAAAAAAAAAAACGCGAGCTGATTGGTTGACGGCCCCGGAAGTCGATAAAATGTCACATGGCCGCCACGTGAACAGTGCAATCGGATTGGTTTGGCGGTTGGCGGCGACTTCCGAGTCGACACAAAAAATAAATAAAAAAGACTTGCGAAACTTGACTCGGGCGGCCAAAGGCCTGGCCCGAGTAATTACACTTTCATTTGAAATCCTCTAGTAATAACCGAAGGGAAGAATTATTAGCTGAATTTAGCAGTCTTTAGGAGTGGCTGGTAGCGCGGTGACATTCATTCTCTGCTCCCCTAGTATATATATATATGTAATTTAATATTTTTGTTTTTCTCGTGTATGTAAATTAAAGAAGTTGACCTCTACTTTAATATTCATGTTCATGTTACGCACGCTTATAGCAGAGCGCGGTAATTACGTCACAAGTCTAGACCCCCCGCCAAGACTCAGACAGACAAACCGCTTTTCTTGTATCAACTTACAAGAATTGACTAGCACTTCAGTTCGTCCTCTGTCTATTCTACCAGAAATGACTGCTTTCCTGGACCATATTTTGAAAGGGAACCTGATGATTATACTGTCGAACAGCTTAAACTTTGGCTGAAATACAGAGGATTGAAACAAAGCGACAAACGTTGATCTTGTCAAGCGAGTTTTGCATCTTCGCTGGCCAACCAACGAGACATGCTTACTATATAGACTGTCAAGTCCTATTTAAACTGTATCCCAAACTCATCTTTTCCCATGCAATATCGTTGTAAGACTTCATCTAAACATTGAAAAGTTACAAAGGTCAGGTTTTCCTGTATTAAGGCAAAAACAAAAGAATGTAGCCGCATGCCGAGTGCAATCATCTTCTTCAATAAAACTCATCGGAGACCAAAGCTGTTATGGCTGGAAGAGCATATACATTAAAACTATGAACTGATAGGATCCTAAAATTCGGCAATCTTGCTTATGTTGGTGTGCTCTTTCAAACCATTATGTTATTGTTTGCATTTATCGAGTTTTCAAATTTAATACCTGCAGCTCCGAAAGAAATTAACTTCATTTGTGCTCAGAAAATAAATCAAAGCATTGTAGATGTAGGCTTTGCTTCCAAAATTTATTTAGAATCCACTGATAAATTCAAGTAAACTTAATGGTTGAACAGTAGTTCCTTCTCATTGTTTACTGGTGGATACATAGTCAGGGTTTCAGTAATTTATATCCACTTACGTTTCATTGCCAGACCTAGTCTCGTTGTTCTGTGCTTTTAAGGTCTCTTGTACAAACATTTATCCAATGCTGACATTTCCCCCTGAATTTGCTGTAAAGGTTTTGGAACAGAAAAGCTCCTCCTGTGAGTGATCAAAAAGGCCGAGAAAAGATGAGAAACCTGATCTACTAGCGGTGTACTGAACGATGCTTCATTCTCCGAGACATATCTCTTTGAGCGCCGGATTCACTCTTACATCTCCCCCAGCAACAATACTTGGTATAGTCACCATTACTGATATGACTAGGAATCTTACTGAAGCAGCTGAAGGCATTGATTCTTTTTTTTTATCGAAAAAAATACGAATTCGGTCCTAATTTAGTCTGCTGTTCTGCAGGTTCAGAGTACTAATAGATGAGTGTCTCAAATTTATGTTTATATTTGTCCCATATTATAAGTTGTATCCTGTCCACCTATGATGGAGCTATCACTGTATTTCTCTACTGTTCTTTCTACCCTGCGGCTCTTTGATCGCGTCCATATCGGTATTTGTTGGACTAAAGATTATTAACTGAAATGCCCGTTTTGTTTATCTCTATTTAAAAGCTTTTACCCTCCTTCCCAAAACTGCAGTCTGCTCATTATATTACAGAACTATAAAGGGAACTGTTGGAAGCCTTTAATTTCTCGAACCAAAATCTCGGCCGTGAGAGGAGTCTTGTTTACCGTGAGAGTTGAATAACTACGAAACGTACCTCCAACAAGAGCGCCAGTTGAAATATCCTGAGCCTGTTGGGAGTGTTGGAAGGCTTTCGCACGAGTGAACTTAAATAAAACATTAAACTGCTTACATTTGAGAGATGGGACTCCAAATTTGAGAGAAAATTCCTCGCGCCGTCGTCCACCATCTTGATTTACTGTATTTAATTATGTAAATACATTAACCTGGCGATTGTTGCGTGACCAGCACAGTGCAATCTGATTGGTTTGAATTTGACCTTTAACGCATGCGCAGAACCCGTCTGACATGAAATAAAAAAAATAATAATAATAATAACGACTTGCATTTTAAGACTCGGCGCTGCCACAGGCAGCCCGAGTAATTACTACGAAAATACTAGGTATTCGTCAAGGAAAAATCTCAGCATATCTACTGTAACTGAACGAGTCGAATTCTGAGTCCGCGTTATCTGAGTCCGCGTTATCTGAGTCCGCGTTATCTGAGTCCGCGTTTTCTGAGTCCGCGTTTTCTGAGTCCGCGTTTTCTGAGTCCAGTCCAGTCCATATTAGTTTGAGTCCAGTCCGCGGTTTACAACATGCCATAAAACAACATGAACTGTGTTTGCCCCAAATTCTATTTCTGATATACTTCAGTTGTCTAACTTAGTTTTCTTTGAGAGGCAGGAGCAGAAATTAAACTAGAATAAATGCTACCCGAATTGCGGGATTGAATCTTCTTGTAATGTCACAAAGAAAACCTACGGGAAACTATTGCAGTAGTTTTCTCTAGGGATGGAGTTGATTCATCTTATGACGTCACAGGATCCATGAAAACTAATCACAATTTGGGATTAAATGCCAGTAATGTTACCAAATTTGCAAGATTAATACCTTTTTTTTTGACATGATACTTGCACTTTAAGTTTACAAGAACCATTCCAGAATTTTTCTTATGAAAAAAGCAGTAACAGAGGGATATAATAACAATGATAATAATAACTTTATTTTACGAGGGTAAAAACACTTTACAGTCATAGACTGGTAAAAAGCCTAAAAGTATATCGGTTACAATATTTCTAGTTCATTCTCGCTTCCAGAAGAGCAGTTCTCGACATCCGCTTCTTGTATTTCGGCCAAAAACTTTGTGTTAATCGCGTTAATTTCCTTCATTTTGAAATTTTACCTCCTCTTTCGCGTTCATTTCCTTTATTAGGAAGTAATTTTCCCTCCTATTCGCGTTAATTTAAGCCGCGTTAATTTCAAATACCTTAATTAACACGAGCGTTAATTTCCTATAATAAGGTAGTTACGTGGCTTGGACACATGAGTAGAGTAAAGCACCAACAAAATGGCAGCATTTTATGTCAGTGTTCCGAATCATCACAACAACACTGCTCCTGTATATTGCTGTAACGCAAGTCCTTTTTACGTCGTTTTCAGAAATGACTCTATGACTCCTAAGGAAGGTAGCTTTATGCTAGTAGTATGAAGAGTGGCGGTTCTGGCGCAGTTTCAACATTGATGCAAGCAAGGATCCATAACCGCCACTCTTCATACTACTATATGCATAGTGTTGCATAATATTTCGAGCTTCGGCGTCCAATTTGTCACTAGGCATTCTTACACCTAAAAATCCAAACTTGAGGATCTGTTAAACATATAGCCCCACTAAGATATACGCCCCATAGGAGGAGATGGAGTGTGAAAAGTGTGGAAGAGTATTTAAGAGGAGTTGGAATCTGAAACGCCATCGAGAGAATCGCAAGACCCCATGTGTTAGGGCCCCAAAGCAATACATTTGTGAGGGTTGTGGCGGAGAGCTAAGCTGCTACTTCGCTTTGTGGAGACATAAGAAGAACAACTGCCCTACCTACCACCCTAAACCCATCGTTAACGAAAACTAGGCACACACGCACGCATTTACTCAATATCGTATAACCATTTAAACATATAGATCCACTATAGTATACGCCCGCCCCAATATGGAACACCTCACATTTGAGCGAACTCATCGGACCATCGGTAAGTATCTACGTGGGTGGCAGATGGACGTTCCCGTGGGCCACGAACTAGGTGTTGACCCAAGGGCCTTCCTAGAAGGCACGCGCCACGATATTCATCAGAAATTGGTGGAAGAAGTCGACGACCTACGTGGCGTGAAGTTTCAACTTGCCCTAAAGGTGATGCTCAGAAAGGACCATCCAGACGGTAGCAATGAGTCTAATGACCCTACGATGCGCCATAACCAGGAGGTTGTCATGCAGACCGACGAGATTCATGAGGCCTTAGACAGAGCCATCCCAACGATTCTAGAGCATCTCGAGAAGTGGACGAATAGAGGCTCTGGATGGGTTGTCGACCACGTCATCCTGCTCTGGCTAAACATAGCTCTCTACCAACCTCTGAGAGGTAGATCCTTCATCGAACTACCTCCGGAAGTCGCAAATAAGAAAGCCGTGATAAATGTAAGGAACAACGACGACAACTGTTTTCGTTGGACACTACGCTCAGCAATGTTTCCAGTTGCGAAAGACCCACAAAGAACATCGAAGTATCGAGAAGACGATGGGTTGAAATTAGATTGGCTTAGCCTACCAACACCAATCTCACAAATAACGCGCGTGGAGAAGCAGCTCGACCTCGCGATCAACGTTTTTGGGTGGGATGAAGGTGCGGTGGTAGTCTATAGGATTAGCAGACAACGTGGGGACATCCACCGCATCAACATGCTGATCGTAGAGAAGTCCGGAAAGTACCACTATACCTGGATCAAGGACTTGAACCGCCTCCTTTACAGTCATAGCAAACATGAGCACCGAAAACACTTTTGTGAGCGATGCCTGCATGGGTATTCTCGAGAAAACCTCCTTGAAGCCCACAAGCCCGAGTGTCAAGGTATAGGGGGAACCGCCGTGAGAGTGGAAATGCCTAAAGAGGGTGAAAACAAGCTCTCCTTCCAAAACCACCACAGACAGCTACCAGCTCCGTACGTTATCTATGCTGACTTTGAGGCTTTGACCACGAAGATCGCAGGACCAGAGTTGGATCCCACGAAGAGCAACACTCAGAACACACAACATCATGTGGCTTGTGGCTTTGGCTACGTCGTGGTGCGATGCGATGGTCGTACAGAGCCTCCAGTCGTTTACAGAGGTAGGGATGCCGCAAAACGGTTCCTGGAGGCAATGCAACGAGAAGAATCGGAAATCAAGGTAGTTTTGGAAAATCCCAAAGCAATACGGATGACCCCAGAGAATTGGTTTGCCCACAATACGGCCACAATCTGCCATGTGTGTGAGAAGCCACTCTACAGTGACTCGGTTCGCGACCATTGCCACATCACAGGCAAGTACAGAGCCGCAGCCCACAATGCTTGTAACCTCAAGCTGCGGTTGAACCCCAAAACTACGGCCATACCAGTCGTGTTCCACAACTTGCGGGGTTACGACGCGCATCTAATAATGCAGTCTATTTCCAAGACGAAGGGGCAGATCACATGTATTCCCAATAACACGGAGAAGTACATATCGTTCTCCCTAGGCCAACTGCGATTCATCGACAGCGCTCAATTCCTCTTGGCATCCCTAGACAAGCTGGTGTCAGCCAACCAGCCAGAAGCCTCCCAGATTACTGCTCTGTATGAGCCTAGTGTAGAGCGGCAACGCCTACTTTTGCGAAAAGGCATCTACCCGTATGAGTATATGGATAGCTGGAATCGGTTCGCAGATCCACTCCCACCACAAGCCGACTTCTACAGCAAGCTATCAGCTGAAGGCATTTCTGAGGAGGTCTACGAACACGCTCAAAAGGTCTGGAACACCTTCGACTGTAAGAATATGGGAGATTACCACGACCTATATCTCCGAACCGATGTGCTTCTTCTGGCAGATGTCTTTGAGACCTTTCGGGAAACGTGTCTACATCAGTATGGCTTGGATCCTGCACACTACTACACCAGCCCTGGTCTCTCTTGGGATGCGCTCTTGAAAACTACAGATGTGGAGCTCGAGCTGCTCGTGGACTATGATCAGCATCTTTTCATCGAGAAAGGTATGCGAGGCGGCATTTCGATGGTATCCAAGAGACATGCCAAGGCCAACAATCCTCTGGTTGAGTGCTATGACCAATCCAAGCCCACAACGTATATCCAGTATCTCGATGCCAACAACCTATATGGATGGGCGATGAGTCAGCCACTACCAACAGGAGGCTTTGAATGGGTAGAGGACCTTCAAGAACTCACCAATACCATAGTAGACCACCCATCTGACGACCCCAAGGGCTACATACTAGAAGTGGATCTCGAATACCCACAAGAACTCCACAACACGCACAACGCCTATCCGCTAGCACCAGAGCGCATGAAGATCCCAAAGGAGTGGATGTCGGAATACCAGCGCAACCTCAAAGGTACGTCGATAGAGGTTGAAAAGTTGGTGCCGAACCCCCGCGATAAAGAGCGATACGTACTCCACTACCGCAATCTACAGCTTTACCTATCCCTAGGCATGCATCTCAAGAAGATTCACAGAGCACTACGATTCGACCAAAGTCCATGGATGGAGCCTTCCGAAAGAACACTGAGCTCCGGAAAAATGCAACTAGTGACTTCGAAAAGGACCTGTACAAGTTGATGAACAACAGCGTCTTCGGCAAAACCATGGAGAACTTACGCAAGCGCGTAAATGTCGATCTAGTGCGTGCCAGCGAAGAGGATAAACTTAGACGCCTGATTGCCAGCCCAACCTTCGCACGGGCAAACGTCTTCGACGATGATCTGGCAGCCCTGCATATGCATAAGAGTCGACTGACTTTGAACCGCCCAGTCTACGTGGGGATGAGCATTCTTGACCTCTCGAAGCATCTGATGTACGACTTCTACTACAACCAACTGCTTGGGCAGTACGGAGACCGATGCCAGCTAATCTATACAGACACGGACAGTGTACTCCTTGAGATCCAGACAGACGATGTGTATGCCGACATGGCTACCCACGAAGATCTCTATGACACATCTGACTACCCTAAGGAGCATCCACTACATAGCACAGTGAACAAGAAAGTCCTTGGAAAGATGAAGGACGAGTGTGCCGGGCGCCCAATCGCTGAGTACGTAGGCCTTCGACCGAAGATGTATTCTATCCTAGAGGCCGGTGGGAAAAGCGTAAGGAAGGCTAAAGGCATCCGCAAGGTAGTCGTAAAGAAGCACATCCGCCACGAGCAGTACAAAGAGTCGCTACTTGCTAAGAAAACCTTCCGGCATGGGATGGATGTACTGCGCTCGGAAGGCCACCACATCTATGGGCAGCACATTAATAAGATATCCCTTTCACCATTCGACTCCAAGCGTTGGATCCATAATAATGGAATCGATACATTAGCCTATGGACACAAAAACTTAGACATGGATGATTTCCCATTTACGAGCTGCTACACTAGGTCTGGTTGGCACGAATAGAATACCTCTTGGTGGTAGTTCCGTATCTGGTGGAACGACTTGCAGCTCTTCACGAACGAATCCACGTTTGGGTGCGTCCTTCTCCCCTTCTCGCTTCACAAGGTAGTACAGCACAGGCTGTCCCGAAGATACTACACTTCGTGAAATAACATATATCTGTAAACTCCACACAGGATCAGTAGCTCTACGTTTTTCACCCCCTTCCAATTCTCCTGGTGCGTAGAGATATCGAACTAAGACGTCGAATGGTAGGCGCTCTTCTCTCAATCCAACAGTGCGCGAATATGTAGGAGTCTTTAGGTCTACTTGTTGCGTCACTACAGAATTCGAAGGCTCTTTTACTGTAAGTCGAGTCACCTCACTGTTCAGGGCTTTGATAACCATTGGTAAACGAACTACCCATTCTCTACTACGCGCATCCGAGCCTTCCGAAGTAAGTACCATCTCTTGTGCATATTGATATCCAAACAATCTCTCAGCTAATGTTCTATTCGCTCGTTCTACGAAGCCTTGCGCTCTATGATTACCAGCCTCGCCTCGTTGAACTTTCGTACCATGTAGTTCTAGCGTTTCAGACATGCGCCCCATGAATTCTCTACCAGGGTCTACTTGCAACGTCTTTGGCCATTCGAGTGGACTACGTTCGTAGATTCGTTCGAATGCCGCAGCAACTTCACCACTATCTTTAGATGCTAAAGGTTCGGCTTCTTTGTATCGAGAAGCTACATCGATTACTACTAAAGCGTACTTGTATAACTTTCGTCCACGCCCAGGTCGATCGTGTGGTAAGAATATCAAATCAGCTTGGTGGACTTCATTTGGTTTCGATACGGTCCAATGCGGGCGTGGAATGTGTTTTGGTGGTGGTAGATATATTTGCCATATAGATTGCTTTTCCAACCAACTCCTAGCTACGTCTTCTGATGCTTTCGCTGCTACCAATAGCTTGTCAATTGCAGCGTGACCTTTCCAATAGCCCATAGGACCATAGAAGATATTCGCAAGTTTAGCATCCATCATATATCTATGCATTCTAACCTTCAACAGATGAAAAAAAAAAAAAAAAAAAAAGAACCAGTCCTTATTCCTTTCTTTTCTTTTTTTTTTTTTTTTCACCTTTTCTTTTTTTTTTTTCCCTTTTCTTTCTTTTTTTTTCCTTTTCGTATTTTTTAGTAGTGACCTAGTAGTATCCAGTAGCCTAGTAGTTGCCTAGTAGTTGCCTAGTAGCAGTACCTAGTACGTTACTGTAGTACTACCTAGTACGTTTCTAGTACGTTTCTAGTACGTATCTAGTTGCCTAGTAGTTGCCTAGTAGTCGTCTAGTAGTTGCCTAATAGTTGCCTAGTAGTAGTACCTAGTACGTTCCTAGTAGTACCTAGTACGTTTCTAGTACGCTTCTAGTACGTATCTAGTACGTATCTAGTTGCCTAGTAGTTGCCTAGTAGCAGTACCTAGAACGTTTCTAGTAGCAACTAGATACGTACTAGAAACGTACTAGAAACGTACTAGGTAGTACTACAGGAACGTACTAGGTACTGCTACTAGGCAACTACTAGGCTACTAGGTCGCTACTAGATACGTACTAGAAACGTACTAGGTACTACTAGGTAGTACTACAGTAACGTACTAGGTACTGCTACTAGGCAACTACTAGGCAACTACTAGGCTACTGGATACTACTAGGTCACTACTAAAAAATACGAAAAGGAAAAAAAAAAAAAGAAAAGGGGAAAAAAAAAAAAGAAAAGGTGACCAAAAAAAAAAAAAAAGAAAAGAAAGGAATAAGGACTGGTTCTTTTTTTTTTTTTTTTTTTTCATCTGTTGAAGGTTAGAATGCATAGATATATGATGGATGCTAAACTTGCGAATATCTTCTATGGTCCTATGGGCTATTGGAAAGGTCACGCTGCAATTGACAGCTATCGGTAGCAGCGAAAGCATCAGAAGACGTAGCTAGGAGTTGGTTGGAAAAGCAATCTATATGGCAAATATATCTACCACCACCAAAACACATTCCACGCCCGCATTGGACCGTATCGAAACCAAATGAAGTCCACCAAGCTGATTTGATATTCTTACCACACGATCGACCTGGGCGTGGACGAAAGTTATACAAGTACGCTTTAGTAGTAATCGATGTAGCTTCTCGATACAAAGAAGCCGAACCCTTTAGCATCTAAAGATAGTGGTGAAGTTGCTGCGGCATTCGAACGAATCTACGAATTGAACGTAGTCCACTCGAATGGCCAAAGACGTTGCAAGTAGACCCTGGTAGAGAATTCATGGGGCGCATGTCTGAAACGCTAGAACTACATGGTACGAAAGTTCAACGAGGCGAGGCTGGTAATCATAGAGCGCAAGGCTTCGTAGAACGAGCGAATAGAACATTAGCTGAGAGATTGTTTGGATATCAATATGCACAAGAGATGGTACTTACTTCGGAAGGCTCGGATGCGCGTAGTAGAGAATGGGTAGTTCGTTTACCAATGGTTATCAAAGCCCTGAACAGTGAGGTGACTCGACTTACAGGAAAAGAGCCTTCGAATTCTGTAGTGACGCAGCAAGTAGACCTAAAGACTCCTACATATTCGCGCACTGTTGGATTGAGAGAAGAGCGCCTACCATTCGACGTCTTAGTTCGATATCTCTACGCACCAGGAGAATTGGAAGGGGGTGAAAAACGTAGAGCTACTGATCCTGTGTGGAGTTTACAGATATATGTTATTTCGCGAAGTGTAGTATCTTCGGGACAGCCTGTGCTGTACTACCTTGCGAAGCGAGAAGGGGAGAAGGACGCACCCAAACGTGGATTCGTTCGTGAAGAGCTGCAAGTCGTTCCACCAGATACGGAACTACCACCAAGAGGTATTCTATTCGTGCCAACCAGACCTAGTGTAGCAGCTCGTAAATGAAATCATCCATGTCTAAGTTTTTGTGTCCATAGGCTAATGTATCGATTCCATTATTATGGATCCAACGCTTGGAGTCGAATGGTGAAAGGGATATCTTATTAATGTGCTGCCCATAGATGTGGTGGCCTTCCGAGCGCAGTACATCCATCCCATGCCGGAAGGTTTTCTTAGCAAGTAGCGACTCTTTGTACTGTTCGTGGCGGATGTGCTTCTTTACGACTACCTTGCGGATGCCTTTAGCCTTCCTTACGCTTTTCCCACCGGCCTCTAGGATAGAATACATCTTCGGTCGAAGGCCTACGTACTCAGCGATTGGGCGCCCGGCACACTCGTCCTTCATCTTTCCAAGGACTTTCTTGTTCACTGTGCTATGTAGTGGATGCTCCTTAGGGTAGTCAGATGTGTCATAGAGATCTTCGTGGGTAGCCATGTCGGCATACACATCGTCTGTCTGGATCTCAAGGAGTACACTGTCCGTGTCTGTATAGATTAGCTGGCATCGGTCTCCGTACTGCCCAAGCAGTTGGTTGTAGTAGAAGTCGTACATCAGATGCTTCGAGAGGTCAAGAATGCTCATCCCCACGTAGACTGGGCGGTTCAAAGTCAGTCGACTCTTATGCATATGCAGGGCTGCCAGATCATCGTCGAAGACGTTTGCCCGTGCGAAGGTTGGGCTGGCAATCAGGCGTCTAAGTTTATCCTCTTCGCTGGCACGCACTAGATCGACATTTACGCGCTTGCGTAAGTTCTCCATGGTTTTGCCGAAGACGCTGTTGTTCATCAACTTGTACAGGTCCTTTTCGAAGTCACTAGTTGCATTTTTCCGGAGCTCAGTGTTCTTTCGGAAGGCTCCATCCATGGACTTTGGTCGAATCGTAGTGCTCTGTGAATCTTCTTGAGATGCATGCCTAGGGATAGGTAAAGCTGTAGATTGCGGTAGTGGAGTACGTATCGCTCTTTATCGCGGAGGTTCGGCACCAACTTTTCAACCTCTATCGACGTACCTTTGAGGTTGCGCTGGTATTCGGACATCCACTCCTTTGGGATCTTCATGCGCTCTGGTGCTAGCGGATAGGCGTTGTGCGTGTTGTGGAGTTCTTGTGGGTATTCGAGATCCACTTCTAGTATGTAGCCCTTGGGGTCGTCAGATGGGTGGTCTACTATGGTATTGGTGAGTTCTTGAAGGTCCTCTACCCATTCAAAGCCTCCTGTTGGTAGTGGCTGACTCATCGCCCATCCATATAGGTTGTTGGCATCGAGATACTGGATATACGTTGTGGGCTTGGATTGGTCATAGCACTCAACCAGAGGATTGTTGGCCTTGGCATGTCTCTTGGATACCATCGGAATGCCGCCTCGCATACCTTTCTCGATGAAAAGATGCTGATCATAGTCCACGAGCAGCTCGAGCTCCACATCTGTAGTTTTCAAGAGCGCATCCCAAGAGAGACCAGGGCTGGTGTAGTAGTGTGCAGGATCCAAGCCATACTGATGTAGACACGTTTCCCGAAAGGTCTCAAAGACATCTGCCAGAAGAAGCACATCGGTTCGGAGATATAGGTCGTGGTAATCTCCCATATTCTTACAGTCGAAGGTGTTCCAGACCCTTTGAGCGTGTTCGTAGACCTCCTCAGAAATGCCTTCAGCTGATAGCTTGCTGTAGAAGTCGGCTTGTGGTGGGAGTGGATCTGCGAACCGATTCCAGCTATCCATATACTCATACGGGTAGATGCCTTTTCGCAAAAGTAGGCGTTGCCGCTCTACACTAGGCTCATACAGAGCAGTAATCTGGAAGGCTTCTGGCTGGTTGGCTGACACCAGCTTGTCTAGGGATGCCAAGAGGAATTGAGCGCTGTCGATGAATCGCAGTTGGCCTAGGGAGAACGATATGTACTTCTCCGTGTTATTGGGAATACATGTGATCTGCCCCTTCGTCTTGGAAATAGACTGCATTATTAGATGCGCGTCGTAACCCCGCAAGTTGTGGAACACGACTGGTATGGCCGTAGTTTTGGGGTTCAACCGCAGCTTGAGGTTACAAGCATTGTGGGCTGCGCCTCTGTACTTGCCTGTGATGTGGCAATGGTCGCGATGTCGAGCTGCTTCTCCACGCGCGTTATTTGTGAGATTGGTGTTGGTAGGCTAAGCCAATCTAATTTCAACCCATCGTCTTCTCGATACTTCGATGTTCTTTGTGGGTCTTTCGCAACTGGAAACATTGCTGAGCGTAGTGTCCAACGAAAACAGTTGTCGTCGTTGTTCCTTACATTTATCACGGCTTTCTTATTTGCGACTTCCGGAGGTAGTTCGATGAAGGATCCACCTCTCAGAGGTCGGTAGAGAGCTATGTTTAGCCAGAGCAGGATGACGTGGTCGACAACCCATCCAGAGCCTCTATTCGTCCACTTCTCGAGATGCTCTAGAATCGTTGGGATGGCTCTGTCTAAGGCCTCATGAATCTCGTCGGTCTGCATGACAACCATCGTAGGGTCAGTAGACTCATTGCTACCGTCTGGATGGTCCTTCCTGAGCATCACCTTTAGGGCAAGTTGAAACTTCACGCCACGTAGGTCGTCGACTTCTTCCACCAATTTCTGATGAATATCGTGGCGCGTGCCTTCTAGGAAGGCCCTTGGGTCAACACCTAGTTCGTGGCCCACGGGAACGTCCATCTGCCACCCACGTAGATACTTACCGATGGTCCGATGAGTTCGCTCAAATGTGAGGTGTTCCATATTGGGGCGGGCGTATACTATAGTGGATCTATATGTTTAAATGGTTATACGATATTGAGTAAATGCGTGCGTGTGTGCCTAGTTTTCGTTAACGATGGGTTTAGGGTGGTAGGTAGGGCAGTTGTTCTTCTTATGTCTCCACAAAGCAAAGTAGCAGCTTAGCTCTCCGCCACAACCCTCACAAATGTATTGCTTTGGGGCCCTAACACATGGGGTCTTGCGATTCTCTCGATGGCGTTTCAGATTCCAACTCCTCTTAAATACTCTTCCACACTTTTCACACTCCATCTCCTCCTATGGGGCGTATATCTTAGTGGGGCTATATGTTTAACAGATCCTCAAGTTTGGATTTTTAGGTGTAAGAATGCCTAGTGACAAATTGGACGCCGAAGCTCGAAATATTATGCAACACTATGCATATAGTAGTATGAAGAGTGGCGGTTATGGATCCTTGCTTGCATCAATGTTGAAACTGCGCCAGAACCGCCACTCTTCATACTACTATGCTTTGCAATTCTCTGAGTTCTACACTAGTCAAGTTATTTCATCTTTAGAGTAGACTTTCTCAACTAACGTGTTCTATTTGATAATACGTGGAATCTGATCTCAGTATGAACTAAATTACTCACCTTTCAACAACAAGACTGCTACCAAGAACGAGAAGGGCAATAAAATAGAGGTTCCTTCCCTCCATTCTACAGTTATACCACATAACTTTATGCTCTTTTAAAACTGCTTGTAACCAAATCCTTGATCTGGCAGGGGGTGTAATTTTGATAGCTTTGATCAATAAATTAGCTTGGAATAAAGCTTAATTACAGTCAATTTTAGAACATTTTCATTACCCGGAACGCCTGTGGCGGATCCGAGTCTGAAATTCGCCCCTGTCAATTTTTTATTTATTTATATCGTCGTCGAAAGTGCGAAATTGCCTAGTAGGTCCATGACCGTGTTATCGATGTGAGCCTGGTGAATGCGTTTCTCAGGTTACACGGCTTCCATGCCGACATTCGAGACCCCGGTAATCTATTTTCCTCAGTTTCGGCAACCTTGATTATTCTTGTAATTAAAGGAACTTTTATTGACCCCAAAAATATTTGAATCTTTTGATAATTTGCTGCAATTTCTGCTTTGTAAATAGCAAATGAGAGCCAAAACAGAGCAAAACAGAACACATTCAAACAGTGGCGACAACGGAAATAACTGTTCTGCCAATACGGTATTTTAAAAACACGAAGTTCCGGTATAAAGAGGGGAGTCCAGGGGTTTGTCACCCTTCGGTTGTCAATCGGCCTTTGTCGAGTGAACATCTGCGTGATGCTCCGCTTGAGTGCTCCCTACTGATTGCTTATCGCGCGAAATTCAAATGAAACTAAAAAAATGTTTAACTTCAGAGTAAGAGCTACAGAGTTCGCAAACAGTTATAAATCATGTCATAATTTAAAACCCTAAAAATCTTAAAAAACTCTACTGTATATAATATCTACGTCCACTTGTATTCCTTACTAAGCTCATTTTTTTTTTACTCCAGACTTCAGAGTTTTTGTTTTACTCCAGACTTCAGAGTTTTTTACTCCAGAGTTCATAGTTTTTTACTCCAGATTTCAGAGATTTTTAAAAATGATATTAAAATACTTTTAATGCTTAGTATACAATGGCTGGAACATCAAAACGCACAACCAAATTGAACTCAAATCCTGACCCTGATCTGGCCAAATCAGGTCAAAACCCTGACCCTACCTGCCCAAACTGAGCTCAAAACCCTGACCCACCCCCGCGGCACATACATAATACGTCACAAACAGGAGTACCCCGCCCCACCCCCGGGACTTGTAACTTGTTTAATGATACATCCTTTATGATACTAGCCTCCTTCGCAGCTGTTATTTAAGTTTGAAAATTGTTTTATCATGCATTTCAGTATTTTGTATATGGCGTACATGAATCGTGTTCGCAGTTTATGTTCTAGCAACAACAACAGCAACAACTTTATTTGTACTCTCTTCATATATATATATAACAAAATTTCTAGTGTGCGGTTAAAAGGAAGAAGAGCACAGCTACTTAGATGTAGCAAAAGCTAAGCGAGCTACGTAGCGATTTGTGTTTCTGGGGATGAAAATCGGCTTGACATTTAATACCTTCTGTATTTTATAAGTTGTCTACATAAATTTGTAGATATACTGTATTCTCAATGAAGGATATCATAAGCTTACTTAACTCTTTGATGGATCTAAGTAAAGCTACTGATATTTTCAGTTGAGCGCTTTTGGGGCGTTTAAGACATGGGATTGATGTCAGATTAAGCTTAATGACTGTAACAGTTGAATAAAGCCTCATTGCTTTTGGAACATTTTTAGATATTTAAACGGTATATATCGTTAAACATTTTATTTGAAAGTCACTAAATTTGGCATGTATGCCAAGGCCCCCAGGTCAAACGACGGATTTTGATCGAACGGAGCGAGAGTTTGAGTTGAATCAGTAATTCATTCTCAGTTTCACCCACGAGCCTCCACGAGCCTGCTAAAGGAGGGCGACCATGAAGATCCTACGAACAACCAGCTATTTTCACTCTTACCAGTCGTTTCTAAAATCTACGAGAAAGTAGCACTGATTCAGTTGTCTGACTATCTATCACAGCACAAGCGTCCTAACGTTCATCAAAGCGGAAACCGCCTGTACCATTCCACTGAGACACTCAATATCTATACTACAGATTCAGTCCTTAGCGCAATGGACCAAAAAAAGGTGACCACACTTGTTGTACTGGACCTGTCTAAGGCGTTTGACAGTATTAACCATCGGATTCTACTGCGCAAGCTTCAAGGGGTAGGCGTCTCTCTAGTCGCTTCCAATTGGTTCAAGAGTTATCTTTCCGGAAGGGGACAAGCTGTTTGTATTGGTCCCAGTGTCTCTAGCTCACTTCCATTGCGAAATGGTGTCCCACAAGGAGCTATTTTGTCACCATTGCTGTTCAACATCTACATAAATGACCTCCGTTCTATCGCCCGTCATTGCTTACTTAAGTCGTACGTTGATGATTCTAAACTATTCATATCATTCCCAAGAAGTGATATGGAAGAAAGCACCCAGAAACTTATGGAAGATCTGTAGAGAGTTGGAAAATGGTGATGTGATAACAGCTTACTCATCAACGCAGACAAGACCAAGCTATTACATCTAGGCACTCGACAGATGCTGAAGCAGACTCCCTGGATATACATGTAGAACTCTTAGGAAAGCAGTTAACTCCAGTATCTTCAGCTAAAGACTTAGGCGTGATTATTGACACCAATCTAACTTATGATGCCCATGTCACAAAGCCTGTCTCATCATATATGGCGAGTTAGTGTCAAATCAACAGAGTAAAACACTTATTCAATTCCGAAACTCTAAATACGATTGTCGATGCCCTTGTTATAAGCAAACTATTTTATTGTTCATCAGTTTGGGCTAATACCTCCGATAAGAACTTCAAGAAACTGCAACTTGTGCATAATTTCTCAGCCAGCATAATAAGGGCGCACGCAAATTTGACCATATCACACCTATATTGCGCCACCTTCAATGGCTACCGGTTACTGAAACTGTTAATCTCAGAGACACTTTATTGACCTTTAAATGCTTAAATTGCCTTTCGCCATCCTACTTATCGGATAAGTTTTGCAAGAGATCCAGTATACACCAGCGCAATACTCGAAATTGCGGTGACCTTTACATTCCTAAATGTAACTCAGCATCCGGTCAGAGGTCCTTTAGTTACAGAGGTGTTAAGATCATGGAATGCCTTAGATAGCACACTTCAAGCGTCAACTTCAGTTCTTCAATTTAAGGGAGCTCTTAAGTACAAGTTACTAGCTTCTTATTACGACTGAATTCAATGTAATAGTCTTTAATCTTAGATATGATAGTTTTAACGCAATTTTCTCGATAAGTATTTTAACAAATTTATAGTTTCTCCTAGTTTAACTTATTTTAATTTATTTGTAAATATATGTTGAAAAGCCCTTCTGGGAACTTATATTAAAGATATGTATGTATGTATGTATGTATGTATCCTAATATAAACTTGTGTGTTTGTATAGCTTGCTATGCAGACGTATTTTTTCACTCTCATAGATTTGAAGAATTACTTTTTTATTCGAATTTAGGAGAGTGAAAAAATACGTATGCATACCAGGCTAGTGTTTGTATGGATTTGCTCAGTATAATAGATAATGTACGAGTTTTTTTTTCCAAGTAATAAAGATCCTGATTGTGTTCTAAACTGTTTGAACAGCCCACAGGAAACCCAAGCTCTGTTTGTGTTTTAAATTATAAGGTTTTGCATGAGATTCTGAATTAGTATTTATATATTTGGTTGTATCAGTTTATAAGCTCGAAATACTGAAATAAAAATCAAAAAAACTTGAAGTCTTCATCTGTTCTTCCTTGGGCTCTCACCGCCCCCGGGGCTCTGTATGTAAATATATTTTCAGTGAATTCTGTTGACGTTTTTAAACCCTTACAAAGCCCAATGAAGAACAGATGAAGACTTCAGGTAATAAGTCACAGCCAGCCCATTTAGCTCTCTAATCAATCAAAACATAAGCTAGAAATACGAAAGATTTCTCATTATGAATATTACTCCTTATAATGTAATACTAATTGCTTCCAAATGAAATCGAATACTCGCCAAGATCGCTTCATATCAACCAAATCCGTTTAAACATTGTATGTTACTACACAGACAACATTTAGTATTAAATACACTATGGAAGATGTAAGGAATTTTATTCATAACTCTCTCGTATTTCTAGTAAACACAAACAGAAACAGACCTTGGTTTCCTGTTCCCAGTACTACACCTTTTGCTGTTCATTGCGAGAAAATACGCATTCATTTGCGTGAAATGGCGACCAATAGTACTAAGATACATTCATTAGCGCCAAAAAACGAACATTTGCGCGTAACTCAGATTCATTATAACGATGTTTGCATTTTAATCAATATTCAATTACATTTTTGGACATTCTTTTGCGTCATTCGGCTACAAAAGAGAAAAGTATACTTTCATTTGCGCTAATTTAAAAGTCATTAATACCATCTTGAAAGTCAATTGAGACAATCAACAAACATTAAAGTGCATATAACATTTATTAACATTTTTATCACACAGTTTGAAATTCAATAGCATTTCTGGACCGCGTTAGTGCGGATAAGACAAATATTAAAAACGCGCTTGTACAAACAATTGAACGTTCTTTACATTCAATATACAAAAATCTATTTTCAATTGACCTATATCATTATGACGTCAAATCAAAACAATCTATTGTTTAAACGCCAAGGATCACGGTCGTGGGAGGGGGGACAAAACAGCAACAACACAAAGGAAATAGCTATCAAATACATTTTGTAGAACGTAGAATAGCGGTAACAGCCACCAAATACGGTAAATATTGTGGGATAAACATTGATACGGCTGATATCTGGAAACAGACAATTCGAAGTTAAATTTTCCTCAGCAGAGCAGATATAGTCCCCCTCGTAAACAAGCCGTGACGTCATAATGATATAGGGTAAGTCAACAGTACAATTTATAGAATTATTTCGTTCTGAAGTTCAGCTTACCCTTCAATAATCTCTCTATTCAAACATCTTGGCAGATAGGTCTGCATGAAGCGGTACCATTGCGCGCTTTTAGCTGCGGTCACAGTGTCGATGTTTCTGTTCAGAGCTTCAAGCAGTAGTTGTGTTCGAAACTCTCCCAGTGGGATTCCTCGGGCTCTGGCTTCAGCTCTGTTATCCGTACGTCTTTGGATTTCTGGACGTGAGATGTCGGCCTTTATTGCTGCTTTCAGACAGCTTATTGCCTGCTCCACGATGTTTAGAAAAGGACTATAGGGGGAAGCATTTTAAGCTCTGTGTTTGGGGCGGGAATGGCCGGGTTTCGGTGGCCGGTGCTCCGTCATACACAAAGATCACCGACTCGTCGGGATCCAGACTTTGCCGCGTCTGTGTCAGGAAGTCATCGAAACGCGCAGCATTCATTCCACCGACAGCTGCTGAGGAAAACACAAGTCCATTGTTAGGCGACATTGCCATGGTCACAGTCAGGTTTCGTCCTCGCTGGCTGCACACTTGGCGGTACGCCCTCTCTCCCAGCCGCGCTCTACCGTGACTTCTGGCCGTCCAGATATTATACCCGCATTCGTCTACGAACACACAGTGGCGCACTACGGCATGGTTCATAAACCAGTTCGCGTATTCGACTCGCTTCTGCAGCACATCAGGCCTGTTTCTGTCAGCAGGTAGGGGCCTTGCCAGTTTTACACGAAACAGCATGCCGTCTAATGTCCTTGCTATGGTGCGGTCATGGATCTCGGGTTTGGCTGGTAGCCGTCTCCTCAGTTCACGGTTTATCTGACCAAGGGTGAGTAGACAGTTTTCGTTGATGATTTGCTCTAGGCAATCTCTCATCACATCATCCACGCGTACGTTGTTTCTCCCACCTCTCGGTCTCTCATGGATCCTGCCTTCTCTGATGTAGCGCGCCACGATGCCTCTTGCCGTTGATCGATTCACTCCGAGCGTGTCTGCGACTAAAAGATAGTCTTCCTCCTCGTACTCAAATGCTCTAACGATTCTCTCTCTGTGTTCGAGTGGTATTCGATTTCTTCGTGGCATTTTGCCAGAGGTCTGAACACGTTCACGAACCGAATGAACTGGACGAAATTTTCTGATGCTTTTACCGTTCTGTTTGACAGAGGTTACATAACCTCTCTGGAGTGCATGCCAAATCTTACGTCACACTGACAATGCAAAAATCAGGCAAAATAGGTACTGTTCGATTGAAAATAGATTTTGTATATTGAATGTAAAGAACGTTCAATTGTTTGTACAAGCGCGTTAATATTTGTCTTATCCGCACTAACGCGGTCCAGAAATGCTATTGAATTTCAAACGGTGTGATAAAAATGTTAATAAATGTTATATGCACTTTAATGTTCGTTGATTATCTCAATTGACTTTCAAGATGGTATTAATGACTTTTAAATTAGCGCAAATGAAAGTATACTTTTCTCTTTTGTAGCCGAATGACGCAAAAGAATGTCCAAAAATGTAATTGAATGTTGATTAAAATGCAAAAATAGTTATTGAATCTGAGTTACGCGCAAATGTTCGTTTTTTGGCGCTAATGAATGTATCTTAGTACTATTGGTCGCCATTTCACGCAAATGAATGCGTATTTTCTCGTAATGAACAGCAAAAGGTGTACATGTAGTAGTGCTTAAATACGCGTTTCGCAAAGTACACGGTTTCGCAAAGTACGTTTTCGCAAAGTACAGTTTCGTTTTCTTTCGCAAAGTACAGTGAGCCAATGTGAAAATAATGTCATTGAACACAGAGCAAGGCGAGTTGGACCACAGGAAGCCCAATGCCACGGGGATACTGATTTGTATGTGTAAACTATCTCGAATATGTAATATCTTTTTCATTTAACAGAATGTTTTATTGTTAAAGATATGAGTACTTCACTGACCTTGTATTGTTGTTTTGACAGTGTCTGCGATGATTCGAGGCTGTTTTAGGCCTTTAAAAATGCATTCATTACCAAAGTCCATCATAGTGCAGTAATAACAAGAGCCCATCTGGGCTTTCACTCGGGCCACATGAGATTGAAGATGTAATACACTTTCATTTGAAATCCTCTTAGTAATAACCAAAGGGAAGAATTATTAGCTGAATTTAGCAGTCTTTAGTGGCCGGTAGCGCGGTGACTTTCATTCTCTGCTCCTCTAGTATATATGTAATTTAATAGTTTTGTTTTTCTCGTATGTTGACCTTTTAATTTAAACACTACTTATTCGTTTAACACACTGCATTTGAGTAGGCATATATTCATTGTTTTGAACCCGAGAATTAACCGTACTACCGTACTTCATGGTCCCTTTCTTTAGTAGTGAGTTGTCGGTCAGGTGATTGTAAACTCTCGTCATTTAGCACAGAAAATGTATTCTGATGAATAGAGATCGGGTTGTCATGTAAGAAAGATGGCTCTTGAACAAACTGATAAGCTTCAGTAGGTTGGGTAGTCTCGGAACACTGGAGACCTTGGTCCTTATTCAGTGCGGGCTAACAAATTTATCCTCGTGAATAATCTAAAGAATTCCGTCTCTTCCGGTTTGAATTTGACTCATGTGTATGTTGCTTTTGGAGTTTCAAGGATATGTTGATCCAAAACTACAGGCACTTGGGGTTTTTCATTGACTTGTGAACTTGCAGGCTCTGTAATTTGTTTTGTTTTCTTAGTATAATTTAAAGTGTTGAACATGTTCATGTTCTCAAGCATGTCGCGCGTGACCTCTGTTTCTTCATTCATTAAGTTCTCTACTTTCATCTGTAATCTGGGAAACTCAATCTTTGTCCATGCCTTGGCACATAACTATTCTTGTTGTTAAGTAGAGGTGGATGATTATAAGTAAAATCCTTCGACAGCTTGTACCGTTTCCGCTAGGGCAATATCCTCGCTGGAACGAAATAACTTGATCTCAATACTCTCTGATCCAACTTACGGTAAATTTAAATCTCTGACAGTTTTTAAGAGACTCGTAATATTGGTCTTGAAGTGCCTTCACCCAAAATAATATGTTTTCCTCGGATGTTTTAAATGCAGCACAGCGAGCCGATGGCTTATAGATTCCAATATCTATTTCTTCGAATTTTAGCTTTCCGGATCCTGGCCCCAGTTCACTGGCTTCAGGTCGTCGTACGTGTCGTATCACTGGCCATCTGGGTAAAAAACGCGGTCCTTCGGCTCCGTCAATAGCGCCAGTTGAAATATCCCTCTAACCTAACCTAACCCTTGGAAGGATTTCGCACGAGTGAAGTTAAATAAAACATTAAACTGGCTTACATTTGAGAGATGAGACTCCAAATTAGAGAGAAAGCTCCTCGCGGGTCTTCCGCCATCTTGCTTTACTGTATTAAATTATGTAAATAAATTAACCTGGCGATTGTTGCGTGACCAGCACAGTGCAATCTGATTGGTGTGAATTTGACCTTTAACGCATGCGCAGAAATTTTGCGACACCCAACAAAAAAATAAAAATAACGACTTGCATTTTAAGACTCGGTGCTGCCACAGGCAGCCCGAGTAATAACAAGGATCAAGTGAAAGTCGCTCGCTCGGCGACCATGACCGGCCGTGAATTTCCTTCAAAATATCACATTTCCCAGACGTCTTTCATCTTTTAAACGCCATTTCCCTTGAGACACATTATTGTGCAAAAAGTGAACTCTAAATTTGAAGTACTACTCTAAATAAACATACTATTTTGGGGCGATTTAGAGCGACATTTCGGGTTTCTGTTTAACTGCTGACACTACACTGTGGCAGGCAAACGCCAAAAATAAGGCAAAAAGTCCACTTGCTCTCCCCTCTCTCGATGTTAATTTATCCTGACACCCGCTTCAAAGTGTAAACATAACTGGTTAACTCTAGCTTCCGGTTGTCATTGGGATTTTTCAAGGGAGGGGTTATTGCTTATTTAGCAACAAGTTTATAATATTATTAAATAACAAGTAATACTAGTCATAACTCTCCAGTCTCTGAAGCTTTTACGATTTTTCGATTTGTGAAGAAGTAGACAAAAAAAAGTCAAATTAATGGTTTATGTTGCCGACTTGCACGTTACGTCATCGCCGCCATGTTGGTGGACGTTAACAAAAGATTCCTCGTTAGCTTCTCTTGTTTATTCCACCAACATGGCCGCCACCGCTTTATTATTTGAATCTTTGGCGATTGGTTGCAAGTCAAGAATTGCGTCGAACATATATGCAGGGCCAACGGAGCCGATTACCAGGGATCAATTCAATAAACTTTTACACGTGTATCTTACAAGTTTGGCCATTGTTTTTCAGGTTGAAACAATGAACAGAAGTGAAGAGTAGAAAAAGTACTTACCCCTCCCGTGCAACATAATTATTTCCGGTTCCGGTGGTGCCTTGACAACCATGAGTCAATCATGTGACATTGAGTGTAAAGTTTCAGACATGAAAAACCACGAAATGTAAAACGCTGGGAGTCGACTTTTGACCTTCGAGTCTTTCGGAGTGAAATAAAAGTATTTACGAGTATAAGAGAGCAATTTTAATTTTAGGTACGTCTAATTCTTTAGTTTTATCGAATAGCCGAGCGTAACACAGACAATACCCATGTAAAAGTTTTATTGAATTAGCCCCATAATACTTTTACAAATGTGTTTTACAAGTTTGGCCATAGTGCCGGCGTTGAAACAATGACCGGACTCGTAAAAGTACTTTTATGTAAACACTATAGTTTCACAGGAACAAGTCACCCATCGTACATATGTAAGACTTTAATGTGTCTTCCAAGCGAGAGGCTTATGATGAAGTAGTCCGACGAACTCCAGGGTCGAACTGGATAGTAGTGTTGTTTTTTAAATAAAAGAACATTATTCATTTATATAACACACATTATATTGGTATATAATATGGGAGCTCTTGAGATACAGACTGTTCTACCGGGAAATAATCCACAAATATTTAAGTTTTAAAGTGCCTATGAAGATTATTTTTTTATTTTAGATATCAATTCTAAATCAAGTGAATAGTAGAATGGTACAATATATTTTGCTTTAAATGCTGTGCCGCTTAGTTAAAGAGGTTTTAATATCCAAAATGCGAATTACATGACGTCAGGGGAGGCATCTGCAATCATTTCTTAGTGGTTGTGAATGGGCGTTTCTACTGATATAGGAAAATAAATTTCAAACATCATTTTATTTCAACCATGGGTATAACACTGATAATTTAAAAAATGTATTTAATTGTAACAACAAATTTTGTATAATAATTGATGCCTCCCCTGACGTCATGTAATTAGCATTTTGGATACTAAAACCTCTTTAACTCAGCGGCACAGCATTCAAAGCAAGATATATTGTACCATTCTACTATTCACTAGATGTAGAATTGATATCTAAAATAATAAAAAAAGCTTCATATTCACTTTAAATATTTAAGTTCAAGTTTTATTTCACACTGTTTACATAAAATACAGTAAAAGAATATAATGTAACAACATTAAGAGTTAATACTAAAAGATACAAGTTAGTAAAGAGGAGAATTATTATAAAATTGGTATGCAGTAACCAAACTTTAGGTCCCTGCCCAAGGACGAGGACGGGATTCGAACGCAGGACCTTCCGCTCACAATTAGCATATCATCTCAGGTATCATATCAGTCATTGCGTACAAAACCCTACATATCGATATCCGGTGACTCACTTCCGGTATCGGCTAATACATTTCACTCGAAAATATATGGTTTTGGGAGCTATTTTGCCTTCTAAAACAAATAAAATGATTTATGACTTATTCTTAGTTTACCCTCGAGTCAAAGTTAAGTAACATCAAATCTGCGATTGATAACTGTTTCAGAGTGATTATTTTGAGATTTCGATTGGTCAAATGTAGTTGAAGTGGATTTTTACAAGGCGTTCCAGGTTTATGGACAACCAACCAGATGAAAACTGGATTTAACTTGAATACGCATACCCGAACTGGGGTTGTAAAGAAAGTTTCGTCAGTGAAGTACCTTGGAGTACACCTTGACGAATGGTTATCATGGAATGCTCATATTGAAAAACTTGCAAAGAAAATATCTTCTGGTCTTGGTACGCTTAAACGCATGTAGCTGATTTGTTCCTCTTGCGACTCTCTTAAAACAAGAGCCCATCTGGGCTTTCACTCGGGCCATATGAGATTGAAGATGAAATACACTTTCATTTGAAATCCTCTTAGTAATAACCAAAGGGAAGAATTATTAGCAGTCTTTAGGAGTGGCCGGTAGCGCGGTGACTTTCATTCTCTGCTCCCCTAGTATATATATACATGTATGTAATTTAATATTTTTGTTTTCTCGTATGTAAATTAAAGTAGTTGATCTTTTATTGAAAACACTACTTATTCATGTGTGTATGTATGTTCAGACTACTATCGTGCAGCTAGCTAGAGTCTTGAGATATCTGTCAGCAACTCGCAGCTAGTTAATAAATTAGTACTGTTCAGACCTAGTAACTTAGTAGGTTTTACTTTTTGTTTTTCCCTCTTCTGGTTTGTTTCTATCTCTAAAGACCTCTAAAAGATAGAAATATAACTGCCCTTGGCGCAAGTGTTTCGTAATCGCAAATAATTGACCGCCAAAGTGCTCAATTGAACTTTCAACCAAAATATTACAACTGTGCGAAAAACTGCTACTGACTGGTGTTTGGCGATCCTCGTTATCCATGATGGCTCAATTGACGTACAATACACCCGGTAGTTGTCGTGGTAAGAGAAATTACCTTGGAGCGAGTAGTGAACGTGGTCGTAGCGAGAGCTAGAAGTCGGCTAGATCGGATGATAACACTGACTTGACATTTGTGTACATTTCAAAACCTTAAAATAACTAAAATCTGTCATCGATGGGCTTTTAGCGCGCTAGATTCTATTCAAGCTACCCGCTAGGTAGCTTGGAACTTCAAAGTATTCCACCGACCACTAGCTAGCTAATCACCAGAGCAGAAAAACTGTTCAGACTAAAGAAGCTCGCTACCTCCTGTGGTTAGCTAGCTAGATTTACTAGCCTGAACACGGCCACACGTTTACAATTTAGTCTGCAGGTCCGATAAAACTGCAGGTTCCAGTCGTAACTCCAGTCCGAGTTTGACCAAAGTGAAACGATCGAGCTGCTCGCGTCCGTAGATATATATTTCTTCGTTTGCACTTTTGACATGATATAATTCTTCAAATGGCACCATTGTTTTATTTCTTATGTTTAATAATACAGTTCTCAGCTGTAAAAAAAATAGAACATTCTATGGAAGATTTCTTGAGTTTTCGTACAGTATTTCAAGCTATGCTGTAGTGCGAGTTCAGTTACGCCACAAATGTCGGTGAAACTAATACCGTGTTCATTATTATCGCTTTTCTCTATGTCGATTGGTCACAATGATTTCCTCTTTCAGTTTTTACCTTTAGTTTGGACATTAGGGATATATCCTTGGAGATTTCGTACAGTTTAGCGACCGTTGTGTCGAAAGTAGAAACGTTCGTTTGTCATGAAAGTGCGTAAACAAACTGTCACAAGCGGTTTCATAGCAGCTCGATGTTTGACTCCCATATAGTCGATGATAACTTATAT
The DNA here is from genome assembly GCA_030867875.1 of Actinernus sp. WN-2022. Classification (NCBI taxonomy): domain Eukaryota; kingdom Metazoa; phylum Cnidaria; class Anthozoa; order Actiniaria; family Actinernidae; genus Actinernus; species Actinernus sp. WN-2022. The sequence goes on from JAOWCC010000019.1 coordinate 42,998,415, forward strand.
AGCTTCATATGTACGTCGATTTCTCACAAGGATTTCCTCTTTCAGTTTTTCCCGTTAGTTTGGACATTAGGGATTTATTCTTGGAGATTTCGTACAGTTTAGCGACTGTGTGTTGAAAGTAGAAAAGAGCCCATCTGGCTTTTCACTCGGGCCACATGAGATAATTTGAAGATGAAATTAATTTAACGTCTCCGATCAATTCCTCTCTCTTTGCTGGCAGTTCATGCTTCTTGTTCGTATAGTTGCTCCACTGAGCCGTAACCACAAAACGGGCACAGCATTTCAGTTGGCATACACTGCGTACATCTGCTTAACTAATTAGATTTGTAAAAATCTTAGCGGATCATGTAAATATTCCGCTTGGCTCAAATATGAGGGTTTCTGCCGTCAAAGTTCATTTTTTGTTTCAGTTTTCCCCATATTAGCAGACTTGTATAATGTCTCGAGCTCTCCGAATCCAGTAGAAAGACTCTGGTTATTCTGTCGTAAAACATGGACCTGACCCACATTTAGGTTGTATTGCATAATTGCCCACCGACGATGGAATAGATTTCTGACAATGACTATTTGAAATTGATATCTCCTTGTCTCGCCTCGTCTGAGAGCTTTGAGCTTTCTTATCTGAGCGCGCCTGAGGAAATCTAACCTTTGTTTGCGTGACCAGCACAGTGCAATCTGATTGGTTGGAATTTGACCTTTAACGCATGCGCAGAAGCCGTCTGACATGGATTAAAAAAAAAAATAACCACTTGCATTTTAAGACTCGGCGCTGCCACAGGCAGCCCGAGTAATAATGTTTATGGGACTATTGTAACCCCCATTTCGTTGTAAACATGGTTTGCCTTCGCATGTAACTACGGTTTTTAGTATAAAAGTGTCTAGAGACTAACTGGTTTAACTAGTTAGCCTCTTGATGTCAGTATAAGTAAATTTCAATTATGAAACTATGTCATGAAAAAGAATTAGGACAAGAGAAATGATAAAACCAAATGAATTAGATAGTTAAGTACGTTTGTATTGTTCAGCCAGTAAATAATTCTGGACCGGACTCGGCCGATCAAGCCTGCTCTTACAAATTTATTCATAACCCACTCCTGTCTAATATATAACAAATAACACAGTTTATAAAATGTTAATCCGTTCCAGAACTATTGCTATGGCTTGTTGGCCTTTTTCCCCGTTCGGCCCTGCATTTCAGCCGTGTCACGGCAGCAGTCACACAACAGCATAAGCTGTTGTTTTCCATCGGCATTTCTCCTCTCCATTTCTCCAGGAGCCCGGGAATAGGAGTTATGTGGTCATCCAGTGATCATCAGCAATCTAAATCAGCGTGAGGTCTGGTTGCTATGAAGTGACGTCACAGTTTAGAAATCGAATGACATTTTGCGGTTTTGTTTTATTTACCTTTTAAGTGATTATGACAGTTAGGTTATGTTTATTCACCTTATCTCTTGGTTGAGACATAAGTATACAACAATGATTACAACAATGTTACTAAAAAAAACTAACTAACTAGAGGAAAAAAAACATATATATGTAGATGTAGATATATTAGGTTACCTTACTACTAATTTCTTCATATAACTCCATTATTTGTCTGATGTAATTACAACTTGTCGTTAATATAGTTCTATCATTCATGGAGACGATATAATAATAAAGACTAGTAGGATCAAATGAAGAGAAAGATGGATTTATGAGAAATAAAATATTCGAAAAAAGAGATCTAGCTTGGGCCAATTTAGGATGGCTACACTGAAATAGGTAGTGGAATTCATCTCCAACTTCATTAGCACTACAGATATTGCATAGTCTTTGTTCTCTTGGGATGTTACTGTACCGACCATATTCAATTGGAAATGTGTGTGCCGATAATCTTAACTTAGTAACAGATTTGCGCGTTTTAAAGTCGTTAATTTGGTTTAGATAATCCTCATAGTTGTAAATGTACTTAATTCTTGAAAATAATTCTAATTTTTATTTTTTATTGCCCATAATTATTTCATCTCTCTCTTCATTCCATTTGCTTATATATAATTGTTTTATATAATTGCTAGAGCTTTAACGGTTTCCTTGGGATCTAGAGATGAGGCGGGAGTAGTAAACGTAAAATGTAGCAACTTTAGTAAGTAAGATACAGTAGTAAACCAAGAAGATACACCATTATTACTTAGATTACTAGAAACTTCCAACGCTTTGATAAGAAAAGGATTGTCATCGTGTTAAAGTAGGTGGAAGAGATATTTAAGTAATGTTACGTACATAGGAATATGTAAAGGAAGAATGCCAAGTTCAGATCTTACTGCTGAAGTAGTTGATTTTGAATTAACTCCAAGTATCATTTTATACATTTTAAGATGTAACTTTTCACATATTAATTCAGCATAAAATATTTTCTCTTTGAACTTGATAAATGACGAATAACGTTTCGTATATGCTCCCCAAATTTCACAATTATATATCAAAATAGGGCGTATCAAAGTGTTAAAAAGCTTAAGAAAAGTTTTTAAAGGTGTTCTATGATGTGGATGCAAATCTTTCAATAAGCTGAATAGAACTCTTAAGCCCTTATTATATAAATTTATCTCATTTACTTTAAAAGAATCAGACGGTGTTAAAACTGTACCTACAACCTTCGCCATTTAAGTACGGACCGCCCGACAAAATAAGGCTATTCAGAACACTGAACGAACTCCTCTGACACATCGCGGGAATTTTTTATGACTTCGCTTGTCCCCCCTCCCCCTTCACAATGTTGGGATAGAAAGGCAACATTTCAGTCTGCTCGAAAACCAACATTGAAATGGGGGAGGGGGGTTGTGTTAAAAATAGCCGGAAATTGCTGAAGCGGTCCGACTTAAATGGCAAGGGTTGTCAGAGCGGACGGCACCCACGTCCAGGGCATTTAATTAGCTTCAGTAGATTGTGCAAGCTTTTTTGAGCCGCGTTTGTTTCGAAATGGACACCAAATGTAATTCTTAATATGATCATACATACAGTGACGTCATGCCTATGTGACGTCATAAAAGTAGGGGGGAGGGGTGGTGTGCATATGAAAAAAAATTAGATTTACAGCTTTAAAAAATAAAAGTTTAAAATTAAATACATTTTTACTAAATTTATTAATACCGATATACATTTACAATTTCAAAGTCATAATCACTTGTGAATATTCATTTAATGAAGCAGCGCATGGGACAAAATTTGAAACGGCTAACGAACTTTCAATCGGCGACTCATATCAGCTGTGTTAATAATGGCGGAAGCTCGAGGGCCGAATTCAGCGAACAATATATCTAGTGACCTATAGTAGGGCCGACACTGAGAAATTTCCCAACAGAGAAAGCTTTTCCCAAGCCGTTATCGAAGGATGGGAGCAAAATAACAACAAGGTTATTCAATGGCTGGTTTCTTTAGAGGTTCACGCAGAGCTTGAAGTGCCAAATCTGGAAACGAATCGCTACCACTATCACATGGCTCTGATGTTAAAGACGAAATCAAAGTGGTTGTATGTAAAAAGATATCTATCGTAGTCGAAAACAAATAATAAAATGCAAAAGCAACAGTTGTAACGGACTCACTGTACTCAGTTAGCGCGCGTGACAGTAGCCGGAAGTGATCATCTCTACAATTCTCCGTTCATTTCTCCAACACAAAACGATGATTTCTGCCTGTAATTGCAAGCCTCAGCCAAGGAAACTTACTCTATAGTATGAGTTTTGGACGCTGAACACGATGAACTGAGTACTTTGTGTGATACAGGCTTTCAACATAGAGTTTGCTCATTTCTCCCCTCATTGTAAATAAAACTCCATCTAAAATTTCAATTTATTAACCGTTACAACGGAGAAATGTTCAAACCAGCATTTCGGCGCATCCTATGTACTTCTAGAACGCTTTATATGACACAACTTAAACAGTATATATGTTATGAAAACGTTTTAACGGTATAAGTGCATGGAAATACGTCTAAATAAGTGACTTTGCATGGAGAAATGGAGAGGAGAAATGCCGATGGAAAACAACAGCTTATGCTGTTGTGTGACTGCTGCCGTGACACGGCTGAAATGCAGGGCCGAACGGGGAAAAAGGCCAACAAGCCATAGCAATAGTTCTGGAACGGATTAACATTTTATAAACTGTGTTATTTGTTATATATTAGACAGGAGTGGGTTATGAATAAATTTGTAAGAGCAGGCTTGATCGGCCGAGTCCGAGAACAGTTTTACACTACGCTCAGTGGGTAACGTAACGGTTATATGGAGGGGGATTCTGGACAAAAATAGCATCAGATCGTACTGTAGTGGTGTATTCCATCGAGCCGCCATACCACTATGTCAAACCGTAGTCCATTATATCGAACCGTCATGCCATTATATCAAACCGTGGTCCCATTATGTCAAATCGTCATGCCATTATGTCAAATCGTCATGCCATTATATCAAACCGTCATGCCATTATATCAAACGTCAGTGCCATTATATCAAACCGTCATGCCATTATATCAAACCGTCATGCCATTATGTCAAATCGTAGTCCATTATGTAAAACCGTAGGCACAGGCAGCCCAAGCTCAAAGTTTGAAATTATTTGACAGTTGAAGTACGAAAGTTCAAACATCCAGAATATCTGGTATTTTATCGCACTAAATGGCAAACGAATAACACTTTGCTTTGCTTTGATGATGTTGTTGTGTCTTGAATTTGATTGGGGGTTTGGGGGCCGATTTAACGAGTTTCAGGCTAGGAAACCTGGATTCACTCTACCTATAAAAGAAAGACCCAACGAAGTTTTCGGTTAAAAAGCTGTTCGGGAGAGTAAGTTAGCCTAAAACTTTCGGATTTGAAAAAAATTGTCCTAGGAAATTGTTTTCTGAAATACTGGCTAGAAAATTTGTTTTCAATTCACAGAAAATTGTAGAAGAAAAGGGACACCAAGAGGTTTCCCCTAAAATATTCGTACGTATTCGTCTGATCAATAGAGTCAGAACGATCCGGAAAAAAACAACACATTATCACAAATCATTTAGTGAAGCGGCCACCTAAAGTTTTCGAGAACACATTTTCATTCCCTAAGAAATTCTGACATCTAAAAACCGAAAGAATAAACCTTTAGCAAATGGAGGTCACCGAAAAGAATTGCCTAAAGGAAAAAAAAAGAACCCCTAAAAAATTTGTCCCTCCACAAAACTTTGCAACATGAAATTACTTGGGCTAGAAAATTCTTGTTTATGTTCTAGACTACTAACAAATTCGTAGGCCGGGAATATTTTGCCATAGAATTTTCGGTTGACGCGATTTCCACCTAGACAATCCGAACAGCTAATAGCTTTCTAGAATACGTCAAAAGACATAGTAGGCGCCTTAAAATGGCTAGATAAGCTGCAGACAACTGGTTTCAAACGAATTTCAAAAAGTACTCGTTGGGTGCCCTTGATGGCGTGTCACATACCTGTCATCTCCATGGCAAAAATGACTCTTAAATCCATGCACTCAATCAACGTGATACTTCTGGATCCCGTAGACAGATCTCCTTGCTACGTATCCTCCAAGTTTCATGACCAAACATTCAACGAGTACCGAGAAATGATTTTTGTCACCTCGCATTTCGCCATCCAAAACACCTCTTCACAGTTTGACGAGACACCGGAAGTCCAACTAGCCTGAATTCCAGCCGTCTCCTCAGGCTAAAGTCCAACCGAAATGATACCTCCTTTGGAGTTGAAAATCACAGCATCGGATGGGAGAGTACCTTTTATCGCTCAGTTTTTACAGTCCCACTAAGGGACGGGAAAGTATTCTCCGCGGTCATGTAAATAAATCGGCGTTTAGCCGGCGTTGTTGTTTTTGCGTATTATTCAAGAGGTTCCAGTATGTTAGTACAGCAACTACAGAGAACATTTTGAAATGTAAGTGGGATTTGTTTGTTTAAAACTAAGAATACGGACAGGAAAAGCTATCTCACTTCAGACTACGAGTCGGCGGGAAGATTCGTCAGTCTTCTAGTTTCCTAGAAACTCGTTAAATTGGCCCCCAAATTCAAGACACAACAACATTATCTTCACCAAAGCAAGTTTATTGTGTTATTCATTTGCCATTTATAGTGCGATAAAATACCAGATATTCTGGATGTTTGAACCTTCGTACTTCAACTGTCAAATAATTTCAAACTTTGAGCTTGGGCTGCCTGTGCCTACGGTTTTACATAATGGACTACGATTTGACATAATGGCCTACGATTTGACATAATGGCATGACGGTTTGATATAATGGCATGACTGTTTGATATAATGGCATGACGGTTTGATATAATGGCATGACGGTTTGATATAATGGCATGACGGTTTGATATAATGGCATGACGATTTGACATAATGGCATGACGGTTTGATATAATGGCATGACGATTTGACATAATGGCATGACGGTTTGATATAATGGCATGACGATTTGACATAATGGCATGACGGTTCAATATAATGGGACTACGGTTTGATATAATGGCATGACGGTTCGATATAATGGACTACGGTATGGAGGGGGATTCTGGACAAAAATAGCATCAGATCGTACTGTAGTGGTGTATTCCATCGAGCCGCCATACCACTATGTCAAACCGTAGTCCATTATATCGAACCGTCATGCCATTATATCGAACCGTCATGCCATTATATCAAACCGTCATGCCATTATATCGAACCGTCATGCCATTATATCGAACCGTCATGCCATTATATCAAACCGTCATGCCATTATGTCAAATCGTAGTCCATTATGTAAAACCGTAGGCACAGGCAGCCCAAGCTCAAAGTTTGAAATTATTTGACAGTTGAAGTACGAAAGTTCAAACATCCAGAATATCTGGTATTTTATCGCACTAAATGGCAAACGAATAACACTTTGCTTTGATGAAGATGATGTTGTTGTGTCTTGAATTTAATTGGGGGGTTTGGGGGCCCGATTTAACGAGTTTCAGGCTAGGAAACCTATAAAAGAAAGACCCAACGAAGTTTTCGGTTAAAAAGCTGTTCGGGAGAGTAAGTTAGCCTAAAACTTTCGGATTTGAAAAAAATTGTCCTAGGAAATTGTTTTCTGAAATACTGGCTAGAAAATTTGTTTTCAATTCACAGAAAATTGTAGAAGAAAAGGGACACCAAGAGGTTTCCCCCTAAAATATTCGTACGTATTCGTCTGATCAATAGAGTCAGAACGATCCGGAAAAAAACAACACATTATCACAAATCATTTAGTGAAGCGGCCACCTAAAGTTTTCGAGAACACATTTCATTCCCTAAGAAATTCTGACATCTAAAAACCGAAAGAATAAACCTTTAGCAAATGGAGGTCACCGAAAAGAATTGCCTAAAGGAAAAAAAAAGAACCCCTAAAAAATTCGTCCTGTACGGCCCCGCAAATGATCCAATGCAGGCCCGCAAATGATCCCGGCCCGCAAATGATCCCAAAATTGTCCCGCAAATGATCCCGGCCCGCAAATGATCCCAAAATCGTTCCGGAAATGATCCCGGCTGAAAATATGGAATGCCAACGGATTTTGGATTGCGAGACTTTTCAGATTTGCAATTCTTCATATGGTTTTCTTATGCTTATTATCATTTTGCGTATATTTTTCTTTAATTTTAGCAACATGTAAAGTAATAGCCAATAAAAAGTTTAGCTGGATTCCTTGAAAAATCTATCACAAACACTTAGTCTACGTTTCACGCGGTACTTAGATAACAAAAAACATGTGCAATTTTTAGAAATCCAATTTACTGTTTAAACGACCGTCTGCACTACGAAACGCTTGCGTAATATATAACTGATGATAACTTGCCGACAACAAATTAGTGGGTCGCCTGTGGTTTCGGCGGGAATCAACGCCTTGTAGGTGGTCTAGTTGTGTGACAGTTCCTTCAGTGTTTACAAATGCAAAATGGAGAAACCCTCGCTACTTCTTATTGTGCTATTGCTTATACTTTATTGTCTGAGCGTTTCCGATCGGTAGGAGATGAGGATGACAAAAAGAACAAGAAAGAGGTACGGGTATATTCTGATACCATGGAATACTGCGAAGACTGCAATTATTATCCTGGCATGTGAGACATGACCCAGTGACATGGCTTATTGCCAGTCCAAAACAATCAAGCGATTTTAACAGAATTGTTGTTGGCAATTTAGGATCAGGTAGATTTACGTTACCGTTCCGTTTTGTTGTATTCAGTGGAACCCCGTTATAACGGACACCGAAGGGACCAGAGAAAGTATCCGTACTAACGGGTGTCGCGGGTGTCCATAATAACGGGATATTTTTTACAGAAAATGGACCTAGCCGAAAACTGCAAGTAACTTTGGGGTATCCGTAAGGCGGGGTTCCACTGTATATAATACCCGCAAGTATGTATTTTATCAATGTCATTGACGTCTGCGTTGCCGTTTCTGTATAATTCAAAATGATAGGTGTACAATTTTGTCATGATTACGCATCAGATTTACGCATATGTTTACTAGTTTTATATTGCCGATGCGGCGTTTACCGATGACGGATTGTATGAATGTAGCCTGCTTGCCGGCTCTTCTGCAATTTTTTCGTTTTGTTTTTTTTCGGATTGGGTCACCACATTACAGACGGAACAGCCGGCAGGCAGGCTAGTATGAATATGATTAAACAGTCGTCAGTCCAAGACGTCATTAAACAGTCGTTACGTCGGTCCAAGACGTCAGTTAAACAGTTGTCAGTCCAAGATGTCCTGACTTTCGCAGTCAGGACAATTAAAGAATGGAACTCTATAGATATAAGTATACGTAAGAAAGAGTCAGTAGCTAGTTTTAAACATAGTTTATTTAAATCATTTTTGAGTAAACAGAACTCCCACCATGCTCATCAATATATAAATTTCTATTACTTTTTAAGTAAGTATCATAGTAGTTTTCTTTTTTTTTGACTTTCGCAGTTAGGACAATTTAAAAAATGGAACTCTATAGATATAAGTATACTTATAGTATACCTTTTAAGTAATTATTATAGTAGCTTTTCTCGTTATCTTTACAATTGTACATAGTTATATCTTAGCATATTTTAATTGTTATTCGAAATTGTATTGTTTTATTCTTATCATAGTGAGGGCCACAGAGTCATCAGTGTTTTTACTACTGTAACGTGTTACCCTCTTGAAATAAAAAAAATAAATTAAAAAAAATAAGATAGGATTTCACAAAATTGTTGTTTGACTTTCTTATTTTTATTCAATCAAAATAGGATAATCTCGACAACCCAGATTAGGCTTTCTCTTGCTTTCTTGATAGTGAAATGTTAGGCAAATCAACTAGCGGTAGTCGACTACAATGCTCCTCTTTTCATTACTAAAACATGGCTCTCAAACAAAGGAGCTATAAATGCAATTTTAAATAAAAGTATCGCGTCAAATGTTTTTCGGAATAATATTCAAGGAGCCCAGGTTTTCCTGTGTTTTGAGCGGGCTGGTTTTTATTTGAGCTGCTTTAAAAATACAGTAGATTGATGATTTTACAAAGAAAGCGGCGTCTATTACTTACTAACACGTACTGGTATTTTGGGATGACTATTATCATCATGCAGTGTATTTTGATTGAAAAGTATAAAAAAAGAATTGTATATATGCAAAGTTATAAGCAGAAGATAAAAACATATAGAAATCCAAATAAAAAGTCTCGCAATCCAAAATCCGTTGCCATTCTGTATTTTCAGCTGGGATCATTTCCGGGACGAATTTGGGATCATTTGCGGGCCTGAGATCATTTGCGGGGCCGTACAGTAGTTTTGATTTTTTTTGGCAAAAACATAGCTTTGCGAGTTGCACGCTGGGATATTCGGGACGCTGAGATCACGTGATCGATGACGTCATTTGTTTTGAATGCACAGGTGTGTTTGTTTTGATGTATTTTATGTTGTGTGTAAGTTTCGTGGTGATCGGCCTTACAGTTTATGGGTTATGGCCGTAAACATGATTTAGCGAGTTGCCCGCCAACTTCTCTGAGTTGCCCGCTGAGTTACCCACTAACTTCACTACGGTCTAAAATCCGTACTCGTAGTAAAAGTCGTACTCGTAGTCGAATCTGAAGCTCCCTAATATTATTTAAAAGGTATCCTCTGGTCTTGGGATATTGAGAGTAAAGTCCTTCGTACTAATATATTATTGATATCATTATATGTACAGCGGTACAAGGTTCGCTGTTAAACCTAATAGGCCTTTTAGAGGAAACAGTCACGTACTGATATAATACAGTCACGTGCTGATATAATACAGTCACGTGCTGATATAATACAGTCACGTGCTGATATAATACAGTCACGTGCTGATATAATACAGTCACGTGCTGATATAATAATTCGTTAACAAATGAATTGAGCTCGTGATCCCCATGGGAAAGGCGTTGCCATGGATACTGGAGGGCAAGCTATCTTTAAAAATGCTGTTTTAGAAAGATCAACAATTGAATGGAAAATAGCATTAACAAACAGGTTTTGCTAATAACACTACCGATCTCGTACAAGTGCCTTTAAAGTTCCACTACGACGAAAATTTACCATTTCGATTTGCCACTTTTTCAGCGTCAATAGGTCATTCAGTGGTAGAAATATCCGAAATAGTAAAAATATTCCCAAATGGGCAAGTTAAGGTATATGCGATAATTTTTGTGATAAAAATCTTATTGATTTTTTAGAATGTTCAAAGTGAATTCTACAGTTTAGTGAAAATAAAATTTCAAAACATTTTATTTTCAACGAGAAATTAAAGCGAAAAGAAATATGGACGGGAAAGCAGGCTGTCAACGGCTTATTAGCACTTGTGAAGCGTTCTCATGGAAACCGCGAAAAAACACATGAACTTTTATAAATAAACACGAAACACGCTCACTCGTCTGGCTCTTCTTGAAGCGTTGAGTTGCAAATATTCATTTACGTTTCAGAAATCATATCTAAAATCAGTTTTTTAATGCGGTTTTTTGTTCTTGAGATACTTTCATGTTTCTTTCTTCAACCCCTTAAAAAGGTGTTCCAGATCTTTGCAGTTGGTTATTTTCGCCACGGAATAAGATATCAGAAAACTAAGACACCCTTTTTAGATCAATATCTCTACTTTATGAAGGTCGTTTCAGCTCGGAATTCCGTCCAATTCCCGAGGGACAGGAGCTCCAGGTATAAGATGAAATTGGATTAAAATCACAATAAATAAATGAGTATTTAATAATAAGGAAAATCAAGCTGTTTTCTACAATCTATGTTTATTAAGCTTTCAGAAAATATACACTTTGTAGGAGTTTTCTTGAATTTAACGCGCGCAATTAAAAGTTTTCGGGAAGCGCTCTTGAAGGGCTCCTAATACCTTAAACCACAAATTTTAGGAGAGTTTACCGGTAAATTCCTGTCCGCCATAACTGGAAGCCGTGCTCATTATTCAAGCGGAAGTGATGTCAAACACTCAACACGACAACCACGTCGCGCGAAATAGTGTGCATAAAAACGTAGCCAACCTTGCAAAGATAAATATAACTTTCTTCTTGTGTGCGTGAAGACGTTTTTCGTATAAATATGCCTCCAAGGCGTTGTGTTGTGCAGGCGAGCGTTGAGTGTATGACATCACTTCCGCTGAAAAACCTTTGTATAAAGCTGAACAAAAGGTTACGATCTCCAGTAATGGCGGACGTTTAGATTCAATATTCGAAGTTCAAAAATTAAGACTTCCTGTCATCGTATCGAAAAACGATTTGAACTGGTAATAATATATCAACTCTACTTTACGAATATGCAAAAATATGCAAAAACATTGAAATGTCAAAATTTGATCGTAGGGGCACTTTTAATATATCAATTAAGATTGTTTTGCCCTCCAGTACAACCACGCGATTGCATTGGACTCCTGCAAAAGGCCCATTCCGAGCCTAGTTTGTCGTGAACTGATTTGTTTTGAAAAACCGTACAGAATGCTTTTGTCGATTATGGTAGCACTTTCTTTGCAGTAATCTGGCAAAACAAGCATAATTTTCACGAAAGGAGCATAAAACTGGCATATGATTAAATTTTGATTCGACGTCTTTAATTTCCCGAAGACGCGTTAACTCGCGCCCGCTATCGAGGGAATCTAGGAACGACCGGAAGTATAGCTCGGCTCGTACCCAGGTCCACGCTTCTAAATTCAAAACAAGATGGCGTCGACAGCTATTGATGAAGTCAGACATGAAAATACAGATGGAAGAAAGAGAAACGATAACTGCTTCTGCGGGGGCGGCGATCTCTCGAGAGCGTTCTTTGTAATCGACTAAAGAAAAATACACAAATACAGTCAGATGCAGATATGATGTGATGAAAAAAGTTTTCATGAGCCTCAGCATCTTTAAATTGCCTTCTTATCTATCGATTCATGGACATTTTCTCCATTCACTCAAATAGTTCTCATTTATACATATGGTACACTTATTATTCATTTATCATTTTGTTTTCTTGTTTGTCATTGTTAGTTCTCCTTATCATGATATACTTGTATAACTTGACCCAATAATCTATTAGATTTTCTCCGAGAACAGAATAAATTTCATTTAGCCCGGAGCCTTATCTTAAAATCTTTGTGCGCGACAAGTGAAGCATACATTCGAATGTGGGCTAAATGGCCCCGTATATTTAAAAAAAAGTTATTGCCGGGTAAAAAGTATAATTCATAAATGATACGACCCAGTGGTTTTCTGGGAAGTGAAACAACTTATTTGCATTCTAAGAGACTGTGTGGTTTATAATAATACAGCATGCCATATCATACTCAAGATCTGCGTTTGATCAAGTTTTGTATGGCTTCATTATTCCATTGGTTATGACATTGAAGAGACCGCATGTTTGCTAGCAACTTCGACAGGCTCTGTTGAGAGATTTTTTTGGGAAAATATGTATGCACCTGGAAGCGGTAAGCAACTACTCGAATATGCAGCCGAAAACAAATAATCGAAAGCACGTGCATTTTAGTTTCAAAAGAATATCAATAATTTGAATATAAATAATAAAACTATATTTTAGTGTTTAAGTTATTTAGCTTTGCGAAGCTAATTTAGGACACAAGTTTGGAGAAAGAAATTGCTTCTAACCGGCCCATTTTCACTTCAACACTCAAATACGTGGTTAATGCTGGAGCACCCTTAATTTCGGTTTCCATAGTAACCAAATGTCTAATACTTTTAAGAACTGTGATACCAACATTACTGCCAAGTTTGGTTTCCATAGCTTGTTGAAGTAACGAGAAATCGGTAATAAACCATATATCCGCGTATAAGCCCATGACCCAGGCCTTAACATGCTTGAGTGTTTCTGGGTTGATTTACTGGAACCAACTGTGGAGGACTTGGAGTTGTTTGTTGGTAGACCTGATCTTCTCAGAGGAGAGTTTCTACAAAATAAAACAAGTTTACTCGGATGCTGTCAATGTGTGTCGATGTACTTTCGTAGTAATTCACACAAGGTACTGAGAGACAACTCGCTGAGAGGTATCGGTTCAGTTCGATGTCTGTGTGAACTCTCCGGCCACATGTAAATGACTTGTACTCCTACTATACGGTAATTAATCCGTAATTACATGCTGTCATAAATTATCTGAGAGTATCGGTTCAGTTCGATGTCTGTGAGAACTCTCCCACATGTAAATGACTTGTACTCCTGCTATACGGTAATTAATCCGTAATTACATGCTGTTATGAATTATTAAGCACATGTACGTTAACTAAGCACGTAAGAGTGACACAGGTGTCCAGAACAAATACGCCCTTGACTATCATAAGCCCCTAATATACATGTATATATATTAGTTAGAGATAGTAGATGAATTTGAATATACACTAAAATATTGCCAGTAAAAGTTACGTATTAGCATTTGATGGGATGTAAGTCAAAGTTAAACCTATAATAATACAGATACAAAAATACTCAATTCTGATTGGCTGAGCATAGACGCGTTAATCACTAGCAGCAGTGCAAACACAGTTCATTCGATGCAAAACCAGTTAATTCGGTGCAAAACTAGTTAATTCGGTGCAAAACTAGTTAATTCGGTGCAAAAACTAGTTAATTCAGTGCAAACACAGTTCATTCGATGTAAAACTAGTTAATTCAGTGCAAACACAGTTCATTCGATGTAAAACTAGTTAATTCAGTGCAAACAATTTTCAGTAATTGCGCCAACATTATGGAATAATCTGCCTGACATTATAAGGACTACTGAGTCTCTAAACACTTTCAAGAGCAGAGTTAAAACTTACTTATTTAGACGCTATTATCACTCTGATACCTGAAATACTTGATTGATTCGCCTACGTAAATGTAATTTATTTGAGTAAATATTAATTAATTATTTATAGACCAACATTGTAATTTTAAGGATAACATTTGTATATAATTTAAACATATTTGTTATAGTTACTTACATTATTACTTATATTATTATTATTAGTAGTAGTGGCATTGTAAAGCGCTATTGGTTTTATAGTAGAAATAACGCTATATAAATAAATATTAAAACAAAAAAAACAAAAAAACAAAACCAGTTCATTCGATGCAAAACCAGTTAATTCGGTGCAAAACTAGTTAATTCGGTGCAAAACTAGTTAATTCGGTGCAAAACTAGTTAATTCGGTGCAAAACTAGTTAATTCGGTGCAAAAACTAGTTAATTCGGTGCAAAAACTAGTTAATTCAGTTCTCTTTTTCATTTTTGCATCTCTATTATTAACCGGTAATCATTAGTGTGCAACCTTCAATTAACGATTAATAGTGCTCATGATGTTTGAAAATTCCACAAATAACACTAGTCCTGCGGACTCGAGTTATTTTGTTAGAATTTTCAAACATCACTCACACTATGTAAGAGTTCAATACGTCGAACCGAGGTAGTAAGTCATCAGGAGCACATAACCACGATCGTCCATATCTCATATACAGGTGTCACAGCGTCTTTACTAGTTGGGCTATTTTTAGATTATTTTCCCCGCCTTAGCGGGATAAAAGATGCAGTATTAGCTACTTTTGGTATACTAAACAACATGGCTGCTACGCTTTTGTGATTTTATTCGTTTAGGAATAATTGCAACTCAACAATAGCGGGAAGCCGTTCTAAAAATAACCTAACTTGTGAAAACGCTGTGACATAGGCCTAGTATGCGGGATGGACGCTGTGACATAGGCCTAGTATGCGGGATGGACGCTGTGACATAGGCCTAGTATGCGGGATGGACGCTGTGACATAGGCCTAGTATGCGGGATGGACGCTGTGACATAGGCCTAGTATGCGGGATGGACGCTGTGACACAGGCCTAGTATGCGGGATGGACGCTGTGACATAGGCCTAGTATGCGGGATGGACGCTCCTGGTTATGGGCTATCATCTAAGTATTTTATTATTTGTTTGCCACAGTGTACAATAACACAAACAGTATAATTTGTGGGGGGAAAACAGTGACGAGGAAGCCTAAACGAGAAACCGTAAGGCTTATGGAAGTTCAGGCTTCCCCTTACATACGAGATTACAAGTAATTAAATAAACATTACAGGAGATGGCGGTTACATATATTAAAGCTAAGATAAACAAGGGAGCTCTGTACATACATTACAGCAAGAGAGTATACAGACAAGGAAGCTGTATTCTAAATGGCAGTAATTAAGTTGTCAATATGACGTTAATAAGAATATTTTTAAGTTTGATTTAAAGTTTTTTAAGCTAGAAGAATTTGTCAACTCATCGTTTAATGAGTTCCAAAGTTGCGGGCCTTGATATTTAATGCAAAATTGTTTGAGTCTAGTTCTACAAAAGTGGGAACGAAGTCTAGAAGCATTTCTGGTATTATAATTATGTAATTGTTTGCCGGAAGTAAACAGACCATTGAAACTAGAAGGAAGTAAATGATTAGAATAAGAGTACATAAAAATGCCAGTTTGCAGTGAATTGATTTCAAAGACTTTCAATATCTCTATTTTTTTTAAAATAGGACCAGAGGGAGCATCAAAATGTGTGTTTTCTATTGTCCTTACAACACGTTTTTGTAGGAGCAGTAGTCTACGAAGATTAGTTGGGTAGGTTGAAGCCCAAACTATATTACAGTAATGCAAATATGGATTGATTAAAGAGTAGTATAGTGAAAGCAATGATTTCCTAGGTAAATAAAAACTTGATTTGTATATGATTCCAACTGACTTTGAAATTTTAGTTGTTATATAATTTATATGAGGCTTCCAGGCTAGGTTTTGATCAATTATAACTCCTAAAAACGAGGTTTGTGATACCTGTTTAATTTTAATACCATCAATTAATAGGGGGTCAATTGTGTAATTCGGTCTCTGTCGTGATTTAAATACCATGAAATTTGTCTTTTTTGAGTTTAGTGAAAGTTTATTTGCTTTAAACCAGGTGGAAACTTTAATCATTTCAGTGTTGAGTACGTTAAACAAAGAATTAGGATCTTTATGAGACAAAAAAACGTTCGTATCATCTGCAAATAAAATAAATTTTAATATATTTGAGGCATTTGAAATATCATTTATATACAAAAGAAAGAAAAGTGGTCCAAGTCGGTGAGAGGAACTGGAGTCATTGTATTGTACAAATTGTTTTCTGTTCGTAAAATAGCTTTTTACCCATTCAAGAGCGATTCCACGTATACCATAGTGATAGAGCTTATCAAATAAGATGCGATGGTTAACCGTGTCAAAGGCTTTAGATAAATCAAGAAAAATACCAGCAGTAAATTCTTTTTGGTCTATTGCAGTAGACACATTATCTAGTAATTGTAGAAGCGCAAATGACGTAGAGTGATTTTTTCTAAATCCATATTGATTGTGATATAAAATATCTTTAGCATTTATAAAGTCGTAAATTCGGTTGTAGACAACCCTTTCTAGAAATTTCGAAAAGCAAGGTAGAATAGATATCGGTCTGTAATTATTAAAAAACATTGGATCATCTGCTTTGAATGTAGGTACGACTTTAGCAATCTTCATACTATCAGGGACAATACCCGTAGTTAGAGATAGGTTGATAATATACTTAAGTGGCTCAGAGATACTAAGTATAGATTGTTTAACTGTTGTTATTGATACATTATCATGCCCAGAGGCTTTACCTGATTTAAAAGTATTACATATATCTTCTATCTCATTTTTTGAAACGGGTTTAAGAAAGATACTAGATTGATAATTACCCGATAGGAATGATGTGTGAGATATAGGAGTATCAGGGATTTGATCAGCTAAATTTACAGCAACATTTGTAAAATAACTACAGAATCGATTAGCAATTTCTAAAGGATCAGTAATTTCATTATTATTATGCATGAACGTTGAGGGTAGTTTAGACCTGGATTTACGTCTGTGAATTATCTCATTCAATAATCTCCAAGTTTGCTTCATGTTATTTCGCACCTTTACTAGTTGCGATTCATAATAATTACGTTTCGAAATTCTTAACAAATGATTTAGTTTATTCTTATAATTTTTATACTTAAAGTCGTTACGTGGACAAGGGTTTCTAAGGAACCGTTTATAAAGTTTGTTTTTCTTGCCAATTGATTTCATAAGAGCGCTCGATATCCATGTTTTTTTAAGTGAAATTAAAGCTTTTTTATTTAATTTTCTAAAAGGAAAAGAATCGTTGTAGGTTTTAGTGAATTTGTTTACAAATACATTATACGCATCATTGGGATCACAAGAGTTATATACTTCAGACCAGTTAATGCCATTCAAAGAATTGCCAAATTTTTCTTTGTTGGCTTCGCTAAAAACCCGCGCAAAAAGTACGTCGCTTTTTTTTGGACTAGGTAAACTGGAGTCATTTGAAATGGAAAATACGGGAAAATGATCAGAAATGTCCGTGAAAAAGAGCCCGCTCTTTATATTGGTAAAATCATTAGTAAAAATGTTGTCAATTAGTGTTGCAGAGTTAGTGGGCATATACAGTATATGAATTTAACGGACTTATTTCATTTTTATTCGATAGCCTTTATTTCACTAACATTCCAGTGAATTTCAATATAAAGACCTGATTAGGTATTCAAGAGCCTTTATACAGCTCATTAGATATTCAAGGTCTTTATTCGTATAAAGACCTCAAAATAAAAGCCTTGAATATCTAATGAGCAATAAATTGAAATTCACTGGGATCTTAGTGAAATAAAGGTTGTCGAATAACAATAGAAAATGTGTCACAAATGAAATAATAATCGTTAATTGAACTTGCATACTAATGATAACAAATACAAATAGGCCCTTTGCAGCTAACAAATCACGTGGTTGTATTGGAGAGCAAAAAACTGACTTCATTTATTTACAGGCCTTGTACGAGATCGGTGTTGTTATTAGCAAAACCTGTTTGTAGATGCTATTTTCCACCTCCAATCAATTGCCGATCTTTCTAAAACTGCGTTTTTGAAGATAGCTTGCTCTCTGGACAGTATTGATGGCAACGCCTTTCCCATGGGGATGACGAGCTCATTTCATTCGTTAATGAAGTATTATATCAGCACGTGACTGTTAGCTGCAAAGGGCCTATTGTGACGGAATAGCCTTTAAAGCTCGATTTACACGACAAGTATTGTGGGCACGGCACTTTTAAATTTGGGACTCACTTTTCTCATTTTTGTTGTTGAATAAATCGCTTAGGTATCGTCGGGAAATGATTCCATAATGCTTAAACGTTCTTCCTGTGAATTTTTAGAAATATCTGATAAATATTTCTGGTAGCAAATGTAGATTTTAAAAGGGAACCTTGGAAACCTTGAATATTTACTAGGGTAATGACCACAGGCAGCCCATATATTTCCCGCTTATTAGTCTGTTGGGTTACCTGTGGTATGTTTCATAAGCGATCTCGGAAGAGTTTATATAATTGCTCCTTCTGAATTCTCTTTTCCGATTCCTACGAAATAAATCTTCAATAATAAAATATTGATACTTAATGAAGTTGTGTGAGTGGTTTTGGGACTTCTAAAGCAGTTTATTAGGCCTCGAAGTTTTGACGGTTGGCCGCGTGTCTACCCATCGGACACAAATATACACAAGGTATGCAGCTTCGAGGCGCTTTTCATCGATGTGACCTCACTCGCCGCCGAAATTCGACAAGAAATTCAGATCGATTTCGCCTCTGCTTTTGGCACACAAATCCAGAGATGTGTAAGCACTTCTCATCCACGTTTCAGGCCAAACGACGTGCAAACGGCCTGGAAAATAAATCCCGAAATCGGTATACTGACCTGCAACTTGATCGGTCTACAAATCAGCGGTAGACATCGCAGGCGATGCCTTTTGAAACTACCCCACCCCACTAAGGAGAATTGTTATGCACCTCCGTTCTGCTTGAAGTACATGACAACTCTTCTTGGTGGGGAGGGGTATGTTCAAAAGGTTTCAGTTGCCATGCCCACGCATCCTGAAAGCGTCGCCTTCGATGTCTACCGCTAATATGTGGACCGATCAAGTTGCAGATCGTGGAAAATATATTGAATGTATTGTCCCAAAGAGATTTAAAAGAATGTTAATGAGGATTTTTTTTAAGAAGATAGTTGTAGTTTTATTATTTATTATCTAATTTTATGTTTTTTTCGTTTTTTTTTTCATTTCTTGTACTGTATTGCATTATTATTAGTAAGTTTGAGGCGTAAATGTGTAACTGTTTGTATTAGTAACTAAAGGCAGGTGTTAAAGAACGTTATTTTTTTTTTTAAATGGCTATAAACTAAAGTATCTAAACATAAAACTAAGCTACATGGGATTAGTTGTACTAGTCGGTCCGTGACAATATAGAATTGAATTAAAAGTAATATATTACGCAAGCAAAAAAAAAAAGTTGCAGATCGTATTGTCCTTTAGATTGCTTTCCTAAATTCACGATATTAGAAAACTGCTGAAACATATAGTAACGTTAAATTAGAAAAGTAACGGCCCGACTATACGTCATACTAGCTTACTATAGACAAGCTCGCGCGGATTTCGTTGCGAAATTTACCACTTCAAGTCATAGTTGACGTTGAAAAATGCTGGTGACCCTTTCGGTCAACCCGTCCAATCGCAAACATGCGGCTCTGTTGTTATGGTAACAACAGAGCCACGTTGAATAAAACCGGGGATTCTTAGTAACATATTTTAGATTTCACTTCAAACGTTTACGTTACAGTTCAATATGAGTTCACACGCTTTCCAGTGTGTTGATCGGGAGCTCTCTTCAAAAGAGTCCAAACTCTTCAACTAATCCATTTCACATAGTATATCTAGTTTGAAGAGTCAAACTTAACTCTTCAACACAATTATACTATGTGAAAGCTTGTAATATACACTATGCCTTTTAAAACAGTTTAGCGTTGCGTTTTAACGAGAGAATCGAGACACGGGGAAAACTTACTTCAACTCAGGTCGTTCATTTGTTTATGACAAAGTCGCTATACCGACTTGAAAAAGTTTCACTTCGCAAATTACTGATCACTTGTGATCACCATATAAAGTCAAACTTATACCATGTGAAAGCTTGTAATGTATACTATCCCCTTTAAAACATTTCAGCGTTGCGTTTTAACGAGAGAATCGAGAAACGGGGGAAACCTACTTCAACTTAGAACGGCGTCGTTAATTTGTTTATGACAAAGTCGGTAATTACCCGCTTGAAAAAGTTTCACTTCGCAAATTACTGATCACTTGTAGTTCACCAAATAAAGTCAGACATATACCATTTGAAAGCTTGTAATGTATACTACCCCATTAAAACATTTCAGTGTTGCGTTTTAACTAGAGAATCGAGAAACGGGGGAAATTTACTTCAACTCAGAACGGCGTCGTTCATTTGTTTATGACAAAACTGTACCGGGGGGTGGGGGGGGGGGGGGTATCGAAACGTCTTGAGTTGGTATCGGAATGGCTGGTATCGAAAGAGACTGGTATCGAAACGACCGGTTGATACGATGTTTATTGAGGCGGATGAATAGGGTGATCATGATCATATACATTTCAAATAAATTCATGATACTGCCGTGTTTGTTGTCTTTTCTGTGATCACTTAAACCACCAGTAACTTCTTAAGTCAACTATCGAGGACGGTTGCCCTGGTTCCTGAGGTTGTCTAATTATTAAAGTTTTAAGAAGCACCGCTTTAATAGCGAGCTGCGAAACAGTGAACGAAACAGAGTGAAAGAATACGAGTTCTTTCCTTTTTCGCTGCTTCAGAGATCAAACGTTAAGAAAATATTATATGAAGTGTGCGCGGGGACGATAAACATGTGTATTCTTTTCAATCCTCCGGCCTCCATTGAGAGTCGGCCTCCTCCCAATTTCCCGGCGACGCTGTGAAATCTAACACCTCTTAAATACAAAACATTTTGAATAGCTTTAGAAAAGCAGAAAATAACCACATACGCGTATTTTGTGGAACTTCAACTTTTTATTGCGTACTGTCAGTTTATAAGTAAAGTAGATCGAAGACTTAATAAGTTATTCCCTCGTGTTTTTACTCGCGTGCGATTGCGGTAAACGCTAAACAGCAAAAACACATGGCCGAACTTAAAGTGAAAAAAACTACAGACGCGTGCTTCGATAATTTCAACTTTTTGTTTGTAAGTGAAGTAGATTGGAAAACATTCACTGAGACAAGTTTGTCACCGGCATGCGAAGTTGCAGAAGAGTAATGGAGTTTTTCGGTGCTTCGTACATTTTTTGGGCTCTCTCGCTGTTAATAACTGGAAGTGGCTTCAAAGCCGGGGTTCAAATCCTCCAAATACGAACGCAAGTGAAAGCAACATTTTCGAATAGGTTCACAAAACCTTTTTACAGCTACTGAACCTCCGTGAGTCTCTCAATTACTTTATCAGAGGGGTGGACAACATTTGTGAGTTGTAAGCCGCGAAGAAACTCGCTTACACTTTTACTCACAGGCAGCGCATTGCTATGATATCATTGTCTTGTTCAATGCTTGTAATACTTCTTAGTTTTGTATTTAGGTGTTTATACTGTTGTACTGTTGTTACCGTAATTCCAATGTACCGTTGATAGTATAAGGATTAAAGTTATTATTATTATTTGAAGAATATCTCTATTGTTTATCAAATGATACTCAATTAGCGACAGTATGTTTCTGGCAGTGATTAACACGAATCTTATGCGAAGTGGGATACTTGTATTCCCACAGGGACGATTTATGAACAGCCAATCAAGTAACGTTAAAAGGAATTGCTTATTCATTAGACGGTAATCATTCCGCCTCAGAGACTTTTCTCTACTGCAGGTAAATGTCGCGAAGAACAATAGGATTGTGGAACCAGGATGAAAGTAAGAATGTTTTTCGAATTCTGTTGTGGACTTGTGGCGTTATTTCTTCAACTACTTTTAACAGGAAAGGCAAGTTTGACAGAACGAAAGACATACTATTTAGGTAAGATGTTTTAAAAGTATAAGATATATTGTGATATTAATTGTAAGCGAAAATCCTGCTAAAAAAATAAGGTCATCTTAATTAAGGAATTGAAAGATCTACAACATCTAAGGCTTGATGGAATCCAGCTTACTTGTTTGAAGGAGTAATTACTGCTAGACGTATTGTATCTTGTTTGCGTCCGTCTTTGTTTGTGTAATGTACTAACGGCATAGCTGCAGATTCTGTATCGACTGGTGAATACGTTCCACATATTACTGATGAGGGCTGTTTGTCAACATCCCTTTCATGTATTGGTAGTGTTGTTTTAATTATATACCAATAGATTTTCAGGCATCTTTAACAACGAAAAATGTTACCAATATTTATATACGAACGAAACCCTTTTCGTTACAATAATAGAATCGCAAAGGAGAGAATCGTAGAAAACTTTCAGAAACGTTATGGAAAAATGTACGAAATTTATTGCTGCATATCAATCTTTATCGTTTGTTAGTAATTATTAAGAACTTAAACTAACGAAAACAATCGAAAAACAGGTAGTTCACAAGTTTTCAACCGTGAGCTTCAATTAGTAACAAGTACCTGGTTTTAGAATGCCTTAGAGTGATTTTACTTGACCCGTGAAACATAAACTATTAGTTAGTGTGTAATACCAAAATAAACACAAAAGAGAACAAAAGAATTAGAGTGTAATAGTGTGTAATACGCTACTATCTATTTCACGGGTTAAGTAAAATCATTCTAATATATAATTTATGTATATTATATATGTTTGGACTAAACCTACTCTGTATGACGTTATATCCTCATAATAATTGCATATGTTTTATAATTCCTACTGTGATTCATTCCCGATGTTCGATTTCAACGTTCAGAGAGTACTGTACAAGTGAATAATAAATCACATCAGAGTCTAGACTGCTTTGTGTCTCTCGTGTTAAGTCTCGTATCTTGCGCAGAGTTGTTACGTGCCTAGCCAAATCGAGTAAGTTCTAACCAAACTTACCACAAAACCTTTACGTGATATAATGACCCAACTTTTTTGAAACCCCGGCGAGTGAAAGCAAACGTCTGAATAGAACTGGTCTTTTGGAGAAAAAGATGATGCCTTTTTTTCCACAGAAGTTACGAATACCATAAACGCGGACGGGAGAGAGATTTTAAACCAAGCCGTCAATGACGTGAACAGACAACTCGCTGCCAACGCGAGCTCGTCGTTCACACTTCAAATTCTAAATGCATCAAAAGAGGAAGACATCTTAAGTTATGGTACGTACTTATTCGTGATATGCTTTGAAATGCTTCAAATCTTCAGACAGTCACAACTATTGAAATATCACATTACGTTTGTATGTTTTGAATATAAAATGAATTACTTATCCACTGATTATGCACCTGCTAATATATTACAACCGAGTGCAATTATTCGACGTACTTATTTGACACAATCATTTGATATGCTTTTTAACCAAGCTCACTGGTTTATCGTTGTTTTGAGGTACTGAATCGAATAATTAGGTATTTTTTTCATAGTCCGAACACTTGACAGACTTCAGCTACATACTATCATATTGTATGAAGCAATCAGATCTAATATATTAGTATTACACTATCATATCCTGTATTATAAAATATTAATATTCTCAATATCTGTTATATCTGTTATGTCTGTTTAGAAGATATATCTTCTAAATTTTTATTACCATTGTTCTCTCAAGTATTCAGTCCTATATATTCCTGTAGATATGTATTTATATCTTTTCCCTCTCTTTCTTTTCTGTTTTTAATTAAGGTGAGCTTATCCTGCTATTTAATCTCTCAATAGGTAGTGGTCAACTCGAAAGCCTTTGCTACTTTGACCAGTACGCACAATTTACTTATCAAGCTTTTTCTCCCTTAATTATTTACTACCCCTTTTTAACGTAATATTATTCGGTGTAATCTTAGTCAATTATTAGTGTAAAATAAAAGAAATCTGAAATCGCCAACATTCGTTGCCGATCAGAAGTGGAGGCGATTTGCATGGAATGATTGTGTTGAATCAGTATATCGAATGATTGTCTCAAACACTTGAAACTCCGCCTATGTACGTAACACTGAAACTGGTTGTAATTTATTAATGATGTGTGTATGAATTAATCATATCTCAACGGGAAATTTCTCAATTGTGATTGGGTGAGAGGTGAGGGCCGTAATTACAGTTATTTCATACTTGACACGGTTTTCTTTGTTATTCATGAGGCTTTATTTTCCATACATACCCTATTATAAATGCAAGGATGTATGAGAAAAGTTCCCGGGATGTATCCAGATATACATCCCGGGAACTTTTCTCATACATCCCTTGCATTTATAACGAGCAATTCAATACAATTCAACGATATTTTGTTGTTTCTAACTTATACACTGAATTGCGCTTGCATTAAGGAATTTGTTTTATTATTTTCTCCAAGGAATTCATTCACCTTCGGCTTCAGCCAAACTTACTAAATATCCCTATAATGATTTAGAACCTTTTCTCCGTCTTGGTACTCACCCACAATCTACCTAAAAGAGCTACATCAATGAAAATTTTGCGAAAACCTCGTCAAGTATGAAATAAGACACTTTTACGGCCCTCGGGATGTATATGGCTTATTGCCGACGTTCGAGGTATTTAACTCTCACTTCCACGACAGACGATGTGGGGTATCAAATTCCCAAGCGGTTTCCAGGGCGTGTACCCGCAGCTTCTCGTTTTTCACTGAGCAAGGTGCTCTTGAGTTTAAAAAAATATTTTGCCTGATATTGTTTATACAATCGTTGGGGGTGGGGGTCGTCTTGCCTATTGATACGGCCCTGGAGAAGCGTAGCTTTATCACAAATTTCATTCAAAATTACAATCACACTTACAATCTCTTATTTAATCAAAAAATTAAATCGAAGTATCAATGAAATGAAATCGAAGTATCTCAAGTTGTTCACAATGATGTTTTGGTAGACGATATTTTTCCGAAAATGTTCCGAAAAATCCGAAGTTATTTAAAATTTCCGAAATTAAAGTCTGTACAGTCCAGTTCAAACGCGACTAGTAGTCCTGGAGGATGTAAATCGCCGAGTGTTTGACAATTCCATGTTTTCAAATGAGTAATATCCTTTCAGTTTATTTTGTTTAAAGCTGAGTACTATATTTTTGCTCCTTGAAGGGTTATTGCTCATTTGAAAACGTCGAACTGTCAAACCACTCGGCCATTTGTATCATTTAACAATTATTCACTGAAGTCGAAGTGACTATTGGTGAATATTTACCGAGACGAAGCGCGCCCTCTGTTCGAAAATGGCGTGTAGTGATGGTCGCGTTAGCAGCGCGCGCGACTTTTCACAAATGACAGGCAAATTTCTACAGTTTTCCCCTTTCTCTGCATTTTTCTTTATCAACTATGTGCCAAAAATTCATGTCTACAAAGCTAGCATTACACTTACGTTAGAATCTTTGGTTTCGCGATACTTTGTGATTCAAAGGTTGTGTAATTTACATCAGTTCACGCGCGAAATATACGAAGGTGTTGAAACGTGAAACGCCACACGATTTCAGCCAATGAGAATTTAGCGGATGGTTTTGTTCACTAAATTCGCAAAGAAGAATAGGACTGTTGCAGGCGTTCCTGATTGCCTGCGTATCCAGGCGTTCAGGGATTGGGGGGGGGGGGGGTGGGGTGGGCGGGGGGATGGGGATGGGCGGTGAGAGAGGACAATCTTTTGAAATCTTCACATTATATTATCTAGATGGCTTAGCAATCTCTCCTTCAATCGCTTTCTTTTCATCCACTGTTTTCTGTAGCTTTAAGACTTCTTCAGCAAGATGTCATCGCCATTTTGGAGTTGAGCCCTTACCCTTTTCCCGCCTGCATCGCCAGTACTGTTGCTAGGATACCAATGATTCGTATCAATGACGACAAGGGCTCTCTACCGCGATGCATTGGATACTGTGAGCATGCACTCTCCATATCAGCGGACTATGCAAATTACGCGCAGGCGACGATTAAAGTCCTAGACGCCTTTCGATGGACAAAAGTTACATTAATGTTTGAAGGTTGGACAATAGGAAAACTGTTTTCACTTAATGTGTTTTCTTTTAAAGGGCATGCAATAGCAAAATAAGAAGCTAACTATTTATGTTGTATCGCCATATTTAGCGAGTCGGTTCTACGAGGCAGCTCATTTCCAGTCTATCACGTCCAGTATGGAGTACTCAATTAGTTTTATCCACCTACGAAGCAACAAAAAAGACTCGGCGCATAATGTTGTTAACCATGCCATGAAAGAACTTGCAGTCTTACAAAGTGACGTCATTCTCCTCTACGCAGCCAATAACTACATTCAGGCTCTCTTGAAGTCAGTAAGTAGAAAAGATATTGATGATACAAGTATCAGATACAACAGCGGCTGGACTCAAATTTAAGTCTCTGACTTAACCAGTTAGCCAGGTTACAATAAGGCTTACATGACCAATAGCTCAGGGATTAACTCTAATTAAACTTTCAGGACACAAATGTATCGAATCCTCCTCTTTAATAGAGTCATAACATGGAGATGAGACACAAAGAAGCATTGTTTTAAATAATCAGGTTAAGTGAAAACAAAAACAATTGACGTAATTAATGTGCTTCTTTTTTTCAGGCAGGGTATAACCGGAAAACATCCAGTGTATGGATCATTCAGAATTCGGTAAGTCGTTTTAACAGAACATAAGACAAGCGAGGAAACCATGATAATATACACGATTTGTTTGAGGATATGAAAGCCCCAAATATGGTCACGCTGGATACTGTCTACTGACAGTGATGTTACAGGTAGATAGGTATTGACAAATAATTAAAATAGAAAAAATATTACTTTACAATATTAATAAAAGTGTTAACTAAGAACCAGACGTTGACGTTGCAAGTTACAGACACGCTACAATAGATACTATAAATAAGTATTGATCTAATACTTAGGAAATAAAATAAATCTTCTATGGGTGAGAAAATGAAACCAGCAGTGGCAGACTAGAGGGGTTAGGACTACGACAGAATAGACATATGATTCGCCACGTGCGAATGTCGCTAGTACAGTAAAGATTTGAGGATACCGTAGAAACAAAAGCACATATAGAATATGGGAGAGAGTTCCACAGTGGACAGATTCGTACAAAGTAAGAGTCGCGAAAGATAGTAGTACTTTATTTAACCACGTAGTCACTAATGAGCTGGTTTACAATGTGTATGTGCAGTCAACTAATTAAGATAGATAAATAGAGGATGAAAAATTGATATTAAATTCTAAGAATACAATCGATATGTTTGCTTATTTATAATTAGATAATATTAGTAATTTTAATAATAATACTATAATATTATTAACAACGATAACAATAATCAATAATAATATATGTAAAGTATTTCTAAATATCGCGCTTGCTAAGGTAAAATATATCTAGGTGACACGCATGCTAATAGCACCATGTGCTATTGATGATAACGCAAGTTTATCTATTAAAAAAAGGTATAAATTTATATAGCGCGAATTCTATATGAATATATCCAAATGCGCTTCACAAGTTTATTTTTGGGCAATCCCTTTATGTAGGACGACACAAATTTTTACCAAAAATACAATAGAATACAACACAATACAATTCAATACAACAATAGAACGCAACACAATACAATACAATAGAATACAATTTGGTAGCAATTCGTGTCGTCCTACATGAAGGGATGGCCTATTTCTGTGACACGGACTGCTATTGTGGCGCAATGTGCTGCCGTGCAGTTTACAATCATGAGTGATTATTATATTGTTAGTATCTCAGAATACCAGGCTGTTGTGTCGGGAGACAATCCCCTACTCTTTCTCGAAACAACACAACAGGTTCTTTCACGTCCCCCTCGTATAGATTAGAAGAGGAAGGGAGTCAAGGCCAACGGTTTATACGTCCCTGCCCAAGGACGCGGTCGGGAGTCGAACCCCTGACCTCCCGCACTCTATACCGTGTTCTACCAACTGAGCTAACCATTTCAGACTTGAAAATAACCGGGAAAGAAATAGTACGAATTTCATTAGGTAGTACATTTCATCAGGACATTGCTGAAACTATCAAAAACTACTTCATATGATAGCTTATTGAGCATGGTTGAGCTTAAGCCGTTAGAGCACCGCCGGTACGTCCAGTCCGGTCCAGTCTTTGCTATTGTTACACAAGTGTGTCCACAATATTGCTCCAAATTATATCAAACAATTCTTTTCATTCCGGGCTAGCACATACAATCTTAGGGGAGATATGATTCTTCAGTTGCCAAACTATAAGTCTAAGTATTTTCATAATTCTTTTATTTATATAATAGTTATACTTTATTTCATACTTTACACGGTTTTCTTTGTTATTCTTTGTTACGCTATTTTTCTCATACATACCCCCATGCAAGGGATGTATGAGAAAAGTTCCCGGGATGTATCCAGATACATCCCGGGAACTTTTCTCATACATCCTTGCATTTATAACGAGCAATTCAATACAATTCAACGATATTTTGTTGTTTCTAGCTTATACACTGAATTGCGCTTGCATTAAGGAATTTGTTTTATTATTTTCTCCAAGGAATTCATTCACCTTGGCTTCAGCCACACTTACTAAATATCCCTATAATGATTTAGAACCTTTTCTCCGTCTTGGTACTCGCCCAAAATCTACCTAAAAAGAGCTACATCAATGAAAATATTTCGAAAACCTCGTCAAGTACGGCCCTCGGGATGTATATGGCTTATTGCCTCCGTTCTCGGTATTTAACTCACTTATTTTTAATTCTGCTTTGCAGCAACACCGCTACGATGGTTATAGGGATTAGTGGTATGCAAATTCATGTTGAGTTCAGCCATGTAGAACTTTATTTTGTGTTTGGGATTAGTCGTATGCAAATTCACCATTAAAGAAGAGAAACGGAAGGATTTCTTTTGTTTGGAGATTTAATGATATACAAATTCAGTTTCAATCAATTGAATATTTTTCTAGTCTACTCTAGTCTAGTCTAGTGATTCTTAAGTCTTAGTCTATTCTAGTGATAGTCTAGGGATTATCTTCTAGTCTATTCTAGTAAATCTAGTATAGAAAGTCTAGAGTGTAGGTTTTTGTCGAGGGTCGAGTGTCGAGGGTAAAAAGTCGAGGGTCGAGTGTCGAGGGTAAAAAGTCGAGTGTCGAGTGTCGAAAGTAAAAAGTCGAGGGTCCTAAAATTCGCGTAAATTTTTATGACAAATAAGTTTACCGGTAAATAATTTTGGGAGTTATTCGTCATCAATGCCCGCCCGTCTTTTCAAATCCGTGTGATATGCATGTTAGTGCCCGGTCTGGCGGCATTTGAAACAGCAGCAGCTAAGCGGTTTCTCCGCCTTCTTTGCAGTAGGATAATCTTCATCCTTTTCATGCGTACATACATCCTTTATTTGTTAAAGCAGGTTAAAAGCAGGCAGCTATAAGCTGATGTGGACTGCATTAAACACAATAATAAAATGAAAGAAAACTGGCTTATAAATACATAAAATTGCAATATTATACTATTCTCTAAAGCTAAAAAAATCGATATTGTAATCTAATAATAATAAAATGCGCTGTCCTTACTAGTAATTAGGCAAGACTCTTTGTTAAAGTCCGAGATTCCCAAGTATTTCCTTATTCTTTTTCATTGCTAATTTAAAGTGATTTATTCTAGTCGACTGTTTCAGTGAATTAGGCAATATGTTCCAAGCTACAGGGCCTCTGTAACTCAGCGTGTTTCTCCCTATTTGTAAGTTATACCTGGGTATTGAGAAAACCTCAGATATTCTTAAATTATAAAGGCTTGAAGTGTTCTTAGTGAAAAGCCTAACAATAGCTTTAGGAGCTAAATTATAATTAATTGAGTACATAAAAGTTAAAAGTTTCCTTTTGTATACATAATTTAAAGATTGCATTTGCAGTTGCCAGCAAATCTCTCTCAGTTAAATTGTCTGGTTGTCTATGAATAATTTTCGCTGCACGCAAATGTATGTGTTCAATATCTTGTAATAAACTAGGCGAGCATGTGCCACATACAAGCATACAGTAGGTACGTGGCGGCAGGCACAATGCTACTAAAATAGATAGCCTCCAAAACATCTTGAGTGGGATTTACTTATGAATCGTTAGCAAATCCTGCAACAAGGCGGGCATCACGAAGCAGTGTAGGTTTTTGTCGAGGGTCGAGGGTCGAGTGTAAAAAGTCGAGGGTCGAGTGTAAAAAGTCGAGGGCCGAGGGTAAAATGTCGAGGATTAAGTTTACCGGTAAATAGTTTTGCGAGTTTTTCGTCATCAATGCCCGCCCGTCTCCGCTTCACAAGCTTTTCAAATCCGTGTGACATGTCAGTGCCCGGCCTCTGGCGGCATTTGAAGCAGCAGCAGCTAAGCGGTTTCTCCGTCTTCTTTGCAGTAGGAGTATCTTCAACCTTTTCATGCGACTGAGTGGGATTTACATATGAATCGTCTGAGCAGAAAAATAGCAAATCCTGCAACAATAACGTTGGCCAAGACCGGCATCACGAAGCACTCGGAAAATTAAACTGCAGACAAGCATGACCGCCTTGTCTGTATATAACGACAGCAACATGTACTTTACGTTTTAATTAACATTCCAAAATAAACATACCTCTCGAGTTTCGTAAATCGTGATTAGTTTTTACACTTTTATAAATTGTGATTTAGGTCGCTAAATCTTGCTTAACCTTCTCGTGTGACCTCAGCCAGTAAGGGGTGGACCATTAGAAATCCTGGGAGGGGGGGGTAAACTTTTTGTGCACGATATTTTTTTTAGCAGTGTGAAGCTCTGCACGATTTTTTTTTTCGGTGCACATTCTATAGGTACAACGCTTAAATGTTCATACTAGGTCTAAGTTATGATCATCGTAAACTGAAGTATGTATAGAACCCATTTTAATATAATTCACATAACAAAGAAAATACCAGTTTAACCTTGAGTTTAAATTAAATGAATGTGTAAATGTATATAATAGACTTAGTGATAATAAATTTAAGCCATACAGTAATATAAGCAACTTAAACCATAGCATTAGACCGTTTCCTAGCATATTCTTGCAAATTTGGCATTTTGGAATAATTAACCTTTGTATGCCTTTGACTTCAATAGGGTTTGAGGATGAAATTGTCGAATTATTTAGTACATATTTACAGCCTGTGAATACAACCATAATATCATATAATAATAATAATGTTATTAATGTTATAAAAAATGAGTCAAATTCCGCGTGAAAATTTACAGACAATGTATGGAAAACTGAAAACACGATTGTACGCTTCACAGCACAGCTACGTCCCTCAAATTCCGATATGTTAATCTTTTAAGTTTGTATCTGAAGAATATTTCAGAAATTCGATTTTACGGATTTTATGTGGCATCGGATTCCCATCGATTCCCATGCGTCGGAATTTACAGCGAACTGCTCTATTAAGCTTGATTCTTGGAAGTCTAAAATCATTCTTTCCCCTTACATTATACATGTGAATGTCACTGTTTAAGATAATAAAATCATAATCAATGAGTCCATTGACATACTTATATATTAAAATATGACGATGTACAATACGACGTTTGGAAAGAGTAGGCCAATTGAGATTTCACAAGGCTTGTGCCGCCGAAGAACTATAACTAGGTAAATTCAAGAATTATATTGGCCGCCTTATTTTGCAAAATCTGAAGATCGTCCATGAGTGTTGAGTTGTATTTTTCACCCCGGACATACCACGGTGGGCACAAATGACCCTCAAATCGCTCACGTTGCTATATTTTCAAAATCATTAAATTACATATTTCTGAATTCCCATCATCTTGATAACAAAGAAATCGAAAACCCGAGTTCGATTAGTTAAGAGGGAGACAAGTTATTAAATGTTATTTTTTTTGTAATTTTCCCGCCAAAATTTGACGGGAAATATTCAACGTAAAACCACTTACAAAATAACTTCTTAATTCATCTTTTAGAGTTTAGAATAGTTGTTCATGAAAATCTAGCAACTTAAAGAATACATCTGTACCCAAAATCTGAGAGGAATTGCTTTAACATTCACCGTGAACAAGAGTATACGTCATTATGACGTCATATATTTTTGAAAACGTCTCTTAGAAAATATATATGAGTATTTTTCGGGTTTTAACGAATAAATGTAGTTATTGTACACTGAATAAGCTCAATATGGTCATTTTTATATTTCTTCAATGTAGAAAGTATAATTTAAGTCAATACCTGGAGACTTCAAAATTGCGGCATTCAAAAATAAATATTTATGTTGTTGTGATAACATGCTTTGTTGCAAACGTATACATAACGAAGAATTTGACCCGGCTTAAAAGGAGTCGTTCATCATGACGTCACACAACGTCAATATACAAATCTGATTGAATTTGAAGACGTAATTTCATCAGTATTAAAATTAACCCACCAAAATTTCGTTAAATTTGAGGTCGAATTAAATTTGTTTTTCTACTTTATACATTTTTTGGCACGCTCAATGTGAGCGATTTCAGGATCATTTATGCCCACCGTGTACTAAACTATTATACAAAGTAAGGCGTGTCTCGTGGGGTAAAGCCTGGTTTTCACTAGCGACGGAAGCAGAAGCGGAAGCAGAAGCGGAAGCAGAAGCGGAAGCAGAAGCGGAAGCGTAAGGAGCCTTACGTTCTAGTGAAAATCAAGAAACGGAGACGTAAGCAGAAGCGTAAGCTCGACGGAAGCATAAGCGGAAGGAACGGAAGGTTTCCTTCTTCTTACGACTCCGCTTCTGCTTCCGTCGCTTCCGTTCCAGTGAAAACTAGTCAAACGTAAGCAGAAGCGGAAGCAGATGAATTTAGCCAATCAGAATACTCATTCCCAGGCACTTAGCAATGTGAATATAGCGTGCAAGCGAGGTTTTCGCTTCTGAACGAGGCTTATGCTTATGCTTCCGTCGTGTTCAATTTCACTAGAACATTAGTTTCTTATTCTTACGCTTACGCTTCCGTTTCTGCTTCCGTCGCTTCCGTCGCTAGTGAAAACCAGCCTTAATAAGTCGGCCTGATACGCTTGACCAGACCAAGCCTTTGGTTTACTTTAATAGGTAGAAGGCCTCTACCTGGTTATGCCAAGTCATATGCTTATTAATTATAATACCGAGGTAATTGATATTGTCAGGGCGTTCGAGGAGCACCGACGACGTTGTCTATAATGACATCGATGCTAGAGCAAGATTTCAGTTTATGTGGACTACCTATTAAGATAAACTTAGATTTAGAAGTATTCAAAGTCAGGCGATTTATACGAAACCAAGAAGCCAATTTTGCCAAGTCATGATTTAAGCAATGTTCGATGCCATTGATAGAAGGACGGCTACAGTATATCACGGTCTCATCAGCGTACATGGTTACTTGGCAATGATCTACAGTAATAGGAAGATCATTGACGTAAACCAAGAACAAGAGAGAACCGAGAATACTCCTGTGGCACGCCAACTCGCACTGAGTACGAAAAGGACTAACAGTCGCCTATTGCAGTTATCTGGTGTCGGCTATCAAGGTAGGAGGTAAACCAAATTACAACTTCACTGCAAGCACCAATGGCCTTCAGCTTTGTCAGCAAAAGGTTGTGGTCCACAGTCGCAAAAGCCTTGGACAGGTCTAAGAATACTACACCAGTCACCTTGCCATTGTCCATGTGTTGTAGAATGTTGTCAATGAAGTGTGCTAAGCCAATTTCAGTAGATAACCTCGGGTGGAAACCAAACTAATTAGGTGTGAGGATTTTCTCTTTCGAGAGATGATGTACAGCCCTTTCAAGAATCTTACTTACAGCAGGTAGAATACCCAGGGTGTACTCCTGTTTGTGACGTATTATGTATGTGCCGCGGTGGTGGGTCAGGGTTTTGAGCTCAGTTTGGGCAGGTAGGGTCAGGGTTTTGACCTAATTTGGGCAGATCAGGGTCAGGATTTGAGTTTCATTCCTTTTCAGGAGAATAATTTATTTCACAGGGCCTATTTGTTTTTATTTAAAGAAGGGGCAATCAGGTTTTTTCCCCGAAAAAGGGGGCAATCAGGGTTTTGGAGCTCGAATTTTGGGTCAAACAGGGTCAGGGTTTGATATTGAAACTTTGCTGCTAACAAAGGTCCGATCGATGTGAAGTGGTTGTTAAGAGCACAAGCGATCGACGTTGGCTCTGTTAACTGTTTTCCATCAGTTGGATAAAGGTCGGCTGGGAGCCATCATTAAATCTTACATATGTATTACTGCAAGTCAATCATTCATTTATAGTTTTCCATAGAGAACCTGAATTTTCTTTGTTTTGTCTAATCAGATCTTTATAGTAATTTGCTTTACATTCCTCGACTTGTTTATTTACTTTGAGCCGCAGTTTTTTTGTAACGAGCCCAGTGATGTGAGTAATTTAATTTGATCGCCTTAGAATTCATATAGTCCCGGTCTTACATTGCTTGGCTCTATTCAGGCCAAATAAAAAATGCATACCCCAATATTTCATTGTCCATGATGTTTTGCACAAGACTATACATGAAAATATTTCCATGTGTTCGAAATTACTGACGCAGTAATCTTTGAGAATGTGCACATCAGTTGAAGTGTACTCAATGAAACCCGACGTTAAACGCGGTTGCAAAAACTAATGGCATCAAGAGAATAATTTCAGCCTTCAGTAATTAACGCCAGTTGATATTTCCATGATAACAGTGACTAAACTATTTTTATGAAGGTTGGGGAGTTTGTTTTCATCTGGAAATATCTGAAAATTAGTTACACAGACTGTGTGGGTAATCTTTAGAACTACATTTGGTAAAACTGAATTGCTAGTATTTTTTCAAAACAAAAATTGAACAATGCATCAGTTATGTTCCTTTGCAAGAATTTTATTTTTGTGCCTTAGTGCTTGCAGGAATATTTGTTGGGGACATTTAGCCTTTGGACTAACCCCCCCCCCCCTCCCAGGATTTCTAATGGTCCACCCCTAACAGTGGGAGGAAACAAATTAAGAACATTTCGTGAGTTCAAAACAGAATATAAACTCGAAGATTATTTATTGGAAGTTAAAAACATAGATCATCGCAGAGCACTAACTAAGTTAAGAATAAGCGACCATATTTTACAAATTGAAAGAGGCCGTTATAACAGAGTTTATGTGAGTCCTGAATTGAGAATATGCCCACATTGTCAAATTATGGAAAACGAAGAACATTTTTTATCTAAATGTCAATTATATTCTGATCTGAGAAACTCTCTTTTTCAAGATATAAACAAAAAAATAACAAACTATAAAGATTTAATCGCACCAAAAAAACATAAGCCAGAAATAGCAAAATACATCTATGAATGTTTTAAAGTTAGGCAAACCATCCTTGTATAGAATATTGGAGAAGCATGCCTATGTACAGTCTGTCGCTTGGCACTCTAATAAAATATGTCTTGTCTTGTCTTGTCTTGTCTAACAAGGAACTCACCAAGCCATCCGCTCGAGACGACGAAGCACATGTCAGCTCGAACGGAGGCTCGGCTTTTCAGTCATGTGAACTTGAGGCGGGAAACAGTACAGGGGTCCCGTCGGGAACACGTTCTAAAACTTTGATTAACATCGGCAAGCTCGTTCACACTCTGGAATTCGGTAGCTCAGTCTTTCTGGCTGTTTGGATGATTTGGATTAGTTAACCAGGATAGTTTCTCGACTTTCTCTGTGGTTTGAGCAATTGTTACGATGGAAGAACTTGCGAAGAGAGCAGTGTTCAGGAGGCCCCACGTCGTAGATAGGTTTAAGCAACTTTTTTGGACACTCGACTTTTTACCCTCGACCCTCGACTTTTTACCCTCGACCCTCGACTTTTACCCTCGACACTCGACCCTCGACAAAAACCTACACTCGAAAGTCTAGCTAGTCTTGTCTAGTGATTATAATCTAGTCCAGACCAGGGATTCTAAGCTAGTCTAGTGATTATAGGCTAGTCTAGTGGTTCTAGTCTAGAAATTTTAGCTAGTCTAGTCTAGTCCTCCTCCTAAAAAAATGTCATTTTTCCTTGACCTCCTCCTCTCCTTTTCCTCCGCCGCCTCCTCTTCCTCCACCTCTTATTCCTCCTCCTCTTCCTTCTCCTCTTCCTTCTACTCCTCCTCCTCCTCCTCCTCCTCATTTTCCTCCTCGTCCTCCACCTCTTCATCCTCCTCCTCTTCCTTCACCTCTTCTTTCTCGTCTTGCTTCTCGTCTTCCTTCTCGTCCTCTTCCTCGTCCTCTGCTTCCTCGTCCTCTTCTTCCTCATCTACTTCCTCGTCCTCTTCATTCTCCTCTCCCTTCTCCTCTTCCTTCTCCTCCTCTCCTCATTCTCCTCCTCTTTTACTTTAGCGGGCACACTCAATCTTTCCTACTTAATATCGTGATTGGTTTTGAAGGGGTTCTAAAAGAGTTCTGTAGGGATTCTAAAATGGTTCTGTAAGGGTTCTAAATTGATTCTAGTTTATTTTAGTCTAGTTTTAGTTTAGTTTAGTTTTGTCAAATGCTTCTAGTCTAGTCTAGTGATTCTAGTCTATTACATCCTAGTCTAATGATTCTGGTTTAGAGTCTTGAAAGTCTAGCTAGTCTAGTATAGTCTGTCTAATGCTCCTCCTTAAAATAATATTTTCCTCCTCCTCCTCCTATTTCTCCTCCGCTCCTCATTCTCCTCTTTCTCCTCCTCCTCCTTCTCTTTCTCCTCCTCCACTTCCAGCTCATCCTCCTCCTCCAGCGGGTCCATGCCCGCACGATCACAGTTACTAGGCTAGTAGACTAGTATAGAATTTCTAAAGAATCTCTAGACTAGAAGAGTATTACTTCCGTTGTGCGGGCATATACCACTAATTTCTGTAACAACCGTAGCGGTGTTGCTGTAAAGCAGAATTGAAAATAAATGTAAAGCCTATCACGAGTAGTTTGTTCTTACTGTTCACGCTACAAAATGGTTTCACAGATCGAGAGGCATTTATTATTTTATTATTTCCGTTTGGTTGCTAGAACCGATTGAAAGGTTTGTATTACTTAAAGGCTTGAATGGATTCGGCGACGTCAGGTCCTAGCTTTATGACCACTCCAAATAATAGCTCCCAAAAATAGACCATGACATCATCCACCACATTTTATTCATGACAGTCAAAGACAATAGAACCGTGATGTCATCGGAATTAATGAGATACCACCGAAAAAAATCCAGGATAATTCCTTTCCTCTACTACTTACTCAACCTGTTACTTTACCTGTTAGTTCTATAGCACCGATTGCAATAAACCGATCCCGAAATGAAAACTTACAGCCTTTTAGAAGCAAAGGAACAAAACAATATAATAATGAAAATTAGAATAATAAAATATATATTTAAAGAGGATGCCCCAGTCACCCAAAGGTGTTTATCATGGGAGTACTCATAGAAATAAAAATATAGGATTAAAAATAGAGATATAATAAAATTAAATGGACTAAAAATAATGACTAATAATAAAAGTTACGATAACGACGTATAGAATATGAAGAAGATAGATGAAAATAGAAGAATTACAATAGTTTCCAACAGAAATTATAAATGCAAGGGATGTATGAGAAAAGTTCCCGGGCTTTATCTGGATAAAGCCCGGGAACTTTTCTCATACATCCCCTTGCATTTATAATAGGGTATGTATGGCAAATAAAGCCTCATAAATGACAAAGAAAACCGTCTCAAGTATGAAATAAATATTGTTAACGTCATCTAACATAGTACGATGACGTCAAGTGGAACCGAAAATTGTTCAATGTGTGTTGTTCATTGTTCAAGCTGATGAGCATTTTTGGACAGGCACGAACCCATTATGCTTTATGGTTTTTATCACGTGTAGGTGCCAAGAGGATTCGAATCTTACCAGAGTCACATGGTAGTAGCATTCCGATTTCCACGAACAAATAGCAGCCTATCTTTAACACTCGCTGATCAGGTACGTTGACTTTATTTACGCCGCATCTTTCCGATTTGAGAGGGCAGGACCAGTCGTCAAGATTAACTCCGAAACTCAGGGGATGAAAATATGCACCTCGTCTTTCTTACGAATAACACATAATATTTGTTCCCAAAACTCAGACAAAACGAATTGTATTTCTATATCACGGCGATCTGAACGCCTTTCATTTGTGAATCTATATTATTAAAAGGTAATCACAACTATACTGTATACGATCAATTAACGATCAACAGCTAATGCTTGTGATCAAGAGAGGATGAAGTAAGAGAACGAATCTTCATGCCCCATGATAATTTATTCGAAAGTCTATTTTTAGTTTCACATTATTTATATCCCATGGGTCCTCAAAGCATCGTTATAAACCACTCCTTATCACAATTGCGCCACTTTACGCCAATCAGGTTTCTTCAAATAACCAGGCTGTGTCCTGTTAATCTAAAAATTGATTTCAAATAATTATCATTGAGGCAGACCCATGTATGGGGGATTCGTTCTCTTACCTCATTCTCTTGTTGTGATACATAAAAAATCCACGAATAAGACTCTTGTTATTGTGTTAGAATGTTTAAACATCACTCGCATTATAATAAATTATTGCGAATACCAAACAACAGGATAGCGCTCTTCTTTGCCATGACGCGGTCAATCTTGTCGCCAATGCGATAGAGGGTGTGGTTGGTAACAAGACATGGTTGCCAGACAACATAAACACCACCATGGAGTCTAAGAGAGAGGCTCTCTACAGATATGCAAAACAGGTAACTCATTACAGAAATGTAGGTTTATACTTCATGGTAGTGTTTCGTTCCATATAACGTTCCCCTGCATAATACTGTAAAACATTAGAGAAAATGATTATGCAGGGTGACTATATGGAACGAAACACTACCATGAAGTATATACCAAAATGGATGACAAAAATAAGGAATTAAAAACAAATTTTGTTTCCATGTATGCGGATTGAAAATCGGACAGGGGCAAATGGGCTCCTGACAGGGGTGGATATAGGAGATTATTCGTATGAGCATCCTCCCTCCCCCAATCCACCATTAAACCTCATACTCACGTATGTGTTTTTTTCGGAATGAGGCGCACCATGTAAATATACCTAACCAAACCCCCCTAAGCATTGCTTGGATCCACTGCTGAAATTCCTATGCTTAAAAGTCAGTATAATATTAATGCATGCATTAAAGGTAATGGCTCGTTAAAATACATGCTACTGCAGTCGGTGGATCGTTGCCACTTACGAATAATACATCGCAACTTGCAGATCCAGATGAATGGATGGAGCGGCTCGATCAGATTTAAAGAAAATGGAAAACGCGTGGTGCAAGAACTGGAGATCATAAACCTAAGAGAAAACTCTTTCATTAAGGTAGTTAATGTTATGTTACTTAGGAATTTAGAAGGATTTAAATGAACTCTTACTTCTGACATGAGCGCATTTTAGTCATCTTTATTTCCCGACCCCTGGTGTGGTAGCGCGCATGCGCTTACAGCATGTGGCATATATAATTAACCAAAAGACTTTCAGTAGATCTAACAATAGTCTCAGAACGAGACATTCGTGAGTCACGGACGGTAACCGGAAGTCACGTTTCCCTTTACTTAGCGCATTCCAACGTCATCACGTCTGTAACGTCGAGTTATAAACGTCAAAACAATTGTCTATCATCCATATTCATCGGATAGAAACGTGTTTCCGGTTGCCCCGACTACACCGTCACTCCCGTTCCAATACAATGTCTTTCGTAGAAATCTAGAAAGTAGTCGATACGACATAGGTTCTTAACAAAACGAATTCCTATCCTTGTAGATTGGAACATGGACGTCGCCAGACAGACTTAATCTCACCAGCGACATTCAACGAAATGAGAAGAAGATTCAATATCAAACATCACTACAGGGAAGAAAACTTATCATAACAACAATAGAGGTACAGTTGTACTGATTGAAACAGTTGGAAGCCTGATCTACTGATTGGGTAACCGTTGTAGGTTGACTTATATTCTATTCGAGAAAGGGCCTATGGTAACGAAATGTTCGGATATTTTATGGACTCTGATATCAACATACTTGCAAAGTTTATGTATGATCTGTTTAACTAAATAGATATGGTCAAAATACCATTTTCCTAAACATTAGCCTCTGACTCAGGCCTTAACATGCTTGAGCAACCGGGCAGTACATTTCGATAAGACAGCGGAGAACGTTCAATAAAAGTACTATGCAAACTCATTTGAATGTGCCATATTCTGCCTAGAGGATTGTCACGGTGTACTACTCGTAGGATATGTCACGGTGTGCCACTGGTGGGACATGTCACGGTATGGCACTACGGCGTGCCACTCGTGGGACGTGTCACGGTGTGCCACTCGTGGGACGCGTCACGGCGTGCCACTCGTGGGACGTGTCACGGCGTGCCACTCGTGGGACGTGTCACGGCGTACCACTCGTGGAACGTGTCGCTGCCACTCGTGGGACATGTCACGGTATGCCACTCGTGGTACATGTCACGATATGCCACTCGAAAGCATTGCGTAAGCCTAATATTTACACGCGACATAAAAGTGATATATTTTTTAAATATTACTTATCACTTTTATGTCGCGTGTAAAACCCGGTAACTTATAGCATGGTGAATAATAAACAACATTTTACATGGCAGCTTCGAGATACGGTCTTTAATTTTCGAGCAGTGAATGTTGTATTATGTACACGAGTAAGCGCGGGCGGCCATGTGAGATCCTCTCGCTACCAATAAACAAATATCAAGCCAAGTTATGTTAATGGTACATTCACATTTCAGTCTGAACCGTATCAAGTTATAAAGAGGAATTCAGACGGTACGATCACCTATGGAGGATTTTGCTTTAAACTTCTTCAAAAGCTCGCATCCGACTTAAAGTTTACTTACCAAGTGTATGAAACACCAGATGGGGTGCATGGGACTATTGACAACGGTTCGTGGAACGGTATGATACGGGAACTTATTGATGGGGTGAGTACTATGGTAAAGTGCGGAAAAGTCATAGACGAGCATATTGAGAAACTATGTTTGCCAATAGAGAGTAAAATACAAAGTGCGGGTTATTCAGCAAGCGCTAGCTTGTTCGATCGAGGACGTGGGTTATGGCTAGGTTGGGGATGTTTCTATCGTTCTTTTTGTGTGTATATGGACCGCATCCGAGAAAAATGTTAATTATATATGTGGCTTTCTGTGGAACACGTGAGTTCTGGAAGTTCTTTCATTTTATTCCAATAATTGTTTACTGTTGGAAATCGCAGTATAGACACCACATCAATGACAGTAGCATACAGAGGAACTCTGGGGGGGGGGGGGGGTGAACTCCCTTATATGGGCTATATGGGTATGGCTTTTGAGCTGCCGAGGTCTGGGATAGGGTATCCTTTTTATGGTTTTGGTCTGGGAAAGGGTATGGGTTTTGATATACTTGTCGTTGACGTTTGATCGATAATGCAAATGCACTGCAATGCGCGCGATTCACAAGAGCTACGGCATCAACCGACTTCTGAGGAGACTACAAGCGTTAAAACACAACA
Source organism: Actinernus sp. WN-2022 (assembly GCA_030867875.1). Lineage (NCBI taxonomy): Eukaryota > Metazoa > Cnidaria > Anthozoa > Actiniaria > Actinernidae > Actinernus > Actinernus sp. WN-2022. The sequence goes on from JAOWCC010000019.1 coordinate 43,040,424, forward strand.
AAACTTTGAAAATATAACGTACGTTGAATTAATTGATATTTTGTTCTTACTTTACTGTAATATAGAAGTCCACATAAATTGATGCACGAGTATGAATCTATGTAGACTTTCTCAAAGTCCTTCTTAGCCCCCGCCCCCCCCCCCCCCCCCCCACGAAGGAATTTTCCCACTTGCAGCGTGCCAAATTTACCGGTTGATTTTTCAACCGGAGGCGTGGCTTATGACGTACTAAGATTTGCCCAATCATAAAGCGGCAATTCTTCAGGCATTGTTTGTCGACGTGTCAAGTCTGTCAACCGTGGATCTGGTATTTACATTTTGATTGTACTCAGAAAGAGTTTGTCAAAGGCGCGAAATATAAGCTCCGCCCCTGAAACGTGTTTTCACGCCAAAACATAATCCCCCGATTCATTTTCCTGCAAGTGAAACAAGTGAAACAAGTCGAACTCTCCTCTCGCTTCGATTCTCGTGCTCGCTTTTTGACCCAGTAATCGCTTACCCAGTGACTCAGCGAGTTCGACTTGGAGCAAGTCTAGAATCTATGGTTTGGGTCTGGGATAGGGTATAGTTTTTTCTTCAAGTCTGGAATAGGGTATGGTAAACGGCATTTTTAGGTCTGGGATAGGGTCAGGGTTTTAAGGTCTCCGCGGGACACCCCTACCCAAAAATCATCTGAGTACCCCCCGGGGGGGGGCTCCTGCGGTTCGTTAGCGGAAGATTTTTTAAAAAAAACTTAGGGAATAGCTTTAGTTCTTTTTAATCAAAAGCGTTTCGTAAATCCACGATATTCCATGTCACCTTGGCAAATGGTGATAGCTGTGCATGTCAAACTTCGTTACACATTCCTTAACTTGGTTAACAGGAAACTGAAGACTTCACTGAGACGCATTGTTTGTGTGAATAATACACTCGCCACATAAACCAATTTTGTTTTTTGAAGAAAGCAGATATGGCTGTAGCTGATCTCACTATCACGGAAGAGAGGGAGAAAGTTTTAGACTTCACAGTTGCCTACATGCATTACACAGATGACATGATAATGAGGGGAACAGACGGAGGAGGTAATGACTATTTTGATTTTATGGCTCCATTTTCTACAAATGTCTGGGTGATGCTTCTTGCATGGCTTCTTGTCATTTCCATGGGAGTGTTCGTACTGAATTACTACAGTCCATACGGTTACAAGGACGAAGACGGCGCCAAGACATCGGAGGAGTTTAGCATGTTCAACAGCTTCTGGTTTGCACTGGCTTGTATGTTACAGCAGGGTGGCGATAACACTCCAAGATCGCTGTCAAGTAAGTGTCCATAATATGAACTTAAGAACGAGGAATGCAGAGCTATACAGCGCTTTGCTAATGTGATACAACGCGTACATGCAATGAACCGAAATAAGCCGGCTAATTTTCAAAAGAATGTATCTAAAGGAACGTTATACTACTTACTTCAAGTACAACTTCTTCGTGATATATCGGAGCTCTTGTGGAATATTTCATTTTTATGGGGTCAGAAAATCCGCGCGCGAAACATATATGTCGAGAAAGCAAAATGTTCCCCATCTGCTCACTGAAGCAACACTGTAATTCACATAAGTTTCCGAAGCAATGTTTCCTCGTTTGGCAAAGGTATAAAAAACGGTAAAGGTATTCATAGATCCATTGCATAAATAACGTCCAATTTAAATAGGCATTGTCCTAGAGACATTAGCCTCGTGTTCATGTTGCCACACAATGTGCACGTGAGATTAAAGATGCCTAAACAATGCAATGGTCTATTTATATAGCGCACATTCTATATGTAATATTTTGTTTTAGACGTGGTTTCTAGATCGAAGTGCCATTTAAGTATATTAGCTTCTCACACACATTGCATATTCATGACACAGAGGACAATGATAGAAAAATAACACAATTAACTAATTAAACAATATAAGCAGAGGGAAAAAATGGAAAGCAAGAATTCCACTGGATTTGTATATTCACACTCAGACACGTCTTTTTTCATAGGCTAAAGCATGTATTCAATCAAGACGACATTCGCAGCTACAAGCTGATATGTCCTAAGTGTCGCTGTGCCAATGCTTGTATTGTCTGTTCTTGCTAGATCCTTCTTTTGCTTTATTATCTTTGCTTTATTTTCTTATCATCTTAATCCGAGGGTGTAACTGGGAATGGATGTGATCGGGTTCTTATTGTGGGCTGGGTTACTGGTGCTTAAATTAAAAGAGTTAGATACTTTATATGTTTGTTTTGTTGACAAATAAATACACTTTCTAACTGTGCGATGAACTCACATTTTTTTCATAGTACTTTCGACTTCGGTCTCATGCAGTGTTCGTGCTTATCGTCGGCGCACGCGTGCATGTATTTTTCAAGAAAACACGGCGCCTGATCAAGAGTTTCTAATTCCACAGGTATCCCAAGCTAGAAGTCTATTAGTTCAGTGACAATTATCTTATCTAAGATAACATTCAACAGAATGTCAGCTGCATTCATACTAGACCACTAGCAGCGACTTTTCACCGACCTTAATTAATTTTGTCTCAATTGACCGATTTAGCTTGTACATTTGTTGTCCCACTCCTTGAGTAACGTTTCTTGTTTTTCCTTCTGTATCCTAAGAGGAAATGTATCAATTTCTCTAATTGGAAAACAAAGCCTTTATTCCTGAACTGAATTGGGACAACAAATGTATAAGCTATAAATCGGTCAATTCTAAAACTCATCGTTCATTTAATTTACACAGAAATTCTCATTTGGGTCGCCTATTTTGTGGTTTCTGCAGGTCGTATTTTGACAGGTTTCTACTGGTTCTGCATTCTCATTTGGGTGGCAACGTATACCGCCAACCTGGCTGCCTTCCTCACTGTTAAAAATTCCATCTTACCGATATCAAACTTCGATGAAGCTGTCAACTCTGACTATAATATTGGTGTAACCACGGGCTCCAGTCTGGAGATGTTCTTAAAGTCAAACACGGAGTTCGACGTGTATAAAAAGGCCTGGCGTAAAATGAAAAAGTTACCTGCAAACATATCACAGGGAATAGAGTGGGCGAGAAATAGCAAATACATCCATATTGATGATGGTACAATACTGAAATACGCTAAAAACAAACCTCCATGTGATCTTGTCACAGGTAAGAAATCGCAATATTATAGACCCTATGCATAAGTCCTGGTAACTAGCATGTCAACGAGGCCGGTAGGTCCTCTAGAATGTTGAAATTGAACACGTTTCACACCTCCTGCTAGCATTTCAACTTCAACATTCCAGAGGACCTACCGGCCTCTTTTTCGTGTTGTGACCGCGCGAGTTATGCATAGTGTGTATGTCGATCAACTATGACATATAACTTATTAGCAACCATTAAAACCTAAAAACTCTGACTGCAGGAAATGTTCCAAAGTATTATACTGATTGCATGGGAATCAGTGAAAATAGACGGCATCTTGTTAGCCTGAATAATTATCCTGCAAACTGATCTTAAGAAATCCTCTTTTTTTAATTTCATCCTTTTAGAGGATGAGAAAAGCCATCTAGGGATAGGTTGAGCTCCTTGTGGATATAGTCGTTATATATTCAGTTCCTTGCCGAAGATGACATACCTTTCATTGACTGAATACCAAGGAAGGCTGTGCTATGTTATTTTGCAAAGTTCATTTTACAAGCATTGACTCTAAATGACTCAACATACTAATGTAGCTAGTAATGACCTTAACTGGATGTGAATATCATGGTTTACAACATTCATTAGTAATCCATAAGGGTGCTAACCAATCGAAACCCAGCATTCAAGTCACATGGACACCCCTGTGAAGCTGATTATTACAGCTGCGTCTACGAATAGCAGTTTCAGTGGTATTGATCCGAACGCCTCACTTCAATGTAATGAAGCACTATTCAAACTGCGTACATAAATTAGTTGTTCTTGTTTAAGAGGACGTTGGCGTCATACAGGAATGGTGGTTTCAATGGCGCTTCGTTACATCGAATTGAGGCATTCTGGTCAATACCGCTGATACTGCTATTCGTATACGTAGACGCCACTGTAACATCAACTATTGTAGTTAGCCTATTACTATTCTGTATCAAATGATACAGAATACAAACTGCGCTATCATTGGTAGGAGGGATGTGTCACGACCAACCACTGACCTCCCCTCTTCCAGCCGGAGTAAAATAACAAGGTAGAACTCCTGTCTTGTGCATACAGACCGTCTCTCTGACAATGTGGGGCCTGTTTCCGTGCACGATACGCATGTCCGTGACGCAAACTACAGCGCCGAAGACTTATCAGTTACGCTTTTTATCAAAATTACAGACACTTCGTAACGATATTCGCGTCCGAATTGTATCGCCTAACGACTCGCCATTGTATATCCGATGCACTTCGGTCACTCATATTGTAACTAATAATATATTTTAAGCATCGCAGATGTGCACTGTGTCCATCAGAATGTTGTTAGTTTTAATTTTCGAATATGACAGCATGTACCCTGGTTTTCAAGAATGTAAGCATCCCAGATCCTATGAACGATTCAGTCTGTTTTAAAACTGCTGACATTTTTGTTATGAAAAGATCGACCTGTCGCCAGACTTTACGTCATAGTCGTTTTTGTCACTCATTGTCACTCATGTTGCGTACGAAGAATTCCGGCATCAATCATCGTGTGACCTCTTATTGGTTCCGACTATTGATTGATTGCCTTTATGGAAAATGAACCAGAATTTTGACTTTCCATTCATTTTCAGTCCCAGGCCTTTCTACACCTAAGAGCCTCGGGTTCGCGCTGCAAGCCAACGACCCTCACGTCGAAGAGATTACACTCGCTATACTGCGCCTGCGCGAGAAGGGTTATCTTGACAAACTCAAGCACAAGTGGTGGGACGTCACCAATGAATGTGAAAAGACCAAGAAGATATGTGAGTACATCAGCAAGCGAATGAATAATCTGAGTCATGTGACTTGACATCGGATGCACACCCATCCGGTATTGGGATAATAATGATTTATGTCAATAAGCAGTAAACATCACGTGATCTGTATTGAGACAACAATGATTCATATCAATTAGCAGTAGACATCACGTGATCGTTATTGGGACACCAATGATTTAGATCAATTAGCAGTAGACATCACGTGATCGGTATTGATACAACAATTATTCATATCAATTAGCAGTAATAATAATAATAATAATAACACATTTATATAGCGCCATATACACTAACTGCCCTATGGCGCTTTACAATTCCTATATATTAAAAACTACTAAAAAGTTAAAATGCTAAAAAGTTAAAAACACATTACTAAGAAATATACAACCATGTGATTAAAAATAAGTTTTTTTAAAAAGGTATGTCTTTAAACGAGATTTAAAAACAGAAACCGAGTCACTTAGTCTTATTTCTAAAGGAAGATTGTTCCAAAGTTTTGGGGCGGCCACCGAGAACATCCTATCGCCATAACTCTTCAAGCTCGATTTTGGTACTATAAGAAAGTGCTGACTACATGACCTAAGATTCCTTCTCGGAGAGTAAATATGAAGAAGATCACTAATGTATGACGGTGCTAGATTATTTAAAGACTTATAGGTTAAGAGGAGAATCTTAAATATAATACGCTGCTCTATGGGAAGCCAGTGAAGTTCCCGAAGCACAGGCGTAATATGTGCGAACTTAAACGTACGAGTGACAAGACGTGATCGTTATTGGGACACCAATGATTTAGATCAATTAGCAGTAGACATCACGTGATCGGTATTGATACAACAATTATTCATATAAATTAGCAGTAGACATCACGTGATCGGTATTGGGACAACAATGATTTAGATCAATTAGCAGTAGACATCACGTGATCGGTATTGATACAACAATGATTCATATCAATTAGCAGTAGACATCACGTGATCGGTATTGGGACAATAATGATTTAGATCAATTAACAGTAGACATCACGTGATCGGTATTGGGACAACAATGATTTAGATCAATTAGCAGTAGACATCACGTGATCGGTATTGATACAACAATTATTCATATAAATTAGCAGTAGACATCACGTGATCGGTATTGGGACAACAATGATTCATATCAATTAGCAGTAGACATCACGTGATTGGTATTGGGACAACAATGATTTAGATCAATTAACAGTAGACATCACGTGATCGGTATTGATACAACAATGATTCATATCAATTAGCAGTAGACATCACGTGATCGGTATTGGGACAACAATGATTTAGATCAATTAGCAGTAGACATCACGTGATCGGTATTGGGACAACAATGATTTAGATCAATTAACAGTAGACATCACGTGATCGGTATTGATACAACAATGATTCATATCAATTAGCAGTAGACATCACGTGATCGGTATTGGGACAACAATGATTTAGATCAATTAGCAGTAGACATCACGTGATCGGTATTGGGACAACAATGATTTAGATCAATTAACAGTAGACATCACGTGATCGGTATTGATACAACAATGATTCATATCAATTAGCAGTAGACATCACGTGATCGGTATTGGGACAACAATGATTTAGATAAATTAGCAGTAGACATCACGTGATCGGTATTGGGACAACAATGATTTAGATCAATTATCAGTAGACATCACGTGATCGGTATTGATACAACAATGATTCATATCAATTAGCAGTAGACATCGCGTGATCGGTATTGGGACAACAATGATTTAGATCAATTAGCAGTAGACATCACGTGATCGGTATTGGGACAACAATGATTTAGATCAATTATCAGTAGACATCACGTGATCGGTATTGATACAACAATGATTCATATCAATTAGCAGTAGACATCGCGTGATCGGTATTGGGACAACAATGATTTAGATCAATTAGCAGTAGACATCACGTGATCGGTATTGGGACAACAATGATTTAGATCAATTAGCAGTAGACGAGGAAGTTATTACGCCAAGGCGATGAGACATTGTTTCCACCACACAGTGACAAAGTAGTACTTGCTAATGATTTAGGGTCCTTTTTCGTGAAAAAATTGCAGACATACGGTTGGATCTCGACTCAATCCCTTGCTCGGTCACCACCTCGGCTGCCATATCTGATACCCCAGCATGTCCTACTTCAATCTGTCAGTTTGAACCTCTGGATGAGGATTCTGTCAGAGCGCTTGTGATGAGTGTACCTACTAAGTCTTGTTCTCTGGACCCTGTGCCGACCACAATAGTGAAAGATTGCTTAGATGAACTCCTGCCTTTGTTGACTGTGATAATCAATATGTCCCTCCAGACAGGTGAATTTACAGATGCCTGGAAAGAAGCGCTTATTAATCCATTGCTTAAGCGCTCTGGATTGGACCTGATTTTTAAGAACTTTCGGCCGGTCAGCAACTTGCAGTTTACATCTAAACTTGTTGAGCGTGCTGCTACTAATCAGACATACTCATACCTTGCTGATAATGGTTGCCTTCCGGTGCTCCAATCAGCTTACCGTCCTGGGCACAGCACTGAAACCGCTCTACTTAAAGTGCCTATCACCCTTTTGCAATTTTGATAGCTTATGAACCTCCGAAAAGGTTTGAGTACTTCTGTGAAGAAAGTTTTGGTTTAAAGTGAATACTTTATATTCTACGCTTGTTTGAAATCGTGTAAATGTGACCTTTCCTGACCCATGACCGCGTAAGTAAAAGCCTGGGTCGAAACCTGGGTAGACGTCATCTTGACGTCATATAATTAATTCGGCTTTGCAATCATTTGAAAAAAATACTTAACATGTTGACTAAAATAACTTTTTTCTTTACTAACAACTCTAAAACTGTGTATATTTTCTATGCATCGATGTTGTTGTGATAAAAAGGCGCCATGGAGAATAATGCATTAATGAGATGACGTCTACCCAGGTTTCGACCCAGGCTTTTACTTACGCGGTCATGGGTCAGGAAAGGTCACATTTACACGATTTCAAACAAGCGTAGAACATAAAGTATTCACATTAAACCAAAACTTTCTTCACAGAAGTACTCAAAACGTTTCGGAGTTTCATAAGCTATCAAAATTGCAAAAGGGTGATAGGCACTTTAAAGTGAAAAGTGACATACTAATGAACAACACATCACCCTACTTGTTCTCCTCGATCTAAGCGCCGCCTTAGACACCGTCGATCATCAGATCTTATTAAGTATGCTGCATATGGACTTTGGAATATCGGAGGCGGCTCTGCATTGGTTCAAGTCGTATATATCCAATAGATCTCAGCGTGTCTCAGTTGATGGAGTGTTGTCTAAGCCCTTTGGGCTCGACTTCGGTGTCCCACAAGGAAGCTGCCTTGGACCATTGTTATTTGTCATCTATTCCAGCAAGTTATTTACCGTCATCGATAAACACCTCCCACAAGTCCACTGTTATGCAGACGACACTCGGCTTTATTTATCCTTTAACGCTGATGATACTACCGATGAAGCTGCCGCACTCTCTTAAATGGAATCGTGCATCTCGAACATTCAAAACTGGATGCTAACTGATAAACTTAAACTTAAATTAATGCTGATAAAACTGAATTTTTGTTAATCGGAACTAGGAAACAACTCGAGAAAGTTACATTAGCACAGGTAAAAGTAGGTAGCTCGTTGGTCAAGCCATCAACGAGTGCTGTGAAGAATCTCGGAGCCTGGTTTGACTCAAATTTAAGCATGATACACCATATAAATAAGATATGTAGTTCCTCTTTTTACCATCTACACAACATACGCCGCATTAGAAAATATATTTCATGCGAAACTACTAAACTACTTGTACACGCTTTCATTACTAGCAAGATCGATTACTGTAACAGTTTACTATACGGCCTCCCTAAATCTCACATAGCTAAACTTCAACGTGTACAGAACGCTGCAGCTCGACTTGTTATGAATGTACCACGCTTTTGTCATATCACACCTGCACTCACCGATCTTCATTGGCTACCTGTTGTATATCATATTCAGTTTAAGATTTTGATTATTACGTTTAAGTGTTTATATGGCCTAGCACCCTTGTATTTATCTGAACTTGTATATATATCTACTCCTACTGGATACAACCTACGCTCTGGTAACTCTCTGCGTTTGGTGCCGGCAAGCGCCAAGTCTAAAATCACACTTGGTGATCGTTCATTTAAGGCTGCCGCACCTAAGCTGTGAACCACATTCACCCTCCGAACTACGTAATGTAAGTAACCTGCCAAGCTTTAAATCTCAACTTAAGACTTACTTGTTTAAACTAGCCTTTGATCTATAGTTGTATATATTTATTTATTATTGATCTAGACGTATATGTAATGCGCGCAATATAAATTAAATATTATTATTATTATTAGACATCACGTGATTGGTATTGAGTCAACAATGATTTATATCAATTAGCAGTAGACATCGCGTGATCGGTAATGAGACCGCTGTATTTTAACTTACAGCATTAGCGCATGAACGCATTGATTTGAAGAGCCTGGCTGGTGTATTCATGGTGTTATCATGTGGTACTGTACTCGCATTCGTGGCACTGGCGTTAGAGATTTTCTGGCACAAAGCTGGCAAAGTGATACCCAGTAAGCTGAACTTCAGCAAGAACAAATCAAACAGGTAAAGTCATAAACAACCGTAGCAATGCCATGTTTGTCACATTAACAGGGAGCTACGTTTCAAGTCATGATTGGTGGTGAACTGAGTTTTCCATACTAATGCATGGTTATAGAGTCACCATGGAGTTATCTCGCTTTTCACTACGATAACAAATCGGAGCGATTCGACTGAGACTCTCCCTGACTTCCCCTCGCAATTGAACTGAGTAAAAGCCCATTTGCACTGGTGATTTTCAATTCTTGCTGCGATTTGAGTGGTGATTTAAAATCGCCCGTGTAGACTAAAGGCGATTTAACCGAGATTTAAAATTCAATTCAGTTTGAAATCGCTGCTAAAAAGCCAGTCAAAATCGAAGCAGAAATCACAAGTGCAAACGGGCCGTAACTAAGTTCTGGCAAAACCGCTAGTCAATGCAAGTTTGCGACTTACTTTGAACTTACGTTTCGTTTGATCACCCACTTGTATGGACTTGCGATGACTTCCGTTGATTTTATCGAGCCCAAATTCGCACGCAAGTCGCTGCAAGTTCTTCACCATTTGGCGACCCAACGCAAGCTAACTGCAAGTCGAAAGAGGTAAAGAAACGCATTTCGCAATGAAATGTTATCTAAACAGTATGTAAATGGAGTTTTACGGCTAAACCCGTGTTAACTTGCGACCTAACTTGTGAGTACCCGCAAGTCTGAGCGCAAGTTTTAATGTCGACTTGTACGACATGTAAGTCTGTTTCTCCAAGGCTTTAAGATCCTCTGACGCGTGAGTAACCCAGAAACTCAGTCTTTATAATACACGTATATAGCGGTTCTAAAACGCCTCATCTAGTAGAGTGCGTACATGAATACGAAATAAGACAATGGAGCAGAAGACAGTCAAGTACAGTTGCTACTAGCCATAGTTAGAATATGGTCACACCCACTCAGCCAATCAGCGCCCACCATTTCAGCCCCCCAAATCCCCTAGTAACTAAAGTTGTCATGTGGGGAGGGCCTTGATGTACAGGGAAATAGTGGGGTTAATACCTAGTAATTAGTATTTCTTAAGTAACATCTTTTGTTCTCCTTTGTTTCAAAGGCGTTACTTAGGGAATACTAATTACTAAGTACTTACCCCACTTTTTCCCTGTGCTTCAAAGCCCTCCACACTTGACATCCTTATTGAGTAAAACTAACACTAATTAAATACAAGACAATATACGTAAGACCAAGAAACACGCCATTGCTGACTTGCACGTTACGTCATCGCCGCCATGTTCTTCCCTTGTTGGTTCCACCAACATGGCTGTTATTTGAATCTCTGGGGATTGGTTACAAGTCAGCAATACAGCTACGTTGTTTATTCATAGGCATTTCGACATTTCGGTCCCCGTCAGCGATATGAATGACGTTACACAGTGATGTACATACATATATAAAGGTGCACAGCATTATGGGCTATGTTGGGATACCTGTGCTTAGTGCACATGGCTCCACCCTATCAAGGCCCTCGGGTTCCTCCGTACGAAGTCTGGGTATATACTTCATGGTAGTGTTTCGTTCCATATAGTCTCCCTGCATAATCATTTTCTCTACTATTTTACAGTATTATGCAGGGAGACTATATGGAACGAAACACTACCATGAGGTATATACCGAAATCTGTGTATCCACACAGATTCCAATTCTAGTAAACTATCAGGCGATGCTTGTATGTTTTTTTTTTAAGCTTAGACCTTAAAAGGTTGAGAAAAAATACCGAAAAAATAAACAAAAATAGTTTATTATTTTTTCAGCGACTAAACTTCCAAATTTAGATTAATTTCCGCGCACATTCGGGAACTGGGACGAGAATGTAACGTGACGTCATCAACAGACCTCGTCTCTTCGCGGGTATAAAAGCGTTGGCATATTTGCAAAATAATTGAACAGATAAATTAGAAAGATGATAATATTGCGATAAACTTTTCGGAGAGTTTTATTCGGCAAGCCTTTTCGTGCAATGGCGGATCGAGCGTGTTCTGGTGATGACGTCAAACTAGACCCAGTGCCAATTTCGTAAAGCGCTCTTGTGCGCTTGATTTTGGTCCACAGGCAACCCAAGACACGTTTTTGGGCAACTACACCACGACAAATAAATCAAATCAACTTTTTATTACGTAATCCTTTGGCTATGGCCTCTAGTCTCTTCGTAAGAAATATAATTAGCCAGGGCTTATATGCCATGATGCTTAAGGTGGCATTTGAGAGCCGACTCCTTGTTGTCTATTAATCCTGTCTCTAAGCTTTTGCAAACTTTACAAATAGCCAGGTACCGACTACCCATCTAGAAATACACGATGCTCTCCAACCAACACGGAAACTCCGTCCATTTCTTTGTGCTGGTAAATGTGTTGTTACTGGTTACCACATTACACGTAACACAATGGTGTTTAAGTCCGTCGTGGCTTTATTACAATTTTAACGAAAAATTTGTAAAATATCACTTCTCAACAAAAAACACATTTTCAGTAGCAAATCAATAGTTTCTTTCAATCCTTATACTATAAAAAATGAGCAGTCACGTAATTTTAACAATGTTTGTCTCACTCAGGTTTTGCGAAAACTAACAATTAACCCGGCTTGCCTCCTAAACAAATAATTTTTCCACTGAAGTAAATAGCGCGTCCGAAGTTGCTCGAACAAAGCACACTAACCTCCTAGCACTCAATGAAACTTGAACGATAGTCGGGTACTACCATATTCAACGACTAGTGTAGTAGTGTTGACCCTGGGGATGTTAAGGCTGCATTACTTGACTCCACCAACGTCTCGTCTAGCTCTGATACTCGTGGCTTCTTTTGATCAAAACCTCCGTCTGCTTTAGATGCCGGTGCTTGAAGAGGGTTAGACGCATTTTTAGTACTACTCGGCCTTTTGTAACCCCTCATCGTCGTACTACGGTGTTCGGTGCGCGACATTAGTCTGCGCGTCTAAATTTTCACTCTCATTTTGCCAGGTAGCACAAGTAACCTTCCCCGAATGGTTAGTTAATCGTCTCCCCTCTAGGTTAATTCCAGCCGCTTCGCACTGATTGTACGCATATACTTGGACAATATTAATTAGTTTTCACAAGCTGTTGGGTTGCCAATTCGCATTCGATCAAGGGCCTCTAGCTGCGTTAATTCATTCATTTCTCACCACTGCATTTCAGAAACAAATACCAAACACTCAAACAGCAGTGCTGCTTTCCAGCCAGCAAGCAGCAATTTTGCGGTGATTCACAAGTCAGAGGCAATCACCGTAGCGCGCTCAACAACGAATATTCATAACCATTATTCCCCTGTCATGTGTGGCTAATGATGTTGACGAATCAGTGAGAAATTATATAAAAGCTTTCAAAATTCCTTCGTGGATGTGACCATATCTAAGGTGGTTCTACAATGGACACTCGTGGTTTATGGGATTTAGAGTGTATCGAGCTGCGCTCTATCTAGCTCGACACATAAACTACAAATGGGCTAACAAAGGCGCTGCGATTTATGTTGGAAGGGGTAAGACAAAAGATTGTACACGGTCATAGATCATTAGCGTCTCCTGAACGACTGAAGACACACGTTTCTATTGGCTGATTGATTAACATATTGCAATATCTATTGTGTTTTGTGCACGGTTGAAAAAAAGCGAACAAAGACCTATAACAAAGGTTATAACAAAGATAGTCGCTGGGTTTCATCACCATGTCCCTCTTATTAACTATGTACTAGCTGAAGGAGACATTCTGATTGGGATAAAGTTTAGACATTTATTTTAGATATTTGTACCAATACTTTTGATATCTTTCTTGTATTTTGAACAGATCACGATCAGTTGGGATGGTTGAAAGAATCAGAGGAAGGACTAATGGCAGAGATATGACATGTCCCAAAGAACAAACGCTCGAGATTGATACCCAGTTGTAAAAGTGCTCTCATGACTCGGCATTGCTTTTCAGACCTCCCCGAAGAATAACAAGTTTTTCCTAAAACTCTTGGGTTACAAGCAGGTTCATCACCAGAATATAGGGTTAGCATTGTTAGGGTTTTACGTGCTTGAGGACGTCACACTTCCTCGAATAGTTAAATGCGCTTGACGAGGGTTATACGAAACTGGAAAACAAGTACGTGCGTAAATCAAAATGATGGACGACTTTTAGTTTTCATTGATAAGATATTAAAGGTAGTTTTATGTCACGTGACCTGTTTTGTCAAATATCCCCTGATTCAACATGGTAAACTGAATAGTGCTGTGACTCTAGTTTGTAACATTTTATTTCTTACTGATTTCTCGTAAACTCATCATCGCATTTCCAGTCGTATTACTTTTCTTGTTTTGTCACGTGACTGGTCACATGATTAGGATTTTGTCAAACAAATAGTCTTGAACAACTGATTTCCCACATACATATCGAAATGACAAATTTCCTTGGTTCCAACGAGTGGTTACAAAAAAAGAAGTAGTAGTATGTGTTTCAATTTCTGCATTCAAACTCGAGTCATGCAGATTTCCAATGTTTCGAATGAAATATATATTTAGAACTTAGTTAATAAATATTAAATAATAACAAGTAATGCTAGTCGTACTGTCCAGATTATCGCCGGCAAGAAAGAAAACATTATTCATTTAATATATAGTCTGCCTGATAGTCTGGCAATGGGACCAGTCACTGTACTTGCCAACCTGAACGACACCCACTGAACTGGTGATATTTCTCCTAGGAATAAGACAACCCCAAAATGCGCCACTTGAGGTGAATGTGCTAGAGCAGTTAAAAACTACCAATTGAAGACGCCATTCTGTGTGCCCCTTTCAACTAACCTTAAGGTTACGTTACTATTTTTTCGCTTCTTTTATGTAGCGATTTTTTTTAAACACGACTTCGGTGCCATAAAATTTATAGTAGTATTTCAAACACGAATTATAGTATTTTATCAGGGGTTCTAAATATTGAGAACACAAATGATCTGTCATGTGCAGCCACATTTAGAAGGATTTTTTTCTGGGCAGATGCGTGCATGAAATTTTTTTTAGATGTGGCACCTGCCTGAATTTTTTTTGTGCTTTTTTTTTTAAGTGGCGCTTTCTTTTAACAGATCTTCTATGTACAGCATATGATAATATATATATATTAAACAATGTACAAGTTATATTGCACTGTTTTCAACCGGCAGCAAGACCTTTATAGGGGCTTCAATAGACAAAGAGTACAGCTCCAGGAATCAAAGATTAATATTGTAGCCCAGTTGCACACTTTTACTTGGGATTTAAATGACTGACCTTGCATAATCTTCAAATCTGAATGTAAAAGCAATGAAATGGTGATCCTATGCCAGCGATGTGGGGAGTAATGCCTGTTCCGGGACACCTGTTCTCTTTGAGGCCATCGTATCATATGGGTTTATAGCAATTTTAATTCAGAAGTTATTGTTAATGATATTTTTAAATAGGACAAATAGAGTATTACAACTTGTCGTGAAAAATAGATGTCTTTGTTGAGACAGCTGGTTTGATAAACTCCTTTCTAAAGGTAGGACTGCAGGTCCTTAATTTTTGGTCCTATGAAACCCTAAATAACTCAGACAGTGTAATAAGTCATAGCATTTCAAACAGTAATGAATACTTAACAACAATATTTACTGAGACATGGAACTAGTGCACTCCAATGCAAACTAGTAAATAGCGAGGAATATTCCGAGACACAATGGCAATCAGAGCATGTAAAAAATACTATTCACTGGTTTGGAAGGTAGGGATATCTGGAGAGGAGATTATTCCATGTATCAGTATCTACATGTACCTCTTGAAATCTAGGTGCTTGTCTGACAGTCCTTTTTTTTTCTTTGTTGCTAATGGCAATTTTTTTTAGGAGGAAAGTGGCTTGCAGGATATTTTTTTCTAAAATCATCCCCCCCCCCCCCCACAAAAGTTAAATGGTTCGCTCCTAAGGCGTATGTAACCCATATATAAGCCGGAGAATGAGTGATAGAAATCTAGAAGAAAAACGGCCTAAGCCTCAAAATGAACAGGCGACCGGACCGAGAGAAGAGCCGGATAAGAGCATGCGTTTTCTATCAAGAATGGCATTTGGAAAACGCCGCCCCAGAGAAGCGCTGTGAAATCGATTGTGTACACAAAAAGCTTCAAACCATGATCAGCGTAGTAGAGAAAGAAAATCTCGATTTGATTTCCGAGACCACTCTACATGACCTTGAAATTATCACCGAGCAATTTAGGATAACATTACGAGAAATGTTTCGCCTACATGATCAAGACAGATATGGGGTTTTCGATATGGAGTTATCGCTATCACGGGAAAACCAAACATTGAGTAATGCATTCATTTTAATTAGACGAATAAAAGATAGACAATCTGACAAATCGTCAGAAACTCAATCTAGTAGATCTTGTTACTCACGCCGCAGCAAATCTTCAACCAGATCATCGAGCAGTTTCGTTAGACTCCCGGAGGGGGGGGGGGGGGGTACTTCTGTTTGTGACGTATTATGTATGTGCCGCAGGGGTGGGTCAGGGTTTTGAGATCGGTTTGGGCAGGTAGGGTCAGGGTTTTGATCTGATTTGGGCAGATCAGGGTCAGGATTTGAGTATAATTTGGGTGCAGTCAGGGTCGGGGTTCAGTATTTTTTAGGCAGTTAGGATTCAGTTTCTTTTAGGCAGTTAGGGTTCATTTTTTTTTAGCTACTATGTTAAAAAAAGGCATTTTGATCGCCTGCCCACATGCAAGCACTGAGATTCCCATACATCGTGACGCCGCTGGAAGATGATGTGTGTGTTCAAATCGCTTAAGTGTTCACACTGTTGTCGAAAGTGTCTGATAAAACTCTTACTTCATGCATGCAGCTTATTATCTTGTAATTGACCATACTTTCTTATTTGATCCAGTGTAGCCTGGACTACAGTTGACGGTTTTCAAACCTTGATTCTAATCCAGGTAAAGCTCTGCAATAGGAACCTCCATCATAACCAAACCCTTCTATTGACGTCTTTGCGTTGCCGTCACAGAATTCTGGAGGTGCTGCATCTTAACATTGAGTGATATATTAGCATCATGTACAATATTGACCAGTCAGACCAGTGGAGCGGGTCGACATCAAACTTGCTTAGGCTAACCTTTGGGCCCGGGGAGGGAGGGTACTCCCTATAATGGACTATACAGGGAGGCTCCGCCCGAAAGGGGTGCCTTTTCAGGCTGGAGGTATATAAAAGGGTAGGGATTTCACGAGATGAAGTATAGAAAAGTGTAGGAAAAACTGTCATTTGGATATTTAAAAGGGCATTTCAAAATATCTCGAACAGACGCACCTAACGGCTGATTCATCCAAGTATTTTAAGGGGTCACTCTAGTAAAAAGTTAAGTGAAAAGTTTAGTAAAAGGTATACGAAAGGGTTACCTTTTCTGTCAAAAATGGTATATAAAAGGGTAAGCGTTTGAACCTCGGGGCAGAGCCTCCCCGTATAAAACTTTCTTGAGTTACCCCCCCCCCCCCCCCCCCCCCCCCCCCTCCGGGCGTTTGGGAAGGAGTTACGCGACGAATGAGCATAGACACAGTTTTCTATGCCTGGGTCTGGACTGGGGTATCTGGGAAATCCATGACTTGGGATTCTGTGTTGTTGCATGTGCTTCAGGATATGAAGGAATAGCAATTGTTTCCGGAGTCTTATCTGGGGTGGAGTTACATAATGGCTTACTGCTAACTACTGTGGCTGACACCCGTGTTACAAGTGGTACATGCGATACCAAGGGAGATGTTTAGTTTGCCGTAGGGGTATCTTCCGAGGCTAATCCATTGTCGAAGTCATGAAGTCTGTTAACCAGACTTTCGGGATCATTTTGAGCATTTCCAAGAATAGATGCTTCAGCCGCGAGTAGTCAGCCACTTCATTTCTTGCTTATCTAATGTTTCATGTTTCTTCGAATTTGAAACTAGCTAATTCAGCTTCCTCTTCAGCCTATTGGATTTTCCTTTTTAGCTCTAGCTTGGTTTCAAACTCTGACTTGTTTTCGTTTTCTCTCCTCTTCAGCTAACCGTTCAGCTTTCAGCTCTGCAGCATATATAAGAAGCTTTGGCACGGATTTCTAATGCTTTAGAACCTATGCTTGAACATGATATTTTCGATCTCCCCGAGCGAGACTCAATAATCAATCAACTTCATTTACCATATTAGGAAATACATACAATATGATACAATACAATACGGCTCCTCTTCCTGCCTTTGCTCCAGATTAGCTTGTAATATGCTATCCTGAACCGTCTCGGACTGTTCCTCGTACCATTTACGAGTACTGAACTGGTTATTTTCAGGGATAAGATTAATAAACTGTTCATCGAGCTCTTCCGCTTGTTTGAGATAAACATTTACATTCGCAATGTAGCCTTTTATCATCGCCTGCTACCGTATTCCTCAATGCCGAGTCCAGCTTTTTTACGATAATTGTGACTTTTCTCTTAGCGATGGCTCTCAGATTCCCAGTTTATTAATCGGGCTGATCTCACCCGAGTGTCGTTGCTCTTCCAGTTCAAGCGAAGCCTCTGTCTTGATTGTATTTACGTCACGACAAGTTTTTCACCGAGCGATAAACAACTCCAAAAACTCTAAATCCGGTTCCAAATCCGGCCCCACCACATTAGCATTAATTTTGATTTCAATAGAAAATGTACTGATCGAGTACTAAACAACACAATGTCCATCATAAAACGTTCTGAATACGTGTTCCTGTCCTGGTAGCCAGGCCTCGCGTGGCCCTGGTAGCCAGGCCTCCACAGGGAGGCAAGCGTCTGGCCGGAACAACCCCTTCAGTTTTTCAGATCCTGTTCAATTCAATCAACAAGTTTTGGAGCTTTTTTGGGCTCCGATCAGCGAGCTCCCTTCTGTTAAAATAACTGTTTCGTTGTTTTTTTTATATTTGTCACCGAAAATGCTTCAGGCGGAAGCAGACTATATCGCCGCGGCGATATCAAGATATTGTTTTTTAAAATAAAATTAACAAGCATGCGCATATTTAATACATGGTTTTACTACGAGTGGCAAAGACACGGTGATGAATTACATCACGCAATTTCTCCATTGTCCGTTTGATCCAATCAAAATGCAGACTTCTGAAATCTGTTCTATTGTCAATCAGCATGTTTATATGAAATATAGTGTCGAGCAATTAGTGAAAATCTCAAGTCAACTGTCCAAACGGTTAGCAATATACGACAGCTCAAGAGATTTACCAACTCCTAATTGACTGAAACATGCGATAATCATATTGATTTCATATTATCATGCATTCTATTCATCTATGACTTTGTTGTGTTAATTGTTGCTATGTTTGCTGTTGTTTGGAAATCACAGAATCAAGCATTGCTCTTCGTTGTTTTGTTTTCTAACTAGCAACTTCAGGAAAAACGTTCCTCTTTTTAATAGTATTACATTGGATATTTTTTTCTATCTGAAATACAAGTTTGGTCAGAAAAAAACTCCTTCACAGAGGCGAGCACTGAGAAAGAATATTGCGCAGATTACTATATGAGAGACGGATTTACGGTGAAGAACGATGTGTTGTCCAGAACTAATTTCCTGAGCTGCTTCTTAGTTTTCTTGCTCTCGGTTAATATCAGAGCCTTGGAGCGAGGATTCAGGGCGGCGCAGGTGCAGTAGTCCGCCAATATTGAAATCCATCCGAGTCTGTTGGCGGGTTTCTTACTGAAATATTAACAACACATGAGACAGTGTTAAAGAGTATGGCCTCTCACAAGTATATGGAAAGAGTGTAGCAAGCTAATACTTTATTGTTCAGTATATACTTTTGACATTTACTTCTCGTTTTCTCTGAATGCCAACCATTTCTAGGAAAATGCTGAACGGGCAAGGGTAGTAAGTGAAACGACCAGCAAGGTGGTGTATATCATTAAAAACCTGTTTACATGAAGGAAGGTTGACCCCAGTGCTAGGACCAGCAGCATTGTTGTCGATATGTAAAACAGTCTCGTGGAATTACAATACAATGAAGATCGACCTAGTGCTAGGACCAGCAGCTTTGTTGTCGATATGGTAAACAGTCTCGAGGGACTACAATACAATGACGATAGCCCTAATGCTAGGACCATCAGCATTGTGGTCGATATGCAAAACAGTTTCGTGGGATTACAGTACAATGAAGAAGGTATCTGTCGTAGATAAATCAACTCTGCCATAGGAAGATTGGCAACTGAGTGAGTATAATTCAATGCATCTGTCATGTTATTTAGGGCCAGTTATATGAAGCGGAGGTTGTCCGTAGCACAAGGGCTATCTTTATTGTAATGTACTGTAATCCCTCGAGACTGTTTTGCATATCGACTAGGATACCAGACGAACTATTGCTGAATCTTCTAGTCTGTAGTAGATTCAGGTATTACTGAAATTATACTTTTAAAATTACCCAATGCTAACTGCCGACTAAAGATTCGTCCAGCGCCACAAGTTCAGTGGAGTGGACAGTGGAATTGTACTATAGGGTTAACCTCCCTTCATATAAACGACTAGAGTTCCTAAAGACAGAAATTGCTCAACAATTGTCCAAACTCTCCTTGGCCGATAAAGGACTGGCACTAAACATGCATTGAGCTGAGAATTTGTCACACTTTGTTGGTAAATAAACAGTGGTATAATCAACTAAATTCGATTAAGGTATGCTAACCGTGGGTAGCGAGTAGCAGCTGACGTTTCGAGCGTTAGCCCTTCGTCAGAGCAAAAGAGGGAATTGTGGGTGGGGAGTACGTCGGTTTATAAAGTGTTGAGTGCATGTTTACCGCTGAGAAAACATGGTGGATGTTCCCTTAGTATAGTGGTTATCACGTTGGCTTTGATGACAGAACGGTTATGGGTTCAGAATCCATAAAAACCTCGATTCTTTTCTCTCTCTACACTTTTTGTTGACCTGTGAAACCTGGAACCCTAAAGTTGTTTTAGGACCCGGACCTCCCACATGCGCTAACCAGTTGGCGGGGACATGTGTTGGAGATCATACAACAGTACTGACTTACAGCTCTTCTTCTTGCACAGCAGTGGCATAAGGCTGTTCAAATCCACCTGGTCAGGACACACAGGGTAGTTGTTCGGCGGCGGTGTGGTAACAGAACCTTTATCTATAAATAAGATTGAAAAGGGTATTCAATTATATAACGCAAATTCTATATAACTATATTCAAATGCGCTTCACAAGAGATATCTTGAGATATGGACTGCTATTGTCACACAAAGTGCTGCCGTGCAATTTACAATCGTGTTTGTTAGCACCGCAGCATACCACAGGAATACCAGGCTGTTACGTTGTGCGCAGTTCACAATTGTGAGTTTTGTTAGCACCCCAGAATAAGACTGTTGTGCCGTGAGACAATCCCTTACTCTTTCTCGAAATAGCACAACAGGTTCTTTAACACCCCCTTCGTATTGATAAGAGGAAGACGACAAGACCAACAGATTATACGTCCCTGCACAAGGACCCGCACTTTACACCGTGCTCTACTAACTGCGCTAACCAGTGAGGTAGGTGTCAGGGTTGTCGCCAGGCGATTTGGGGCAAGGACAGGCAAAGTAAAAAAACATATGGAAAAAAGTGTTTAAGACTACGAGGGTGAGCGCGTATATATTGTAACCCAGTACGTGCCATCCAGTGGCTAAATTTAATCGGATATTGATATGAGAGTGAAGGGATATGTTGTAACCCAGTACGTGCCATCCAGTGGCTAAATTTAATCGGATCTTGATATGAGAGTGAAGGGATATGTTGTAACCCAGTACGTGCCATCGAGTGGCTAAATTTAATCGGATATTGATATGAGAGTGAAGGGATATGTTGTAACCCAGTACGTGCCATCCAGTGGCTAAATTTAATCGGATATTGATATGAGAGTGAAGGGAGAGGGGGTAGTCTGATGGAGGAGATGGGGCACTGCCTTGGGGAACGGGGGTCAATGCCCCTCCTGTTCCCATGCATATTTGACCCTCTGAAGACAACTCTGGGTGTCATTATTACTACTCTTCACCATTATACGTTTGACCATCCTCAGCTTTATATTCAAACTTCGTACACAGTACAACATGCAGGCATGTGATTGGCTAATAACTGTGCTTTATTGGTGAACAAAGTACTCCTGACACCAATAATGCACTCGACCCAGATCCTCTCTTACCCTTTGGGAGAATTCTCAAGTTGTTGTGTAAACCCGAGGAAGGGAGACCTGATACATGTTTGGAAACCTTCATTCCAAATTCTTAGGACAAACAATGGCTTGAGGAATTTATACTCCAGTTCCAAGAAGTTAGAATCATCGAAGACCGAAAGTCCACAAAGAATCAAGCAATAAAGTTTTTAATCTTCAGTCAGCCAAAAAATTAAGAGAATTCAATGCAGGAAGCTACGGTTTGTATATTTTGTTTCAGCCCTGTGAAGTTTATAGAACTAGAATGTGACATAAACAACCACTTCGTTCTCCCTGCTCTGATATTAATTGTTCGCTTACTGTGGTGCTATTTTTCTGTACTCCTGAAAGTGCGTTTCTTCTTTGAAATTAAACTGGAATCGACACTAGTTTCTGTAGAAGTATCGGACATCAGTCAAGCCTGTGTTCTGCGCCAGCTCGTCTGAACTTTGTAATCGGCCGAGACACTGAACACAACATGAATCGCTCTGATTGGCTAAAGTTAATGAGATTTTCCTTGGAGACGGGACGTAATAGTCAACCGTGAAATGAATCGGGCTGTTTCTCGGCTCTTCTTTTTCGGCGAAAAAGAGAACTTTATTGAAATACAGCCTTTCGCGTTCTTTTCAATTTTCCTCAAATTTTCACGTGTCGTAGAAAACAACCGTTTCTCAAATATATGGTGTCGGGGAATTTTGAAATTATTTTTCGTTCAGGTTTTATAACCTGGTTTGTATCAAAATGGGATGAAAAACTACTGTTTCAACTTTGAAAAGGGATACAATCTTTGATACGCGACATATTAAAACAATCCCTGATATAGTATTTTAGACAATTTAGTTGGGATTCGAAAGGGATAATTAAGAAAAAATGTTTTTCAAAGCCTGAAGGGCTGAACTCCTTCTGGCGGACGGAGTAATTTCGCATTGAAAAATATCCAATATCTACGCTTCTAACTTTTGTTCAAAACGGCTTAAATATATCCTTTCTTTCAATTCAAGACCTTTAAAACGGTATATAGTACGTCTATGTGGCTTTAATTGCGACGCTGCAAGAGCGTTTTGTTCCGAAATGACACATTGAACCTTTATCTCGACCTTAAATACAGTTCGCGTTACACTCGTACGCTCACAGCTTCTCAAGGCCTCGAGCGTGCATTATGTTTTATCTTCTGAGACATGGAGAATAATCTTCTATTTGTTAAATAAAACGCAGACTGTTGAAGAGTAATATCCTTACCTTGCTTTGACAGACACAGCTCTTCGGTAATGTTGTAAGTGGTCGTGGCAGCCAGATCTATGGGCAAAGCAAACACAGGGATCACATTTGATATTTCAAGAAATGGTTCGCGAAGGAACCAGCCTGCTTGCAGGCTCTAGTTGATTTGGGGTTCCTGTGGTGAGAGAGAGGAGTGGGAAGGGGGAGAAAGTAAAAGGAGAGCCTGCGACAAGACCCTGTGTTTTTGGAATTCCCATTCGTCCACGAACGGGAATAGTTCTCCAATCTGATTGGCTGAAGCTGGAAGGGGCGCGCGCATTTCGTTCAAAAATGGCGTAATTATGTGTAAGCAGCGCACGAGAGCTAAAATTGAAAACTTTTCACTCAAATCGCAGTAAATTTTCTGCTGTTTTCGCTCTTTTTCTCAGGTTTTTATTATCAAACATGCAGTAGAGATACAAGGGGTTCATGCTAGGGTACATTTACAACAGAATCTCGGTAAAAACTTTGTGAAAAGTGTAACTTGCAATGGGATGTGACGTCATGGGGGCGAATTTCTCCCACCACAGGAACACCAAATAAACCAGAGTCTGCAAGCAGCTACGTAGGAACTGGAGCAAAAGACAATAGGCTGCAGCAACGAGCATAGACCAGCATATCCCCAAATACGATTTGCTTGAATATGTCTTAAATGCTGTCTGAAATGTCCACAGTCAAAGTTTCAAACAGAAAGTCAAGTGTGCTGTTGGCTATATTTACAGCGAAAACGTAAAGAAAACACCATCCAGCCAAGAGGAAAGAGGAAAGAGACTTGAATCGCCAATTTGAGAACTTTGTCCAAATACGATTTTCTTTTAAATCATACCATAGTAGTTGGATCAAAATTACATTAAAAGTTCAAAAGTTATCTAATGACAATATATTACTTCATGGGTTTTCTATTGAATTTATTATAGTATCACGATTCACTGATGAATTTGTTTACTTTTGAGACGCCAATATAACATGGTATTGGCGTCTCAGGATACCTGCCTCTGATTGGCTCTTGCGCGAGCCCTTGTAGTCTCCACTCAAGCCATGAAACCGTTGCCATAGATATACTAGGCGCCTTTTGAGAATTGAAATTACGATCAGCATAAGTTTGGTGCTTCATTCTCTTCTTTCTTTTAACAATTCCCGACTTAACTGTTGAATCGCGATACAAAACTAATTGCGATTTTGAGACGCCGATACCGAATTATATTGCCGGCGTTGGAATAAAATATATTTTTCGTATTGGGCGCGACTCCGCCCAATACGAAATATATTTTCTCCCAACTGGCCGGCAATATAATTCGGTATCGGCGTCTCAAAATCGCAATTAGTTTATAGTGCGACTACAGTAACCGGTACCACTTAGACAACGAGAACTAAACACATTGCAATAGGCCTTTTGCAGGACCTGATCACGTGACCTTTTAGCCTGTCAATCAAACAAAATTTGTCGCTAGGACAACATGGTACCAGAAAGAGCAAGCCAAAATGAATAAAAAGCACAAGTTTTAAGTTCATATCTTTACAACTGAAGGAATTTCCAGTTTTCCAGTTTTGGCATCCAAGTTGTTCTCGCGCAAATATTTTTTTGGTTGACAGGCTAAAAATGTCACGTGACCAGGTCCTACAAAGTGTCTATTCGAAATTCAAAAACTCATGCATAATTAATGTCCATGTTATCCAATCACTCACGTGCATGCTCCTTTATAACCAGTAAAACGAAAGGATCTTTATACGTATAACCTGTACGAGTGTTGTCCTAATATAACTTCATGGTTGAGGCCTTTTTTCTTTGTTAAATGTTACGTTTCTTTGTTAGCGTTACGCAATAGACCGACGCTGTCACATGATCTGTATTGGAAAACATTGAGGGAAGCTAAATCGGACTATTCATCTCAAACTAAACAATACAATGGACCCTTTGCAGGACTGCAATCACGTCGCTTTACTGAACGGCAACAAATCTGACTTCGTATATTTAAAGGCACTGACACGAGATCGGTAGTGTTAGTATAAAAACATGTTAGTATAAAAACCTGTTTGTATAAATGCTGTTTTCTCCACCAATCGATAGCTGATCTTTCTAAAACAGCGTTTAGAAGTTTGTTTGCCATTTAGTAAAGCCATTCTCATGGGATCACGAGCGCAATTCACGTACTATTTAATAAACGAGTAGCAGTGTTTTATCGGGTTTTAGAACGTTACTTCTAAAAGATAAACTTTTTCAAAAATTTAGATGAAAAGCGAATAATTATTTGTTTATATCTACGTTGTGCGTTGCTGACATGCGCAGTTGGATTACGAAGGGAAACTTTGGGTCCCATAATGTTAGGCCGGTTGCGTATTAATAACTGTGAGCCAAGGGGCATTTTATTTTGAGTCTTGCACTTAGACCGTTGGTTGAGCATCTTATGAACTGAGATGCCAGTAAGGGTATTTTAAAGGATTTTCACTCTTCGAGTGACGGTCTTTATAAAGATTCACGGTGAAGCCCTTGCTTTTATAAGGATTGACTAGGAAGGTCTTAATTTATAAGACGTTTCACTGTACGAGTGGTGGCCCTATATAAAACTGCATGGTTGTGGCCTTTTTCCTTTGTTCAACAATGGAAAAAGGCGTCAACCATGAAGTTTTATATAGGGCCACACTCGTACAGTGAAAAGTTGTATAAAGACCCTTTCGTTTTATCGGGTATAAAGGAGCATGCACGTGAGTGGTTTGCTGATTGGACAACATGATCATTAATTATTCATGAGGTTTGAATGGTTATTGAGTGCTAAATCAGCACGTCACTGCCTTCAAAATGCCTATTTCTCAGAGAGCCGAGTGAGATTACCTGTGTCGTAGTAGTCGTAAACGGTCACTGGGGCAGGCTTGGTTTTCTTTACAACAGTTGTCTGGTGAATGCCGAATGTCAGGCAAACGTGCTTGATCTATCAAACGATAAATGAATAAACGTCATGTCATTATGTTACCTTTTTTATCGTTAACAGTAATGCTCTCTTTGTGACTTTGATGTCAATAATTTTCTGCGAATAATAATAATAACGATGATGGCGGCAATAACTACAATAATAATGATAATAACACTTAGTATCCATTTGATTCGGTTTTCTTTGTTCTCATTGGGTATTCACAGCGTGATAACTGTACTACACCTTTTGCTGTTCATTAGCAGAAAATATGCATACATTTGCGCGAACAGTTAGACCAATAACGCAAAAATACTTTCAATTACTTCCAAATGACATTCATTTTAGTGTAATTGAAATTCATTAACGATTTTTCCATAAACACTAACATTCAATTGCATGAACAGGCAATCATTTGCTTCTTTTTTCATTCATTTGCGTCTTTTTTCATTCATTTGCGGAAAATGAACTTTCATTTGAACTATTTAAGCATCGCGGTAAATATGTAACTGCCCAGTTAATAACAGATATATTCCCTCGAAAAGAACAAAGGAGATTGAGCCATGTGAAAAATAAGTAGCTAGATTCACTGGGTAACGCGGTACGAACATCCAGGAGGCCTTCACCTCTTAACACCTTGCATTTTATAGGACCCCATTTGGATTGCACTGACAAAGAATTCCATGGTTTGCGAGTTAGGGTTGGTATTGTTTCAGGCTTAGGTATCGTTTAGATAGCCAGTACTATTCCAGGTTCAGAGGAGGTGAAGGCCGCCCCGAACATCTCGCCTACCTCATCGAAATAAAGAATAACTTTGTTGTCTTCTGTCTCGTATCTCATCAGGCCAAGGTCATAGCGGTTAGTCAACTGCAACACATTCAAATCGTGTAATTAGCTAACACTGAAAGAAGATTCTCCTTAATCAATTACTTTAATTAATTATATTCATTTTGAAATAACAGGTTTTCGGCAATCTGATTGGCTTAAAATAGTCCATCTTTTGTCTGTGATCGCGTCATTTTGAATATGTTGAAATGCGCTTCACAGTGGATGTCTTGAGATACGGACTGCTATTTCGGCGCAATGTTGATATCGTCCTGTTTACAGTCATGAGTGTCTGTTACTACCATCAGAATACAGGCTGACAGTCCCCTAACAACATAACAGGTTATTTTACTTTACCCTCTTATAGATAAGAAGAGGAAGGAGAAAATGCCAACGGCTTAACGTCCCAGCACGAAGACGTGACCGAGATGCCAACCCGCGACTCACACACACAAAATCGTTTGGGGCCCACACAATTTCAAAGCAAAAAAATAAATATCCGGCAGCATTTCCTTTCTCTCTAGACAAAATGCAAATACATGAGTGAGTTTAAATTAAAAAAATGGATAGAACTGGAGTGCAATTTTGGTCTGAAATCAAACTCTTGATTACAAATAGCACTGCGGTTGTATAAAATTGTAATCCCGAGGGGGTGGGGGGGGGGGGGGGAGGCGGGGTGGCACTTTTGTTTACGACAAAATATATACGTGTGGCGGTAGCGGGTTTTTCGAATTCCGAATGTCGAATTGCAGGTTAGAATTGCACTGAATTGCAGGTTAGAATTGCACTGATTGCAAGTTAGAATTGCACTGGATTACAGGTTAGAATTGCACTGAATTGCAGGTTAGACTGAACAAGGAAACAATCACCGTTCGCGTTTTCACAATAACTTGTCATAATTACACCATTTGACGTCGCAGCAGCCTTCGTTCCTTTTGAGTTTTGTATCTTGGGATATGGGAGATCAGCCTGTCTCGAAAGGAGACATTGACCAATTTCGTCAGTTCTTGCTCCATAAGTTGGATTTACATAAGTCTGAGATCACCAAAGTCTGTGAGACTGCAGAGAACGCCCTTACAGTTTCCCAGCGTCTTCAAGTAGAGTCGGAGTTTAAGCTTAACCACCAAGGCAACGCCAAATAGTACAAGTTTAATTCCGAGGTACAGTCGTCCCTTCGAAAGGCTCTCAACGTTATTGAGTCCGACGATAAACCCCAAGCAACTCAATTGGTTCAGGATTCGTTGGACCTCCTTGAAGAGAGAAACCGCAAGATAAGAATCGCGGATACCTCCGACGGCGGGTGGCTGGTGGTCAAACACTACGAGACGAACCCGGTCGCCCTCAGTCTAGAGGACGATAAAAAGATACGTGCCGCAGAGAAAGAAGCATTACTAGATAGAGGCCGCGCTATTAGAGCAAAGCGATATGCTGAACGTCCTCAAGGACGAGGTAGAGGCTTTGTTCAGCCGTACGGTGAGTTCTCCAGACAAGCAACACCGCGTGGTCCAGGTTTTATCAGTCTCTTCACGCCTCAACGCCAGCAAACACCCTTCTATGTCCGGTCCAGAAGTTCATGCCACTTTTGCGGAGGATCTGGTCATTGGTGGAGACAGTTTTAGTATTTTTTATTCTATGGGGTTCTAGTATTCACTTTACTAATACACACTATATGTATTCGGATCACATCGCTACTAATCTTTTATTCTCCCGTATCTCTAATATATTTACATCAATCACATATCCTAGATAATTTGCATATTACATATAATCACCATATTATATTACACTATTAGTACAAACACTAAATACCTCCCTTGATTGGATTTAAAATCGGCTTTACTCAGCACGGCTATTTTCTGGCAAATAGACAAAACCAACATAACTCAGTCTAAATGTCCATATATAACTTCACATTCTGAAAATTGTCGGACAGTTCACACTCTGAACATGTTCAGACACTAGCCAGCTCACAATTGAAAATCGTTCAGATATGCTGGCGCTTGCCTAACACGATTAGGTCTCTGTGCGTCCTGATTCACTGTCTGTGGAAGATTCACATCCTGCATCTCCATGTCATCATCATCTTCCTCCTGAGCAGTGCTCTTGTGCAACTTATGCACCTGCGACAAATTTCGCATGAACACACGACCTTCACCTCGCTGCAGAATTAGACTCGGACCCCGACGTTCTAGCACTGTGTATGGCTTAGGGTCATACCGCGTCGATAGCTTATTCTGCCTTGTCTGTTGTAGCAATACTCTGTCAGTTGGCTTAATGTCTGAGGGCGCAGCTCTGTTTCTCTTGTCTGCATAAGCCTTTGTGCGTTGCTTGGTTTACTGGTCCTTGACCTTTGCAGATTGTAACGCAGCTGACAGAACATTACAAATCTGCGGATCAACTTGTGGTACTTTGGTTCTGATTTCTCTTCCCAGGTGTTAAAGTGGCGACGACGCTCCTGTAGTCGCATGAGGTGTCGCACGGTACTTAAGCAGGAAATTATACATGTCCTTGTACCAGTTCCTACCCTCACCATGTGCGATACGGATTGCTTTCTCAATTGTCCTATTGAACCTCTCAACTCTTGCATTGGCTTGTGGCCAATAGGGCGTGACTTTCCCATGTTTAATGCCATGTGTCTCCAGGAACGTTGCAAACTCATCCGACACAAGATTCGCTCCATTGTCAGTCACAACTTTCTCTGGTAGTCCATGCCCAGAAAATATATTTCGAAGATGCCCAATTATGGCCTCAGACGTAGTTGACCTCAAAATTACTACCTCTGGCCAACGCGTACACGCATCTTCGCAAACCAGCAGACTTTCACCGGAAGGAAAGGATCCACAGAGATCAAATATGCACCTCTTGCCTTGTCTTGTCAGGCATCACTGTCGTCGCGTCGTCGTAGCGACTCTGGTGTAGACTTTCCCACCACTGACTGGCAGGGTAAACACGCCTTAACCATAATCTCCACCGGTTCGACAATTCCTGGCAAACCATACTCTCTCTCTGACCATTTGTTTGGTCCTCACAATTCCTTGGTGCCCCTCATGTGCATTACTAAGAGTTGCCTGCCATAGAGTCCTCGGCATTACAATCCGAGATCCTCGTGGTATGATTCCATTGTTCACACATAGTTCCTCCTTAGCCCGTCTATATGGCTTGAGCTCGTCTGTGTCCGGCCATTCAGTGCCATTTAAACAGCACTGCACCTGTTGCAGTAACGGATCTGCCTCAGTCTCACTAGCAATCTGTTCTAGTGTAAGCGCTTTGGGGACTGCATTCCTCGTTACATAATTAATGTATTCCTCCGCAATATTCCTCTCCAGGAAAGGCTGGTTCTCCAGCGGTAATCTCGATAATACATCGGCTGGGTTGGTCTTTCCCGCCATGTGCACTATGTTGAACCGGTATGGCTGCAACCGAAGTGCCCATCTTTCAATCCGAGGCGGTGGCTTGGACTTCGGACTATAAATAATCTCCAGCGGCTTGTGGTCCGTGAAGAGTGTGAACTCTTTTCCGTACAGGTAAATATGAAATCGTTCACAGGCCCACACAACTGCTAGAGCTTCCTTCTCTGTTTGCGAGTATCTCCGCTCCACATCAGTTAACGTACGACTAGCATAATTAAGCCACAGGACGAACTGCATTATCGTCGCTGCGCTGCAGTAGACCCAGACCCAGACCCAGACCCAGACCCAGACCCAGACACAGACACAGACCCAGACCCAGACCCAGACCCAGCACCCAGAACCACTGGAATAGCATCTACTTTCAGTTGAGTGTCCGATGATTGATCATAATGCGCAACCACACAGTCACTGGTGAGAATAACTCTCAGGCGATCAAATGTATCTTGTTGGGCCTTACCCCAAATCCACTCCGTGTCACTCCTTGTAAGCTTTCGAAACGGCTCCGCTAGCGTTGCAAAACTAGGAATAAAACGCGCACAGTAATTTACCAGCCCGAGAAAACTCCCGACTTCCGCTGCATTATGTGGTGTTCTCGCATTTTTCACCGCATCGACTTTCTTATCATCTGGCGCAGTGCCATCAGCAGAAATCTTGAATCCGAAAAACAACAACTCCGGTACACTGAATATGAATTTCTCACGGTTCAGCGTAAGTCTCTTGTTCTCAAGGCGTGATAGTGTCAGTGCCAAACTCTTTTTCATGGCTATCCTGGTCAGTGCCAAACACAATTATGTCGTCAGAAATGTTTCGTACACCAGGAATTCCCTGTAATGTTTGATGAATCACAACTGGTACATCTCCGGTGCATATGACAATCCAAATATTAAGCGTTTATAGCGCTTAAGTCCCTTGTGTGTCGAGAACGTTGTCAGAACTCTAGACTCCGGGTGCAGTTCAACTTGGTGGTATCCCCAACGCAAGTCGAGTTTAGAAAATACATCAGCTCCGTTGAGTGCTTCTAAAGTTTCCTCAAGTGTCGGTATGGGATGCCGCTCTCTTATCACTGCTTCAATTCGTTTGCACGGCGCATATCCACACACACTCGCACGTCACCGTTAGACTTCGGGACAGCTACTAAAGGCGAAACCCAAGGCGTCGACCTTCCACATCCTCAATAATGTCAAGATCCTGTAGGTCCTCCAGTTTTTTCCCCACATCTTTGGGGACAGGAAAAGGCACTCGTCGCTACGGTTGTGCTACTGGGTTGACCTCCGGGTCAATGTGTATCTTTAACTGATACTCCTTTAGTTTACCGACCCTGTCAAACACTGCTTTGTGCTTGTCCACAATCGCTTGAACAGTGCCCACCATAATCTGATTGCTCTGGCTACTGGGCTGTTCTGGGCCAATCCTGAGCAATCCAAGCTATGTCGCTGTTTTCTTGCCCAGAAGTGATCCCGCACTTAAATTGTCCACAACAACAAAGTCAGCATTTGTTGGTGCACTAATCTTTGCTCGGAATGTTCCTTTGACCGGAAGCGGCATTTCCCAACCATACGGATAAATCTTTACGTTTGACTTGACGAGTACAATTCCCTTGTCCGTCAGCCGGGTAAACGTATCTCCATCTAAAACATTGACACTCGCACCCGAGTCAATAATGACTGAAATCACCGTCCCTTCAACAGTTACTGTAACCGTTTTTCCTTCTTTCTTATATCTCATAGCAAACAAGTAATCATCTTCAGAAGACTCATTTCCGGTCGCCAGATACCGAAGTCCATTCCTTTGTTGCATACCACGAGAACTCATGTCCTTGGCCTGAGCCTGTTTCTGATGACTCTTGTATACTCCAGCAAAGTGCCCTTGCTTGCCACAGCTATTACATGTTTTGCCATTTGCAGGACATGATGGATCTTTCGCACGATGTCCTGCGCGACCACAACAAAAACACA
The DNA here is from genome assembly GCA_030867875.1 of Actinernus sp. WN-2022. NCBI lineage: Eukaryota > Metazoa > Cnidaria > Anthozoa > Actiniaria > Actinernidae > Actinernus > Actinernus sp. WN-2022. Next base: position 43,072,575 of record JAOWCC010000019.1, read on the forward strand.
GATTCTGCCTCGTGGATTTTGAATTCCTAGCATTCCTATGTTGGCGCGTACCGGTATTTGTTCTATGATTAATCTGCTCTCTCGTTATTGAAAACTCACTTGAAATCTTGTTAATCTGCCTTGACTGCCCAGACGCTGCTTCCATTTTAGAGGCATGTAGATCCGACGCTTCAATCGATCGAGCAATCTGTAAGATTCCTTCCAGTGTCAGTCCAGTCTCACGTAACAGTCGACGGCGAAGCCTGTTCGACGCGCGTTTATCAACCACTTGGTCTCTGATCATTTCGTCCATCTTGTCGTAATCACAAGATTTCGCAAGGCCCCGCAGATGAGTAATGTACGCATCAATGTTCTCGCCCGGTTCTTGCGCTGCCTGGCGAAATACATGTCGTTCAAATGGAATGGGTTTTTTTCGGCTCGAAATACTGGGTTAATCGAGCCAATGCCGCATCGCAGTCCGTTCACGTCTCACTGAGAGTTTCGAATATCGACTGAACTTCGGCACCCGCCAAATGCAGAAGAACAGCTCTTTTCTGTTTCTTGTCTGTGATGTTTGAAGCTATTAGAAAATATTCCAACACTTTCACACATTTCGACCAGCGCTGCCCAAGCGTCGTTTGATCACACGAAACACAGAAAGGTTGGATCGCCGGTAATTGTAGTGTAGTCGCCATCACTAGAGTACGATCATCCTCGTCGCCAAATTTAGTATTCTATATTCTATGGGGTTCTAGTATTCACTTTACTAATACACACTATATGTATTCGGATCACATCGCTACTAATCTTTTATTCTCCCGTATCTCTAATATATTTACATCAATCACGTGTCCTAGATAATTTGCATATTACATATCATCGCCATATTATATTACACTATTAGTACAAACACTAAAACAGTGCCATGTTCGACTGGCCAGGAACTATTCCCCTATCGGAAATACAGCCAACACTACCTCAAACAACGGTTTTCCAAGATCAGTGATCCGGTAAAATCTTGGATTTCTGATGGAAATGGACACCCTTGTGAAAGATAAGTTTGTTCTGAGTAACTCTATTGAATTTTATGAACAGAATTTATATGATTATGAACAAGGTACTACTTTACCTATCGTTAAAGGCCGATTAAGAGCTCATTTACAGCTTTGGTGTGACATTGGAGCCCCGATTTGGGTATTGGACACTATTAAGTTCAGGTTTCGTAATCCTCTTTGAGTCCCTGCCCCCTGGGGTTTATATTCATAACAATAAGTCCGCGTTAGATAATACTAATTTTGCCTCAGAAGCCATCCTCGAATTGCTTAATTTAGGGTTAGTTGTCGAAGTTTCCGGCCCTCCCACGGTTGTCGGTTTCGTTCAATTCGGTTTCGAAGGGAAGGCTAGACTTATTTTGGATTTGAGGCATGTAAATAAGTATATTGCGAAAGCCAAGTTTAAAATGGAGGATTGGATAACTTTTTTTCAGTATGTTTCGTGTCGGGGTATATGATTAAATTCGACATGAAGTCAGGTTACCATCATATTGACATTCGAGACGCTCACCACCAGTTCCTTGGCTTCCAGTGGCCTTAAGTTCGGCTTATAATATTTATTTTTCTTTTACTGTGTTACCCTTCGGCCCTGGGGGAGGGGGCGGGGGGGGGGGGGGGGGGGGGGTACCTACATGAAAAATGGGTACGTATGTGACGCCAAGAGGCTCAAATCCTGACCCTGTTTGACGCAAAATCCGAGCTCCAAAACCCTGATTGCCCCCTTTTTGGGGAAAAAACCCTGATGCCTAAACAATACTGAACCCCGACCCTGACTGCACCCACATTAAACTCAAATCCTGAACCTGATGTGCCCAAATCAGGTCAAAACCCTGACCCTACCTGCCCAAACTGAGCTCAAAACCCTGACCCACCCCCGCGGCACATACATAATACGTCACAAACAGGAGTAAGTTTTTCGTCCGTTAGTTCGTCATTGGAGATCCTAGGCGCTCATGTTGTTTTATATTTAGATGATGGAATTATATGTGAGAAAGATTTGATCACTGCTCAACAATTCGCAGCTACTATTCGTTCTGATTTAGTCCGTGCTGGAATTGTAACTAATTCCCAGAAGTCCGTTTGGGCCCCGACGCAATCTTTGGAATGGCTTGGTATTTCGGGTTTGGAACCTTTGTGACGGCTCGTCTATACGGCTCGTCTATACCTCAACCTAGCCGAATTTGTAAGCTTTTGTCTTCGTTGCGTGATCTTAAGACCATGCTGCCCCTTGTCTTTCCACGGTTCCTTGCATCCGTTGTGGGGAGGGTTATTTCACTTTCGCCCGTTGTCGGCAATGTGACACTCATTATGTCTAGGTTTCTACAGTCTGCTATTACTGCTGGGCGACTCCCTCCACCTGTCTCATTGTGCTGTATATAATATAAATGTTTTCTATTCGGCTGAGCGCAGCGGAAGAGATTAGAAGGTCAATTTCTAGACACTGACACTAGCAAAAAGCAAAGTTTGAGTCCAGGCAGTTCATCGAGCACAATAAAACAATAAAATAGTTGTCACTTTGTTGTTCTATAAGGACAGTAACTGTTATACATCTCCAAAATAAACTTTGCAATCTAAAACTAGAAAACTGAACAAAACTATTGCAGCTTGAAATGAAATTCCAGCCGTTCTTAAAATTAGTACATTAAGCAAGGGTTTTTCTTCAGACAACTTGAACAAGATTTGAATCAACTGTCTACGGCAATGGGTCGCATGAGATTGGATTAAAAACAAAACAATTAAAAGAAAATGTAAGAGTAAGTTTGGCTTATTTTGCTGGTTATTGTCCTTGTTATAATGTCAGCTGTTCCTGGGCAGTTGTTTGAGCGATATAAATGTGAATTTTTGGTTCCGTTTTCATTCATTGTTTCAAACTTAATTACGTAAACAGTTGGTCACTCAAAGACTGGAAACTTACTTTGAACCTTCTCAAATCACCCCAAGATGCATTAGCAGAAGCACAGATGATGCATTTCTTTTCATTTCAATTCCAAAACCTTCAAATTTAGCTGTCAAAAGCCAGGCATTTGCCACCATAGCTTTGTAGTTTGTTGTGTCTGCTTGGCGACCTGTATGTACTGAACTTCAAACTGAAGGGGGAGGGAGGGGACACCACTTGCATAATAAAGGTAGGTATGTGAGTTGTTGTTTTCAGAGCCCGGCCTGGTTTGAAAAATACAAAGTAGTTATTGTATTTTTATTAATCAGAATTTCCATGACATTTATGAAAATCAACCCGAATTGATAGATAATTTGCTCCAAAACAAGACTTGCTTAAATTGGGCTCAAGCATGGACCCAGTAATGCTGCACATCTCAATTACGTCATGTACATGAGTGCCCCCCCCCCCGAGTTTGAAATACCACTCCTTGGAGTTTGTAATTTCACTATTACATTGAAATACCATTCCTCTTAGGCAATCAGAGTGCAGAACTTTCTTAGGTCATGTGATAATAATATAAATTATTATATAACAGATACTGGAATTGTCTAGAACAACCATCAATAGAATTTTGTGTGACTTTATAAGAAACCGGGAAGAAACATTCAATCATTTGGACTGGAGATTTGTTTACCGAGCAAACATCGTCGCCCCCCAAAATGTGTTAAAAAAGAATCAGTTTAAAATACCGAAAAAAAAAATGAATTACTGGGTAGCTTGTCGAGAAGAAAAATGTAGGACTGTCAAAAGAAGAAAAAAAGTAAAACGAAAATTAAATTAGAACTGACTAAAAAAAAACAGAATGACTAGGAAAACATGCAAAACGTTGGTGTGACGTCATCAGAAAAGTATAAAACATGTCTGAGTATACAGAATTGACTTCGAAATACTGTAATAGGACTCTGGATTGTCGTAAAAATAGAATAATTTAGCTTTTGAAATTGGGACAATGGGCTTTGCTGGGTATTTCTGTCTCCAGCCGATCCAAAAGGGTTAGTGTGGGAATCGGAATGGCTCGCATATAATTGCCCATAATTTTGTATAACCGTACCGATCCATAGTCCAATATAGTATTTCAGAAATAGAGTAGAACCCCGGTAACTCGAACTCGGATAACTCGAACTCCCCGCTAACTCGAACTAAGTTCGATTTCCCTTGGATTTGGCCCTATTTTTGAGTCATTTTTACTCGGAGAACTCGAACTCAGATAACTCGAATTCCCCGCTAACTCGAACTATGTTTCGTTTCCCTTGGCCCAAATTTACCCCGATAACTCGAACTCTGTTCTTATGACTTCTCAAAATTACAAGAAAATAGGCTGCTTGTTATCTGATTGTTACTTAATTTGATTTTAATTATTGTAACTTCGGACTGATCACGTATTTAACATTCATTTCACGATCTTATCAGGAGTTCAATTTTCCCATTCTTCAGTGGCTGCCTATGTAAAAATCGATGTTACTTGCTTACAGCTCAAGGCGTTCGAATTCTTTCTGTAAGATGTTAACAAAGTTCTCTTGTCCAGAAAGCCTCAGCAAATGTACATTGGACTTGCATTCCTTCGCCATCCCCCAAGTTAACGGCCTTGTCCGCTTCTATTATCACACTGCATGAACTGCTTTTGTCTGTTCGCAAAAAGTAGAATATTGTTTTTGCAAAGCGTCCACTTTTTCCCCTCTTCACGTGCCCGACTACAGCTCCGTCTTTGAGAACACACACTGCGTATTTGACCACGACATTAGTTGGCTCTGGGACAGCTTGTAGCACTTCACCGCATCTAGGTTTCCAGTCAAGTTGATAAACATGATATCCATTAACGAATGAGTCAATTTCATAGGTTTTAGACTGCGTTGTACCTTGTTCTTGAGGCGTTGTAAACAAATGATAAGATTACAGTATTTCGTTATACCTTGCCAGTGAACTAGGCCAGGGGTGATGTGAAATGTGATAGCCGCTAAAAACTGCTTTCAAACGGTAGATACTAAAGGTGTGTAAATTTAATCACCTACGTTGCTTTAAATCATTTAGCGCTGCTTCATATTTCCTCTCTTTGTCAATCGCTACAGCTCTGCTACGATGTCGTCCACTAACAAGCGAAACATTTCTTCGAAAACGTTAAAAGATAAGTACGAAGCGCTAAAGAAGATAGAGCGAGAACGTCGCGGAAGAGTACAAGGTTTCCCGCAATACACTGTCCACGTGGTTCAAAAACAAAGCGAAAATCGTAGAGGCATTCGAGAGTGGAAACAGCTCGAACACACAGAGACTTAAAACATTTGGCAATCAAGACCTACATCAGGCTCTTTATACTTGCCTTGTAAAGATGAGACAGCAGGGCGTGACAATTAGCGGTCCTGTGCTGAGGGAGAAAGCTACAAAATTCGCCAAAGAACTCGAAATCAATGATTTCAGCGCATCCAACGGATGGTTTGATCGGTGGAAGAATCGGCATGACGTAACCTTCAACGCAGTCTCTGGCGAAGCCCAGTCATGTCCCCTCGAGATGACTGCTTCTTGTGAAGAATCCACGCTTCCAACTTTACTGTCAAAGTATGCGCTTCGAGACATATTCAATGCTGGCGAGTTTGGTCTATTTTACAGGGCACTACCCGACAAGTCAATGCATCTGAAATCAGAGAATTGTGTTGGTGGGAAGCACAGTAAAATACGCCTGGCTGGACTAGCAGCTGGTAGTGCCACATGAGAGAAATTGCCCATGTTTGTGATAGGCAAATCACAAAAGCCAAGGTGTTTCTCTGGAGTTCGGAATTTTCCCTGCAGGTATAGATCCCAAAAGAAGAGCTGGATGGACAGCAAACTTTTTGAATAATGGGTAAGAGAACAAGATCGCTCGTTCGAGCGAGAGGAGAGAAAAATAGCCCTTGTAGTTGATAACTGCCCTGCCCATTCTGCCATTTCCAACCTCAAGGCCATCGACGTAATCTTTTTACCGCCAAACGCCACATGTAAGACGCAACCAATGGATCAGGGCGTCATTGGAGCGACAAAGGCGTTTTACAGTGCATCCGTTGTCCGCATGTACATCGATGCGCTGGAGAAGGGCAAATCCGCACCGATCATTTCAATGTTGGATGCCATGACTATCCTAACAGGGGCATGGAACAAAGTTACGCCTGAAACAGTCAGGAATTGCTTCAAGAAGGCAGGTATTGGCAGTGAGGAGCAAATAAATGCTGTTCATGATATGGACGACCCCTTCGAAGCACTGACAGAGGAAATAGAGTCGCTACCACAAACCTCTCTGGAGGTTGTACCAGGGGGCCGGGTGTCACTTGTGAAGATATAATCTGTTGGCAGCTTAGCTACTTCGAAGATCCCTTTAGCGATGAGGACATCCTGGCAGAGTTCAGGGCTGACAATGAACACGAGCAAGAAGAGGACGACGAGGCCGAGGTCGAAATTGTCGAGTAATGCCCTAAGAAACCTACTGCAAGCGATGTCAGACACGCCATTGATGTTTTAACCTCGTACAGCATGTTTGTCGATGAGGGCGCAGAGGAAATCCGTAGTCATGCCCATCAGATCACAGTATTAACAGAGAGAATAGCTCGACGATCTCAGCGACAGGGAACAATCACTTCATTTTTTCAGCCTCGGCAATGAAAATAGGAAAACGGACATGGTTACTTCTTTAATGTTGTTTGATATTTAGTTGGACTGTAGTAATACACTACAAACTTCATTTATAAGTAAAACATGTACCCAAATGTTAAAGTTACACTTAGCTCGAAGTCATAATCTTTGGAATTTCTTGTTACCATACGCAAATTGAGCGATGTTTATCACAGAAGTAGATAATAAAACTATGTTCACGCTATATATCGTCACTATTATTAATAATTAACAAAAATGAATAAATTTTTCACCGACCCCGATAACTCGAACCCCCGCTAACTCGAACTGATTTTCGTTTCCCTTCAGAGTTCGAGTTACAGGGGTTCTAATGTGATTCAGGTTTTTATGTCAGTTTCAGCCAATAAATCAAAGTAATTGCTCATATGTGCATTCACTAGTCTTGTATACTAATCATTACAGTCACGAACATACCATCGCAACCAATATTTTATTAAGTATTAATACTTTCAAAACAAACAAACAAACATGCATACAGCCCGAGTTAAGGCTGCATGCAGTCTCTTGTTAATAATTATTTATTAATCATGTATCTTACCCTTTCCAGCGTTTCTTCATCAGCACTAAAGCCAGACACAAGCTTGGCTTCGATGACCGCCATGTTGGAACTGTCCTCTTTAAGCCACCTGTGTGTCACACATTTAACAATGGTTATTTTCGGTACACATTCTTTCAAAGTGGACTCCACTGTCAATCACACGTGAAAATGCAGTTGCCTACACTGTGACCGTTCTCTGCAAAAACACAACGTGAAAACACAACGTGAAAACCAAACGTGAAAACACTCCGTGAAAACACAACGTGAAAACCAAACGTGAAAACACACCGTGAAAACATAACGTGAAAACCCAACGTGAAATTATAAAACACACCGTGAAAACACAACGTGAAAACAAAACGTGAAAACAAAACGTGAAAACCCCAAATTTCACGTTTTAAAAGAACGCGAACGTACAAATTTAAACACTCCGTTTTTCGTTCGGCATGAACGGAACTATATGCTTATCATATTTTTCGAAAATGTGGATGTAAAAGCGTTAAAAGGTGACTAAAGGAAACGATAAAGACCTAATGTCGCGAGAAAACATGTATGTACATCTATTTATTTCCCGTCGTTGCTGTCCTTGGTGCGTCAGTTCCCTACTATCTCATGACGAACGACAAACAAAGACTCAGATTAGCAAAGTATGCTTTCCAATAGACTGTAAAACAGGCCCTTTCATACAGCGAAAATCACGTATTCGGTTGATTAATTTTTGCGATTTTACGGTCTATCTTTCCAGGGACACTGTAGAAAATTTGAGACATCTCTCCGACATCTCAGCTCTCCGACATCGGTTCAACATTTGTTGAAGGATGTTGAAAGCATGCGTGTCAAACGGTTTTATCACTGATGTTCAACATTTTAATTAACTGCTATTTTTGTGTGGATTTTTTTCTGTCCATGTCAAATGGTTTCAACGTTGGTTTCAACGTTGGTTTCAACAAATGTTAAAATGGTATTGAAGAGATGTTCGAACCCGTTAGACTCTTGAAGAGGTCTTATACAGGGTAACACTTGTTACAATAACCGAAATATTCTTCCCATCATTTTAAAGCTAATACTATCACCATTACTAAAATCAATACGGGCAATTAACTAACAGAGCGGTTTTCGATTGACTGTCGTAACACCAAATCCAATGTAATTACAGAACCAATCACGAGAGCAAGTAAAATCGGAATGAGCAGATCACGAACTGAAGTAATTCGTGACTGGTTTTAATTGAACCAATAAGGAGGAAAAGTAAACGCAATCGTGGATAACGTTTGTTAGAGCAGTTTTCACATGACTGTCGGAAGTGTTCTGGTTTTGCGTTTACTAAGCTCTCCTATTGGCTGAGAAAATAAACCAACCAATCAGATTCCAAAGTAAAACCAAACGCAAAATGGTTTTGGTTTTGCTTTGGTTTGTCATTCGCTCTAAGACGAAAACTGATTGCGTGACAGACCAAAACAATGTTTGGTTTTGGTTTAGAACTTGATTGGATGATGATTACAAAACGTTTTTCACAGCCAATAGTCCTGCAATGAATAGAAAAGCTAAGAAAACGCGAAACCAAAGCAATCACTTGTTACTTTCGACACTCGACCGAAAACCACTCAAATGCCCGCCTATAATTATCTCGATTGTGAAGAATTCAACCGTTACTGGTATTCACTCACTTGGCACATATCTCCATCTCTAGTAGTTGGCAAAGCTCTTCTCCTGTCTCCGTCGTTTCAATAAAGTCATCATGCTTCGATCGACGGTGTACAGTGACATTCAGATCAAATGCAGGCTCTTCTTCGATCTCCGGGATATGATAAGAAACATCCGCCTTATAGTGAGAAAGTAAACTGCATTATTGAAATTATACAATTAAAATGAGACTTAAAACGTTATTAAATCTTGATAATACCTGGACGAGCGCACATCCTTCTCCAAAAGCATCAATGGGGATTGTGGTGGGGAGCAGTCTTGCTGGGATCTAAATAAAATTATAATAATGGAGAGGAAACAAATATCAATAACATAATCATAACAGTAGTAATGAATAACTTGTGCGAGGGTTCAGTGAAATCTTGATGAAAGGAATCTGTATGGCAATACTATCGGTAAATTCATTGCCCGATTCGGGAATTCCACGTTAAATTTCACGCGAAAAACTGAGTCGGGCAATGAATTTGTTTTAATCCCATAGCATTTACGAAAATATATAAAGAATATAGTCCGTTTGAAAGTCTTGCCGAGTTTCCCGCCACGCGCCAGTAACCCATTGGGTGGTAAACTGATCAAGCTAAAATTAGACTCAAACTCACTCAAGGTTCAACTTCAAGTGAAGTCGTTGCTCACAGCATTTGGTTTTCCGTACCAAACGAAGTCTAAAAATGTGTTAAATTCAGTAATTATATAACTAACCTACATGTCTCAGCATAAAAGCAAATTACCAAATTGGAATGCTGAATTTCTCAGTCTCACAATAAATAAGCTTGTTGCTATGTTCAGTTCACTCGTTTCCAAAATTTTCCTTGTGCCTCTAGTTGTACCACGATTTTAGTAGCGTTTTGTTGCAGTTGTCGATTTCTCGGACAATCGAGCGCCAAAACATATCGTTTCTCGTGAAAAATGGAAAAGAAGAAAGATAATTTTCTCGTTCTTTGACTGCTGTTAACTTTGTGAATATCCTGTTTGAAATTTTAACAAGATTTTAACATTTTAACAAATGTCTCTGTTCGCGATAATAAAAATAAACAAAATATTTACGCGCGGGCTTCCTGTACATCGTTGAATACAGCTTTCAAACCGTTGAATTCCACAAAATATTCAACCCTTCATTAGCTAGCCTGAGAAAACAGCCGCGGTTCATTTAACTGAATCCTGAGATTCGAGCCGGAAAATTCCATACTGATGACGTAAATGTACGAAGTCACACTTTCCGTTCGAAGATGGTGAACGAATATTGCTCAACATGCTCTTTATCGAGAAGAAACTTAGCAAGAACTATTGATGTTTTGTGTGAAAAGTTTCAGATAACTGAATCTATCGAGGGATGTATGGGGGAAAGCGAGCTAGAGCGACGAAAGGCGTCAGTTTTCTCACGCTACGTACGGCTGATAAACTATACTGACAGTGCCCATTAATGTGAATATGCTTGGCGCCCTGATACATTGATGGCAATATTTGCTTTGTCTATAATATTAAGCTTCAGTGAAGAGCCATACCTCAGAATAATTAATACAAGATGTCGTAATTCTAAAATTTGCGAGTGCGTTCGGCTCAGGCCGCATGTGTGTTGCCATGCCGGCGACGGATTGTAGTTTGTAAACAGCAACATGGCTAAATAATGTTATCGGAATATTTTTTACGGTCCAACCTATTCGCCAGGAATCTTGTTTCTTTCATAAGTTCAATTCCAGGATCGATAAACCCGCGTAATATTAGATCTGTTGATGTATTGTGCATGAAGTTCCAATTGTTTTGGTCCGATCGCGCGCGACAACAATAACTTATGTGGCTTATTCAACCAATCAGAATCACTACCCGCTTCTGGGTAGATTTTACGTCATCGGTATGGAATTTTCGGCTCGAATCTCAGACGTCTCTCTCGGGAGATGGAAATGAACCGCGATGAGAGGCGACTGTTCTCAGGCTATTCATTAGCCAATCAACGCGCGAGTTTGCATCGTGCTATGGTATTCTAATGCTAAAGGCTGTGGCTGCAGCAAGAAGGTTGACTGTGCTAGAAGGGGGAAAGCTAGGAGCCAACAGAGAGTGAAGCTAATTTTCTTTAACACTTAAATTGTGGAGATAAGAATCCACAGAGCCATGGTTGTTGAGGAAATACCAAAACACAATTTGAGTATTTACAAAGTAAAATGATTGTCTACGGGAAAATAAAGCCTAACGGCAGAATGTTGTGGAGAATCAGTCAGGTAATAGTGTAACAGGGAACCAACATGAAAAATAGTTGGATACAATATTAGTTTAGTGAAAATTCAAAAAGACAACCGCATGGTAGACAAGAAATAACAGCAACAGTGTGATGGAGAATCCACCGATACGATGGTGTGGTAGAAAATTCACCGATACAATGATGTGGTGGAAATCCATCGATACAATGGTGTGGTGGAGAATCACCGATACGATGACGTGGTGGAGAAACAAGAGGGCAATAATGTGGTGGACACCTATATAGGTAGTATTATGTTTGAATCAGTACCAAAACTACGAGCGAAACAGTAGAACATTATTCAAAAGTATGATAATGTGAGATACATGAAGGATATTCACGGTAACGAACAAGATACAAAAGCAGTATAGATATATATAGAAAGAGAGTTTGTATATGTATCGTGAAATTAATTAATTAGTCACTGGTTTCGGTGAGGTTAACACCTTACCTCAACTCTTTGTAACACCAGTCTGTTGATTTCATTGATACGGAATTCATGGAAAAACTTTCCTCCAGGGAATCCCACGTCAATCCTCATCCGTGTTGTATCACCATACACGTAGCCAGCGTACTGTGACAGCGCTTGGAGTGCCACACATGTATCCTACCAAATATATAATTAAATGAACGAATGGTCCTTGCTTATGATATTGTTACGTTAATAACACCAGTTATTAACGTAAAGAGAGAGATGAAACTTTTATCTGGGAACCACCCCCGCCGACCAGTAAAAATACAAAAGCTTGGCAAAGTTATGGTATCAAAGGCACTATCTTAACGAAACCCTCGATATTTTCCAAAGATTGTTAAATACAATATAAGATGATTGTCGTTAAATACATTGTTGCTGAAATTGTTGTTAAATACAAAAAAACATAATTGTAAACCAACACGCTAAATTCCAATAGACCAGTTTCGTATTCGAAAATTACCGTTGAATACGATGACTACAGACGCGTTTATACAGGGTTAGCCTCGTTCTTAAGTTTAAACATTCATAAATACCAGCGAGAAGGTGCAAAACGCAAAACTACAACAATACGCAGAGTTGTGAATAGCCCACCTTATATCACTGGTATTTATGAATGTTTAACTTAAGGGCCCATTGACATATTTCGTTGCTACGCAACACTGTTGCTATGCTCGCAGGGGCAGATGCGATTTTGACTTTCGGTTTACGCTAGCCTGAGAGGCGATATGAATCGGTCTTTTCTCAGACTAGTTTTATGGGTGTCCACCGGCCACCCGATAGTTTTAATACTTACACATGTTTATAAGTTATATTCGTAGTTTACCTGAAAGGTTTTCATGAATGAATGTAGTAAACTGTTCAAAATTCGGAGCAAGCCGTAGCGGGTGCTTGGTTTATCGCGTGAAATAAAATAATACTTGACAAGAAACTCAATCCGATAATTTTGAAGGAATCGTTCAGGACTCGAAAGGCGCCTAACTGTAATTGAACCTACTAGAGAAAAGGATATAATTTATAATTTGTACCGAGCAAAAATGTAACGGCAAGCGTACGGCGAGAAATCGCTGATGAATGGGAAAGAAAATTTGTATTGGATTCTCAGATGTAGCCAGCTCTTCTCGCTGTTCATAGATTGAAAGAACATCTTGTAAATAGTATCTATAGTTGTCAAAGATATAGAAGATGAAATGGCTGCTTCCAGCGAGAACATGGCTTCTAAAAACAAGAAATAAAGTACGGCCACTCAAGAAGTCAAGTGATTTTCGACCGGCAGGTTTTCAACTCAAATCTTCCACAAACATGCACACTTTGGTTTTCCAGCCATAATAATAATTCCTAACGATAATCATAGAAATAATACAATCATTAAATAATTAATTAATTAATTAATTAATTAAATAATTAATGTTCGGTATCTAGCGCATAGTTAATGGCATAAAAACCAGCCTATCTTATGTAATTTCACCCAACTAGATTAAATTTTTGCGTTAACGCTCGCGCAAATGAAGTTCAGGGGGGGGTTAAGCCGCTTTGAATTTTTGTTTTGCCTGTCATTTCCCTCCCTGGAATTTAATGTCAACCAAATGAAGAAGACCCCCTGCAGTTTTCTATGGGTAACATTTTGGTGAAAACCTCATGTCTCTACGATGTTCCTCTCTACCCGTAAAAATCCATCGCCCTCTCGGTTTTGGCCGCAAAGCATGCTGGGACAGTTTCATTTGCTATTTTCCGAATCCAGAACTGGATTAAATAACGTTGCAGCGTTAAAATCATAGTTTTGGTAGTAAACACGACGAACACAACATATTGGTTGCAAATTTGGGGTAAGAAATGTGAACCTTGCAAAACTGAGGGGGAGGGGTTGAAAACCCTATGCATTTACCGTTAATAACGGTGCCCTCCCCATTAGAATTGGCTTGAATGACGTTTCATCTTTAAAATCATAGTTTTGGTAGTAAACACGACGAACACAACGTATTGGTTGCAAATTTGGGGTAAGAAATGCGAACCTTGCAAAACTGAGGGGGGAGGGGTTGAAAATCCTATGCATTTACTATTAATAACGGTGCCCTCCCCATTAGAATTGGCTTGAATGACGTTTCATCTTTAAAATCATAGTTTTGGTTGTAAACACGACGAACACAACATATTGGTTGCAAATTTGGGGTAAGAAATGCGAACCTTGCAAAACTGAGGGGGGAGGGGTGGAAAATCCTATGCATTTACCGTTAATAACGGTGCCCTCCCCATTGGAATTGGCTTGAATGACGTTTCAGCTTTAAAATCTTAGTTTGGGTAGTAAACATGATTAATAAAACATATCGTATGCGAATTTTGTGTAAGATCTGCAAAGTTTGCAAAAATAAGGGGTGGGGTGGAAACCATTGTATGATTATCGTTAGCGGTATCCACTTGTAATAATAATAATAATAATAATAATATTTATTTACCCACGATAAATTTACAGCGTTGCTGATGTGGTCGTGCTTATAACTACGCTATTCTACCCTAATAATAATAATAATAGTAATATAAAACTAATTAACTTATACTAATTAACTTATTCTATTCAGTTATTTACAGTAGTTCAGTGTTTCTTTTAAGATTAATTTTAAAACTATTAAGTGATGCAGTTGACCTTAGGTCGTTACCGAGACTGTTCCAAAGCCTCGTACCTCTGTACGTTATTGACAATTTCAGGTAGTTGGTTTTCGGTGTGGGTAGACTGATACAGTGAGTGTTACGTAAGGAGTATGTAAGTATTCTCTTAGGAAAGGCATTACATAGTACAGGAGGAGCTAGGTTGTGAAAACATTTATGTACAAAACAGGCAAGTCTTAGGTTATAGTAATAGTTCAGTGGCTTCCATTTGGCAGAGGCAGTTACATCCTCACGTGGTGTTAGCCAATGGAGTCCAAAAATTATCCTTGCAGCCCGGTAATGAATTCGGTTTAATGATTCTAGAAGTGTTGTATTACACGATCCCCAACATAGAAATCCATAAGTGATAGCAGGAAGGATAACCTTGAAGTAGAAGTCTAACTTAGCATGCTCAGGAAGAAAATACAGGGACTTTAGAAGGTTTAGCTTCTGCACATACGATTTAATTAGGTCAGTTAAGTGCTTGGACCAGCCTAATTTGTCATCTATAGATAACCCGAGGCAGCGTGTGCAGGATACCCTTCTTAAGTTGGAAGATCCAAACCTAACGGCTGCAATGGGTCCCATAAAAGAGCCTCTGTGTAATAGCATATATTCACATTTTTCCGGGTGAGCTGTCATTCGATTTGACATACACCAGTCATACATTATCTCAAGTACACTGTTTGCAGTGCTAATTGCCTCGTCAATGGTGGCCCCGGTCACAGACACGGTGGTATCGTCTGCGTACATATATAGATTAGCGAACTCGTAATTGGAAATTGTATTGGGCAAATCATTGCAAAATATCGAGAACAGTATCGGTCCAAGGACCGATCCTTGTGGTATACCATATGTAACAGCTTGACTGCTGGAATGCACCCTGTTAATAACCGTAAACTGCTGCCTAGACTTAAGATAGTCTCTTAACCATGAGCGGGTGCTGTCCGACACGCCGAGGGTGTAAAGCTTGTGTAGTAGAACGTCATGATCTATTGAGTCGAATGCCTTTTTGAAGTCGAAGAATATTGCACAGATGACTCTGTTTGCGTCAAGAGCCTTCCTCCAATGTTCCGTTATGTGTACCAGTAAGAGCTCAGTGGAGTGTGCTTTTTTATACGCCCACTGATATGGACTGAATAGATCGTTTACGTCCATGTGATTTGTGAGGGAATCCGCAACTGTTGTCTCCATTAATTTGCTTGGTACGCTCAGTAGTGAAATTGGTCTATAGTTAGTCCTGTCTTCGGCATCATCCTTTTTAAATACAGGTGAGATCTTTGCCACTTTCCATGTGCTTGGAACCTTATACTGCGTTGCCGATGCCATGAACAGAGCTGTGAGTGACGGCACGATGGCTGTATCTGCGAGCTTGAGCAGTTTAGGTTCAATACCGTCCGGACCGCAGGCCTTGTTGGGATTCAACTTCCTTATCATATTGGTGACGCCCTTCTCCGTGATATTAATTTCGGTCTCTACTAGGACTGTAGCTACATCAGCTGCATTGGCAGGGTGAGAGCACTCTAGGCGTGGCGGTAGTTCCGCTGCTAGTTTTTCTCCCACTGTCGAGAAGTGTGTGTTTAAAATGTCTACCTTTTCTGCATTGTCTGTTGCTAGAGATTTATCATCACGCTTGATCGCGACGATTGGTGGATGTGTAGTTGTGGAGGTGGCGTCATTTACTAGTTTCCAGTATGACTTGCAATCTTTCACTATTGCAAACATATCCTTGTAATACGCCGTCTTTGCTTTGCGCACATCTGCAGTAATACTGTTCTTAAGTGATTTATATTCGTCCCATAGCTGGGTATCATTGAGTTTCATAGCGCGTTTGAGTGTTTTGTATCTCAGATTCATTCTGTGTCTGATCTGTGGTGTGATCCAAGGTAATGACTGGCTGCGCACCTTGAAGCTCCGCCGAGGGGCGTGGTCTTCACAGACCCCATTGTACAGTTTGGTCCAGGCCCAGTAGATGTCGTCTAAGTCTTCAAAGACATTACAGACCGACCATGGAGCACATGTAAGATCTTTCATAAATTCATTTTGATTGAAGTTCTTGTAGCTTCTAGCGGTTACGATCTTCGGTGGTGGACGGCGCACTTTAACATTAACTGTAGCTTGGATCAGCCTGTGGTCTGATATGCCGAGGTCGAGATAATCTGTTGACTTGATAGAATGTGTCTGATTAGAGCAGACCACGTCTATTAACGTAGTAGAGTGGTCGGTTATTCTGGTAGGTTCAGAGTTAAACACTTTGAGGCTAAATTGGGCTAGAATATTAAGTAGCCTATTTCCGAGGTAGGAGCAGCCGCCTTGAGGTTTGTTCAGTAAATCACAGTTCAGATCTCCGACCAAGCACAGATTTTTGTATTTCACCCATGTTTTCTCCAGCGGCTCGATAATGTTCTTGAAGAAATCGTTATCACTGGGAGGCCTGTATATGTTTCCAAGTATGAGTACTTATTTTGATCCAGATTGCTTCAACTTTTTTATAGTCCAATGATTTAAGGTGTTGAACAGAAAGATGACTAGCCGTATAGACTATACATCCACCTCCTGGACCAGTAGACCTGTCGCGTCTAATCAGACGGTAACCGTCGATCGTAACTTGTTTATTACTGATTGATTTGTCAAGGTTAGTTTCAGTCAAGGCCAGGATATCAAACTTGCATATTTGGAGTAATAATTTGACTTCGTCGACTTTTGATCGGAGACCCCTTATATTCACATGGGCAATATTTAATAGGCTTGTACCTCGTACCAGTTTCTGTGCGAAATCAACAAGGAAATCTGACTCCGCTGAGCTGTTGAGATTCTCGGGACCAGGATTGACTTCGACATCACCGTCGAGTATTATTTGTCTTGTTGCTGTTGTGTTGCTGTAATACACACATGGCCGGGACATTCTTTTGATCCTTGCTCTTGTTCTATTAATTGCCCTCTTTTTAGGAAAGTGTAGATGACTCCAGCGATGCATGACATTATGCTCCGATCCATGCCGATTTGCTGGAATGTGTTGTTGGTATAGCCGGCTAATTTGTATGAAAGATTCGTTCGTTTGAGTTATAAAATCTTGTTTAGCATCATAGGAAGAAAAAGTTATTGCGTCCTGATAACCGTTGTTGAACAGTGGAATTGAGCCTTTGGTCGCATCAACATGTCCCTTCGTGCTATATCTAACATCTTCTGTTGTCTCCTGCTCCAAGAGAGCATATTGAAGTAAAAATATAAAACAAAATGCAGAACAACTTTGAACACGTCTGAGCTTCATTACGTCATTACGTAATTTACAGCGCGCGCTGGGAGAACGGTTATGTTCTGGCTCGAGCAACTTTTATGCTCTTCAAAAATTCAAATATGTCAGAGAAATATACAAACCAAAAATAACGGTATGATATGTGAAGTGATAAACTAAAAAAACAAACTAAAATAATGAACCTTGAGATGAAAAATGACTTTAATTAATGCTTTAAAATATAGAAGTAGACTGGAAAACAGAGTGTTGTAGTGTGCAAATAAACTAACCAGAGTGCGAGAGGGATAATGACGGAATGGAAATTATAATACAAACGAAAATGTACTATAACTGAAAATAACTGATGAGTAAAAGTACGGAAAGCAGGGATTAGAGAAATAGTATAATGAATAAAACAAAGAAAATGTAAACGATTCAACAATGTACTATGTATTAAGACCGCGGAATAATAAATAAGAGCACAACAAGAAGAAAATTGTCTATTAAGTAAAACAGCTAGAAGGTACCGACCAGCGAAATAGAAAACTGAATTTTAAAGACACAAAATATGGAGAAACACTACCAAAATACACCAGGAATGTCGAACTAACCTTTATACGTAGATGTATGAGCTGATGTTAAGAACAAGTAAGTATTGTAGCAGTAAAAAATAAAATTTGGAGAGCTTAAAAAGACCATAACCGTACACCATTAGCGCGCGCAATCCGCTTTTAGGTTCCTGGTAAGGTTGTGATTGAACTTCAGTGCAGCTAATTAAAATACAGGTCAGTTTGCATCCTTAAAAAAGTATTTTTGATGTCGGAAAACAAACTGTTGTGAACGCCATGAGACTTCGAGTGAAAGTTGTCGAATCTCGGTCTAATTTTAGCTTGATTTCTATTGGCTCTTCGGTTTGCCGAGAAATGGGTTCCTGGCATGTGCTCCACTTCCTCCACACAGTCCGAAGGTCATTGTAGACAATCAAGCTAGCTCATTGCAGACTGAAGTATTCAGCCAAGCCCAAAAACTGGCCATTGTCGGGTGAAATAGGATAAAATGCACATCCTGTTCGACCAATTATTGTAGACTTTACTGCAACAACAGTTCTGCGACTATTTCACGACCACAAAACAGGCACATTTTTCGCGCTATCACTAAACACCAAACTTTTCCCCCTTAAAATGTTGTTGACCACGTTCTCCACAAATTTGAGCATGGATTTTAGAAACGGACAATAAGTGCCAAAGTTATGGCTTTTCATTCGCCAAAAAAGGTTTAAATTGGACTGAAAAGTGTTGTAAAATCTTCATTTTTTTTGTCGTAATGGCAAACGCATGCTCGGTTTTATGCGCCTTAATTTGTAGATTCGGAAAATATTCATAAATTACAAGTAGATCAAAAATCCTTGGAGTTTAGAAATTTTCTGATTTTGATCACTTGATGACGCCATCAGACTACACTACTTTACCCTAGGAGTCACCTTGACAATAATTATTGCCAACTCTTTAATTTTCCTGGTTTTACGAGGCTGCAAACTTTCCCTAGCAACGGCCGATTTAAATATGTCAATGGGCCCTTAAGAAGGAGGCAACCCTGTATACATGCGGCTGTAGTCATCGCATTCAACGGTAATTTTCGAATATACGAATCTGGACTATTCGATATGTGGATTAGCAAGGACCTGGCTTTGGTCAGTCCCTATGGTTGTTTCAGGTCTCGTTAGAAATTCAGACGTTCTTTTTTTACCTGGGTGGAGGAGAATCCTCCCAAAGCGTTCCTCTGCTGTGTTAACCATCGTACAATAGGCAAGACATCCGCCAGTGAGTTACTGTCACTTCCATCCCCAACTATCGCCATTAGCGCATATGACGTCATCTCGATGTTTGTAGATGAAGCACGAGAGTAAGGAGGAGCCCAGAATCTAGACCCAGACTTCTTGGAGGATGACTCCGTTTTTTCCCAATGCTTAAGCCCGTCTGTTGTGTAAAAAAAAATACGTTACTGTGCTACAACTGTAACCCAGTTAGACAACAAGAACCAATCACATTGCAGAACGAAAACAAAACATTCCAACTAACGGTTATTTCATCCAATCAGTGTTGAGTACAAGACAATAGCGTTTTAACTTGCTAGAGCATCGATCCGATAAAAGGAATGATTTTGAACGAAGAATGTGGATATGCTAGGTTGGAATGCTTTTAGCTTTCATTTTGCAATGTGTTCAGCTCTCACACTGTAATGCTGTAATGCAATGCACAGTGTTAACGAGAAACCGAGTTTAGAATTTATAATTGTTCTTTGATTTCCCGTTTAACCAATAAATAATTTGAAATGAACGTTTACAT
The DNA here is from genome assembly GCA_030867875.1 of Actinernus sp. WN-2022. Lineage (NCBI taxonomy): Eukaryota > Metazoa > Cnidaria > Anthozoa > Actiniaria > Actinernidae > Actinernus > Actinernus sp. WN-2022. The sequence goes on from JAOWCC010000019.1 coordinate 43,092,366, forward strand.
GCCAACATTAACGGACAAATGACTAATATTAGTATAACATAACACATGCATTTCATAATGTGTTAACCCGATCAGTCGAAAACTCTCTGACTACAGCGCTTGGGAAAAATATTAAATACTATAACTTAAGATCAAACACAATGACTATTGTCTCAATTATTGATATTTAAACCTTAATATCTTAGAAACATTGCCTCTTGCTGCTACTCTTTGTGGAAATTTCTGTACGTGTATGTGTTAAGGTCTTAGAGCGTCTATCATATTTACTTCCCTCTTTTCGCGACGTATTTTGCTCGTTAGGAAAAGAATGAAGTCACTATGGTGAAGTAAAGAATGGGATCCTGAAAGTAAAACACGTTGTTTCACGAATTCAATGAATAGCGGGTAACATTTGAATAATAAATCCTACCTTTGACAATTGCCTTGGCATTCAGTCTTCGAAGGAATTCGCCACGATTTGGGTGACGAGCAAGCGTGTGAGCGTAGGCAAGGATTGCGTTACTGTATGAATCTGTCACGGTGTCCTTCTGTGCCGTGACGCACTTCATGGCCTTGGTGATCACGCCATTCTAGGTAACACATTTCAATATATGATTACTTGGAAATGTTTGTCAAAGTTGTGAAATGTTTAACAGCAGCTTACACAGTGTGTTGATCTTACCGATGGCGCTAATCCAGCCTCCAGAAGAGAAATAACAACAAAGGCAGTCAAGGTAACGGGAGTGGTCACTCCACCCTGCAGAAAAAGAACAGGAACTTTGCTACATCAACTACAACATGTGTCATTTAAACAAGGACCCTTACTATAAAAGGGATTCAGCCAGACCTAGTTGAAACACACTCACTTGTCAATCATCTTTTGTCAAGTGAACATCTCTGTTCAAAGCTCATCAACATCTCTGATATATTTGGCAACACTCACTTGTCAATCATAGTTTGTCTAGTGAACATCTCTGTTGAAAGCTCTGTAACATCTCTGATATTTGGTATTTTTGGAAACACACTCACTTGTCAATCAGCCTTTGTCAAATGAACATCTCTGTTCAAAGCTCTTCAATATGTGATGTTCCGCTGGAGTGATCTCTGAATATTTGGTATCGCGCGAAATTCAAATCGAAAACATGAATGTCTAAACGCTATTTAGAGACATAACTGAGCAATTTGCTTCCTACATTTTAACTCGTGGACTGACGCGCAAGCGCAGGAACGAGTTTTCGGGATGGTTGGGGGAAATCAAGACAAGTCAACTCACTCACTCACATGTTAGCAGAATGGAATGCTTGGAATGGAAATTGATAATGGTAATCGATATTTAAAGGCGCAGTATCACGGTACTGCGCATGTCACAGTCTCCAGACATTGAATTGACAGCTGTATTGTGTAACATCCAATGAGAATCAATCAAAATAATTTTTCGGAAACGCCACACTCTTCGGATGATAGCCGTGATTCACAGATTGTAGTTTTGCACAGTATATGGCGAGATTTACAAGGATTTATTCTTCCTACATCCAAGGTAAACAGCATTGAGTAAAGAATGGTATCTATATTTCATTACTTGCTTGTATTTGTTGCTGTTTCCAGTCGTAAACAGTCCGAATTTGACCAAAGTGAAACAAGCTGCTCGCGTCCGTAGATATATATTTCTTCGTTATGCACTTTTGACATGAATTAATTCTCCAAATGGCACCATTGTTTTATTTCTATGTGATTAATAACACAGTTCTCTGCTGTAAATAAATTACAACATTGTATGGAAGATTTCTTGTCTTAAAGTTTGGAAACGTAACACTGACATGCATTTGACGCTGGTAAGTTCAGTACTCGCGGAAGTACGAGTGGCTGTTTACTAGTTCGCACTATCGGCTGTTATGGACTGGAAACTTACTTTCACAGCTTAATATTTATGTTGGTTGGTCAGTAGGGTATCTTGTTTAGATGCTATGGTCCTTTCGGCATCAGAATTTTTTTAAACTGGAGTTTTCGTACAGTATTTAAAGCTATGCTGTAGCGCTAGTTCAGTGGTCACAAATGTCCGTGAAACTAATAGCACGTTCCTTATTATCAGTTTGCTCTATGTATTCAATAATTACTTCTGGAGCTTCATATGTATGTCGATTGGTCACAAGGATTTCCTCTTTCAGTTTTCCCCGTTAGCTTGGACATTAGGGATTTATTCTTGGAGATTTCGTACAGTTTAGCGACCGTGTGTCGAAAGTAGAAATATTCGCTTGTCACGAAAGTGCGTAAACTTACAAGTGGTTTCATAGCAGTTCGATGTTTGACTCGATAATAACTTCTATAGCTTCATATATATGTCGATTGCTCACAAGGCTATCGTGTTTGAGTTCATGAGGTTGTTTTTCCAGCAAAGAAAGGTTTTATCTAACTTTTCGTACAGTCTTTGCACTCCGATCGGTTCATATAATTTCAGCCTCGTTTCTAAGCCGTAGATATATTTCTTCGTATCGCTATTGAAAACTGCCATATCATTTATAATATGACTTGAAAAATTTCCATGTGTTTCGTGAACTCTACTGGACATCCAAACCCTATTCGCTTCTGGTTGGAATGCCAAAAAGCTTCCAATTGCTTGCGTTTTTCGGCTGCTGCATTCAGAGTACTCAGTGGCCATTGTCCCCCGCCGGTAAGCATCACTTATGCTTTTTTGTTTTAGTTGTGTTGCAGTCTGCAACGACTAATTTTGAATAAACAAATAACTAAAACTTATTTAAGCACATCTTACATTTCCATAAATGACCAAAGGAGGCAAGGATGAGTTAAAAAAGAACACTGATGGAAGTCGATTTAAAAATCGATATTTCACCGATATTTCAATCGATAATTATCTGGGCCGGAACATAATTCAAAAATCATAGATTTTCACACATGCGCAGTACCATGACACTGCGCCTTTAACTTAAAGTGCCACTACGACGAAATTTGACCATTTCTTTTGCCACTTTTTTGTATTCCATAAGAACAAACAGTGGCAGAAATATCCAAATCAGTGAAAAAAGTTTGAATGGGGCCAATTAGACCACACATTTTAAAGAGAGTTTACCGTCAAAATCACGTCCGCCATTACTCGAATCCGTTCCCGTGGGCGAGGAATGCCTAGTAATTTTTTAGCGTATGTGACGTCATACACTTAACGCATCGTTCTCAAGTTGCTTCGAACCCATACATTTCTTCTTATATTGTCGACAAACTCACACTGCGAATTTTGCTGTGGTTTAGTAAATAACGACCTAAAATCTGCATCAGATTCTTCAGAACATAGTAATGTGTCTTTCTGTTTAAATTTATTGCCGAATGTTGATGATTTAGGGGGAAATAGAGCCGCTGGCGACCGAGTTGAAAGCTGGACGAATGAATAGTCGCTAAAATCGCTTGGGAAGTGGCCTGCCAGTAAGTAGTGCTAGCTAGCAGAGGTTTCTTATCTTTTGGGGGTATTTTTTTCCCAGGGTATTTTCCCTGGTTCGGCTTTCAGGTTGTGCTGTTACTGGATCCGGGCTACAGGGAGAATTCAGCGGAGAAATCACTAAGGTAATGATCAGCAGTTTATAAGTCCTAAGTTTGTTCATTGTTTATAGTGAAACCCGGATTGCTAGTTCGTAAATGAGAGTGATCGAGAATTATCTGTGTCCCGGCAATAGATTTTCGGGCGAATCTACATTCTAAAATACAATGTAATTGCTATAAAATTAAATCGCTCTATTGTCTAATATGAAATCGTGAATGATAAGAATTTACTAGAGACTAAAACAATGTATTGAAACTGACTGATCTGCAGCTTTTAAAGTGGCTATCACAGAACCAAACTTCGCGCCCCCCGTTTCTGTTTGACACACAAACAACTGAAACAAGGTACTTCATGAAATAATATTGGTGGTTTCTTCTGTGGTTTATTGTCTTGAAAATAAAATTAGCAGTAAATTAAAAGGCATACTACATCGATAGGTTTATCTGTTTATAGGAAACAGCAATATGAGTTATTTATGATAAACTATGTTCTCAGCAAACGTAAGCGCTTATTTTTCGGTCAATCTATACTAGTACGGTCTTACCGGCTATTCCATGTGATACAAACAATTATGGAGAAGCTTCTGTCCTCAAAACGTACACAAACCATCCTTGCATGAGGCTTGAAGAGAATTACAAACCGTATTCTTGGTACTCAACTAAATGCTTGAATTATTCATGTAGCGAAATGCCAGCTTTGTGGTTCGTTAAATTGCTTCAGTCCTGTACAATGTACAAACTTGAACGATTATTTCTATTCAAAACGTTTTGTTTGCTTTTCAAAGCGGGAAAATGGTACACTTTCTTACTACATATGTTAGTTCGCGTGAAGGTTTGTATGGGAAAAGTAGCCACACGTGTTGTTGTGGGAAGTTTTGACTGTGACATTTCCCAGTCACTGGTTCAAAGAATCAGTCTCGCCGGCCGGCTAATTTCAGAGCGTTTTCTCGTTCTAAACATAGTTTGAAAAAAGCTCCAACTCGACGCGAATTTGTGCGAATTACTTCAAATTTTCACAGATTGTTTGCAATTTATATCAGCTAAAAAACCCGTGTCGGCGATTTTTTTAATTTTTAAAAGAGAGGCGCTGAGAGCGATTCCCGCATCTATACTTGGATTGCGCGTTAGCAGTTTCACGAAGACCAAAATATCTTCAGAACGGCTTCGAATTTCCACAATCGCCGGCACAGTTTCGTAAACAAGGTCTGTGGGAGTCCAGAAAAGCAAACCGATCTTAAATTCATTAAATTGCCGTGGAGTTGGAGCTCTTGGAAACCAACTCGCTTGTTCGGAAAAGAAGGTTATTTAAAAATCGCACTTTTATCAAAATTACAAACCTTAGGTATATCGTTGTAGCCAATTTTATAGGCTTTAAATGAGGTATAATTTATCTAAATACGACGAATATTCTAGACGCTACTTAATTTTATCCGGAACAGTACCCTGAAGGTATACGATAACCTTAAGTGTATGACGTCACGTACGCTAAAAAATGACCAGGCATTCCTCGCCCACAGGAACGGGTTCGCGTAATGGCGGATGTAAAATTCAAGATTCGGAGTTCAAAAAATAAGACTTCCCGTCGTCGTATCGAAAAACGGTTTGAACTGGTAATAATATAGCCACTCTACTTTACGAATATGAGAAAAAAATTGATATGTCAAAATTTGATCGTAGGGGCACTTTAATAATTGAAGATCAAAGTGCAACATTAATTGCTGTTGGAATTGACGTTGCTCAAGTCCTTATCCCGGTTCCCTTCTCGTTACTAACTGTAAAGTTACCGCAACCGTATTTATAGGTGAGCGAGCAGCTGTGTTAACCATGTGGGAGATGTGTGTGCTTATTCATGTAGGACTAAAATGTGTGTGCTCATGCGCCAATAGTGACGTAAAACCCTTGTACGTTTTCATGGCTAACTCGCTTAATATTAGATCTATTAACTATCTGACACCACAATGTGACTGTACCCTCAACATGTGAATTGTACCCTTAATGGCAGATGGGTCAAACATTGACAGGTAAGTCAACGGTCACGTGGTTTTACAGACTATCGCAACAGCAATTTACCCTCGAGAACACACTTAAATTTACATATCAAGAGCTCGCCATTGCGGCACTATGTTTACTTTTTCTTGGCTTATTTCACCTTAGCCACACCAATTTAGTATTTTAACAGGAGAAGACTAATTACTTGCTTTCCTGCTTGACTGTTCTGAATTTGAAATTCAAATTTAGAATCCCAAAGGGCGAGAAGGTATAGAGTCTGTTCCCTTTTATAGTGTAGGTCCTTGTTTCATCAGGAAGTGGGTTACCAGTAATTCTTGGTTTGCACGACATCAAAACATCCGTTCTTTGTGCATTATTCTAGACACCCATAATATAAGTCTGCACAGCAAATTTCACTTCGATAGGGTGTTTTGTTCCAAGGTAAACACATTTTGAATTTTATGACAAAACGGTTCAGCGTGTTTTTCGAACGGCATAAAAATCCAAGTACTTATGCCAATTTCTTATCCAGTAACCTAAACCTCTGTTAATGCTGTAACATTTGTCTGCAGCTTCTTAATTACGTGAGTTTGTTATTCTTTTCTCTTCAAACTTGCCATGCTAACTTGCTTAGATATCCTCACCTTCAGTGCCTTGTTAAACAGTCGGCCATATTTCTGGAAGCAGCCCGTATCGAGTTGTTTACCAATGATCCATTTGGTTGTCGCGCTGATCTCTACGTCGTCAACAAAGATAAATGGACGCGCCTGGGCAAATGACCGCAGCACGAATGCCGTCAACCTGGAAAACGTTTATTTTCTGGTTAGGATATGCAACTGGATTTTAATAACGGAGGACAAGAGATCTTCTCTTAGTTGCAAACTTTTAGAAAAATACTAGTCTTTTTACCATGATTACCTCTATAATATTTTTATAATAATTAGTATTCTTTTTCTTTCGTATACCTTTTATGGAAATACTTTAATAGTTACTTCACTGTCTTACATTGTACCCTAATTACCTTCTATGTCATTATCTAGATTACCTTTACTTATATTTATATACTTAATAATAATAATAATAATAATAATATAATATATTTATATAGCGCATATAGCGTATCTGTTCTTGCGTTTTACAATATTGTATAAATAACACATTAATTAATTAATTGATTAATTATTTTTTATCTAATAAAGTAACGACTAATAATTAAACTATGTAGCAATATAGTACATATGGGTAATAATAATTAATAACTAGTTCAGATTATAACCAGAGCGAAGACGATATGACTCGAGCTTAGATTTAAACAACAACAACAACATTTTTATTTGTACCAATCAATTTACATTTTTGTTTTATATAATAATAAGAAAATAAGCAGAAAGTGTGTGGTACGGGCGTCCTAGAATAACTAAAAACCTAATCTAGCTAGGGCGCCCTTATCAGATAAATGTGCAGAGAAAGGTGCGAAAGAGGAGAGTGTGTGAATATACTTAATTTGCAATTAATAGTAAAAACGACAAGCACAAGAACGTCACAGTTACAGACAAAACGAACATACTAACGAACGTATGAAGGCTGTCATTAAGGAGAAAAGAAATAAGTAACAGAGTGGCGATGATAAGTTTTATATTCTAGTGGCTAGCGGGTATAAGATGAATAGCAAGTTAGTATTGCAATAGAAAATCAGCTCTCAGTTTGTTTTTGAAAGCGTTTCTCCTTAGTAGTTTGTCGCTAGCATCAAGAGAATTCCAGACTTTAGCTCCCACAAATCTAATGTTAAAGGTTCCGTAATTAGTGCGAGCTTTGGGGAGGTAATAGCTTTTTCGAGAGGCTAGTCTGGTGTTATAATTGTGTTTACTGCTAAGAAGCTGAAAGAAATCATCAAATGTCACTGGGAGTTCTCTTGGGTGAAATTGTTGCATAAAAAGAGCAGTATGCGAAAAAGACAAATCATTAATTTTAAGTATTTTAAGTTGCTTGAAAATGGGGGAGGAATGGGCATCGAACTTAGAAAATGTAATAATACGTAAAGCTCTTTTCTGAAGAATGAATAGGGGACGAAACGTTGACTTATAGGTGTTTCCCCGTATTAAAATTTCTGATGATGAATAACTGCTGATTAATGTAAACTGTTTTCTATTGGTAAGATCAAAACCAATCAAGTGCGATACCTCGTATTCCATAGTACTTAAGCTTTTTTAACAAAATATCATGATTTACTGTATCAAATGCTTTACTTAGATCAAGGAAAAGTCCGCAAGAGACTTCCCCTTTTTCGATCGCTTTCTGAATACTATCTACAATAGTTAAAACAGCATGAGTTGTGGAATGTTTTGAGCGAAACCCAAATTGGTTAGCAAAAAATATATCATGTTTCTCAAGAAAACTAGTTAGGCGTTTGGAAATTAGTTTTTCAAAAATTGGATTAAAGACAGATAAAAGAGAAATTGGACGATAGTTATTTAGATTTAGAGAAGAGTTCTTTTTAAAAACAGGAATTACCTTAGCGATTTTGAACTTGTCGAGAACAGTTCCCGTCGAGATAGAAAAATTATATAGTATTAGTTCTAAGGGTTTAGATAGCAGATGGTTGAGACATTTTAGGACTCGTATGGGTATGCTAAATGGGCCCGTGATAAACATTCAGTTTTGAAACCTCTTCCTCTATTTCTAATTGGGTAACCGGAAAAATATAAAAAAAAATTGGGTTGTGGATTGGTCAAGTAATGTCAAAATAGCTTAGGTGATATAGGGATGTCGGAAGACAGGTTCTTCCCAATATTAACAAAGTAATCATTAAAAGGATTTGCGATGGCTTTATGGTCAGTTAAGCATGAACTATCAGTAACTATCTTCGTAGGAAAAGAGGCTTTATTGGATTTAATTGAAATAATTTCTTTAATTCCTTTCCACGTGGCTTTCGCATTGTTAATATTAGATATAAAATATTCCCGATAATAAGTTAAATCATAAATTATGTTTCCACTAATGGTGTGATATTCGCATGAGTTAAAGAAAAGTTATCAATGAGTGTCGCCGAGTGATCAGTTATTCTAGTAGGCTGAAGTATGTGCGGTTGAACAGCGTAAGAAGCCATTGTATTGATGAATTCCTCTGTGTCTTTGTTGGAGTCTGAGTTGAGTAAATTAACATTCATATCTCCCATTATTATGCAAAGTTTGTTTTCGGCATGAATAAGATCAATTGTTTCATAAAGTGATTTGGTAAAATAATTTAGGTCAAAATTTGGATACCTGTAAACAACAGCGCATAAGATGTTTTGTTTGGATTGATTGTTAATTTCTACCCAGAGGAATTCATGTGAATTTACTGAAGTGCTAAGATCGGAACGAATGTTAAATGAAAGGTTCTCATGTAAATAGAAGCCGACGCCACCAGCTTGACTGAGGCTTGGCTGATAAACAAAATTAAATCCTGGTAGAGTAGTGTTCTTAATGCTATCAGTCTGAGTATTTATTTTTATCTCTGATAAAGATGTTTACATTCGGGCTCGATCTTATTTCTACAGGTAGGCTATTCCAGATTTGAGGTGTTGATATAGAAAATGCGCGTTGACCATAGATTTTAAGTCTAGGCATCGGTTGAGTTAAGCGAAGTGTGTCAGTAGTAGATTCAAGATTCATTTATTTATCCATCTTATAAAATTATAGAATACAAGATAATAAGAAGGGAAGAAAAGAAGAATGGAAAGGAGCATGAGCTTAAAACCCGGAGGGTTACAAAGCGTGCTCATACACCTAGAATAATTAATGACACTAAATAGTCCCATGTAGGTGGAGATGAATCAATTAAATACTAAAGCTAAATACATGTAAACAAGTGATCTACAAAATATACAATGATATACAATGATGTAAGTAGGCAGGTGCTTGGTTATTAAGGGTCTTATAAGTAAGTAGAAGAATCTTAAATGTGATGCGCTCGTTTACAGGTAGCCAGTGCAGTTCCTTTAAAGTAAGTGTGACATGATCGTATTTGCAGCGACAGCATTTTGGACATTTGTAGCTTCTGGATTAGTTGTTTTGGCAGGCCATATAATAGGGAGTTACAGTTATCTAACTTAGTAGTAACGAATGCAAGTAGGATAATTTCTGTAGTACTAACTGACAAACATTTTCTTACTCTAGAAATATTCCTTGCATATTTCTTACATATATTACATTATAGAATTACCAATATGTGCGTGTTTTTGCCTTCTTCCGCTTTTTCTTTCTTCGACCATAATACAATGTATTTAATCACGTGTCTTAGGGTACCTGACTCGTTTAGTTTTTCATAAAGCTATTTCAGGTATCCTAACACTCGCTCTTCTCAATAAACTTTGTTTATGTTTTATATTGAAAAGCTGAGTTGTTTGTTGTTGTTGTAAAGGTTAATTTCAAAAGGTACTACTTTTTAGTACAATAATTATTATAAGTAAAGGTGCAATAGGACTTTTGCAGCTAACAGTCACATGTTGATATAATACTTCATTAACGAATTAATTGAGCTCGTGACCCCATTGGAAAGGCGTTGCTATGGATGCTTGGTGGCAACCTATCTTTAAAAACGCTGTTTTAGAAAGATCGACAATCGATTGGAGGTGGAAAATAGCATTTGCAAACAGGTTTTGCTAATAACACTACCGATCTCGTACAAGTGCGTTTAAATAAATGAAGTCAGATTATTTTGCCATCCAGTACAACCACGTGATTGCCTTCCTGCAAAAGTCCCATTGTTAATTATGTAGATAGTACAATGACGTAAATTAATCGTACATCACGTCGATACGCTGGTCAATAAAGTCAGTCATATGCTCGTCTTTGATCTGGTGGCTGTAGAACAAACCTCAAGGCTCGAAAAACTAAGTCTGTTAAAGTGACTATGAAGTGAAAAAATCGACCATGAACTAATTTAAAACATACTCACCACAAACTGCCCTGCTTGTCGCTTTCACCAAAAGCACTGTACGAGCCGTCCTTGCGCTTATACGTGAGTTCTCGTTGATAACCTTGTAAGAGATACACGATATTCATAAGTCACCATGCCGTTTGGTACCTAAGTCACATAATTATGGCAATGTAAAATGCCATTACCAGGAGTAATTATTTAACTACAATAGACCAGTTTCACGATCATGCGCAGTTGTACAAATCCTTCGTTTATTTGGCAGGTAAACGTTAAGCAATAGGTGGCCCGCCAGTTGAAGCAGAAGACATGAACATTGCGTATTTTCTTGAAAGTGGCTTATTTCTCACTCGGACTCAAACGACGCTAGAACAATTTCTTCCATGCTATCGTCGTAGTTATCGACTGGTGCACACGTGACTTAATCATGAATCACGCGGGTCAAACCCAGTTAGATACAATGAAATAGTGTATCTACTTTTAAAGTTAGTCTCACAAGAATGTTATGATTTTTATATGCATCCCTTAGTCTCGAAATACTAAGAGCATGACATGGAAAAATATGAGAAACATCAAATGGCTAAAGGCATTTGTAGACAATATTTGCCATGTTTAACTCGTGGATGCGCGCAAGCGCAGGAACGAGTTATCGGGATCGTGTCACTCAGTCACTAAGATGTTAGCAGGATGGAATGCTTGGTAAGCAAATTGATAATAGTAATTGATATTTGATTTAATTAATAATTCAAGATCGATGTGGAACACTAATTGCTGTTGGAATTGACGTGTCTTCATAGCCGGTTTCCTTCTTGTTAAGAGAGCTTAAGCAGCAGACGTTTTTGACAATACGGACGTCACCGGACCGTGACAAGACTGGATTGATTTTTTTTGTTAAACTCTCATCTACCTCGGAAACATTTCTGGTTGATCAATATGGACGGGAAGACCCGTGTTTTGATATTTGTGAGTTGATGTTACGGATGTGATGACGATAAAACGCGGCAAAAAAAGGAAATTTGACTTCCGGTTGCCGTCCGTGACTCACGAACGTCTGTTGTTTAAGCTCTCTACATCTGTAAACACAAACGTATTTATATGCTAGCGAGCAGCTGTGTTATCCATGTGGGAGACTGTGTGCTCATTCAGCCACGATTACCTAAGTCCCGCCGATAGTGACGTAAAACCTTTGTACGTTTTCATGTCTAACTCGCTTAATATTACACATATTAACACCACCATGTGATTGTACCGTTAACTGGAAAACTTGGAAGGTGGAATTGAATTTGGAATGGACTCCCTTAATGGCAAACGGCTCAAACTTTGACAGTCATTGTATTGGTCCCCATAAATCACTTAGTGGTCACGTGGTTTTACAGACAACACAAGCTAGCACAACAGCAATAATAACTTAAACTTTCATTCATGTTTACCCTTGAGAACACACTAAAATACACTTTACATCCACGAGTTCGTTATTGCGGCGCTATGTTTTATAAAGCCGCAGTTACACGCAGGCCGATGTTTGCTTCCATAGGCGATGCGACTTTCTGAAAAACTGTCGCATCCCCAGCGCGCGGTGAAAATCGTACGCGAAGCCACTCTTGCACAGGCGAACGCTGAAAAAATCCCGAGAAATTCAATGAGTTCAATTGTTCACGACCAAAAGTACGGACTTGTCACGTGATACCTTCCCTGCAACGCGACGATATCATATTTAGCCAATAAGGAACATGTACGAAATCGAGACTATAGTCATATCCAGTCTTCCGCATTTCGCGCGGCCTGCATGCCAACATTTGTCGCCAAAGTTTCTCGCCCATATAGTAACAACCGCGCGCTGGGGACGCCGTGGTGGCTCATAAATTGCGTCGCATGTCCAAGCAAAACATAGCGAGTGTAACAGTTTGAAAGTAAAGTAAGAAAATTAAGACTGAGCGCTATGAAGAGATTTCCAAAATCTCATTATTACCCGTCCTGAGGTAGCCAACTGCTTTGGTCTTGATATCTTGAGTAATCTGTCGAGTGCTGTCCAAGTATTTCATAATGAAGATGTTAGGGGCAAACTTGACCATGTTCTGCTCTCCACAACCAGTCGGTAACCGGAGTAATCCGTCTAGACCGGACAAACTAGGGCCCATCAAGTCCCCTATCAAGGAAATAAAACTTGTTAATATGTTTTTACGTCTCTGTTTCTTATTTCTGACTGAACTACTTTGTTTGGGATACTTTATTTGACAAATAGATGTCCTCTTTTAGCATAACCCAGCCGCTGTCTATTGGAAAACTCGCCATCTGATTGGCTAGCCATGCGCCGTATCTATGGATCGATAGTCAACCGTGAGCACTCTGCAGACAAAAATAACTTACTTAGAAAAATGCTTTCGTGAGTTTTTGTTTTTAGTTTTCTCGATCGTCAAGTTGATAGAACGGTGGCTTGATTATTCTAAAACAATTAGACTTCTCGCTCTTAGTTTCTGTGGATTTTAATAGCCGACTCGGGGTTGCGCCCTTCGTCAACTATTATACAAATAGACTGTGTCCGTCGAGGAACTATCGGCTGATAGTTGCCCGCGGAAATTTGATGTTCTTAAAACAAATATAAGCCCGAGAACGAAGTTCGAGTTATATGCTAGTTTTAAGAATATCAAATTTCCAAGGGAAACTATCAGCCGATAGTTCAGAGACAAACGCAGTCTATTTGTCGTTATTGTTCATCACAAATTTGTCTTCCGCTTTCAGCGGGCACTATCGCCTGATAGTTTGCATCCGCGGACGACAACTATCACGTCACGTGATCGCGTTTAGCCAATGAGTGCGCGCCAAAAGTTTGTGGTGAACTATAAGTGGCGATAGAAACCCCGAGCTCGCAGTGTAATTGTTAAATAGATACACAGATAACGTCACAAGAAGATGAGAAAAAAATCAGTACGGCACGAGAATCAGTCGAGTGGCGTGCCTGTTGTTCTCTGGCAGACTCATGGCAACATGGCATACTGTCAACTCTATCTTAAGCGACCACCCTTGGTGCACGGACAAAGTGGTCGCTTACGAGAGGTGGTCGCTTACGGGAAAAAGCAACACAGGTAGCCCAAGTGCTTGCTAAACGGATTAGTCTTCTTGCACAGCTCAAGCACGCTGTCACCATAACAACATAGCTAAGCACGGAAGTGCTAGCTCAAGTTTTGCCAATCTTTTTCAGTTTCTTATCTGTCAGCGCCATTAAAAATTGAACTTTGTGGTATTTGAATAATGTATTTCTAAAAATACAGTACAATCTACTTTGGTGGCCGCTTATTGGAAACAAAAAACTATAGAAAATGTCAAGTGTTGAGACTAAAAAGTGGTCGCGATCGCTTAAGAATGTTTGTGTTGGTCGCTTACGAGAGAGTTTTTACAGAATTTGACTGAGAAAGAAACGGTTCTTTGGTAAAGTGGTCGCTTATGGGAGGTGGTCGCTTACGGGAAGTGGTCGCAGGAGAGAGTTGACTGTATATGTGTTTAATACAATAATTATAAGGAAAACTGAGGATACAAAATGATTTCTTCCAAAACGTGACGTCATCTGTGCATCTGTACTCTAATAACACATGGCTATCGACCAATCAGAGCATGTATTTCACACTTTTGATTGTATAAACGTGACATCATCTGTGCATCTGTACTCTAATAACACATGGCTATCGACCAATCAGAGCATGTGTTTCACACTGTTGATTGTATAAACGTGACATCATCTGTGCATCTGTACTCTAATAACACATGGCTATCAACCAATCAGAGCATGTATTTCACACTTTTGATTGTATAAACGTGACATCATCTGTGCATCTGTACTCTAATAACACATGGCTATCGACCAATCAGAGCATGTGTTTCACACTGTTGATTGTATAAACGTGACGTCATCTGTGCATCTGTACTCTAATAACACATGGCTATCGACCAATCAGAGCATGTGTTTCACACTGTTGATTGTATAAACATCTTTTTACAACAACATCCAATTTTCTCGCTTTCTGATTGGCTCTCCGCTATATGCAAAATAAGTACATACAATGAAAATGACGTCACTCGCAAGTCGTGGTCGCTTTGCAAAGTGCTTTCACGGCGAGGTTTGTGAATTCAAATGGATGTTAACTTTGCTTCCAAAAACAAGAAAGTGAGGATTTCACAAGCATTTTATTACTAGGAGAAGTTAATCGGTGAGTCAAACTTCTTTGTAGTGTACCATTTGGCAAAATGAGAGTTTTCTCTTGAGTGGAGAAAGTTTCGGCGAATTTGTACTCGTAGTCAGACTTTAATTTCTCTCAGAGCACAGAAGTTTTGAATTATATTACAATAACTTTTCTGATCCAGAAAAAAAACAAGAAAGGATTTCACATGCATTCCATCAATTACAGAAGTTAATTGGTGAACCAAATTGCCATTTGTCTAAGAAATCTTTCTCTCGGCAACGGTAATTAGAAGTGTTTACGTTTTGACTTTCAATGGCCTTTTTCGACTCGAAAGCAGTTTATTACGCACTCATTTGAAGCTATAAGTGCTTCGTCGTTGTAAAAAACAAGTCGCACACATTTTGCCATTGTCTGTACTCGTATTGATCATAGAAATGACGCCATAAAATGTCCAAACCTTTGCTACGCTCGTTGTTCCACTTGAGTTTTGAACATTTTATGGCGTCATTTCTATGATCAATACGAGTACAGACAATGGCAAAATGTGTGCGATTTGTTAAGTACATCTCCTCCCAGGCCGCGAAACTGTAATGTCTCAGTCGAGTGACCTTCCCAGATATGAATCTCTTGACTACATTTCTGAGTGCTTTACACTTACAATATTTTTGTACTGACCTATAGCGGATACCGTAGCACGAACGGAGCCATCCACGATTTTAGTTGGAAGACTTATTTTCATTTGATCCGTAAACATCCCCTCTGTATCTGTAAGTAGAATTAAAGCGTTAGATAAAATATTAATTAATCTCTCGATTCAATTGGAAAAATGATAACAATAATAAAATGATAAAAATAATAAATGTTTGGTAATTATCAGCCAATCAAGTTCTAAACTAAAACCGATTGCGTTTACTTTTACTCGTGATTGATCAAGTAAAATGTTTAAATTTTAAAGTTGAAATCTTAAAATTGTGCGGCGATGTAAAATAAATCACAATTATTGCTACTGTTATCATTTCTATTAGTATTAGTGTTAGTATATTAGTTAGTATAGCACCAGTTCCTTACACGCTCGTCAAATAAGAGTGGGAAAATATGGCGACCGTATCATGTCCGTATTACGTCCAGTGATAATGAAGCCTATGTATGAAATCACGCGCATAAGATGGATTCCCTAAGACAACGAAGACATCCACACTAAAAAACTCGGCCCACACTAAAAACAACACCCACGCTCAACAGGTTCTATATTACCACGAAAGATAAACCCGTACTAAACCGGATTCACTCTATATAATTAAGTAGAAGACAGTGAAGAGAATGCACTAACCAGATTCTATAAACCGGGCAGCCGAAGCCGTGTTGAAGGATAAGTCCGAGGCTAGTAACAGCGAAGGCCTTCCATGATGCAGAACCCAGGAGTTTCAGGTAATACTGAATAGGCCATTGCGGAATCGCGTCAGTCAACGTACCTGATAGGGCAAGAGATGGTTGCTCCAGCTCTGAAACTACCCAGAGATTCGCCGTCGTCCATAAAAGCCTCATGTAAATATAGACGGAGTCGAGCTAGCATTGTGGAGCTGGCTAACTGTGACAATCTTTCTCAAAAATACACGCTAGGTAATTGCACCCAAACTGAAACCGGGGACAGGAATGGGAAGCCAGCTACAAAGTCTTAAAAAGTATGAAAATCCGGGTAGATGGAGGCAGAGAGAGAGTCGTAAGCTGAAAGTAATAGTGATCGGGACCTCAGTCAGAGTATAGAAACGCAAAAATCGCCTGCCACCTCGGGGAAATAGAATAGGGATAAATGAGAAAACAAAGGCGAAGGTGATGATAATTCAGGACAAGAGCGGCGAGTCCAAGGGGATGGCAGCCTGAGCATCAGTAATCCGACAGGGAATAAGACTCCCTTTCAAGCTGCCGTAGATAGGGTGCGCACAATATAGCTAGGGGAAAATATGACCCGAGCGAGGGAGGAAGGGGAGTGACAGCAATATCGTCCCAGCGTACAAGATGACTGGCATACATATATAAACGGTATGTAGAAATGGTTATAAATCAGGTGTCATCCATAATAACGGAATAGAATTAACAGAATTGGGACAGCATAAACTGCTAGAATGAGTATAGAAATCTACGACAAGCGCGAATCATAAGGAACGCCAAAAGCAAAACACCAACATTCCACTATACCGCAATGTAGCGCGAAATAGACAAATATTACACATCGGAATAAATCTGCATATCCTCGGCGTAAAATAAGTAGACATAATAAACATGCCAACACATACCAGAAGTTGCAGATAAAAGAAAGCTAAAGGTAAACGATAGAAAAATGTATACCTAGTAACGAACGGTACAAATATAGGAGAGACAAGCATGTTCACCCCGCATATACTCACAGCAACACATGTCAAAAACGCACAAGGAAATGAAAGCAAGCACGAATAATGGAGAAGCTAACCTAGAAAATTAACAGCACTGCACAAATCTGTATTTGTGAGGCAGGCACGCGTACATAACATACTCAGGGCAACACATGCCAAAACATGCACATAAATAAAAGCTGATACAAAAAAAATGAATCTAGAAAATAAACAGCGGCACTACACAATCTGTTATTTGCGAGGCACAAATTGTACACGTACAAACATACAATACTGTATAGTACTTGATAATGCCAAATGTGTCGAGATAAACCTCAGGCAACTCAACAAATTCAGTATAATTTCTGAGGCGAAACTCGCACACGCTAACACCAATATACGTACAACAGGTATAGTAATGTGACACATGTACGTAGAAATAAACTCAGACAACTCAACAAATCCGATAATCAGTATGAAGCGAAGCTCGCATAACAGGCCGTAACGCAAAACGTGTCGAGAAAACCAAGGCAACTCAACAAATCCGATAATTGTGAGGCCAAACGGAGATATTATAGAACACCCCGCCATTTGGATAATTAATAGACCTTGTTCGTAAATAGGAGCAGGGAGTAGTCTGGGCGGCCGGAACGCTTCGAGTTGCAACCTGCTCGTCCATAGTGCTTGTGAAAATGTACTCGGCGGTAAAGACTTGTGGCGTGAACTGAGTAAACGACCTCGTGTGCGCTCTTACTTATACTCGCTTAGAAAGGGACTGGTGCGAATTATATCATAATTATATTATTACTATGCTTTATTATTATAGAGTGATTTTACTTAACCTATGAAATTTCGAGTATTCTCCCAACAACCATTAATGCTTCATTTCGCCAGTAAATACATAGAAATATGAGGTCTATTGCTAAAATAAAACATATAAATGTGTGGTCTATTGCTTAAATAAAACATAGAAATATGTGGTCTATTGCTTAAATAAAACATAGAAATGTGTGGTCTATTGCTAAAATATAACATAGAAATGTGTGGTCTATTGCTTAAATAGAACCCACACTCCAGTCTCTATCCCTTAACTAATTCCTTTGTTTTAAACTATTTTAAAATGCTGTTTATTGGTGGGTTGCACCAGTGGCGGAACAAAAGTTACCTCATTAACTACTTTTGTTTTACCAACTACATGGCCGTTACGCCGGCTTTTGGATTTTATTCCATTATGAATGATTGCAACCCAAGAATTAGGTTGTTGTTCACGGGTGAAGTAAAATCACTCTACTGCGATTCTGCTTATTATTACTATTGTTGTTATTACGTAAAATAAAAACAAGATTTAAAACACTCAAATGATTCAGTGTATGGTGCAGTTGCTTGTGCAATATATATATAACCCGTCCCAGTAGGTTTCATTTTTACAGTAAAGGGTACAAAAAAACAATTTTCATAGGTGCCATGAATTCCAGTCATGCATAAATGTTACATTGTAATTTTTGAGGGGAATCACTGCAGTGGCATTAAAAAATGGTCTGTGAATCATGACAAAAACATGTCTTACCTTGTGGACATACGAAGCTGCTGTATGTGTATTCTCGTCTTACACCCTCAGGCTGATGACAGATTAAGATGTTAGGGGATACAAATAAGGAACTTGTAAGACTTATGCCTACGGATTAAAGAAATCTGGTGGATGGTGCCGTTGAGAAAAGAGAAATTGAAAACATTGAATCTATTGAACAACTCAGTCTATAAATCAAACAAACAGATCACAAAAATAACTACATCAAACCAATAGGCCTTTTGCAGGACAGTCACGTGCTGATATATCACTTCAATAACCAATGAATTGCGTTCATGATACCATGGGAAAGGCTTTATTGGAAACAGTCACGTGCTGATATATCACTTCAATAACCAATGAATTGCGTTCATGATCCCATGGGAAAGACTTTACTGGAAACAGTCACGTGCTGATATATCACTTCAATAACCAATGAATTGCGTTCATGATCCCATGGGAAAGGCTTTACTGGAAACAGTCACGTGCTGATATATCACTTCAATAACCAATGAATTGCGTTCATGATACCATGGGAAAGGCTTTACTGGAAACAGTCACGTGCTGATATATCACTTCAATAACCAATGAATTGCGTTCATGATCCCATGGGAAAGGCTTTACTGGAAACAGTCACGTGTTGATATATCACGTCAATAACCAATGAATTGCGTTCATGATCCCATGGGAAAGGCTTTACTGGAAACAGTCACGTGCTGATATATCACTTCAATAACCAATGAATTGCGTTCATGATCCCATGGGAAAGGCTTTACTGGAAACAGTCACGTGCTGATATATCACTTCAATAACCAATGAATTGCGTTCATGATCCCATGGGAAAGGCTTTACTGGAAACAGTCACGTGCTGATATATCACTTCAATAACCAATGAATTGCGCTCATGATCCCATGGGAAAGGCTTTACTGGAAACAGTCACGTGCTGATATATCACTTCAATAACCAATGAATTGCGTTCATGATCCCATGGGAAAGGCTTTACTGGAAACAGTCACGTGCTGATATATCACTTCAATAACCAATGAATTGCGTTCATGATCCCATGGGGAAGGCTTTACTGGAAACAGTCACGTGCTGATATATCACTTCAATAACCAATGAATTGCGTTCATGATCCCATGGGAAAGGCTTTACTGGAAACAGTCACGTGCTGATATATCACTTCAATAACCAATGAATTGCGTTCATGATACCATGGGAAAGGCTTTACTGGAAACAGTCACGTGCTGATATATCACTTCAATAACCAATGAATTGCGCTCATGATCCCATGGGAAAGGCTTTACTGGAAACAGTCACGTGCTGATATATCACTAGTGTTTACTGGAATGCAAATAATCTTCAAAAACGCTGGTTTAGAAAGATCGATAATCGATTGGAGGTGGTAAATAGCATTTACAAACATCTTTTGCTAATAACACTACCGATCTCGTACAAGTGCCTTTAAATATAAATATATATTGTTTGCCATTCAGTATAACCACGTGCTAAAGGCCCATTGATAAAGAAATCGAGGTCAACAAACGTGTATTTCCTCAGTGCAATAAGAAGAAAATGAATAAGAACAACAACAACACTTTATTTAGCACTCTAAGGATTACATATACAATGATAATTATGTCCATTACAGAATATAAGGTGCAGGCCACCTGCAATAACCATAAGGGGCTAGACGAGGCAGGTGGCTATTAAAATAGGAAGATACACTTGTGGTCAGGAAAAGTCTATGGTGCCAAAGCAAGCAAGTAAGCAAGCAGGAAAACAAAAACTAGACTACTAACTAAACTCTATTATAATGACTAATAATGCTAGTAAATGTAATATAAGATACAAAAATCGAAGAAAAAAGGAAAATAAAAGTTGAGTACCGTTATAAGTATAGAAAAAAAAGCAGAAGATAAATAAATACCAACACAAAAGGAAATGAATGAACAGAGCCAGAGATCAGTCTTTAATAGGTGTTGATTACATGTAGGTGAACCTTTAGTTTTCGTTTGAAAGAAAATATATTTAAAGGAAAAATACAATTATAATTATAATCCTATTGAATTCCTATTATTTAACAACAGTTTAAAGGGGAGAACCTGGGAAGGCTAATAAGCGACCACCTATAAACAAGACATTTCCAATATTGTGAGGTATTAATAAACATGAACATGGTATGTAGTCTATCAATAACGCTTTTGTTAAACTGTGCCACACTCTTGAAAACCTGAAAGAATTTAAAACTCTGCAGTATAGCGATGTTAAGTGCCACCTCATCTAGATATATCTATCGTCGTCAACGTGCCAAACGAAAAGTGATTGATTCCTGACACGAAACAGCCTTCTCAAATGACCATTAGCATTACAACTGAGATGTTTATAAGCATTGAACGTCGCTATAATGCTGTGTGAATAGAAACAGTGGTCCTAAACTTACTTCTACACGAAGCTTCCGTATCACGGCGTCCACCACTCCAACGGCAGCCTCCTGAGAGACGTTGCTGCAGATGCTAGGCAGGACGTCTGATGCTCTGGCAGTCAGTGGGATGTGGCCTAGTTCCAAGGGGGTGATGGTAAACTGGACAGACTTCGCTTCGTTACTGCACACACAGACTGTTTTGCTTGCGTTTGAGTTGAGTTCAAAGTGTTCTGTCTTGGCTAGGCGAACGCGGATCTGTAATAGCGGATAGTTCAGGACCCAATAAATACACGTGTCATAGTATAGTGTAAAGTAAAGTAAAGTAAGTTTTTTTTATTTAACGCCGATAACCCTACAGTCTAGAAGACTTTATAATTGGAGGCAGACAGTGCTCTCAACTTTACCCCTTCAATGTCAGAACTCCGGATTAAGAGAATTCAAAGCTATACAAGCTACTCGGATCGTTATAGAAGAGTCGGTATAGATGTACTCGTCCGCGGCAGAAATCGAACGCGGGACAGTGCGTGCTCAGTGTGTCGTGCACTAATCCATTGCACCTGACGTCATTATTGTTATGTTAAATTCTCCCAGAAGGTAATTGGATAAAAGAACAAATAAAACAACGGTGTATTCCCCTGGGGGTCAAGGACAGGCAGCTAATGAACTCCATGACATTAGTGCAATGGGTCTATTCCTGTATTCACGAATCTTTGCATACGAAGCAGTCCATATTTCGACCTACCGTCATGCAGCGACTCATATAATTAAAGACAGTTGTGATGATGCTGACTTGCTCCCCCCTGATCACTGAGTATGGCAGAGTGAAGGAGACAAAGAATGGCTGGAACACAGTAAGGGACGACGGGAGGGCCACGCCTATACCATGGGTACCGGACATGGCAAATGCACTGGCATACCAACTTGTAATGGTGTCTGGCACTTTAACTGTTATCACCTTCTTCCCAGTGACGTTGCTAGTAAAGAAACATCACATTCAATCCTTATCCATGATTATGTGATAAGATTAATGAGAGCTACAAGCGATATGTTAAAAATACCGTAATCATTCTGTATGATACATAATCGCAAGGCTTGATTGGCTATTGAACAATTATTCACCGAAATAGAGGTGAATAGTGATGCATGGATATTTACCGAGCCGCGAACAACACTCAGGTGAAGAATTGTTAAATATAACGTCTAATTTACCCACATAGCACTTAGGAGCTTCAAGTAGTATAATTAGTATATATCGTAGAATTTACCCACATAGGGCTTAGGACCTTGCAGTAGCTAAATTAGTATATATCGTATAATTTACCCACATAGCACTTAGGACCTTGCAGTAGCTAAATTAGTACATGTATATATTGTTTAATTTACCCACATAGCACTTAGGATCTTGAAGTAGCTAAATTAGTATATATCGTATAATTTACCCACATAGCACTTAGGACCTTGAAGTAGCTAAATTAGTATATATCGTATAATTTACCCACATAGCACTTAGGATCTTGAAGTAGCTAAATTAGTATATATCGTATAATTTACCCACATAGCACTTAGGATCTTGAAGTAGCTAAATTAGTATATATCGTATAATTTACCCGCATAGCACTTAGGACCTTGAAGTAGCTAAATTAGTATATATCGTATAATTTACCCACATAGCACTTAGGACCTTGCAGTAGCTCATTTTGTGTGTGCACGTACGTCCTCAGCTAAATTAGTATATATAATATAATTTACCCACATAGCACTTAGGGCCTTGCAGTAGCTCATTTTGTATGTGCACGTACGTCCTCAGCTAAATTAGTATATATAATATAATTTACCCACATAGCACTTAGGACCTTGAAGTAGCTCATTTTATATGTCCATGTGCTTGCTCGGCTAAATTAGTTACGAGCTTAACCCGGTTCAGGAATGCGCTGCTGGATGTCAGGATTATTTCATTTTGTAAACCGCAAATCTCGTCAACACTCGGGCCTTGTGGATTTAAGAGTGTGAAAATTAAATCGCCTGATCTGTCAACGGCAGGACATCGTTAGCCTTGTCTAATTTCCTACTGAGGATTAGAATAATTAACAATTATTCACCGAAGTGGAGATGAATAGTGGTAGGTATTTACCGAGCCGCTTTTTTAGTATATACCACACTGCAGGTGAATAGCCAGCACCAAATAGTTATTTTATTTTCTGTCAAATGGACAAAAACTCGCGCGAGTTGATCGCTGCTTCGCTCGGTGGTGAATATGAAATCATATTCACTGTTTGAGTAGCCAATCAGAGCGCGCGAAAAGGTTATATTCACTGGTGTGTATATACTAATAGTTAATATTCGATTTATCGCCGAAATAAAAACTAAAGAATATGAATTTCAAGGCATTCAAGTTTTGGCGGGCAACTTTGCAAGCTACATGTAGGTCAAATCTTCGGGACAGCATTCGATGGTAAAAGGAAATAATGGTATCCCCTTTCTACGACCTTGGTCTTTCTACGAAATGGCTTATATGAAGGTCAAAGAGGTGTGGCAGGCAAAACGCCAGAACATGACTTCAACGATATTTAACTCCGTCTGGCCGCGAGAACTACGAAGTACTACTACGTCGGTCAGGTACTACTACATCGTTTGAATTGTTATCTGTGCTGGGTGTTCGCTTGCTTTAATTCCTTCCATCATGCGAAAATTAGCAGAGATGTAAACTCAGTGGGGATGAACAACGAAGCAAAAGAATCTGATGGCAAACACACCGGAAATCATGAGCTAACACCAAAGATCGACCTCCAGAATTCGCAGTCTTCAAGACCAGTTTCTGAGCTAATTCTTCAATGGAAAAGCTTTCGAGTTACTTTTGACTCCGAATAGATTATCAATAATAGGTACAGCGAGGCCCGTACAAAATGAGAGAGAGCCAAATATTTTCCAGTCCGGCCCGACCTAACTTAGTCAATAGGTTTTTTTATCATATGCCCACATTTTGTGTTGTTTCAAACGGCAAAACAACAATAAAAAATTGTGCAGGGCCGGACGGCTTTTTGCGGCCCGCTCACGCCATACACGTCTGGCCCACATCACGTGACTTTTGTAAATGGCTTTGAAAGGAAAGCGCGCGCGGGGCCGTACGGGTCATATTATAATAATATTTACTGATAGCTTAATGAACTTAATTAACTCCATCAGGCCAAGTAGATCTCTGAGCTCACGGTTCGCCCAACGAAGTTCGTCCCATTGTCGCTTGTGATCTCTACTGGCTTTCCTCTGACCGCCACCATGCGACTGAATGCGTCGAGGAAGTCTGCAGTGCTTAACGAACTGGTAATCTCCAAATGCACCGCTCTAGTTGCTGAGCACGTGAACAGACACAAATATCTCTTGACTGTAACCTTCCTTGTTAGTTTATTAGTAAACGGCCCTGCATAGTCTACACAGCACTTGGCGAATGCTCTCAACCATGTCCCGAGTCTGATGACGGGCAAGGGTGCCATGATCTGGGTTGCTGGCTGCGGTCGTCGTTTCTCGCACGCCATGCATTTTCTATCCCAGCTCTTCACTTCCTGCCGACCGTCAATGATCCAATATCGATGTCGCACTTCTGAGAGGACGTATAGTTCACTCCCATATGATGACTGCGGTCATGAACTTCAGTGATGACCAGGCCAGCTTCTTTGGTAAGATTATCGGCTGCCTGGCATCATATGGGAGATTTGCTCTTGTTAAACGACCTCCCACACGCAATACACCTTCCTTGTCAAATATTCGACTGTGGACTTTCAAACGACTACGCCTGTCGACCTTTCCTCCATCATCCTTAGGCTCTTGATTTATTCTGGGAATCTCTCTGCTTGAGCATGTTTCACCAATAATTTCTCTGCTTGGTGAATCTCTTGAAGGGACAGCAGTTTCCCTCCGTCATTAGCCAAACAGCCAGAGTCAACTGACTTCTTCAGCTTCAGCATCCAGAAGTTAGCAAAGCTTAGAACTCATGCTGTGAGTCGGCGTAACTTCGTCCAACTGGAATACTTCAGTATATTTATTAGCGGCTGGGATACCTCAACCGCAAACGCCAGCTTTGTCTTTGATACATCATTTTGGCACTCTTCTGAACTCTCTTCTGCGTCAATATACTTCCTGGGAGGCCATCTATATTTTCCTCAATACAGGAACTGCGGTCCTCTGAATCAGCGGTGTTCAGGAGTCAGCATGCCAACGTCCAAACCTCGAGATGCGTCATCGGGACAATCTTCTTTTGTGGGTACGTACCTCCATTGCTTTGGGTTCAACCTCTGATGAATCTCTGATACACGAGTTGCTACAAAGGTTTTGTATCGTCTCGACTGCCCCTGAATCCAATAAATGACATCCATGCTGTCCGCCCAGAAGGTACAAGTGGTAAGGGAGATCTCCAGCAAAGTTGTCTCCCTTTCTCCTAACCTCAGGCCTAACACAGTTGCCATTAGTTCAAGACGTGGGATGCTTACTGCTTTGGTGGGGGCTACTTTAGCCTTTGAAGGGACGAATCTTACACTCGCATCCCCATCTTCATACGCATGATGTATGTAGCAGACTGCTGCATAAGCCAGACGTGATGCGTCCGACATGAATTCTTTTGCTCAACATCTCCTTGTCATCTGCACGATAACACTTTGGCTGCTGGATTTCTGCAAGGTCTGGTAGTTGATAAAACCACTCCCTGCACATTTCCTTGAGATTTTCTGGGAAATCTTCGTCCCATCCCAAGCGAAGTAGCTAAGTGTCCTGCATCATCATCTTCGCCTTTATAGTGAATGGAGCAAGCATCTGTAACGGGTCAAACAACGTGACAAGTTTCTTCAAGAAACCTCGTTTTATCTACTCGACATCATCTGGTGGGCTTAGCTTGAATGTAAACACATCGTATTGAGTACTCCATTGGACTCCAAGTGCTTTTGTACTCGGCAGCTCCGATTCTTCAATGTTCACGTTGGCAACACGCTCTTCGGATGCCACGTCTTCTAAGACATCGATTCGGTTACTGCAGCAGCGGCGAATTTTAAACCCGGCCATTCCAAATAGTGTTATCAGATCATCTCGTACTTGTCCAGCTTCTTCTACTCTTCTACTCTTTCTAGAGATGCCATAGCCATCCATGTACATCTAATTGAGGACGATCGGCACCGCTAGGGGGAACTCTTGTATGCGTTCTTCTGCGTGCTTCCTGACAATATACTGCGCTAGAAAAGGGAAAGCTCGGTCGCTGAACGTCAGTCCCATCGCCTCATAGATCTCAGGAGGTCTTATTCATATTTCGCCACAGAAAGCGATGGTATAGTCTGTCTTTCTCCGCCATCTTAACTTGAGAAAACATCTCCATCAGATCAGCCACCAGCGCGACAGGATTTCTCCGGAAACGCAGCAGCACGTCACATACGTCTCGCTGTAGTTTCAATCCGGGTAACATTGTCTCATTCAGACTAACACCTCCATACCTCGCCGGTGAATCGTACACAATCCTTACTTTGGTAGTCTGCTTGTCCTCCCTCACAACCGGGAAATGTGATAAGTACCAACTCGGGCCATCCCCTCAACATCTTCAGCTTTCAACGTCCTTACGTACCCTTGTCTACGTTCGCCTGCATCATCACATTATCTTTCTGCTACATGTGGGCGTTTCTTGAGGTGTCTTTCAAGGGACAATAGTCTATCCTCTGCCACTCTTCGATCAATCTGTAGAGGTGTCAATTCGTCAGTCCATGGGATAGCAATTTTATAGCGTTTATCCACATATTGCCTTGATGCTTCAGCCTAGCTTCTTTAAGGCGAGCACTTCTTCTGGAGTAAACAACTGTTAATTGCTGTTCTCAGTTCCCGTGAGTTCGTCATCCCACATCTTGTTCGGCAACTCATCAGCACGCACTTCAGGTATGACCTCCGCATGAAAGGTGTAGGCGTAGGCGCTCATATGACTATTGCCAGCAAGGCTGAGTATGCATCCCATCCCGGCTCGCTTGATGGATTTAGCTTTGCTCTGCTGTCCTTCTTCTTGTGCAGTTGTGGGTGGTGTCTTTTCTCGCAATCTTCTATCCAAGAGCTTTCTTTCACAGGGCACTGCCATCTTCTATGAATACTCCCCAGGCAGCGGAAACACAGATAGTGTTTCTTAGCTAACGTCCATTCTCATCTGTTTCTGTTGACTTCCAGGTCCCACATGCAGTAGCGTAGTGTTTTACCTGGCAGATAGCACACACTGCAGGTTTGCTGGACGATGCTGTGAAAGTGTCAGCACTGTGTGTTCTTGTCTCGTTCCTTCTGTTGTTAGGGCTCTGGATTTGTTGCTTTCCCACCTCGGCTTCCTCGTAGCACTAAAAGTGCTACCAAAGGTCAACTATTTTACGTTAAAGTCTTCCAGGTCTCCTTTCCCGAGCTCCATCCATTTTCTGCTCCACCTCTCCGCAACTGTTGGAGGCAGCTATCCAAGGACTTGCTCCACATTAGTCGCCGCTTTGAGATCTGCTTCGTGTCCATAGGGTTTCAGCGTTCTCACTACGTTATGAAGATCGTTGCGAATGATCTCATGGTTGATATGGCTTCATCTTGAAGCTTTGGGATCTCCAGAAGTTTTCTGAACACAGTGACTTTGATATCAACTCTGGATCTCCAAATCGATTACGTAACTCCTCTACGGCTTCTTTGTACATAGACCCATCGAAAAACATTCCGGAGATCGCTCTCTCGGCAGCTCCTGTTACCGATGACTTTAGGAAGACTATCTTCTCTGTTGTTGTGATATGCTGCTCATCAACTAGGGCTATAAACTGCAGGGGGTCTATGTCAAACATTGGTAGTTTGATTTTCGGGAGCGATGACGACAATGCTAGTCTTGAAATATTGTTTCCGGTTGGGCTGGCTATCTTCTTTTCCGGTGTGTTCGGAAATGTTAGATTTTTCATCCAATCATCGATCTTCTGGATTGGAGTTAACAGCTCCTCTCTCATTGGAGTACTGTGTTCAGGGTGTGGTTTCGCTGTACTGAAGTTTACTATTTAGTCTTTTTCCACGCCTAGGTCTGGTCTACCTGCTGCTGAGGCAGTTCCAAGTTCATCTTCAATTTCACGTTGTAGCAGCTTCTCTTTCTTTTCTAGCAGCTTCATGTTCAGCCTTTTTAATGGAACCTGTGCCGTCAAGTCGTACTTTCCTGGCCTCCACTTGAGCCTCTAATTCAGCCTTTTATCTTAGCTGTTGTACCCTCATGTTGACGAGTTCGGTTTCCCTTGTGGCTTCTCTGATTTTCACTGCAGAGGATTTGATCTAGAACTCGTGCGAGATTCGACTTTGGTGTCCCTTCCGTGATCACGGAGTTTAATTCGACCAGCAATTGTTCCGAAGTCTTCACTGTCTTCATTCACGATGATGTGAAACCTTTCTCGGACCAGGCTCCTCCAGTCTCTCTTCCAAATGGGTCAAAACCTCAGCCTCGAGCTCATCGACCGTCACTTGGGTCTCTAAAAGCCATGTACCTCCTTGTGTAGCTCCTCATCTTCACGACACAGCATGTAAAACCCTTTGTGGTTATCCTTAAGCTGGAGCCAGACTTACTTAAGCTGACTAAAGGTTAGACTGATCAAAAGGTGGCTCTTTCGCTCGCTCATCAAATTCTTGACAATATTTACCTTCTTCGTTATGTTTCTCTTCAATATTGTCCTTTATTTCGGACTACGTCGATGCTGTTCGCATCCTTTTGATTACCTGGTACATCTACATAGTCTTTAAGATACGGCGGGGGGTTTCGTTTTTGAGTTTCAGCATCTATTGTCGATTCAGAAGTCAACTTTACCGTTTCACTTTCTATTTCTAGCGATATAATTCACACTTACTTCGCATTTCTGACTATATCTTCGAATTCCTTCACTGAATCCGGCTCAAAGGACCACTTTATGGTATTGCAACAACTCGTACCGGTTTTCTAACTCTTTATTTTCTTCAAAAATCCAGCTTTTTTCAATGACAACAACTGACCCGATTTCTCTTCCTGCACTTCCTCGTGGCTCTCGACTAGTGCCCACCGTGGGACTTTCGAACTTATAAAATTCTTATAAAATTCCCAATTTTGGACAGCTTTGGAATTGATAGAGCCATTAGTCCTGGCTGCTGATTCTCATCCAGAAGTCACTAACTTTGAGTTACTTTATCTTTAAAGCCTTTCTTTACTGTACATCCAAACTTTCCAAAACTATTGATATGAATGTGACCATATAAATGGTAAGCGAAACTAAAAAAATGCCATATTTCCAATTAGTGTAAAGTATTGAAATGTTTACTACATGTAGCTGACATTATGCCCATGCAGGTTTATTAAAATCACTCTAACTGTAGTATAACTATCATAATAAAATGAGGCCTCAATGTATACAGCCTAACGGATAGATCATATTTCACTACTATGGATGTTCCAAATATGGTAGCTTGAATACCACAAAATCATCTTCATTTCCATGTGGAGGAAATTAAATGCGCTCTGATGTCGGTTGATAACTATTATATTTTCCCTAAATATCCATGGGTCCATCTTACATATTGTCTATATGCAATATTTCTATATTTTTGTGTAGAGGTCCTTCATAAACACTGTTATAGTGTTGTTTGTATCCATACCAAGCTACCTGGAGAACAAATGGATCCTTGGCGATCTGTAATACAGTTATAACTTCCATCTTTTCCAAAGAGACATATTTTCATCTAGTTTTACTGCTGTTGGGTCGCACTCCTGGTAACAAATATTTCGTGAAGCTGGCAGTTTTGACATGTACACCTCCAAGTGAAAACAACATGCATGTTTGAAATGTTTGTCCTTTATAACTTTAAAACGACCCTTTCCTTAAACTCAGCATTTGTAAGAAATGATTCCAGTGCGTCTATAACATCATTCAGTGAAATAAACAAGCTGACCATTCGATAAACTAAAGTGCTGCTGCAACATACCACTGTAAATTGCTCAGTCGATTGATTTCGTTCTCATTCCTGTCAAGAGACCATCACCTAAGAGAACCGATCCCCCATACTAGCCTCTCTCCCAATTTTAGCTTGCATAAATTAGTTGGACTATTGGTTGTGGGTGTCACGTTTCCGAATGGCCCGGCGGGCGGCGAGAGCAGAAGAATGCATTCAGTGTTTTACTCAGTATTCAAAGCATTCACAATTTTCTACTTTCACGACAGTTACTCTACAGATTCATATTGGTTACGGTGTTGCAAAAGCATGTCCGATCATTTACGATATTATAGGTTCTATTTCTAATTTATGTAGCGAATTGTAAGCGTCTGTTTACGTTAATTCCAAACTCAGTCAGTGTTTCAGATTAACTGGATTTATAATTTCGCAAAATTGTGGTCAAAAGTCGATGCGTGCTTGCTTGCTATAAACTGAACGTTTCTACAATTATTAGCCTGATGAAAGAGCAAATAATCCGGTCAGTTCCCTAGGTATGTTATCAAGCTATACATGAATATGAACTTAATAACAGGGAACGAGTATTTATAAGGTAAGCAAAGTTTCAATAACAACGATACGGGATTGTTAATTTATTCACAATTTTGGAAGACTTTCCATGCTCGCCGATCCGGCTACAAACTGAATGGAATACAGCTTCATTTCCTTGATAGTTTCACGAAATTCAAGTCACTCTAGTTTCTTTTCACGGCTTCCAGGTCACATCCGAATTTGTTACGGGTCTGGCTTAATACAGCCTACAGTTTCCCAGTCAAATCCAAACGGCAATATTTTTAACGGGTTTTCAAATTACACGGCCGTAGCTTATATTAATTAAATTCAAAGTTCATTTTCTCGAGTCTTCAAGTCAGATCAGGTCAGATCCGTCCCATACCGGTCCAGGTAGTAAGTTTATGGAGCAACACATAATTCAGAGCCATAATTCAGAGTTTTGAAGCTTCGCATCCATCGCCCCTCTTTCTTTGTTGAAATCAAGGTTGAATTCATGAGATTGAGCGATGAAAATCCGTGAGGAGCTGGAACCGAATCTTAAAATAGCATCGTGACGCCCGCTGAGCCAAAAATAGATTGGCGCAGACTATCATAGGTACGGAGATCAGTTCTCTTAAGTGATGGTCTCTTGTTCCTGTCCATTTCTTCTTCTCCTTGGATTTCGTCAAGTTTATACCTTCAGTTGGTTCGAACATATAATTATGACTTTATAGAACCCTCCATTCTTGCGATGAAGAAGAATTACTTTCACTTTCAACGCTGGACATATAGCTATACTAGGATTCATTGCTATAAGAGGATTCATTAGCACTTTGATATTCCTCACTCGACTCAGAGTCGGCCATATTGAATGCCGAAGTTCTCGGTGTGACGTCACTATACCACAGGATGACCGCGGTAACCATAGACGCAGTAATTAAGACATTGTCACTAAAGATATAATTTATGTGCAATACCACGATATTTTTCAACAAATATTTATTTGAGAATGTTTCCACTTATACAAATTAAAGGGGTTAGATAGTGCGTGTCCAAAAAAACACAAAAATTGATGTCACTCAGCAGCCCATGCTGTTGCACTTTAACTCTTTGACACCTGAACGTGTTTGAGCTCTATTGGTGAAATCCTGAGTGCTAACTCAACCCTCCCTCTTTAGTTCAAGTTTGGCTAGCCCGGGGTCGTTAAATACTGCTGACGTGTTTAAGCCTAGGTCTCAAAATTTCCCCACAATGCCATTCGGGAGAATTTTGCTGACTCGTCGACGATAGGTATTGCTTCTTCTGTAGGGTTTCCAATGAAATCTGCTCTAATTTTGGACAACAAAAGCCATCATTACGTCTGAGGACGGCTGAAAGGTATTTGCCTTGCTTTTACTAGGCTTTGTGAGGGGATTTCACTGGATTTTTCTGTTGTGTTTCTGCTTTGAGACACATCAAAAAAATCTTCAATGAAATCCTTGAAATTCTGCAGTTGGTGATCTTTTCCCCTGCTAAAACTATTAGGATGTGTTTTTGTCACTTTAAAGCAACGGCTTGGGTCTAAATCACATCTCTTGGTTATAGGGGCAAACGACTTATTAAAACAAAACCCTACAGGAGTCACAGAGGGGGGACCCATTGTGAATTGTTTGTTGATTGCCCAGGAGGTGGGAGCAGGAAAATGTGGTAAGAGTGAAATGCAGTGTAAACATGGCGTGGTTCACAGTCGCTTGGTGTGTTTTGTGCAAACAAACCTGGTGGTTGGAAAGATTAAAGAAGATACTGTAACGACTGAGTGCTGATTTTTTGTTTGCTTTTGATTTCAAGTGCGAATGGGAAGGATTTTTGAGACGATTTTCAGCTCCTCAAAATTCGTGAAAATCGAATCTCCAAAAGAAATGATTTTTTTCTCCAAAGTGGGAGAGTCAAGCGATCCCTGTTATAGCTCTGGCTTTTAAGTCATCCATCCCTTGAAATAATATCGCAACATCATATGTCCGGCATGTCTAGATTTGATCCAATAATGTTTCCAGGTATGGGACTTTTAAGTCCTATATTTACAGGGGTCGGTCTGAAAGAGTTAAGTAAGTTTGAAAATGATGTTATATCTAAACCATCAATATTTTTCTGACCTGACGTTTTCCTCTGTCCATAACCACGTCTCTGGGAAGTCTTTTCGTACAGACTGCACTTTCTTTGGTTCTTTTTTCTTGCTTTGAATAACTGTAAGTTCAGTTGCAGGTATTTCAGTTGCAGGTATTTCAGTTGCAGGTATTTCAGTCATTTCGTTTTCTCTTAGAGGCGCCGGAGGTTCTTCTATCAAAGTTCAATAGAAAAAATAAGACGGTGAAAACTACTTGCCTTAAAAGACACAGAGTATATCAGCGCTACAATCGACACTATTGACTAAATTGTCTGTATCCTCCCCTCGCCGCTCCAGAGACAATGGACAGCAACGGGAGAGAGAGAGAAAAAAGTTAGAACCCCTGTTACCCAGAGTATACGTACCCGTGCTATTTAAGCAGAAGCTCTCACGTTTAAAAATAACGTTTATTCTGTTTCCCGTGATTCATTTAAATGTGAACTACAACGCTTTCACCATCAATTACTTATAAATATATGGCTTACTTGAAGAGTCGAACCTTCACAGAAACGTTATTGAATAGCCGATCGATCAAATTTCATCGCCGGAAGCAATCCCAAACACTGACAATTGTTTCTTCCCAGTGTCTTGACCACGGCGTTTCAAATAAATAATTCATTTGAGCCGTCCTCCTCAACTCGACTCGAGTATAATACTTTTCTGATGTTTCCATGATGGAAATCGAGTTCTCTTTTCTTCCCAAGATTAAGGGAGAGGAAAACTAATAGTACTCAACATCAAAGCTTAAAATATTCATGGTCGAACCGAACCACGGTGAAAACGCGGTACCTGTGCAAAGCGAATGACAGGAATCCATTTTTTAATGTACACGGGACGCGACAGCACAGCCGGATTGAAATCATAGCTTTTCTGCTGGTTTTTGTGACGTTATGAGTTGTTTTATTGAGAAAGGACTTCATAAACATCCAGATCTTATTAGTGGCTAGCCAAATGGGAGAGAACATTCTGGTATTATTTACAGTCTAGAAGACAGATAAGAAACACAACTAAGCTTGAATGTAGAGTTGGGTCGAAAATTGTTGATTTTCTTTGAACAATCATATCGCTGAAGGCGAATATTATTCAACCAATCACATCGCTGGAACACATACATACAGACCGCATACGCCGGATATTCACCCGTACCGAAGGGACTAGTCAACGGTTAAACCGTCCTAAATACTCAAGTATTTTAGCCAGACAACGAGAACCAATCACACTGCAGAACGAAAACAAAGCATTAAAACGTGCGGTTATTTGATCCAATCAGTGTCGAGTACCAGACAATAATAGCATTTCGACTTACTCGAGCTTCGATCCGGTAAAAGTCGAATTTTGGTCAACTGGTTCTGAAGTCAAAGTCTTTAGAATGAAGAAAATCGGCTGGATATGCTAGCATTTATACTTTGGAATACCTTTTTTCGATTTGCAGTGTGTTTAGTTCTCGTTGTCTGATTGGTCCTGGTTACTGTAGTCGCACCGTAAGTTTAATCAGAAGCTGTCACTTTTATCAACCTCCGCTGAAAATTTACAGAAACGTTCTGCTTGGGAGAGACGGTCGGTGTGGATTTTCAGTAGTAAATCAAATTGCCACAGTTTTTGACAGCTTCGTTCTGTTGTTCCTAAAATAACTTTATAACTTTTTCCTCATGCTGCATCGCTATTTAATCACTAAGTAGTCGATCAGTTATTTGCATGGGTATAGTTCACCGACGATGAGTACACGTGAGAGTAACTCAGTTAATTTGTAGTTTCTTCTACTTTCTCTTCTTATAGACTCGGCTCCGGCTCCGAGACGGCCTGTACCGCTCAAAATGAGCCACAGCATTGGCTTAACCAACAATACAAAACACCCTAACCTTTAGAACGTGCAGTACAAAAAAATAGAACAACTGCATAATATGTGCAATCAGAATACAGGTCTCGAGCGGTACTGCACTGTATTACTCTGAATCTTAAGCAAAGTCAAGCCTTTTCAGTACCCAGTACTCTCCCAAATAGGCTTTAAGGTTACCGTATACCTTCGCGGGTGTCCATCATTAAATAAATATACTCACATCTTGCGCTTATTATGATTGATTCAACTGCGCTATGTCAATCAGATAATGACAGCCTTCAAAAGTGTACGTGGGTTTGCTGATCTTTTACATAAGTCATTTTGAAACATTTACGAGTGACGCTTTTGCTTGTTCCATTGCGCAGTAATCGGTATCGGTCCGAGTGTTTTGAGGCTGTTTCGTCAGAACTTCATACTTTATGAAAGCTTCTGTCAACAGTCACCAACCAGCCAATGAAACACCAGGATCCCTGTGGCTTTTTAATATGAATGATCCAGAAATTCGCGGTATATCCGTTACTATGTCACATTTTCTGATCTGAATTGCGCGATCTTGTAAGCATGAAGGCAAAAACATAAGACATCAGGACCCTAAGGGCAACTCGTGGATGGTCAGTGAGCTATTTTGGTATATACTAAAAATCACGTGATCAATGACGTCATCACCACTAAGTGAATCGTGGGGAAAATAATACCATACGTGTCCGAGTTTGAACTGTCTGGCATTAGAAATGAGGGAGATATTGGCAGGTACTTACAATAACGTGACCGATGACGTCATCGTTACGTCATCGCCACTAACTAATTTGTTGGAACCCAATACCATGCCTTGTCCTTGTTTGAACTGTCTGCCATTAGAAATGAAGGATACATGGGCATGTACTTAAAACACGTAATCGATGACGTCATCGTTACGTCATCGCCACTAAGTGATTCACCACTAAGTGATTTATGGGAACCCACTACCATGTCTGTCCTAGTTTGAACTGTCCGGCATTAGATATGAGCGAGATATGGGCATTTGCGCGCTTTCTATTAGAGCAGCCGCACTAGTTCCAGCTCCTGCACTTCCTAACTTTTC
The DNA here is from genome assembly GCA_030867875.1 of Actinernus sp. WN-2022. Lineage (NCBI taxonomy): Eukaryota > Metazoa > Cnidaria > Anthozoa > Actiniaria > Actinernidae > Actinernus > Actinernus sp. WN-2022. The sequence goes on from JAOWCC010000019.1 coordinate 43,127,851, forward strand.
ACTGTTGTCGAAGCTTCTTGGGACTATAAAAGAAGCCTACAAGTCGTCTAACTAGCTGAAGAGTATTTCTACGAGGGAATTTGGGATTCAAAACTCAACACATTCGTTATATCTGGGTGATCACTCAACACTTTTGGACATGTTTTGTAAACTCCTACCAAGCTCGAGCACTCCGTAACGGATTACCTGTTTGTACACGCCATCGGATCGGACAAACCAACGAACATTTGCAGTTCAACGGGTCTTGCGCGCGCTTGAAAGAGTCTTAAAATGAGACCCGTGCGCGCGCCCAAGGAAACTCTCGACTTGGTTAAAAAGATGCTTGTACTAATCCTAGCAATCCTGTCACAAGGGAAATGATTTTCAAATTCAAGCACGCAAATTCAAGCACCACAAACGAAACAAATACAAGAGATATTGCAAGGTCATCAGCCACTTTACCAAACGAATATGCACACCCTACATATCAATGAAATAGCAAGCAAAAGTGTCGTTTTGAACTTCCCGCGGCCTCTACCATATTAGGAACATTCCATATCTGGAAGAGCTGCCAGGACATTGAACATGGCGGTTTCTAGGTCCCAGACCTCTAAATCGACACTCATTGTTTGATATGAAGAACGCCGCATTACCTTACCTATGGAACAGCACCACAGGAGCACCTGTCATCGTTATTGAGAAGACGCAATACAAAAAGGATTCACTTCAAGTCGAGTGCTTTATTATTCAAATCATAGTGCGAGTCGTGGACTCCGCTTAGATAAGCCACTAGATATCTGCATATTCGGAGACATCGAACAGAATCCAGGGCCAGGAAAAGTGCCGACACATATCACGGGTTCAAATTCAAACAGCACTGAAAACAGAAATCTTAGAAAACTGCCCAAGTATCAACCTCTCCCCAAAGGGCCTCCGGATTTGCCACAGGAACGTACGCTCACTTAATTCCGAGAAATGCGATGAAATAAAACTACTGCTATGTAATCCTGAAACTCACCTGGACATCCTCATTATTACTGAAACATGGCTGAGTCCATCTCATTTTGACAGTGAGTACAGCATTCCCAAATACCGAATCGAATGTAAGGAGAGAGTAGACAGGCCTGGAGGAGGCGTTCTAGCATTTGTTTCAGATCAAATAACCTACACACGGGCCCTAAAGCATGAGTCCAACGAGATCGAGCTTCTTTGCCTCGAAGTCCTTCCCTACAAGTCGAACTGTCCACTACTCCTTGCTGGGGTTTACCGCCCACCACACTACCAAGGCCCACGACGAGCAGCTTGAAGTCATTGCTGAACATCTTTACTCTCGTAACAAAGAAAAGCTTCTCCTTGGAGACTTCAACTTGGACTCTTTGCAAAATAACAAGGGGTATCGAAATCACCACTTAATCAAAGCTCTATCCAGTATGGGTTTCACACAAATAATCAACGAACCTACTCGTCCGCAAAGCAAAACGTGTATGGACCACGTCTACTCTACCCATCCACAGCATATTGTCACAACCAAAGTCTGCAATATCGGCTTTTCTGACCACCTACCAGTTTGTGTTGTTCGTCAGTACAACAAACATCAAAGTAGTAAAAAGGAACTCCCATCTTGTCATCACTTACCGGAATTGCAAGAACATTAACGTGGAGGCCTTCCAGAAAGATTTGGAACAAACCCCATGGAACGTCCTCGATACCTTTGATGAACCTGATGACGCCCTAGACTACTTTAACCAAGCTTTTTTGAACGTTGCAGACTGTCATGCTCCGCGAGTACAGAAACGTGTCAGACACAAATGTCAACGCCCTTGGATGACCGGTGAAATTCGCACCAAGATCTTCACCCGCGACAATTTGTTGAGAAAGGCAAGAAATTCAATACGACCCCATTCACTGGAAGGAGTACAAAAAATCCCGTAACACCGCATTCAGAGCTCAGCGAGACGCCAAAATACGATGCTTCTTCGATGCTTTTGAAAACAGCTCCACCTCAAAAGAATTCTGGAAACATCTTAAAAACGTGACTGGATATCAAATTTCAAAGTCGACAGTGACATCACTAGTGACCCAGCCACCATAGCAGACGCCTTCAACTATGTTTTTGTATCTGTTGCATCTACTTACAGACACTAAAAACATATCGAATGATCTTAAGAAATTGAACACCTTCGTCAAATGTAAACTGCCTGCAGACAACGTCTCTTTTGACATCCGGAAAATATCACCTGAATTCGTGGTTAAGCACCTCAGTAAACTCGATGTGCACAAAGCAATAGGACTGGATGAAATTAGCGCTAAGCTGTTGCGAGCTGCAGCCCCAGCCATCGCAGCGCCCCTGACTAAGATAATGAACATGGCCATACGTACAGGAAAATTCCCTTTACCTTGGAAACTGGCCAGAGTTAGTCCAGTGTTCAAAACGGTGATCCTTTAAATGTGAACAACTATCGACCAATAAGTATCCTACCCGTAATCTCCAAGATACTTGAAAGACACGTTCACACTTGTTTATACGCATACCTCACAGAGTATCATCGTCTTAGCACACACCAATCAGGATTTAGACTGTTTCACTCGTGCGAAACTGCCTTAATCAAATTAGTTGACGACCTACTCATGAACATGGACAATGGACTCATATCTGGACTGACTCTGATTGATTATAGAAAGGTATTTGATCTTGTTGACCATAATATCCCTCTCAAAAGGTTGGCAATTTATGGTCTTCCGAAGTCAACTCTTGCTTGGTTCAGTTCATACCTTACCGATAGAACACAGAAAGTTGCTATTCAGGGACAGCTGTCATCCTCTCTACCAGTGAATTCAGGAGTCCCTCACCGGTCAATACTGGGTCCTCTCCTGTTCATTGTCTTCACCAACGACCTTCCACTTCACGTTTCCAACAGCAGCGTGGAAGTCTATGCTGACTACACCTCTCAGTTAGCAACAGGTCCAAACTTAGAGAAGGTTCAAACCACTCTAACGGCTGAGTTGAAGCCAATAACAAAGTGGGCCAGTGAGAATAAAATGGTACTCAACTGTAACGAAACCAAATCAATGATAATTTGCAGCAAACCGAAATGGCGTAAGCTAGAGAAGGAAAACAAAAACCTGCGTGTAGCCGTCAACGACAATATTACAATTGAATCAGTTACAAACACAAAATTACTTGGGATCTATCTCGACACTTAAGCCTTTCTTGGGACACCCACATCGAGTATGTTAAGGGCAAGATCTCCAAGAGACTCGGCCTCCTCAGAAGAATAAAATAGTTTCTAACACCAAAAGCAGGAATACTAAATTACAGCACACTCGTCCAGCCCATCATGGACTATGGATCCATAATTTGGGAACAACTTCTCAAGCGAATTGGGAATTATAGTCCGCCTGCAGAAAAGAGTAGCTCGGATAATTTTAGATGCCTCATGGGATACCCCTTCTTCGACGCTTTTTAAGGACTTGAACATAATTCCTTGCCCCGAACGAGTAAAACGCCTCAAACTAATGCTGTTGTATAAGACCCTTAATGGTAAAACGCCTGAATACGTCCGAAATAAATTCAAATTGCTGAAAGACACACACTCGCTTAACATAAGGAACGCTGCCCACAACTTTATGCTACCAAAGGTAAAGCAAACCTTTGGCAAGAAAACTTTCAGTTTTAGCGCTGCTTCTCTATGGAACAAACTACCAACTGAACTACAACAAGCAGCCTCAAGAGATCCATTCTCATTCAAGTTAAGCGCATACTATGCAGGTTAACCTCACTGCTTCCAATGATTATTATAATTTGAAACTGTCTTTATTAGTGCTTAGTTGTTACTGTTATTAATCATCTATTTATTCATTTCCTTTATGTTGAGGGCCACGTGTATATTATCTGTATGATATTAAGTATTACCCTCGATAAATAAAGCAATATTATTATTATTATGTACTTAAAATCACGTGATAACCACTAAGTGATTTGTGGGGACCCAATACCATGCCTGTCCAAGTTTGAACTGAGTGACTGGCATTAGAAATGATGTAGATATTGGCATGTACTTAAAATCACGTGACAGATTACGTCATCGATACGTCATCACCACTAAATGATTGATAGGGATTCACTACCATGTCTGTCCAGGTTTGAAATGTCTGGCATTAGAAATGAGGGAGATATGGGCATGTACTTAAAGTGCCTATCACCCTTTTGATAGTTAATGAACCTCCGAAACGTTTTGAGTATTTCTGTGAAGAAAGTTTTGGTTTAAAGTGAATACTTTATGTTCTACGCTTGTTTGAAATCGTGTAAATGTGACCTTTCCTGATCCATTACTTTAAACCATATCTTTCTTCACAGAAGTACTCAAAACTTTTCGGAGGTTCATAAGCTATCAAAATTGCAAAAGGATGATAGGTACTTTAATATCACGTGAACGATGACGTTATCGTTACGTTGTCACCACTAAGTGATCGATTGGGACCCACTATCATGTCTGTCCAGGTTTGAAGTGTCTGGAATTAGATGGGCACCGTCAATACATCTTCTCCAGCATGACCAAATATTTTCGAAACCTTGGACAGTCATTCGGAAAGTCAACGGCGAGTCGTCGAGTCACAGAAAAAAACGACGAATAAATTATCTCGTATCCACCTAAACCCAATAACCTGTTCTGCACATGCGTGCATCCACGAGTTAAATTACTATTGTGTGTGGAATAAACGACCTATTCATAGCTTGATTACGTCTGGACCCTTCGCTTGATAATGGCTAATTGTGTTGACGCATGCAGTCTAAGTAGTTCTGGAACCTTCCAATCTGAACAAGGATTGTGTGACAAAGTTATTATTTAGTGTAGCTAAATCAAATTGATCTTTAAATCAAAATTCCCCGCTGAACTTTAAAATCACATATCGAAGAGGTTAAAACGAGTTTTTAGCCGTTCCACATCGGCGCAGAATTGAGTTTTTGGGAATCTAACGCTAGCCAAATGTAACTTGCAAACGTTTTATCAAATATAAACAGTGCATGACCCAGTGGTCAACTGGCTGGAAGATCAAAGAAAACACACGTTTTTTTTTAAACAGGCTTATTATTTTTCTCACTAGTATTCTTGAAGGTTCTCTATCACGATTTCTAACTGCAGATAATCTTGATTTGTGCCTCCTAGTCCTAGATTGATCAGTATTCAAGCCTTTACTAGATAACAATACAGTGCTCAGCTGTTCGCGTTCGACCATCAAATTCGAACTATTTTACATTTCAGTGATATTTACCGTATCATTTCTCGAACTGATCACATTATTGTTATTCTGTATATTACTAAGCTTTTCCATTAGCTTTTGTTTGGCTATTGTATGGCTTTGTTTAGCTTTGCTTTTCTCACTTTCCAAACTCTTGGCTTTCATTCCCCAGTGAGCAGGGGCGATATCGATGTTAGTTAACATCTCCTCGTCGTTCAACTGAACTTTAAGCTTATATTCACCCTGACGAGTAAAGGGTGCAACACGTTCTATCTCTGAGTCTAGGGATGTATTATGAACGAGCCATGAGACTCGGAGAGCTTTGTCCCGAAAGCAGTTCAGTGTACCTTACCATCTCTATCTCTGTTGCATCCAAAACGTTCTCAAAACTGCCACAACAATACATTCAAGACATTAAATTCTGCTTAGCTAAGCCAAACGCGCTTATAAATTTCCGGGCTTCTCTCGTAAATACGACACGCGACCAAAGGTCTGTTTTGTAGCGATAAATTAATTATAAGGCATTTCGGAATAATAATTACCTTTAACAACACGGCCAAATCTTTTCGAAGCGTCTTTTCGATGAATCGCTAACTTGGACGTAAACAGAAAAACGAATTACACACCATAAAACGATGAATAAATTAGCTCGAACCCACAAACCCTAATACCTCGTTCTGCGCTTGCGCGCATCCACGAGTTAAGAAGGAGATGAAAATAGTTTAATAGGAGGCTGCAAAAAACAAACGAGGGCAGCAAAGAAAGAGAGAGAGAAAACGAAGTTGAATAAGTTTTCCGTGAAGATGAAATTTTCAAGTTTAACGAAATTTGTAGGCCTTCAAAGGTTAGTTCCCAAGTTTGCCATATCCTAAAAAAATTGTTCCTAGCGGGCGGCGGTACAGTAAATCCCTGGTTATGCAGACTCATCCTTGGGTTTTTATTAGTTTTTACAGGAACTAGTTACCTATCATAATCCTTGGGCGTTCAGGATACGCGGAAAAAGTCATGCTAGAACTTCGCAAATTACAACTTCGAGCGAAGTTGTAGTTTTGTCGCAAAGTTGTAATTTGCGACTACATATTAAACGTCGACCGTTTCCCTCCGAAGGAGAACGTTCCCGGAAATGTTAAACCGATGGTGATAAATGTGACAGATTCTGTCTGATATTCACCCTAAGTCAATCAACACACTGATAACAAAACAAACTCTGGGACGCTTACACGTCTTTCACTGTATATTCATCAAAGTTCTTTGCCATTTTCGATTCTGTCAGTGTATAGGTAACAGATATAGCCAAGCATGTTTTCACTATATTTCTCCCGAGAGAAATTTCTGAATTCATTCGACGATAATGCCGTCCAGTGACGTCAAAGTGGATTACAATTTTAAATAATGAAAATAACTGCCATGGCGGCTGTAAAGAGTTCGTTGGGTCAATAAAACAGATTATGTCAAAATTAAGGCCCTACTTAGCTGTATTCATATGCTTCTCAAGTGCCTCTTAAATGTTTGTTGTTAAAACCTTTTTGAAGCAACAAATCATTATAATATTTGAGGCAATTAAACAGTGATCTTTGTCAGTCTCTCGATTTGCCGTTCCGTTCGAGACAGGGAGAGATTACCTTTGTCAAGACTGAATAGGCCTTAGCAGGATACAGTCACGTGCTGATATAATACAGTCACGTGCTGATATAATACAGTCACGTGCTGATATAATACAGTCACGTGCTGATATAATACTTCATTAACGAATGAATGGGCCTTTTGCAGCTGGGCATTCACGTGATTGTACAGGAATGTACTGGATGGCAAAAAAGATTTAACTTCATTTATTTAGAAGTCTTGTACGAGATCGGTATTGTTATTAGCAAAACCTGTTTGTAAATGCTATTTTCACCTCCAATCGATTGTCGATCTTTCTAAACCAGCGTTTTTTTTAAATGGCTTGCTATCCAGCATCCATGGCAACGTCTTTCCCATGGGGATCACGAGCTCATTCATTCGAAGTATTTTATAAGCACGTGGCTGTTAGCTGCAAAAGGCATATTGAGCTCGTGATCGCCATGGGAAAGATGTTGCCATGGATGCTGCATGGCAAGCTAGCTTTAAAAACGCTGTGTTAGAAAGATCGACAATCGATTGGAGGTGGAAAATAGCATTTACAAACAGGTTTTACTAATAACACTACCGATCTCGTACAAGTGCCTTTAAATAAGTGAAGTCAGATTTGTTTTGCCATGCAGCACAACGACGTGATCACACTCCTGCAAAGGGTCCATTTCAGCCCTTTCCTTAGGCTCGGTTTCAGCCGTTGGGGTGTCGATTCTCCAAAGCCTCCCCCCACTAAAGCCCGGTCCTCACTAGCGACATAAGCATAAACATAAGCATAAGAAAATCAAAACGTTCCGTTCTTTTTATGCTTATGCATATGAAGCACGTTAATACAAAAACACCTTAGACAAGAAGGCTCCTTTCGTGTTAACATGCTTCATCTTGTGTGCTTGTTCACTTTAAGAGGTAATAACGCGCTTATTCAGTGTTTTATTTTAAGAGCAAACGACAGTCTATCACTATTCTGACCTTTCGATCCCATAATACCTTTGTCTGAAATCTATCCCATATATTTAAGAGCTAGATGTTAGGGTTAGGTTAGTAAAAAACACATTTTCGGATATTTCTAATCAAAATACGGCTCAACTGGCACACCAGTCTTAAAGTACTGGAAGAGAACGTTGTTTTGACGTGTAGTACATTGAAATCCATTAAAAGCTCGAGAAATGGCGCCACTTTGAAGTTTAGGTTACACAAGTAATTTTGAAAGGTTTGGGTTAGGTTAGAAAAGAAACATTTTCGGGTATTTCTATTCAAAATACGTCGAAGCACATGGAACAGCATGCCGAGAACATTACAAAGCTTTAAAGGCAATATTTAATTGTACCGCTAAATATTCGCGAGATCAACATTTGCGTAGAATCATCGATAGTGTTCTATTTGAATTGAATGTAAAGGAAGACAGGCCGACTTAAAGGAACAGTGCCATCCTTAGTGCGCATGTGCGAATGTTTGAATTTTGGTTGGGTTGTCTAGAAATCAAAAGATGGGGAGAGATTTGATACGTGAAAGAAATCCTCTTCCATCGGCTTTGCCTAAGTTTCATTTGACCTTATACCCATTTAGAATAGTAATTTAGTTTTATATCCTAGGATTTAAGATGGTATTTCGTTCGTCTCCGTAATTTGTGCGAGTATTTTTGACTCTGAATTCAGTGCCCTTGGACGGTTCGTCGAGCGGAGGAATTAATGGCTACAGAAGAAAGCTTCCGTCTCCTGGTAGTTTCGTCCAAAGCATTTGAGAGGGAGACCAATGAACGGCCTAGGAAACTTGGAGACAGTGAGAATGTAGGGGATACATTTACTCTGCTTGTAAGTCGCTGAATGTACTATGATTCGCGTGTATTTATTGAAGTGTCAACACGGCCTTCGTTCGGTACAGTTCAAGGCCTCGCTATTTAGCAAAATCGAACTTTTTTCTTCCCCGATTTTGTAGTGGAAGCGCTCTTATAATTGTACAACAACTCATCCTAAAATCACAAAGCAACAAAACTATGAAGTCAGAACGTTAGTTTCGCTTTCACTTCGCAAAACTGCAGTAGAATGAAATATTATAATTCACACATAAATTGTTGTTTGTTTATGAGTCGCATTGCCGAGTGGATTCCTAAACTATTATCCCGAATACCATACATGTAGATCTTCGAAGCACTATCTCATGGTCCAGTGGGAAGTTTATACGATTCTAAATCCAGAACTTCTCAACTGATGCAAATTACAAAACTATTAACTCTAGATTTCGTGCTAGCGACAATTTCCAAAGGTCGTTCCAGATCAGTTGAGTTTTGACGTGACGTGACATTAACAGCGCGTGCACATTAACAGCGCGTGCGCATTAACAGCGCGTGTTACGCGTGCGCATTACTGTGGCACTGTTCCTTTAACATATATTGCTTTTTGAGGTTTAGGTTGCTTGAATTGAATTGAATTTTAAGTTATAAGCGCAGTCATTTCATCCGCTTAACATGTCTTAACAAATAACACTAGTATATATAGTTATTTTATTGTTTTATTACTCGAGCCAGCGTAGGCTGGGCCCGAGTCAAGTTTCGCAAGTGTTTATTATTTTTATTATTTTCTGTGTCGAACTTTCGCGCCGTCAACCAATCACATTGCACGTGTTGACTCAACAAATGACAGGATGAACCAATCAGATTCGATATCGCTCGGGATACTTAATTTATTTACAGAACTTAACACAGTTAAAACAAGATCGCGATAACCCGGGATTCGGTAGCCTGATTTTCAGACGGTATGAGGTCGTCCGCTCTCACTTCCCTCAAATGTAAACAGCTTAATGTTTTATTTAACTTCATTCGTGGGAAATATTTAATTTAATTCGTGGGAAAGCCTTCCAACAGGATCAGAATATTGCAACTGGTGCCCTTGTCGGAGCCGAAGGACGTCTTTTTACCCAGACAGCCAGATATTTATTCGACACGACGAACACACAAGAGTCAAGAGTGTTTCTTCGATGGATTTCAGTGGCAAGATGTTGAGTTTTTCTAGAAGGACTTTGGATGGAAATTTCTCACATTTTAAGAAAGGATTAGGGATTATAGGTGGCGCTCCTGAACGCATGTGGCCTGAGGTTGTGAAATATTTGTACCGTAATGTAAGTAAAACCACAAAACTTACCAGTTATTTAATATTCGTTTCTGATAAAAGTAATGACATCAAATATAGTAGTAAATGACCCGATTCCTATTGTTCTAGGTCAGCGTCGGCATCTCAGTGATAGAAAAAACGAGTGGAAGCCGTTTATATTTATGTCGTCATGCAGTTTTATGTTTGCCGGCGATTGATACGAATGGGCTTCAAACTGCACAGAAGACCTTGAAATTTCCGTTCAATAAATCTACTTTAATTTATCCTAAAGAAAGCTTTGATTTATACCCCCGAAGAAGGAAATTTATTTTATTTTCTCTACTTCGCCTTCTCTTGCTGTTAACAATACGAAATGGACAAGCTGAAATGGAAAATATGAAATCTACAATGAATCTACAATGTTTACCGTCTCGTTTTTTTCGGACAATGGAAATAGAGATACCGTGGCGCATGTAATCGTTTCGTGGGCAGAGGTTTCTCTCGGCGGCAGGAAAGAGGTCGGGTGGAACTTCTCGAAACGAGCGACAGTATTGGCCTACCCAACAATAGAAAACACCCTAACCTTAGAAAGTGCAGTACGAAAACCATAGAAGTATAGTATTATGGGTGCAATCAGAATACAGGTCTCGAGAGGTTCCGTGCTACTCGGAGGAAAGGCAACGAGATCAGAAACCCTCTGCTCGCAGGGTAGGAGAGCCACACATTTCCCTGTGTATACTAGCTAGTGTTACCCTTTTTAAATAGTTATTTTCCAAGTGGTGTACATGCATGAAAACAACGCACACAATATTTTATTAAACATTAGGGACTAGTCAAAACTTAGCAGAGGAGATGCAGGGGGGAGGGGGGGGGGGGGGGGGGGGGGGGTTCGAGAATGAAATCAAAAAGTCTAAAATATATATAACCCTCCCTGGACAAGGAGTATGAAATAGTTTGACCCTTTCTCCCTATAACCATCCCCTTTTCAGTTCCCTATGATTTATGACCCTCCATATTTGGGGATTCAAAAAAATATTACCCTCCATCTCAACCCCCTCCCACCAGCTAATTTCTGACCAGTCCCTTCAGCGACAACCCTCATGAAACCCCGATTTAATTATCAGTAAAACTTTGTAATTAGAAGCTCCCGTAAGGGACCGTGACCACCTTTGGGGATTGAGAATTGGAAGAAGGTGGAAAATAGCATTTACAAGACAGGTTTTGTAAACAACACTACCGATATCATACAAGTGCCTTTAAATATATGAATTAAGATTTGTATGCGATCTAGTACAACCATGTGATTGCAATCATGTAAATTATCACAAGCATGAGTTAGTGAATCAATTATCCTGCTCCCCTAGCACAAACCATGTATGACACAAAAATATGCTATAACTCCATGTATTAATTAACCTATTTCTAGGTGGCCGGAATTAAGGCCACTCAGGGCCTCTTCTTTTTATTATTTTCTGTATCGAGCTTTCGCGCCGTCAACCAATCACATTGCATATTCTACACGTGGCCGCCATGTCATGTGACATGGCTCACGGCGAATATTTTTTTCAGCCTTGAGTAAATGATGTGAAGCGAGGACGGCCGGAGGAGTGAAGGCTTTGGTCCAATAAAAGTTAACAAAGGCAATAATCCACGGAAACTGAAAGAAAATGCCTGTACGGCATCTAAGTGCCATAGGATTTCAGTGTTGCGTTGTTGATATTGTTGAAACGGTCTTCCTTGTCATCACGTACTGTAAGAAGGTCAAATGAGGGATTTTGATTGTTTGCAATGCTCGCTGTTTCAGTCCTCTCCTGAAATACTTTTGAGATTATACAACTGGGATGTCTTGAATAAAATAGTCAATCCAATGCGAGCTTTACTAAGGCTTCAACTCAAGAGTCGCAAAAGCTGGAAGTGAACAGTGATTGACCCTTGTCTTTGAACGCGAACTGAAATCAGAACTGGTGAGGTTGAATTGTGTTTACTGATAACGCACACAAATCTTACTTGTGCCTATTTTTAAAATTTTTATTAAGTGTAATTCGAACTGGAAATTAAATCGTCCGTAAATTGAACTGTATTTGACTTTATAGAGACCAAGAAGAAAAAGATAAAATCGTCAAAAGAATAACAGAACTCAGAACTCAAGATATAATTGACCACGAATTCTACCCATAAACAGAACTGAATGTCTTACAAACAGAGAATACCGTATTAAAATTGAATTGGATCTGTCAAAAGAATAGCTGATTTGTCGTGGAAAGTCCTAACTAGAAACCGAACTGTCATAAAACTAGAACTGTAGAGTATAAATTATGGCTCTGCCCACAGCATCGTTCGCAGCCGTTTAAATTTAAGTCGATACGCAGTTTTTTTGTTTGCCGACGACACAGAGAGCCCAGGCTCACAACATGAAGAAAATATAAGGATTCGTATGAAACTTTATCGCTAGTATATATAGCTGATGGAAAATGATAATAAACAGCCATTAAAGTTTACACACCACATCAAATGTTGTCCATCTGTTGTTTCTTGACTGTCTTGGAGCCCTAAAGCAGCATTTCGGCGAGAAATGTTTTTTTTAGTTCACCTCTACCGAAAATGAACTAAAAACATTTCTCGCCGAAATGTGGCTTGAGGGCTCCAAGACAGTCAAGAAACAACAGATGGACAACATTTGATGTGGTGTGTAAACTTTAATGGTTGTTTATTATCATTTTCCATCAGCTATATATACTAGCGATAAAGTTTCATACAAATCCGCGTATATTCATTGATCTTAAAAAAAGCATTTGATACTGTAAACCATATTATACTACTTGATAAATTAGCCTTTTATGGATTTCGAGGAGTTGACCATTCATGGTTAAAGAATTACCTTGAAAATAGATTTCAATGTGTTCAAATTGGTGACCTTCATTCTAGCTTTAAACCAATTAAATGTGAAAGACTTCTGATAATAAATAGACACTTGTTTGCCTATTTAAGTTTTAAAGCGATATGCAAGTTTGTATCTGCATAGCGACCACAACCCCAATCGGAGGTAATGGGCAATTGACTAACAAAGAAAGCCTAGCCTATCCAGAAATAGTGACAAATACAGACACGCCTGACTGTACGATGAACGAAAAATAACTGGAATACTGCATGAGGTCAAAGACAGTATGAACACATTTTTAGTTCATCGTACAGTCACCAAGCGCCTGTATTTGTCAATAAAACACAAACAAAGTCTCTAACCTTCCAATATTTCAATTGTCGAGAGCACAGCGTGACTTACCATATGGACTCCACAGGGGACAGGGTCGAGATTCGATGATTAAGTTCGAAAAGTAGACGAGACCTGCATCCTAAAGAAAGGAGTTCGAGTAAATGTCGTTAACAGGGAGGTAAAAGGGGGTTTATATAGAAGTCAACGTGTAATCATAACACAATGTTGATGTAAAACCTGGGACTTAAGGAAACTACGACGGGGATCGATGGAGTATTTTTAAAGGCAATTCATTGACTCTTCTCATATGGCGCGCATGTTGAGGTGCATGCGCCTCGTGCAAGCACCGTTGTCTGTCCTTTATTGATCATGGAAAAGAGACAATCATTATTCAGTAACGAGACATGAGCATGGGTTTTGCTGAAAAACGGGTAATTCATTCGGGAGTAATACAGTACCGCTTGAGACTTGTATTCGGATTGGACCCATTATACTGTAGCTTATGTTTTTGTACTGCTTGTTCTAAGGGTTAGGATTGCTGGGTAAGATACTCGTTTCAAGCGGTACTGTCCGGCTCTCATTCCGTGGTGCAAGGATCAACTTACGTAGAATGCTTTTGACGCGTCGACATACGAGTTTCCGGAGTAGAAGTATCCGTAGCGCGAGGTGCGTGTACATTTCTTCTTGCGGCCATATTGCCATGTTGGTCCTACGTCACGTGATGTCATGGCTTTAATAATCTAAAACAAAGAGAAATCAACATTCAAAATACAATTGTATTGTATTTAATTTTACACAAGATAATATGTTGAAAGAACATAAAGGTAAAGGTAAAGCGACAGGCTGGTGAGACTGATAAACTTGAGGCCGACGTGGGACCTACGATTTTACGTACTTAACCAAGAAGACGTGAAGGATAATCTGTATCTCATGTCTGTAGCCAATGAAATTATTCGTTATATCAATAATATATAGGTAAATTCATTGTTTGAAGAGGGAATTCCACGTTAAATTTCACGCGAAATTTTAAAGTGGAATTCCCGAATCGGGCAATGAATTTTCTTTGAATTCCATAGCATTAACGAAAATAGTAAAACTTTAATCAATTTGAAAGTCTTGCTGAAATTCCCGCCACGCGCCAGGAACCATTACGCGGTAAACTGAAGAGCGAATAGGAATCAAGCTAAAATTAGACTCAGACTCGCACGAGGTTCAACTTAAACTCACAACATTTGGTTTTGCGACATCAAAACTGCATTTTTATGAATGTAATTATCTGTATTTTATTTAGGTACACTTAACTTCCAATCTAGTATCTGGAGACAAAATTGTCTGCGAAAGATTTTATATATTATAAAACCGACGGCCTGTAGAAATCACTTATTAATGGCAGATGGCGATATGTGAAAATGAAAAACCTGACAAAAAGAGCTGTACAATTATAAGTACTAAAGGCGGTATGTCACGGTACTGCGCATGTGTGACAAACTGATGAGTGTGAATTACGGATTAGCCCGGACATAAATTCTCAGAGCGGTGAGATAGCCATTTTGAAATCGACTTCCATCTGTGTTCTTTTGAACTCAACCTAGCCTCCTTTGGTCATTTATGGTAATGCTAGATGTCCTTAAAGTGCATATAAGCCCTGGCTACTTATATTTATTACGAAGAGACTAGAGGCCATAGACAAAGGATTCCGGAATAAAAAGTTGATTTGATTTATTTGTCATGGTGTATTGGCCGTTCAAAGTTGCCCAAAAACGTGTCTTAGGTGGCCTGTGGACGAAAATCAGGCGCGCTAGAGCGCTTTACAAAATTGGCACTGGGTCTAGTTTGACGTCATCAACAGAACACGCTCGATGCGCTATTGCATGAAAGGCCTTGCCGAATAAAGCTCTCCGAAACGTTTAGCGCGATTTATCATCTTTCTCGGTTATCTATTCAATTATTTTGCAAATAAGCCAACGTTTTAAAGCCTCGAAGAGACGAGTTCTGTTGATGACGTCACGTTTTATTCTCGTCCCAGTTCCCGAAGGTGTGCGGAAATTATTCTACATTTGGAAGTTTAGTCGCTAAAAATAAAATGAAAACATTTTTATTTAGAAATTTCGGAATTTTTTCTCCACCTTTTAAGGTCTAAGCTTAAAAAAACAATTGGTCAGGGCTTATATGCACTTTAAATAGGTTTTAGTTATTTGTTTATTCAAAAGTCTTCGTTGCGAACTGCAATACAACTAAAACAAAAAGCATAAGTGCTGCTTTCCTGCGGGGAAGAGTACTCCGAATACAGCTTTTTGGCGTTCCCACCAGAAGCAGAGGTTTTGGATGTCCCGAGTAGAGTTCACGAAACACATGGCAACCTTTTCAAGTCAAAATGATATGGCATTCGTATCAGCGATACGATACCGACTTGCTGCTCAGTTCTCGCTCTTGAGCTGGAGCGAGCAAAACCGTGCTGCCGGATTACATGGAAATCCTTTTCGTTTAGGCCAATTTTTTCGTGAACAATCTCGATCACAGCTATCCTATGATGTAAAATAAAATGAAAACCAAAACATTGATAAAAGGTTTTTTTGAGTGTTGTAATCTTAACACGGAAGCAGTTTGCGACTTCACTTTGGTAAAATTCGGACTGGTTATGACTCGAACCACAGCAAACATGTACAAGCAAGTAATGAAATATAGATACCATTCTTTACTGCTGTTTATCTTGGATGTAGGAAGAACAAAATCCTTGTAAATCTCGCCATATCAGGCTAGACTGTGCAAAACTACAATCTGTGAATCACGGCTATCACCCGATAAAGTGTAGCGTTTCCGGCAATTTATTTTGATCGATTCTCATTGGATTTTACACAATACGGCTGCCAATTCAATGTCTGGACACTGTAACATGCGCCTTTAAGTGTTCCTTACTTTATAGGCAAATTACCAAATGTTAATGCAGAATTTGTCAGTCTCACAATAAATAAGAGGCTTGTTTTCATTCTGTTGAATGTTGTGTTCAGTTCACTCGTTTCCAAAAATTTCCTTGTAATTGTACCACGATTTTAGTAGCGTTTTGTAGCCGTGCTTTTCTTCCTGTTTTTACAAGCTTTTTTCTTTGAAGGCAGTCATTTAAGCTTCTGTGTGTGAATACTACACGAATTAAATCAGCAAATCCACAAAGCCCCAGTTTTTTGCCGATCAAAATTACAAAATTACATACTGCAGAGTGCAGTTGTTGTTATCGATTCCTCGGACAGTCGAGCGCCAAAACGTGAAAATTCATTTCTCGTGAAAAACGAAAAAGAAGAAAGATAATTCTTCACGTTCTTTGACCACTGTTAATTTTGTGAATATACTGGTTTGGAATTTTAACATGATTTTGTCTCTGTTCGCGATAATAAAAATAAACAAAATATTTACGCGCGGGCTTCCTGTACATCGTTGTATACAGCTTTTCAAACCATTGAATTCCACAAAATATTCAACCCTTGGTTAGCCAATCAGCGCGCAAGTTTGTGTCGTGCTATGAGATTCTATTTTATATACTAACATCTACTAGTTCATAGTTAAGTCGGTTATCTATGATGTGTCGCGGTCAATATCCAGCTGAATTATCCAAACATCCAATGTCTTATAGAATAAACCAATACATTATATAACATCCCAGGAACATTATATTAAAAAAAAAAAATTGTTATAACAGGCTGAGTACACTACATTAACTGTTTTGGACACACTACACTCGACTCACGGTTTATTTTTAAATTATACAATTTATGAGTTTAGTCCTAAAATCATAGACTACAAATAAAAGACTGGAACAGTAGATATCTCGAATCAGTTCTGTCACTTCCCGACTGTTCCGTTGCAGCAATCGTTGGAAATGTTTGAACAAACTAATCCAACCAAATCATTGCGATAAAACGTAAACAATGAACCTTTCACGCAGCTATTATTTGAAAGTTTTACCAGGAGAATCATGTTCAACAATGCTTTGATTAACAATGTCAACGGTTAGTTAGTTAGTTACTCGTTCCTCGGTAACTAAGCGATTTTGATTTTCTCGGGCTGTGCCCTTAAGACTCAAAATCGCTTAGTCACCGAGGAACGGGTAACTAACCCTTACTTAAAACGAGACATCGAAACAACCGTGTACCTATACGTCCTTCTCACGTTCGGAAGATTTATAAACCAACTCTCTGTCAATACTTTAATTACTCCTCCATCTCCCCCTTCATTCATTTAGTCCCTGATTGGACAAATATGATGTTTATAAGGACTTAGGTAAGTCCGTGGTGTAAGCTTACCTTATCCTCAGTCAACTCATTAGCAGATCTCAATAGATGTACACTCTTATCAACAACAGCAACTGCCACACGTGATCCAGGAGCAGCTGTCAGCGTAATGCTAACTGGCTGACCAGGTTTACGAACATTATCATCAAATCGCACGGAGACCTGGTGAGAAAATACCGCGAAAATGAAATACCTTTAAAGGCGTCGTCTCGACTCCCCGTTTCTGACGCGAAAACGGCCGCCAGGCTCAAATTTAGTTTTATATTTTGAGCTCCTCAGCTCCAGTGAGTATGATTTGAAGACATACGTACAGCAATCAACAGATCCTGATTTGTTTAATTCAGAATTGTATTACAGGAAAGGAAACTGATAGCTTGTAAGGTGCGCAAAGGACACTGGATAAGACGGCCCTTTAATATAAAATAAGTTACATGACCCAACATTCCACCGTACGTGACCTTTTTACCTTTGCATCGCTGTTAGATTTCTGCACTTTTATGCCGAGATCGGGTATTTAAAAAAGAACTATGCTCTCAACAACGTTGATTTGCTGTGCGCCCGCCTGGGCTTCACAGGTACGAGGCTACTGCGATTGGCATATAACTCTATTATTATTATTATTTGTCCATTAAAATCTCGAGACTAGGCGGGGATACCATGGAGTCTGTGATCGGTGTTCAAAACATTTGTCTCGCGGGATGGCCCCTCATGTTGGATGGTTGGTTGGTTGGCTAGTTAGTTAGTCGGTTATTAGGAACAAGAGCCCATCTGGGCTTTCACTATGGCCACTATATATACATCGGGTACAGTTATATTGCTAGTCATGAAGTTGCTAGTTGCGAGGTGTATTTTTAAATGTAGGGTTATGAGGGTTAGGATTTGGATTAGTGGTGATGTATTTCTAAAACCCAAAATTAATGACTAGCTCTAAACACCCTAAATTAGTTAGCCACCCGTTGTTAACGGTTAGGGTATTTTTTAAATATAGGGTTAGGATTTGCATTAGTTCATAGGAGAACGGAGAAGCATGTGGTGTTTAGTGATCTAGCCCTAAAAAACTCATATTAGTGAGTAGCTCTAAACACCATAAATTCAGTGAGCTAAATGAATGAGCTGACGGTTAGGGTATTTTTAAATGTAAAAATACAACTCTCACTTGTGACTAGCATATTTACCACACTCATATACATCAATGCAGCCATACACTCTTTTAAGGCGAGCACACATCAGGAGACGTTTTGCATGTCCCCTAGTATGTCTTCTCAAGGACTTCCTCAAGATACACATTTTTTTGGCCCCTTGGTTGTGCAAGGCAGGTTTTTTCTTTGATATTTTGCGTTCCAGGATTTTAATTTTCTATTTTTGGAATACCCTTCTTCAGATTTCTGATGGTGTGTTCCCAATGAGATTGAAGATGAAATATACTTTCATTTGAAATCCTCTTAGTAATAACCGAAGGGGAAGAATTATTAGCTGAATTTAGCAGTCTTTAGGAGTGGCCGGTAGCGCGGTGACTTCATTCTTTGCTCCCCTAGTACAGTTGTATATATATGTAATTTAATATTTTTGTTTTTCTCGTATGTAAATTAAAGAAGTTGACCTTTTACTGTAAACACTACTTATTCACATGGAACACACGTTTACAATTTAGTCTGCTGTTCTGTTATACTGCAGGTTCCGAGTTACTAATAGATGAATATCTCAAATGTATATTTATATTTGTCCCATATTATAAGTTGTATCCTGTCCATCCTATGATAGAGCTATCACTATATTTCTCTACTGTTCTTTCTACCCTACGGCTCTTTATCGCAGCTCGCTTATCGCTCACTGATCTCCGCGGCTTTCTCTCTAGAAAACCTCTGGAAGTCATATTAATTGTATTCGTGGTCGATTCGTGTGTCCCTGTGTAACTTTTCTTTGCTGTTCTTGCTATACATGATGAGTCCATTACGAGTCCATATTGGTATCTGTTGGATTAAAGCATTATTAACTGAAATGCCTCACTTGGTACGGTATTTCTAATTAAAAGCTTTACCTCATTCCCAAAACTTCAGTCTGCTCATTATATTACAGAACTATAAAGGGAACTGTTGGAAGCCCTTTAATTGCTCGAACCAAAACCTCGGCCGTGAGTATTCTTCCAGTACTGTTAGATCATCTTTAATCCCTCTCCTAACTTCTCTTCCATCTAACCTACCTGGTTTTCCAACTTGTCTTCTACGTCCACTACCATGCTGTCTCGTTTAACATTCACTTTACGAGTGTTCTTCCAGTACTGATAGATCATCTTTAATACCTCTCCTACCTTCTCTTCCATCTAACCTACCTGGTTTTCCAACTTGTCCTCTACGTCCACTACCATGCTGTCTGCAACCGTTTCACCATCTGTCCTCACATAGTAGACGAGCACACGACACGAGGGGACCATAGACTGAGTTACCTTGAACTTGATGAACCCATCAGCGATATACAGCTTATTACCAGTGGGAGAAGTCGGTTTGTATGTAAAACTACGCAACGTTGGATTTGAATGGAAAACGGCACCAGCAGCAATAGCGTCATCGTCTGTGGTTGGGAGTACAGGTGTATTAGAAGTAGGTGGCTTCGTTGCAGCAGATCCACTTCCCGTGGTTGGGACCTCAGGTGTGGCTGGAGTAGGTGGGATCACCTCAGTTGTAGGCTGTGGGGTAGAGTTAGTTGTGGCAGCGGGTTTAACAACACTTGGGTCAATCGTGAACTTGAGGGTTTTCCTCCCGGAGTGAGCAAGGCTTCCACTACACATGACCTAAAACATAACAACTATGATTACGCAAACATCAAACCGAAGTAAAACGATTGTTGCTGTAGTTTGGACACAATTTTAACTCGGTGAGGGTTTTCTCCAAGTTCTCTAGTTTTCTCCCTCTTCGCAAATAATAGACATAAAATCCGCCATTTTGAAAATGGGACAAACTTGACCTAATTTAAAGCAAATGTGTTGGAAAGTATCGACTTTTGGTCCCCCCTGAATGCGAACCACAACTTCATTAATATCAACTTCGTTAAGTACTACAGTCCATATACAAATCTCTCTCCGTTGAAATCGAGACCAGAGCTTTTTATGGAGTTGAGAATTTGAGATTACTGAGTATGATTTTTAGACTGATTAATGGCAGAGCAAGTATCTACTTGAGGAAAGTTTGGCCATCCGATGAATTTACATTTTCCTTACATTTGCTGTAATTCTCTTCAAGTTGCCCTATTTTCAGTAGCGGATTTTACCGCGAAAAGTATATGAAGAATACTCACAAAGTAATGGAATTCGCTGATGTGCTCTGGTACCCTTAAGATGTATTGGAAGTTTATTCGGGCTTTAGCGCCAACCTGAGAGAGACAGAATGAATTAGGACAAGGGGAAACTAAGGACCTGTTTATGTGAAGAGAGATTGACCCTAGAACTAGGACCAACAGAATGCTATAGGGTCAACCTCTCTACATGTAGACAGGGCCTATTAAGTGGAACAGTTAACTAGGCAAGGTCAATTAATTCTCGTCATCTTGTTGGTATTACGTAATATCATTATACGTAAGTAGGTAAGTGACTTTCTTTAATTGTCATTGTATTTAGCTTTGCAGCTAATTGTGGACACTAGTCCTACGATTCTTCGTCCTTATCCGAGAAGACCTGAAGGTCTAACCGTTTACTATATTACGTAAAGCAGCACCTTCTACTCAGTTATTTTAAGACCCTGAGTGTTGGTCCGGCCGGGGCTTGAACCCGCGACCTTCCGCTTGAGAGTCCAGCGCTTAACCACTGAGCTAACTGGGAGGGACTGAAGCTTAACCACTGAGCTAACCGGAAGGCGGTATGACTTCGCGTTTTCACATACAAACAGAGGTTAAAGTATTTCATTTGAGCCCAAGCCAGAAATAGCTGATTTGGGTGTAGTAAAGTGTTTTCAATCTTGTCAACCATATTGGGCGATCCTTGAAATGGTGTCATTTAAGGAATATTATGGAATATTATGCTAATACGTTGAACATGAATTGAGTCATAACTCGTTGAATTTGTTTATTTCTCAGTTGTTTTTCAGGGTTCAGACATCTTTTAATTAGTGGAGCTGGCAAAAACAGAGCAAAATAAACTAGAATTGGCTTATGACTTAATGACGTCATTGATTCCTTGATAAACGAAATGTCAGGCGTTAATTATTATTTTTTCCTTTATCGGTCATTTTGTTTTCCAATTTGAGCATTGAATCGCATAGCCAAAGTTGAATCGCACGGTGCATTTGCGAAATCAGACGCTGATTGGCTGAGACGGAGTGGTGATTCAGAGTGGATTTACCACTGCAGACTACGCGCGCTATTTATAACTTAGCCAAATATCAACAAAATCTTCAAGTCATTCATCGGACTATGCGATTCAAGAAAAAAGCGACGAGGGTGATATCGGTTTTTCCGTGCAATTTAACGTGGAATTACCTCGTCAGGCATGTGATTTTCCTATATTATCGGGTAAATACAACAATGAGACAAGACGTCACCCATGTACACATACACGCTGCACCATTGCACGCTACAATTCAGGCAATTGCTTGGTAAAGGGGTTGATCCACGCTGCACCTTTCCTACAAGATTGCACGCAATAATTGCAATGTCACTGAAATGTTGCGCGCAATGTTGCATCGTGTTTCCGTAGCTTTATACACTCATGACAAGTGTAGCCTTACCCGCAATGCTGCTGGTAATTTTCTAAGTGCCAAGAAGCTCGCACTTTTTGAGTACCACGCTTTGCAGTGGATACCCGCTGTAGAGTACCGGTTTCGTAGGCCATAGTTCTTGTGAAATTTGGAGCCTGATTTGTGGCGAGCCTAAACAACACAGCACAGAACAGAAACATAACGACCAATTCACATCACGTAATATAGCGGATTTCATATTAGTAATACCGTAACTCTATAATGTGATTGGATCAGAAAGACAATGGGAAACCATTTCAATGTCACGGCATGTCGTACAGTATCCATGCCGTAAGTCATTGCCGTAACATGCCCACTAATGCCACAGAGAGCCCACTCATACGAAATCCACTCTATAAAATTGATGGCCAGCTCAACATTTGTTATGTTTAAAAGATACTGTTGTTAAAAATTGAACTTTCTAGTTTCTCTGAAATAAAACTAGAAAGAAAAACATCATGGGCTAGAGAGAAATTTGAAAGACTACAACACCTATATTTTGTACTATGGCTTACTAATGACATTATTTATAAGGAAGTTAAAACAATAATTTTAGGTACATAATATTAGTGAATGAAACGAAATAGAGACCCAGTATTGAGATTAGTAAAATTACAATATTAGGTCCATGAAAAAGAATTGAAAAGATTAGAGAAAAAGAGAAAATAAGAGAAGAAAACACAACACTCGATTTTCACTTTGGAAGGAATACTAGTATTATCAAGTTAGAGTCCATTAAGGTATGCTAGTCGCCATGGCAATCGAGTAGCAGCTGACGTTTCGAGCGCTAGTACTTCGTTGTGAACCTGCACTCGCTTCTCACGAGCATACCTTAATCTACTCTACCTTGGATAGCATACCTTACTCTATTCCACCTTGGTAAGCATACCTTAATCTACTCCACAGTGGTAAGCATACCTTAATCTAATCTACCTTGAATAGCATACCTTAATCGACCCTACCTTGGTTAGCATACCTTAATCGACACGACCTTGGTAAGTATACCTTAATCTACTCCACCGTGGTAAGCATACCTTAATCTAATCTACCTTGAATAGCATACCTTAATCGACTCTACCTTGGTTAGCATACCTTAATCGACTCTACCTTGGTTTATCTGCTCTAACTTGGTTAGCATACCTTAATAGATCCTACCTTGGTTAGCATGCCTTAATGGACTCTACCTTGGTTTATCTGCTCTACCTTGGTTAACATACCTTAATCGACTCTACCTTGGTTAGCATACCTTAATCTACTCTACCTTGGTTAGCATACCTTAATCAACTCTACCTTGGTTAGCATACCTTAATCTACTCTACCTTGGTTAACATACCTTAAACGACTCTACCTTGGTTAGCATACCTTAATCGACTCTACCTTGGTTAGCATACCTTAATCTACTCTACCTTGGTTAGCATACCTTAACCTACTCTACCTTGGTTAGCATACCTTAATCGACTCTATACCTTGGTAAGCATACCTTGATCTACTCTACCTTGGTTAGAATACCTTAATCGACTCTACCTTGTTAGAATACTTTAATCGACTATACCATGGTTATGCCAGTGTTCATTTTCCTGGCTGACCTATACTACTTTTTTATAGGGCTGAGTTAGAAAAGTTGATCGATGCAAGAATCATCAGTTATAAAGGCTGGTTTCCAAATAAACGTTTTTTGTTTTCCCGTGTTTTCCCCGAGTCGTTTCTCATTATTAGAAACGTGTCTGTTCTTGTTTTTCATGTGTTTTTCGAGTGTTTTTCTGTCTTTCCCGATTATTGTAAGCGTTTGTATTGAAATTGGGCGGTGCTTTTGTATGTTACCATAATTAATAACCAGGCAACTACAAACCATCGATAAAACACGAATTGTAGTGTTTTATCAGGGCCGGTTCCAAATATCGAGAAAACAAATGAAATCGAGAGGCGTAGTCTCGAGGGTTTTATGGTTTTCGAAATATTTGGAACCCTTGATGAAACATGAACCACGAGCGTTTGAAATTATGACTTCTCACACGAATGGTTAATTAAACCGAACATTTACATATGCTTCTTTTCAAACATCATTAGCAAGTATTGTTTACCGTTCGACTGGTGTATATAATTATTCCATAGATGGCTTATTATTCTTTTTTGCCGGCAGTGATTTGAACTAGCATACTCAGTAGTGTAGTGGCCAAGGGTTAGTAAAAATAGTCGAAAGGGTCGAGGATCGAACTCCAGTGGAGGCACACTTTTTCTTTCTATGTCGTTTCTTTACTTCTTCACTCCTTACTTGTAGTTTATCAGTATGTAAGTAGTTAGTGGTCCATGAACTGATTAGTGCGTTTGGAACTAGTGTTTCATTGGATGTCAATATGCATCCAACTGATGAAGCTTCGAACAAGGGTTTCACCCGGTTTCAAGACCTGTGCGTGCATGTAATCGAATACAGTCCCTCCATTGGATGATTATCTCATGAATTAATAATGAGTTTGAGACATGCATTTCGTTTTGTTTGTTTATTTTTTAGGACTTTCACATGCCGTTCTATGTTTTTCGGGGTTTAGAAAAACCAGGAAAAACATGGAAAAAGAAGAAAGCCTAAACTAGCCCTAGACAAACACAAGTATTAGTGATACTGTTTAAACATATTGAAAATAATATTTCAATATCCTTTCTTGCCACCTGAGGGAGTCAACATTTTTTGTTTCACGTGCAATGCTATTCCATATAAGCCCCAATTTAACTCCATCTACCTTTTAAGTAATCATTGCCTGTTTTAGACAGTAGACGTTTGTATTATTCTTAGGCCCGTTTCATGCTATCTTTAAGTACGACGTCGTAGCGACTGGTTGATTCATACGGCGAACTTAATTCATTGAACTGACTGTAGCGATCAGTCTGGGTCTATATTTTAGCTTTAGCGCGAAAACTACATTTCAATGTTGCATGGATGTAATTCCTGCATTTAGTTCGGCGTTTAAATCGACGTTGCTTCAGATTCGCATAATGCGACAACATCGAACATAATTCAAACTTGTCGAAACCCAATAGGCACTAGGAAGTTTAAGCATCGAGGAAAAAAGTGCTTTCTCGTCAAATCGCTTGTTCATTATTTCTTTCATTCGTCTTGCGTTGCTTTTCACGTCCAGATTTTTGAAAAAATGGATGTACAAAAAGTTTCGTTCACGCCGAACGAAAATAATAACGTTTTAACTTCTTACGTTGACGTTCTCTGCATGCTCAACGTAAAATTGGGGTTTTCGTGTTGTGATTTTAATGAAGTCGGCAAGAATATAATATAATAACGCAATTAACTATCCCCAGTAACGATCCCAAGCACCTTGCGAATCCGACCTCTCCCCAGCCCCCAACTCGTTTCTAAAGCATTTATTCTCTGAGAAAAGAATAAATTTAATTTAGCACGGGGCCTCGTATTGAAACCTTTGTGCGTGGCAAGTAAAAGCATATCGCGGAAGTGGGCTATTGATTCAGACGCCACTTTTATTAAGTTCGACATTTGAAATGGACTGAAAAGGTCTGAAATGGACCTTTGTCTCTTGGTTATGTGTTGACAACAGATCGATATTAATACTCACTTCGATATACAGATAGGTGGATTCCGGCTTCACGTCCTGGATGATGAAGTTTACTATTCCGTTGATAACTTTAAACTCTTTACGAAATATATTGCCCTTATTTGAGGTCGCTTTAATGGTGATCAATTCACCACTGAGAGGGACTCCGTCAGGAGAAGTGACACGCAGCTATATGAAAAAGAAACATATACTATGCGTTAGAAAATCGTTTATAATATAATTTAAGAAGGCATCCTATGTAATGATATATCGTTACATTGAGTAAAATGAGCTCAGCTTCTTTTATATTATTTTTATAAATGCGCGCTCGAGCAGGAAACACGTGATCAAATCCAGCCAATCAGCGACGAGACCCTCTGCAGCATGGAATTTCCTTTCAAATTTATCCAATCAGAAACGAGTATTTTTTGTAAACAACATGAGCATGGCTTTCTTTTCGCTCTCGCCACCGGTTGTTTTCTGATTCTGCCCGAACATTTTTTCTCATCTTCCAAGCTGATGATGATGACACTTTATTTATACACGATGAATGAAAGCAGAAGAGCTGGTGGGGTCGTGTTTACACTAACTAAAATAAAGCTGAGACTAAAAAAAATTAAATCTAAGATCTATTTCTCGATTACAATAATAATATAGACTAATCATGGAATGACACTAAACCTAGAACTAGAAATGCTCGTATGCCACGAGTTCAAACCTTAAGTTCTCCGCTTCAATGAAATTGGCTTCTACAGTTTCGCTCGCGTTCCGTTCATGCATATATTAGGGACGGCAACGGCTGTGACGACGGAACGTAGAAAAGTGTTTTCTCGCAAAATTATGTGTTTATCGTTTCCAGTTTATTTGCCTGTTATCTTTTCACCTCCAGAGTTTCGAAAAAGTACCGTTCACGACGAATGAATACCGGACTGACTTCATCGAGTTCTAATGTACGGAACGTCCAAATGATACAATTTTACGAATGATTCAATCCACGTGCTTCCCAGTTTTACTGTTGTACTGTAGCCATTTTATGAATGATTCAATCCACGTGCTTCCCAGTTTTACTGTTGTACTGTAGCCATTTTATGAATGATTCAATCCACGTGCTTCCAGTTTTACTGTTTTATTGCAGCCATTTTACGAATGATTCAATCCACGTGTTTCCCAGTTTTACTGTTGTACTGCATCCATTTTTCGAATGATTCAATCCACGTGCTTCCCAGTTTTACTGTTGTACTGTAGCCATTTTATGAATGATTCAATCCACGTGCTTCCCGGTTTTACTGTTTTATTGCAGCCATTTTACGAATGATTCAATCCACGTGTTTCCCAGTTTTACTGTTGTACTGCATCCATTTTTCGAATGATTCAATCCACGTGCTTCCCAGTTTTACAGTTGTACTGCAACCATTTTACGAATGATTCAATCCACGTGCTTCCCAGTTTTTTATTGACTGTTGTACTGCAGCCATTTTTCGAATGATTCAATACAGTTCTTTACTGTTTGGAACTAAAATGTGCGCGGATGTGATGAAATTCGATAACAAAAACATTATAAAAAGTTAACCTTACAAAGGGAATTCGTACCTGACCATGGAAAGGCAATCCAGGTTTAAAATACTTCGAGGTTCCACTATAGAAGGTCATCTTAACTCGAGAAGGGAAGATCTGCGTCTGGACGCTAGTAGCGTTGCGTGACACTCCAGTGGCCTTTTCTGTCACCTTAGCTTTCACGTGAAACGATGCTCCATGATATAGATGCTTCAAAAGGAAGAGCCCAAGATCCGCGTTGGTCAGCGTGAAGTCCACGCAACCCTTGATCTGTATCATAAATATTTCATTATTCAATAATTTATGGTTACTAATAAAAGACACAAACATAATTATTATGGTGAGAGATTTTGTGTGTCACTAGAAAACATCACAGTAATTATCGGGAGTTATTTTAGTAAAGGAAATGTTGATATTCTATAAATTAATTCCTAGCAACTTCTTCAACCCTACGGTTCTTTTACATACGTCTTTCTCGATTTGAATCTCCTTTACTTGTCTCTTCCTGTAATACCACCAGAACCACCGTCTCTTGATGGAGATCGTCGCCTTTAACCTACCGGTCACAAGCTGGCCATACGTATACCTACGACAACAGCAGGGTAATATTTCTAGAACTATATATATTGGGGGGGGGGGGGGGGGGGGGGGGGTGCAGGAGAATTTAACATGTCAACATGTATAACCAAGGGAGGGGTGGGTGGATAGTTTTCTAGAAACCGTGATTAATCCAAAGCATGTGTAAGTTGTAGGAGAGGGACCGAATAACCCCCTTTTTGTGACGTTATGTTAATTTTTGTGGCGCTTTCATTAATTCAATGACGTCATGGATCTATTGTCTTTCTGCATGGACAAATTGGAGCGGTATCTCATTACCTATTGTTTTAACGCATGAATGAAGTGCTGTGGAATAGGCTCTTTGCAGCTAACAAATCACGTGGTTGTACTGGAGAGCAAAAAAAGGTATTGTACGAGATCGGTATTGCTATTAGCAAAACTTGTTTGTAAATGCTATTTTTCACCTCCAATCGATTGTCGATCTTTCTAACCCTTGCTCTCCAGCATCCATGGCAACGCCATTCCTATGGGAATCACGAGCTCAATTCATTCGTTAATGAAGTATTGTATCAGCACGTGACTGTTAGCTGCAAAGGACCTATCTCATGTTCAAGTTCAAGTTCATTTTATTCACACTTATTTCTATTTTTTTGTTGTAAAAGTAAATATCACTATAGCAAATAATATAAAATAGAAAAGATGGAGTTAGTGATAAGTAGATTTTTTAGTTGAAGAGTGACGTCATGACGGCATAGACGGCGGAGGATTTGAATTTCAGCTGCACAGCAGAACCCCTACAGAACAGAGGAGGAGGAAATGAGGAGAAGGAGATGAGGAGGACGAAATGAGGAGAAGGAGATGAGGAGGAGGACGACATGAGGAGGAGATGAGGAGGAGGACGAAATGAGGAGGACGAAATGAGGAGGACGAAATGAGGAGAAGGAGATGAGGAGGAGGAGATGAGGAGGAGGAGATGAGGAGGGGATGAGGAGGAGGAGGAAATGAGGAGGAAGAAATGAGGAGAAGGAGATGAGGAGAAGGTGATGAGGAGGAGGAAATGAGGAGGAGGAAATGAGGAGAAGGAGATGAGGAGAAGGGGATGAGGAAGACGAAATGAGGAGGAGATGAGGTTGAGGAAGAGATGAGGAGGAGGAGATGAGGAGCAGGAGATGAGGAGCAGGAGATGAGGAGGAGATGAGGAAGAGGAGATGAGGAGGAGATGAGGACGAGGAGGAAATGAGGAGAAGAAGATGAGGAGAAGGAGATGAGGAGGTGGAAATGAGGAGGAGGAAATGAGGAGAAGGAGATGAGGAGGGGGAAATGAGGAGGAGATGAGGAGGAGGAGATGAGGAGTAGGAGGAAATGAGGAGGCGAAGGAGGCGGAGGAGGCGGAGGAGGCGGGCGGCGGGCGTTGTGTCTAGCTTAGCTTTAAAGGCTAGAAAATGAAACTAGACTAGAGTTTTTAGACTAGACTACCTAGGTCATTAATTAACTTTCCTCTCCTCGGTAAAACACAACTGCCTCTAGCATTTGCCAACAAGAAAAAAAGACATTCGATGAAACTAATCATAAAGCAGTGTAATTTTGTAACACGGCACAGCATATCAGCGGACTTTGACTCGTTTTTTACAGACAAATGTATGGAAAACTAAAAACACGATGAAGATGGGGGAAGGGCCATGTCGCTGTTTGGTAGGATTCCCCGGCATGCTTTGCGGTCATTATGGATGAATTTAGCTTGCTGTGAAGTGCTTGTGGACAGAATGGCTTGGTTCTGGGCAAGTTTAGGTGTTGGGAGACAGAAAGTGAGGTTAGTGCAAACATGAAACTCTAAATGTTATGTGAAATATGCATTTTTGAGAGAAAATTTAGAATCTGAGGAGAAATAATTATTTTTGGAAGTGCTATTTTAGTCTTTTTTTCTGAAATGGAATAATGTAACCTGTAGTTAACTTATGCAAAGAAAGGAGGATTTAGATGAAATTAGTCTTTGTTAACATGCCCAATGCAGTTCACTAGGATCACTTGCTTGTCTATACATTATGGTTTGTGGGAATCTCAGGGCCTAGCTCTTTAAACTCTGTCAACTTTTCAAGTCGTATTATAAATGTTATGGCAGTTTTCAACAGCGATACGAAGAAATATATATCTACGGCTTAGAAACGAGGCTGAAATTATGAACTGACCGGAGTGCAAAGACTGTACGAAAAGTTAGATAAAACCTTTCTTTGCTGGTAAAGCAACCTCATAAACTCAAACACGATAGCCTTGTGAGCAATCGACATACATATGAAGCTATAGAAGTTATTATCGACTATACATGAGAGTCAAACATCGAACTGCTATGAAACCGCTTGTCGATCAGTTACGCACTTTCGTGAGAAGCGAATATTTCTACTTTCGACACTCGAATCCAAGAATAAATCCCTAATGTCTAAACTAACGGGGAAAACTGAAAGAGGAAATCCTTGTGACCAATCAACATATATATATGAAGCTCCAGAAGTAATTATTGAATACATGAGAACCATAGAGCAAACTGATAATAATCAACGCGCTATTAGTTTCACGGACATTTATGACTACTGAACTCGCGCTACAGCATAGCTTGAAATACTGCACGAAAACTCCCGTTTAAAAATTGTCTGATGCCGAAAGACCCATAGCATTTTGAACAAGATATCCTTCTGACCAATCGACACAAATGTTAAGCTGTGAAAGTATGTTTCCAGTCCATAACAGCCGATTGTGTAAACTAGTAAACAGCCACTCGTACTTCCGCGAGTACTGAACTTTCTAGCGTCAAATGCATGCGTTAAGTTTCCAAACTTTAAGACAAGAAATCCTCCATAGAATGTTCTATTTTTTTTACAGCAGAGAACTGTGTTATTAATCATGTAGAAATAAAACAATGGTGCCATTTGGAGAATTATTTCATGTCAAAAGTGCATAACGAAGAAATATATATCTACGGACGCGAGCATCTTGTTTCACTTTGGTCAAATTCGAACTGTTTACGACTGGAAACAGCAAAAAAAACAAGCAAGTAATGAAATATAGATACTATTCTTTACTCGATGCTGCTTACCTTGGATGTAGGAAGAATAAAATCCTTGTAAATCTCGCCATATACTTTGCAAAACTACAACTTGTGAATCACGGCTATCACCGGAACAGTGTGGCGTTTCTGGCAATTTATTTTGATTGATTCTCATTGGATGTTACGCAATACAGCTGTCAATTCAATGTCTGGAGACTGACATGCGCAGTACCGTGACACTGCGCCTTTAAGTTTGTATCTGAAGAATATTTCAGAAATTCGATTTTACGGGTTTTATTTGGCATCGGATTCCCATACAAACACTGTATTTCGCGCCATGTTTGCACCCCTTTCACAATGTCGGACTTAACCGCGAACTGGACTATTGAACCCGGGTCACAGAGGTGAGAGGCGAGCGCTCACACCTTTATTATATGGCAAGAGCTACTTCCACTGCTAACATACTGAGGTGTAAAAACAGTGCACCAAGTACCCTCATGAAGGGGCCTCTCTAGTATGAGAGAAATTGACCTATTACTACTCCCAGTTTGTCTCCCGCCTTCCTGGTCATACTTACATGTGAAATGTTCCTCAAGCG
Source organism: Actinernus sp. WN-2022 (assembly GCA_030867875.1). Classification (NCBI taxonomy): domain Eukaryota; kingdom Metazoa; phylum Cnidaria; class Anthozoa; order Actiniaria; family Actinernidae; genus Actinernus; species Actinernus sp. WN-2022. The sequence continues at coordinate 43,159,293 of JAOWCC010000019.1, forward strand.
TCTCGCTCAGGTCCCAAAACCTTGCAAACTTCACGAAAAGCCGCTTACCATTCATTGTAAACGGTTAAAGATATACGCAAAGCCGTATCCGATATAACAATATCAAGCACGCTTAAAAGTACACGCGGCGCGAACTGGATGGTAAAGGATCCGATATCATAAAAAAATCCTTTGCCTGCCGTCTGGAGATTGACGTCGGCAACTTTTACAACACACACCATGTCTTACCACTTTTTGATTGGTTAATTTTCATAGACAGTTGGTCATGAAAGCAACATAATACCGCCTAGTTAATTTTAATTCGGTACTTGCTGTTGTTGGTCGCCGTTATTACAGTTTCAACCAGATGCATAGCATTTAATTAAAAAGTTTAACCCTGTATATTATATACGAAGCATAAGTTTATCATTTTAGTCTGTATATATATCGAGCGTAAGTTTAGCCGCATTTAATTATTAACTGCGAAAGTTTGACTCTACTGTATATATACAGAGCGTAAGTTTAGCATTTAATTAACTGCGAAAGTTTGAGTCAGTAATATAATTTAACATATTTTTCTTTTAACTTTTTTTTACACCTCATGCTTATTGCTAAACTTATTTTTTGTCTATAGATGGCGCAGACTTCGCCGTTTCCAACCCGAAATGTTATTGGTTACCCAAACAATAGCCTACCCCTAAAACAATACAAACCCTAACCCTAAAACAATGAGATTATTTATCAGTGAAATCCAATAGGATACGACCTACAGAACAGTGAAGTCTAACCGCTATAGATAGCGAGTTTTGACGTGACGTGACATTAACAGCGTGATTTTCCATTGTCTATGACATTATTAACAACCACGTGTTACGCGTGCGCATTACCGTGGCACTGTTCCTTTACCCCTAATCCCCAAGGACAATAGCAAAGTTGCTCTAATGAGTCATAGTGGATTTACTATAATGGTTTATAAATATTCTGATTTCAGAATTACGTTACCAGTGATAGCGAAGGTAATAGCTGCAAGGAAAATAATAAAGACATTTTAAGGGTTCTGTAGGGGTTCTGCTGTGCAGCTAAAATTGAAATCCTCCGCCGTCTATGCCGTCATGAGATTCCACAGCACTTCAATCATGCGTTAAAACAATAGGTAATGAAACCTCCGCACTTTAAAAATCAACATGCGCCACAAAAAAAGGGGATAATTCGGTCCCTCTCCTACTGCTTGTGTAGCGCCCGTCGGAGAAACGGCTCGACAAACCTTAGGATGAGTTACTCCTAATGCTGCTTGTAGAAGTACTGCTACCGCTGCTGTTGCTACTGCTACTAATTGAACTACTGCTACTGCTGCTACTACTAGTGATGCTGCTACTACTACTTGTGCTGCTGCTGCTGCTACTACTACTGCTACGGATACTGAATACTGCTACTGCTACTGATAGAGCAGATTTCGTATTAGTGGGACAAACTACAGCACTGACTACAGCACGGTTACCGTACGGCATTGAATTGGTTTCCCATTATTTTTGTGCTGATAATCCAATCAAATCACAGGACTACGGCACACCACTGTCAGCACATCTACAGCACGGTTACGGACATGCCGTAGTTTGTCACACTCATACGACCGGTTAGACTTCACTGTTCTGTAGGACGCATCCTATTGGACTTCACTGATAAAGAATCCCATTGTTTTAGGGTTAGGGTTCGTATTGTTTTAGGGTTAGGGTTCGTATTGTTTTAGGGGTAGGCTATTGTTTGGGTAACCAAAAACATTTCAGTTTGCAAAGGGTGAAGTCTGCCCCCATACGAAATCTGCTCTACTGATACTGATACTGAATACTGCTCCTGCTCCTGCTACTCTGCTACTGCTGCTGAAACGTCTCCTACTATAATCACTGCACTTATATATATACGGCTACAACTTGTGTTCAATAGGGACCTTACGTAACCAGGAGCCCATAACTAGGAGCGTCCAGCCTATGTCACAGCGTTTTTACAAGTTAGGTTATTTTTAGAATGGTTTCCCGCTATTGTTGAGTTGCAATTATTCCTAAGGGAATCAAATCACAACAGCATAGCATCCATGTTGTTTAGTATAACAAAAGTAGCTAATGAGGCATCTTTTGTTCCGCCACGGTGCAATCTACCAATTGGCGGGGGAAATAATCTAAAAATAGCCCAGCTTGTAAAAACGCTGTGACTACTATATAGGAGATTAAGATTAAGAAGATTCGCATATTAACGAGATAGAGCGGATTTCAATTGAGTGTCGGAAATGTTTTGGTTTTGCGTTTACTAAGCTCTCCTATTGGCCGAGAAAGTATACCAACCAATCAGAATCCAAAGTAAAACCAAACGCAAATCGGTTTTGGTTTTGGTTTGGTTTGTCATTGGTTCACAGGGAAGCCATTTATGAGTTACTTGCGATTACTCGCTCCTATGATTGGCTGGCTGTGGGTAATTTGCGTTTGGTTTTACTACACTCAATTGAAAATCGCTCTATAGACGCTCCTAGTTATGGCTGTAATCTCCTGTAATCTCTTTACTGTCAATAGCTATGAATGGTGGTGGCTGGATGATGACTTGAAACTTCCTAACCCTAACCAAACCCTACTTACCGAGCACAGATGGATCCTGTAATCTCTTTACTGTCAACAGCTATGAACGGTGGTGGCTGGATGATGACTCGAAACTTCGGAAGAACTGAAAAAGACAGTATAAAAATACTTTGACACTTAATGAATGCATCGCCTGACTATCTCTGTGTAGATTTCTGCCATGATTATTGCGCGTAGAACTTTACGATAGCCGGTACGACTTTACAGCGATTCTCAGTCACACGTGCCCTTCTAGGATTTTGTCTCGACGAAGAAGTCGTGTTTTGATGGACGTCAACCCATTAACGTCAATTAGTTTGATATTCCCTTTTTTCTCATTGGTCAAGCCGTCCTTCTAGAAAATTAGCAACAGAAACCTATTTTGAATCCAGATTTTAGTCAAGATCTTTGAAATGTCCAAGGACAGAACTGGTGGTAGAAATAAATCTCGTCGGTGCCTTCTTCAAGCATTTGAACCGACTCATTTCGCACCACAGATTTTTACAAGTTCCAACTGAATGTGTTTTACTTGTTTGACGTCCACTAGAACAGGACCTTTTCATCCAGACATAGTTCCAAAGGACACATGTGACTGAGAATCGCTGTAAAGAAAAAAGTGAAAATGAAAAATTAGAAAGAGTATACAATATCTAACGAAAATAAATGGAAGTCTTTTTAAAACACAAAAGCAAATGATTGATTCAAGTTAAGTTCGTATAGACAGTCTTTGTACAGGGGTCGTATCTGGAATCCTACCATATTTAGCGACCTCCACAACTTGATATATCTTCTTGCCCTGGAGAAAAGACATTCATAGAGGTTTAATGATATGCATTAATTTCTGACAATCTGTACATTTGACAACCTAACATAGTCCAATTAACCCATAGAGATCCTCTGTTCTCTTCGATGACAGTACAATGGCAACAGCACTTGTACTGTTTTTTTTAAAGATTAAAAACCTCCTTCAGTAAAGTTTTGCGCGCAAAGAATTATGGATATAAGTACAAGTACCAATAACGGGGGGGGGGGGGAGGGGGTACTCGAGAAGATTTTTGGGTAGGGGCGTGTGTGCCACGGAGACCTCAAAAGCCTGACCCTATCCCAGACCTAAAAATGGCGTTTACCATACCCTATCCCAGACTTGAAGCACAAAATCTATACCCTATCCAAGACCAGATGTTTACATGACATGCATGACATTAGATATGAAAGAGTACATATACATGTACCGAACAGTTTCAAATTAAAATTACACTACGAAAGCAGTTGTTTTGTTTTAATATGGTATTGTAAGCTGTAGTGTGGCCGATAGAGCGCTAAACATGGCGTCAAAGACAAGTATATCAAAATCCATACCCTTTCCCAGACCAAAACCGTAGAAAGGATACCATATCCCAGACCTCGGCAGCTCAAAAACCATACCCTATCCCGCGGCACATACCCGTATAGCCCATATAAGGGATAACCCCCCTCCCCGGGGGAGTAGTAGGTAATATTTCAATGTCACTAAGTAGGCTATTGCCTTTATAATCCTTCCAATATTTTCTTTTACGCTAAACTCACAAAGATTTGTACACTGACATATGTCGTCTGGCGTGTATCATCATTTGTAAACACGAAATCGTACTTACATTAAAATAATATTCAGCTAGATGACACAACATAAGAAACCACTACACACCTGAACACGAGCTTTTATTTTCCACTTGCCAAGAACGGGCTGCTTGGATAGCGCCATTTCCAGACTGGCGATTCCTGGACATCAAAAGGAATTAAAGTTAAATGAAGAAAAGAAATGAAATCACAACAATCAAACCAGAGCACTCTTTTCATTGATTCACGTGATCATGGAGGAAACAATCGGTTTGGATGAATGGTCATAAATCACTGAATTTCGTTTGCTTAAATTCGGACTACGACAATAACAGGGTTGGTATTGTTTTAGGGTTAGGCTATTGTGTGGGTAGCCAATAACATAGTAGGTCGTTCAGTGCGATATTTCTCAGAGTCTAGATTTCAAATACCATGAACGGAGGTCCAGGAAGGCAAAGTATGAATGAACTGAGTGGCAGCTTAGTCGGCAAACTAGTGGTTTAACTAATCAAGAACTGATTAAATATAAGCGTTTTAATAATAATAATTATTATTATTATTACTTTTATTTACAACCAAACTCATAGCCTATGGGGCTAAATACATGGATATGTATATGGAAAGTAGATTGGAAATATTGTGAGATGTACAACTATATAAATATGTAAGTATTTTCCAATTCTGCGTCGCCTTTACAATGAAGCTGTTCTTTGCTCTGTTGGTACACACAAGGGAGAACTCGAGTACGATATCTCGGAATTGAACTCGATATGTTAACGACAATGGCGACAAAATTACCGTACAATAAAGAGCCTGGAGCGAGGGTCGCCCATTGAAAAGCTGCATGTTCTCTGATTGGTCAAAATCTCCTTCAGCTGGAATACCCACCGTTGATGAAATTCACATTATCCCACTGCATCATGCGCACTCCACTGGGGTTCTGTAAGAAACGTAGAAAACAATGATGAAAATAACAAAAAAAATATGATCATCATCATTAAAAGTATTATTATGGAAGCATTCTATGGTAGAATAAAACATAAAAATACTTTAAGGGTGTAGCCTAAACTGTTAACTGCACCCTATGAAGGTTTCGTCACACACACGCCTTTATACCTCTGACCACCACTACTACATCCCAGAGACACTCCGTCTACCCTAGAACACTCACGCAATGGAACAGTATTCCCCTGATGCTATTACTAAAAGCTGTAAACATGTCTAACGCTAAACTAAATATATATATTTTTCACACCAATTAGGAAGAAACTAAATTTAGATGATTTTGAAATAAGGACTGGTGGACAAAAACATTGATACCCCTCAAACAAAATTTATCGGTATCACAATCCACTAGAATCTTTCGTGGACTTCACATATTCAATCCATTACGTCAATTTCCAAATCAATTGGAATCTTATCTAAATATCGTCAATACCTTAGTAAAATCACTTTACATAATTGTTATGTTATACAATTCTCTCATTCTTCCCTGTCTGCAGTAATGTACCTTAATCTGGGCTTCCATTTACAAGATTCATTTACTACCTTACTACCATACCACGTGATAATAAGCTATGTAGTGGGTCTGTTGAAGACTACTTACCGACACTGATACTCTTTCAATCTGAAAAAGAACAAGGTATGAACAGTTTGATGTAGAAGTTAGGCTACGGTTACACGTTTCCAGAACGGAACTGTTTACAGTTACAGAACTAAACCTGTTTTTTTTACATGATTGTGTAAACAAGGCCTAAACTTACGAATTTCGTGCTAGCTTGAGAGTGAAGTCACAACACATGTTGCACTCGCGAGAAACAAAAAGATGTTCTAGCTATAGCTTAACGATCATCATTAATATTGATATAATAATTTCATTCTGAATCTAAATATCTCGCCTAATAGAAGCAAAATATTACTGAGAACGAGATAGTGGTACAAAAAACTGTACCGTATATTATCTCACCTTGCCGGTTACTGGTTTTAGATCAGGTTGAGTACCAATTACTCTCATGCGAACTGAATACAGACAGAGAAAACAAAGTTAGGGTCAAACCTTCAGTGCAATGTTGATAGTATATAAGATTTTGCACATTATGCTACCTAGAAATTAGCAAATTGGCAAAAGCATTAAGGACCATTAGGGACCATTAGGGACCATCTTAATGCCCCGCTTAACGTCCAATGGATCAGACCCTCCTTAACCGTCAACATGTTTGCTCCAATCTCGTTCCCAGAAGTGTTTCGATCTTAATGCCCAACACTAACGGTTCACGCCCCCTCTCCCCTAAACGTCCAGTGGACGTTATGCGGGTCACTAATAATTTGTCGACCGTCCCTTAATAATAATGCTAGCATTTTGGCAATGTTTTGCCTGATACTTAAAAACCTTTTCAGAGAAATTGAAAACTGAAACTCAAAATGTATTACGTCTCTATCCCTGGTAACAAGTGGATGCCCAAGAACCACATCAATTATGTTACAGTGCAACAGCAAATAACTGTTTCAGATCAGTCTGATGGGACTTATGGTTGAATGATTAATGGAACAAGAGCCACATCAATTATGTTACAGTACAACAGCAAATAACTGTTTCAGATCAGTATGATGGGACTTAAGGTTGAATGATTAATGGTATAAGAGTACAAGACTTTGTGACTTGAGACAATATACACGTTGTTGATACAACCCGAAATATATTCAATCCATATATAGAGTGGTTTTCGATCGAGTGTTGTAAAACCAAAACTAAGCAAGCAAGTAAAATTATCAATGAACCAATCACAAGCAAGTAAAAACATCAATGAACCAATCACGAGCAAGCAAAAACATCAATGAACCAATCACAAGCAAGTAAAAACATCAATGAACCAACCACGAGCAAGTAAAAACATCAATGAACCAATCACAAGCAAGTAAAAACATCAATGAACCAATCACGAGCAAGTAAAATCATCAATGAACCAATCACAAGCAAGTAAAAACATCAATGAACCAATCACGAGCAAGTAAAAACATCAATGAACCAATCACGAGCAAGTAAAATCATCAATGAACCAATCACAAGCAAGTAAAAACATCAATGAACCAATCACGAGCAAGTAAAAACATCAATGAACCAATCACTAGCAAGTAAAATCATCAATGAACCAATCACAAGGAAGTAAAAACATCAATGAACCAATCACGAGTAAGTAAAATCATCAATGAACCAATCACAAGCAAGTAAAAACAACAATGAACCAATCATGAACTGAAGTAATTCACAATTGGTTTTACTTCAACCAATCACGAGGCAAAGTAAACGCAATCATGGATAACTAACCAATCAAATTCGATAACAATCACTTGATTACTTTTCGACACTCGATTGGAAACCGCTTATTCTGATTACACTGACAAGAGACTTCATTGTGGGATAGTCGCCAGACAACTCCGTACTCTAATACAATTAAGTTAGTAGTATACATTGTGTTCTTAACTAATGGGAAACTGCCAGATACGAAAAACCGCTAAAACCACGAAAAAAAACCACCCTGGGGTTGTGGCCAAAAAACGTGGAAATGTGCGGGAACGTACTCCTCGACCTAATGCAGCAACCCGAATTCTCCGAGAGCTAGAGAACAACTATCGACTTACTGAGTTAATACAAAGTAACCGTGCTATAATCAATAAGATATATCAAATAAATTCGAAACAAATGTGGAGCTGACTGGCCTAGAATGACTACTTTTCCCGCTCGAAGCATTGTATATGCTAGAAGCATTACCCATAATGCTATCGTCTCCTCCCAAAACCTCTTTACCGTGCCGGCAGAATATCCATTTCTGACTATATCGCTCCTGCGTCGCTCAAACGTCAGAAATTACATTATCTAGTATAACCACCATTATTTCGAGCATCTTGGAATCGAGTTCTGAGTTGTGCAAGCATTTGAACCTGCGAGAAGAGCCTTCTTCGACTCCACGAAAAGCGAGAAGAAATTAAAAGAAGGCTCTGTTCGCAGGGTATTGAGTACTTACAGGAGCCCATTATTGGTACTAAGCATTTTAGAAAGGAAAACAAGCATAATTAATGTACAAAAGCCTACTTGTTCAACATCTTCTACCTTAAACCATAGTTAATAGAGTGGAATGGTTATGAAACCCGGCAAACGTGAAAGGGGCTAACAAAGGCGCTGCGATTTATGTTGGAAGGGGGCAAGACAAAAGATTGTGCAGGGTCATAGTTCATTAGCGTCCCCTGAACGACTGAACTCACACGTTTCTATTGGCTGATTGATTAACACATTGGAATTTCTATTGTGTTTTGTGCAGGGTCACGGTTGAAAAAAGCTAACAAAGACATATAACAAAGAAGGTCGCTGGGTTTCATAACCATTCCACTCTATTAACTATGCTTAAACATATTCTAGTTTGAAACATATTGAATTCAGCTTCCATCATTAAACCATCAGCAGTAATTAAACACTATCCAATCAGAGATCACAACTGGAATGTACAAAACAGTTGAATGGCTTCCCTATAGGATATATCCTGATTGAATGGTTCGCAGCAAAACGACAATATGTGGCGATAATTAGAGCCTGTTTACATGAAGGAAGGTTGACCCTAGCACTAGGGATATATTCATTGTATTGTAATCCATTGAGATTGTTTTGTATATTTAAAACAACAATGCTGATGGTCCTTAGTAACATTTACTGACAAATTTAGATGTTTAAAATACAGCATGTTTAAATTCCTCATTTTCAATGTTGAAAAAGGGAAACAAACCGAAATAAATGGGTATTTTATGTTAAAGTAGCTATAGTGACTAAAGCGAACAATCTGCACCGTACAAAAAATGGTCAGTAAGTGGTTGGTAAGTGGTCGGCACGTGGTCGGTAAGTGATCGGTAATTGATCGGTAATTGGTAGTTACGTGTTTGCCTTTTCTTCACTGGACCAAATACAATGTAAGAACACATAATAGCTTCTCAAGAGAGTTTCACAACATCTTAGTGGGGTTTTCCAACATTCTAGCAACAATAACCCCTTTCTATTATCGATAGTTCACGAGTGTTAGCCAGACGCCATTTTGTTTTGACCGCATGACATCACTGGTTACCAGTCCTCAGGTTGACAAGAGCGAAAAATAAAAACAAAATGGCGGCTGTAAAGCCTAATTTGGCTGATATTAGAACTTGGAACTTGAATTTGGACGTTCAAAACCCGAAAGAATGTAAGCAATCCTGATGGTTTGAGCGACCTTCGGCACTTGTATCTTCTTTATTTTCAGCCGGAAAAGAGAAACGAAAAAGCAAAGTTAAAAACGTACAGCTCATTCTGTGTTCTTGCCTAATATTCTGACTTACTCGTTTGTCCAGGTTTGTAGATGGGTTTATCAGTCTGAATGAAAAGCACATTTTTTTCTTGTTTCACGGTAATTGGCTGTGCCTCGGTAAACTGCGACTTTCTGCCTTGCACCACGCTGAATCCTTGTACCATCAGGTGTGCATTCATGGATATACCATAGTTAACTGGCACATTCCTGGGAACCTGCAAACAGCATGGCACAACAACTGTACCGTTATAACTTATCGGGGTTCCTGTGGTATATAAAAGGGGCGGGGAGACTGGGGACTCTTTTACCACCTTCGCCAATAGCCGCTGTCAAACGGTTTCCGCCGTGTATCATACAATGTTGATAGAAGCAAGTCAACAATCAACATGTTGAACGATGTTGCACGAAATAAAGGCATGCTCTTCCACTCAACAAGTTGCAACATTGTTCAACATGTTGATTAGCTTCTTTCAACATTCAATATGTTATGATACACGGTTCAACATTTGTTGCCAACAAATATTGAATGATGTTAGTAGTGGGAGAGGGATGGAATTAGCCTCCTTTTTAAGGTGTTATGCTAATTTTAAGGTGTTATGCTAATTTTTAAGGCGCGCTCATTAATTCAGGTGACGTCACGGTTCTATTGTCTTTCCGCATGAACAAAGTGCGGCGCTCTCATGAATAAAATGCGGCGCGCTCATGAATAAAGTGTGGCGCTCTCATTATGTATTATTTCAGTGAATGAGGGCATCGATCTATTCGGGCATGTTTGGCTAAAGCCTATTCTTTGGGATCGTCTCTAAAACCAGGAGCGATCGGCCCTGAATACGTACATTCGTAGTTGAATGAAAACAGTAATAAATATCTCGCAATATCTAAACCCCTTTGTAGCGTAAATAGTAAGAACAAACTACTCGTGATAGGCTCTAAACTGTCTTTATTATTTTCCTTTACAGTTAATAACTCATAAGATAATTGTATACAAAATCCACTGTGACTCATTAGATCAACTCTGCTATTGTTCTTAGGGATTAGCGATAACTGAAGGGCCTATTGTTTTGAGGAAAACTCTTGAGATGCAAATTATTCTCTTTAACTGAACTATAATTACCATACGAATAAAAACAAACCACCATATAAATTAAACAAAGTTTCTTCAATCTCAAAAACACCAATTTACGGTTCGTTTTCCTCATAGTCGCGGAGTTGATAACTTTCTTATTTCTCAGTTCTTGGGTTGATATAATGTACCGTGTTACAAGATTACACTGATTTATGTTTCATTGATTTTTTTTCTTGTTGACAAATGCTGCTTACTGATTGCTTATATTAAAACGATGACAAGAGGAAGAATATTTTAAAAGACATTTATTATAAGAAATCGACTTAATAAAACTTATTTCTAAAAGGTACAAATGTATTGTTCATCACGGGAACATTCTGTTCCGGAATAGGTTGTTTTTTGAATTGTTTATTCAACAAGAATTTTCGGTGGTGAATTGCAGCCTCGGTCGCTTCTTGCCATCCATAATCTTCCATGTCCATCAAGTTTTGCTTTGTTTCCAAGATTTTTCGGAAATCAGGATCTTTCCTTAAGCTGTGAATCCATTTCATATCTTCGAACAACACTTCTCTTAGGTCTTTTCTATAGGTAGGAACCAAAGCGTTACTGGCTTTGATTTCAGCAACTTCATGACTATCCCCATCGTGTTCATACTTTTGAACCAACGCTTTCCAATCTTCCTGGTGCCGTTCTTTAGCTTCGTTTCGAATTCTTTCCCAAACATCCTCTTCTCCTTCATAACTATCATCAGTGGAGACCGTGCTCTCCTGAGAATCAGAGCTTTGATGAGAATCTTCAGTCATTTCATCATCTGAGTTGGAACGATTAGCAGCCATCGTTTATATCCTTACTCTTCAAGGATCGGGAGTATAATGTCAGACCCTTAAAAGTTTCCAACTTTATAGACAAAAAATTGGCGTGGTCACTAACTTTAATAAATGTCGATTAGCTGATTTTGCTAAGGTCTCTCAGTTAGACCAACATTATAAGCAGGATTCCTAACCAACATATTTTCCATTATCAACAACTGGATTTACATTCCTCGACAAAAACTTTGTTTTTTGCAGTTTCGCTTCTTGTAAATATGGTTTACGTTCTTGAATTGATAACCTATTGACTTGTGCCAAGTGGTTGGATAATTCAACAAGATACTTTGATCCACAATTAGGTACCGGGCAGTTTTTCAAAGTCCGATTTTCCATGTTCACTCGTTGAAAGTTAGTATCAAATAGCACAAATCTACTTGATCGTCCCTTTTATCTCCTTTCGTCCCTTTTGTCGCCTTTCGTCCCTCTTTTTTTCGTTTTGAAATTAAAAAAAGAGGGATAAAACGAAAAAAAAAAGGGACCAAAGGCGACAAAAGGGATGAAAGGGCCTACTGACAAGAGACGTGTTCACATTCGGATATATAGTTATCTCCTTTCATCCTTTTCATCCCTTTTGTTGCTTCTCGTCCCACTTTTTTCTTTTTTTATCCCTCTTTTTTTTTATTTCAAAACGAAAAAAAGAGGTACGAAAGGCGACAAAAGGGATGAAAGGAGATAAAAGGGACGATCAAGTAGATTTGTGCTATTTGATACTAACTTTCAACGAGTGAACATGGAAAATCGGACTTTGAAAAACTGCCCGGTACCTAATTGTGGATCAAAGTATCTTGTTGAATTATCCAACCACTTGGCACAAGTCAATAGGTTATCAATTCAAGAACGTAAACCATATTTACAAGAAGCGAAACTGCAAAAAACAAAGTTTTTTTCGAGGAATGTAAATCCAGTTGTTGATAATGGAAAATATGTTGGTTAGGAATCCTGCTTATAATGTTGGTCTAACTGAGAGACCTTAGCAAAATCAGCTAATCGACATTTATTAAAGTTAGTGACCACGCCAATTTTTTGTCTATAAAGTTGGAAACTTTTAAGGGTCTGACATTATACTCCCGATCCTTGAAGAGTAAGGATATAAACGATGGCTGCTAATCGTTCCAACTCAGATGATGAAATGACTGAAGATTCTCATCAAAGCTCTGATTCTCAGGAGAGCAAGGTCTCCACTGATGATAGTTATGAAGGAGAAGAGGATGTTTGGGAAAGAATTCGAAACGACGCTAAAGAACGGCACCAGGAAGATTGGGAAGCGTTGGTTCAAAAGTATGAACACGATGGGGATAGTCATGAAGTTGCTGAAATCAAAGCCAGTAACGCTTTGGTTCCTACCTATAGAAAAGACCTAAGAGAAGTGTTGTTCGAAGATATGAAATGGATTCACAGCTTAAGGAAAGATCCTGATTTCCGAAAAATCTTGGAAACAAAGCAAAACAAAGATTATGGATGGCAAGAAGCGACCGAGGCTGCAATTCACCACCGAAAATTCTTGTTGAATAAACAATTCCAAAAACAACCTATTCCGGAACAGAATGTTCCCGTGATGAACAATACATTTGTACCTTTTAGAAATAAGTTTTATTAAGTCGATTTCTTATAATAAATGTCTTTTAAAATATTCTTCCTCTTGTCATCGTTTTAATATAAGCAATCACTAAGCAGCATTTGTCAACAAGAAAAAAATCAATGAAACATAAATCAGTGTAATCTTGTAACACGGTACATTATATCAACCCAAGAACTGAGAAATAAGAAAGTTATCAACTCCGCGACTATGAAGAAAACGAACCGTAAATTGGTGTTTTTGAGATTGAAGAAACTTTGTTTAATTTATATGGTGGTTTGTTTTTATTCGTATGGTAATTATAGTTCAGTTAAAGAGAATAATTTGCATCTCAAGAGTTTTCCTCAAAACAATAGGCCCTTCAGTTATCGCTAATCCCTAAGAACAATAGCAGAGTTGATCTAATGAGTCACAGTGGATTTTGTATACAATTATCTTATGAGTTATTAACTGTAAAGGAAAATAATAAAGACAGTTTAGAACCTATCACGAGTAGTTTGTTCTTACTATTTACGATACAAAGGGGTTTAGATATTGCGAGATATTTATTACTTTTTTCATTCAACTTCGAATGTATTCAGGGCCGATCGCCCCTTGTTTTAGAGACGACCCCAAACAATAGGCTTTAGCCAAACATGCCCGAATAGATCGATGACCTCATTCACAGAAATAATAGATAATGAGAGCGCCACACTTTATTCATGAGCGCGCCGCATTTTATTCATGAGAGCGTCGCACTTTGTTCATGCAGAAAGACAATAGAACCGTGACGTCACCTGAATTAATGAGCGCGCCTTAAAAATTAGCATAACACCTTAAAAAGTAGCATAACACCTTAAAAAGGAGGCTAATTCCATTCCTCTCTCACTTCTGATGTTGGCAATATATGTTGAACCGTGTATCATCGCTTAAGATCGAGGCAAACTTTCCTTCGTTTGCAATCAATCCCCAGAGATTCAAATGACAAAGACATGTTGGTGGAACTAACAATATAAGCTAGCTAACGAGGAATATTTTGTTAACGTCGGCTAAACGGGTGTCTCTTCATGTAGGCAACACATGAATTGCTATCAAAATACAATAGAATTAACACAATACAGAACAATAGAACGAATACACAATACAATAGAACACAATAAAATTTGGTAGTAATTCATGTCTGCCTACATAAAGGGAGAACCGCTAAACGAGTCCAACATCGTCCAACATTGACGTTGTATCCAACAATGTTGGACAAGCTGGCCAAATGAGTCCAACGGCCTAAAACATGTTGAATAAAACATTGTAAACACTGGTATGATCAACTAAAAGTAGATTACGGTATGCTAACCGCCGTGGGGAGCGAGTAGCAGCTGACGTTTCCAGCGCTAGCCCTTCGTCAGAGCAAAACAGGGAATTGTGAGTGGGGAAACGGTATATATTAAGTGCTGAGTGCATGATTAACGATGAGGACACATGTACTCGGATCAATTAGGATCAAAGGAAATTGCGCCAACAATAGAAATGCTAATAGCCGCAATACAATAAAGAGTGTCGATGAATAAAGTAATGAAATATGCTGATCTAAGTATGAATGAATACGCGAATTATGAAATTAAATTAACAACACGCATTCATTAATGCCCTTAGGTGCCAAAGTGCGTTAGGTGCCAAAGTGTGTTTATAGGTTTCGGTAGCACCTTTGCTACGTAGGGGAACACATTTTGTATTAGTACAATTGCGCTAAGCCAATTATTTTCGGCCGCTACATTGATGACTGCATCGGTGCAACGTCTTGTAGTAAACAGGATCTACAACGCTTTGTCAGATACTTCTATCGGAGCAATTGCAGACAGGAGCCGATTCCTCGTATTTCTCGTCCCGTTTACAATTTATTTCGATATCTTAATTCATTCTATCTCACTAGCTATATAGCGGGGAAACAATGAAACAGATGTCTTTAATGTCAGGGTTTCAGGTCGGAAATTGGTCGGTCATGTGATTATGAATCGGAAATAGGTAAAATTATAGACAGGGTCTAGTTTTACCTATTTCTCTTAAAATCTGTTTAATTAATTAAGATCCTACTGTAATCAGTTCTATGCATGATTAATTTTCCCGTTCTTGGATCGGATGTGGAAATACGAGAAATAGACCAGTTACCAATTTTTCAGTTCCTGATATTACTCTTTTCGGACCTGTTAATTTATTCCATTACGTAACCTTAATTACAAACGAATAACTAGTCGAACGGTTTGGGGACAGAAATAGGAGCAATTCCAGACAGGGGCTGATTCCTCGTATTCCGCGTCCTGTTTACAATTTAGTTTGATATCTTGAACCGTCGATTGTCCTGCTCTAGCTATAGCTATATATAGCGGGTGAGCGAAATACGGTTGTCTTTAGTCTCGGGGTTTTCAAGTGCTTTGTGTGCCCGCGGCTTCGGGCGGGGCTGTCACAAAGACTTGTGGCGGTTGTCTGTTCCCATCCTTGTTGAATGACATTTATTTCTCAACACCTCGTTGAGATAAACGGTTGTATGGTGTTTGTATAAAAAAAACGGTATATTTTACTTCGAAGATACAGGCAGCCGTTTCCGAGTCTCCCAACAGTCTCAAGCCAGAGGCTTATATTTAGGTATTCCGATGAACTCGTCTGTTCCTAGACTAAGAGAAGTCCCTCCTTTTCCCCCTATTGATAGTGTGTTTGCGAGCGGAGCGAGCGAAATGAAGAATATTGGATGCGTGCGAGCGGATCAATCGAAGGAAAAGGAGGGACTGCTCTCAGTCTAGGAACAGAACAGTCTGTTCCCACCTTTGTTGAATGACATTTATTTCTCAACACCCCATCGAGATAAACGGATTAGTGATTATCGCGATTAAGCTGGGTGGTGTCGCGTAGTTGATGTCTTCATTCACCAAACTGAGCTCGATGCTGGCCTACAAAGCACATTTTACACATCGAAGCTGTAATTACACAGTAGCTTTTCTGGTCGCAACATAAAGTTCTGTTCTTGGCGTTTATGGGTTTCGGTAGCACCTTGGCTACGTAGAGGAACACATTTTTAATCAGTACGATGGCCCTAAGGCAAATCTTTTCGGCCGCTACATTGATGACTGCATCGGTGCAACTTCTTGTAGTAAACAGGATCTACAACGCTTTATCGATTTCGTTAATAACTTTCATCCAGGCGTCGAATTTACATGGGAGATGTAAGATACTTCTATCACTTTTTGGGATATCAATGCTTCGATCAGTGGTAATAGCCTGGCTACTACCGTCCACTACAAGCTTACTGACTCACACAGTTATTTGTTATTTTCACCTTCTCACCCCTCGCATGTACCCTTAATTCCTTAGACTTCGCCGTTTGTGCCGCAATGAATCTGACTTTAACTAAGAGATTCACCAGTTCTTTGTCAAGCGTGGTTATTCCACCTCTGTTGTAACAAGTGCATTGGACCGCGCGACATTGACAGAGAATCGCTCTACTGCCGTCCGGAACCGAAGACTGAAGACAGAATTCCGTTTCCGTTAATTTACCGTCCATCCAATCTCCCTATCAAGAAAATCATCCAGAATAACTTCAAGATCTTACAGAATGATCCAGAGACGGACCGCCCTCATTTTTCCACAGCCACCACTTATCTCTTTTAACCGAGACAAGAACCTTCGGGATTCCCTAATCAAGCGATCACTACAGCCCGATCTTCAACCAGGAACTTTTAAATGCCTCAGGAAAGGATGTAACACATGTGCTTTCACTAAAACTGCCACACTCATTTCAGGACCCAAAGGCTCTCTTAAAGGTACTGACCAGTTTGACTGTACGTCTACCAATGTTATTTATTGTATTACCTGCACACTTTGTGACAAACTCTACATCGGAGGAACAGGACGAAGATTAGGAGATTGATTGCACTAACACTTGCGAGATGTTTTTTTAAATTTAAACATATATTCTGTACATTTGTCCTAAGAGCAGAAGCTCATCGAGAGGACTTATGTAACATAATAAACTGACATAATCAACAGGGAACGAGAAAAACATTAAATGTAGAAGAATAACACAATAATTGAACCGAGTATATGTTTCCTCAGCGGTAATCATGCACTCAACACTATTTACACAAAGGCTAGTGCGCATGCGTGAATCCAACAATGTTTTACAAGCTGTCCAACCGAATCAAACATTGTTCATCAAACTCGAGAACAAAACAATTTTGCGGTATGATGTTAAAGAGAATGTCTGACAGAAATAAAACTTCGTCAAGCATCATCCAACATCTTCCACCATTGTAAAACATGTTGGATGATGTTGGCTGGCGATGTTGGACTCCCTTGGTCAGTGCTTAAAATAGCCCAATATTTTTATCATTAAAATCGATTCTTCATCAAAGAAATTGGTGAGTAATAAAATATTTCACATAATTACCATATTGGAAATATAAACTGTTATAACTCGTAGACGCACCACTCAAATCAAGAACTATTCTAATATTCACCTATTCACTTGATGTAGAATCGACATTTAAGGTCGGCACATACGAAGGGACAAGTCCCATGGACAAGTCCCCTCGTGTGAACTAGGAAAAATCTTGTCAGTTTGTCCCGGATCTTGTCCCCTCAATTCAAACCAGTTTGATTTGAAGGGACAAGTCCCGGGGACAATATTTTTCCTAGTTCAGACGCCTTCGTGTGTAGCGACCTTTAAGGTCGGCACACACGAAGGGACAAGTCCCGGGGACTTTATGATACATTGTTTTGCCTTATATCCATTTTATATGCAAACGAAAAATATATGTGTCTTCGTAGCAGCGATAACAATCAGTGGCGTAGGGAGAGGTGCTATAGAGGGAGGTAGTTTCCCTCTCCCCCCTCTGCCCAGTCCCAGAAGAGACATTGACAGAAATCATCAATGAAAATGTCCCAGAATTAATTAATCCCCCCCCCCCCCCGCAAGTTTTCCCCAATTTTAAGAACTTCCCGATGCCCCTGATAACAATGATACCTTGAGTTCCAGTATTCCTGGAGCGTCAGCACTGAATATCTCGCTGGCCACAGCGAAAGTGTATTTCTGATTCTTAGTTTTCAGCAGGGCTGTAATGTTCCACTTCTCTCGAGTGTTGTACAGGCTGATGCTCAGTTTTGATGTAGTTCCAGTGCGAAATACTCGAGAAGAAGTCACCAAGTATTCACTGATAACAAAGAAATAACCATTGTGTAATTAGCAAGGCAAACTAGTTATCTAGTTAATAGGCGAATCTTGGCCATCCCTTCATGTAGGACGACACGAATAGGAGATATTGTAGTTGAGTCTACGAATAGCAGTTTCAGCGGTATTGACCCGAACGCCTCACTTCAATGTAATGAAGCGCCATTGAAACCATCATTCTTACACGACACCAACACCCTCCTAAACAAGCACGACTAATTTAGATACACAGTTTGAATAGCGCTTCATTACATTGAAGTGAGGCGTTCGGGTCAATACCGCTGAAACTGCTATTCGTAGACTCAACTACAATATCTCCTATTGCTACCAAATTGTATTGTATTGTATTGTGTTGCGTTCTATTGTTGTTTTGAATTGTATTGTGTTGTATTTCTATTGTATTTTTGGTAAAAATTCGTGTCGTCCTACATAAAGGGGATTGCCCGAATCTTTGTTTACGGTTTTTCCTCATTAGCAACATCAAACTTCAAGCGACGCCGTGCATACAAACAAGCAGAGTCCATAAATTTAAAGAGATTGTCACACTTGATAATCACCGAAAATTTGAGAGTGATATATAAATATATTTTGAGGAATTACAGGCAACCTAAGCTCTAAATCTTTCGAGTTTTTGGGGTGTTTATTTGTCAGTATATACAGGCTTTGTATGGGAACTACTATAAACGGGGAAAATTACAAATTTTACCACTATCGATAGGTTAAGATCAAATGAAATAAACATACCTTTGCTCCGATCTGTTGTCAGTTCTCGTTTATTAGCGATTTGGGCTTTTTTTCCTTTTCTGATCTACTCTTCCTAAGAAAGAGACAAGGCAGTACACTCGGATTTCGGTCCTGTGGCCAACATTTCCTTTCTCACACGAATGCCGATAATTACTCTTCTCCCACAAATGTTCAGATTTCAAAAATCTTTACCCAAACTCTTTGAAATATCAGAGTTCAAATCCATAGCCGGCTTTCTTCTCCCCGAAGTCCTCAGATATAACGGCAGTTACCACCGGATATTTGAACATCGCCTTAGCGGCCAGGCCTGCTGCAAGTATCCCTCTCTCCAGCGGCCTGGAGGGACACTTTGCAAAGTCTACAACTTTCCCTCGTCCCCACAGGAAGCTTCTGAATAACCCATTGTACTGCGAAAAATAAGTAAACATCGGTGATCGCAAGGGAAATGCCTACCAAAGAACTGTCGGTTTTCGATTGCTAGGCGATCTCGTCAAGTATAATATACCGTACGTTTTATTTATGTTCATGATTTTAACTGCTGGACATGCGAAAATCGTCAGCTCGCTTCGAAGTGAACTTCCGTTCCGTTAGTCAGTTAGAGCTTCCTACAAAAAAGGCATCCATCATCGAAACAGTTGGGGACTGGCCGAAGCTGCAAAAAGTCCCGGACCAGAATGATCTGTTTACGGCCAAACGGACGGGCATGTGCTGACTTGACATGTTAGTTTCATCCCAGCTAGATGCCGAGAACATCGTAACTTTCTATCCGTACAAGCTGGTAGAAGCAACTGTAGAAGCAACACCCAAGTGGATAATGTGCATACGGTACTGCATTGACCGGTAATGAGTACATTGCATGCATTGCGACCTTTGCTGGCAAAGCTGACGATCTCCGCATGTCCAGCAGTGAAAATCATGCGACGAGATCACCTAGTAATCGAAAACCAACAGTTCTTTGAAAGGAATTTCCCTTGCGCAATGTGTTATTCAGTAGCTTCCTGTGGGGACGGAGGAAAGTTGTAGACTTTCATTGAAAACTTTTTTTTTTACAGCAGGCCTGGCCGCTAAGGCGATATTCAAAGCTTGGTGGAAATGCTGTTACATCTGATTCGGGGAGAAGAAAGCTCCAAGGATTTGACACAGAAATCAGGATAGCTCTAAGGGTTACGATAAAGATTTTTGAAATCTGAACATTTGTGGGAGTGATAGTAATTATCGGCCTTCGTGTGAGAAAGGAAAAGTTGACCACATGCAGGATCGATTTTCGTGAGAGAAAAAAAGCCTGGAGTGCAGGGATGTCGAAATCCGAGTTTACTTCCTTGTCTCTTTCTTAGACCCCGTCCTTACGTATCCGGTTTTTATATGGATTGGCCTTCCGTCCACACGTAAACGATGAAAACGGTCACCAATATATTCTCATATATTGTTAGTAGACTTTGGAACAATTTACCACCTAAGATCCGCGAATGTAAAGATATTAAGACCTTCAAAAATGCCATAGAATCTATTGATTTTAACTTAGCTTAATATGGCATAGTGCTACTTCATGGTTCGTTTTTAGTTTTATAGATTTTGTTAATTTCAGATTAAGAACTGATAGTTTTTTTTTTCTCTTTGCTTTTACTTTTTACAAACAGACACGTCACAGGAGAAAATACTTTTTATAGGGGTACGGTAGGGATAGTATTTTTACGTTAGGGGTTAGGGTAAATTATTGGGGTAATTGTCTATGGAGGAGGGTGTTGGTCTTATTTTCCCTGGGAAGGGGGGGGGGGGGGGGGCTGCCATCGGGGTGTTTCTTTTCTTGTGGGAAGGGGTTGGTTGCAATGTGGGAGGGGATACTTTTCACATTATTATTAATAAAGGGGTGAAATACATTTTATTAGATTTTATTATATATTTTAATAGAATATTTATACACATATATATATTGTAATTTTTTTATTATTTTTAAGTTCACGTTCAAGTTTTAACGAGTTATATAGCTCCTAGTTGACACGTGGGTAAATAAAGTATTGTATTGTATTGTAAAAACGGAAATTTTCGAAGACGCTCTTCAAAGTGGAACTTTTCGAAAACGCCGTTTTCCTGTTCTCGTGTGGACGGCAAGAAGTCCGAAAACGGAACTTTTCGAAAACGATGACGTCACACCTTCGTCCCAGGCTACTTTACAGAGAGAAATGTCCAACATGGCGGACAACCGAGTCACTGCATTAGCTTCTCTATTAATATGGTTGATTTCAAGCTTAGTTGCGTGTTTTCAACTTAATATTGCGTTATTAAATGTTCAATAGAAGTTCCACTTCATCGTCTGTCCAAATATAAGAATCAGGCTTGCTCTTGTCATCGGATTTGTTCTTTTTACGCCCTGTTTTAGACATGTTTTATCGATTTTATTTCTTCGTGTACGCTAAAACCAAGCCAAAATGGCGCGAAACAAAATAATCAATAGGTATTCTCTTCGGTTAGCTGCTTTTCAACTCAAAACGCTACCAGCGTCGCTACGGCACTTAGCATAGCTTTGTGTCTTTCTTGCATCCTTTTTTAGCTACCAATTTCTCACTTTTCGCGTTTGATTAAGATGTAAATTGTTTCTTTGGAGCTGGTTCCATTTTTAACGCTTTTTTTCGACAAAAAAATGGTCAGCTTTTGATGTAGATCTAAACATTTTGGTGAACAAATATTTCCCGCCTTTACGTACCTAGCCAGTGGCGCGCGCGACACATCACACCATCTTCTGTCACGATGTGATCACGTGCCGGGAAACAATTTATGAATTATTGCCCTCGCGGGAAATATTGGATTTTGATAATTGCCACGTGGCCCTGAATCAGCCAATGAGAGCGTGCGTTGTGTCTGGGAAACTTATGGCCATGTAACAATTAATCATATTATTGCATGTTGGATATTAATGAGTCCGCAGAGAGCCCAAGCAACGAGTTTTGGTAGAAAATATTTGTATAGAGTTAACTGAAGTGAACAATTATCGCTCCTAAATCACTGTACCTTTGAAATAAGTGTTTAAATCTTTCCTAAACCTTCTGTGATTGTTTATCTAACATGTGGAGGCATTCTTTTACCCGTAAATCGTCCGACGCTCTAGATAAAAAGCCTCCGTTTTTTGCTAGCCTGCGTAGCTTGGCTTTCCGAGAAAAGGAAAGAGGAGGGGACTGGGGGCGGAAAAAGAGGGGACTGGGGGCGAGCGAAGAAGCGGTGGGGGGAGGGGATGGGAGAAGGGAAGAAGGAAAGCCTGCCGCATTCCTATTGCATTCCGCGTATTTCACCGGAGCAAACGTCGGTTAAATTTCCTATTGGCTGAAATCCGTTTCACTGACATCGCTATGGCAACTATCTTTTGGATCACTTCATTTGTTTTTTTTTACCGCCAATATATTTGTATAAAACCGTAATGAACGAAGAATGAACGAAGTTTTATCCGATTTATCCTCACGTTGGGGACACCAAATCGAGCTTACAGTCGAGCAAAAAGAGGCTATCGAACAACTTTTATCTGGTCGAGATGTACCAACTGGTTACGGAAAAAGTCTGATTTTTCAGGTCTTTGTCAAGATTTTAGCTCGAAGGACAAGTTCGTCTTCCACTGGTTCTTCTGGAGTTCTGCCCTTGTGATATGTCCTCTTGAAAGTATCATACAAGATCAAATATTAGAAGCTCAATCCATTGGGATAACTGCTTGTTTTCTAACTGTCAATAATCTCTCTGAAATGTGCGAGAATACACCGCAACTTCTGTTGGCAAAGGCAGAGAACGTTCAAGATAAAACCTTTCGTGAATCCCTCAAAGACAAGAGCTGTACACTACATCGGGAAATTTCACTTATAGTTGTAGATGAGTCCCATACAGTCGAAACCTGGACAGGAAAGAGGTAAGTTATCCAAATCAAATTGAATGAACCTAGTATTTTCTGTGAACAAGACCACGTACGAAATAAAATGGCGGTTCTGATGGACGACAAGCTTCATATAGAAAATATAAAAAATATATTATATTGTAATAAGTAGGAGAATGATTATATTCATTTCTGTTGCTTTTAGATTGATTTTGTACGATATCCTTGAACGTTGTAGTCAGCGTAGTCAGCGTAGTCTAGACAGCGTAGTCCATTTCAACTTCCGGCGATGTCCTGATTGGTTTATTTTACCGCCAGATTCATGGGGGCGGAACGCGGAATGCAATAGGAATGCGGCAGGCTTTCCTTCTTCCCTTCTCCCCTCCCCTCCCCCCTCCCTTCTTCGCTCGCCCCCAGTCCCCTCTTTTTCCGCCCCCAGTCCCCTCCTCTTCCCTTTTCTCGGAAAGCCAAGCTACGCAGGCTAGTTTTTTGCCAATAGATTCGTATCACATCGAGTCGGGCTAAAGCTTCGCCAGCACTTAGCGATACGTAATAACTATTTATGACGACGACGACTTTGTTACGATTTTAAAATTACACGTACACTGTACATATATGGTCATATATTTTTATCATTAATAAATATTCAAGCCGGTGACCTCAAACCGGTCTTCATTTATTATACAAAAACTTGCTGGTAGAGATAAATGACCAGTTGTAAACATCTATGCTATATTTGACGGTTATATTTTGTCAAAATCAGAAAACGGTTTCATTCACAAGGAAAACTAAATGACAGTATATTCCCGAATTCGCGGTCAAATTTATGTCACACCGTTAGCATGTTGGAAGTAGATATGGCACAACACTCAATTAAGAAATAGTCTACTATTCAACTATTTTTCACCAGTTAGTTTTGAACCGAACAGTATGAGAAGAGTCGCCTTTTTGAGCGCGTATTTTTTTAAATCGGAAATTCAAATAAGAGAGTAGAACCATGGTAAAGATCATATGTTATGAAGGCTATGGTAAGAGATTGGACAGATGAAAGATAAACATAGTTACTACATAATTGCAGCGTAGGTATTATGAGGTCTTTTAGGGGTGTAGCATCACTAGATCCACGTACGTACGCACGTGCGTACACTTAATCGTGTCTACTTTATTACACTTTATCCCCAGACCAATCCCGCAGGCTGCTTGGTCTCTACATGCAGGTTTGTCTTCTGTCACGGTACACTTAATCTTGTCTACTTTATCACACGGCTTTATCCCCAGACACGCTAAATTCCAATTCGATCTGTGGATTGGCCGGGTACTGGCTTGGTTGTTTCAAGTCCGTTATAAATTCAGACCACTCCCCCAGGCGGGTTGATCTCTACAGGTTTTTCTTCCGTGCGTACACTGAATCTTGTCTACTTTATTATTACGGTGATACTTTATCCCCAGACCACTGCCGCATGCTGTTTGGTCTCTACAGGTTTGTCTTCTCTGCGTACACCTTCTAGAAGTTGAGCTACGCCTCTGGTCTTTATACTTTGATAAACCCAACTCGCGTGAGTAGATCAGTAATACCAACACAGCCATATAATTTAAAAAAAGGCTCCGTTCAATCAACACATCAACATAACTTAACTAGGTCATGTACAGTTATGTAGACAGCACGCTTGCATGGTTAAACGCCAACTAGGTCATGTACAGTATGTAGACAGCACGCTTGCATGGTTAAACGCCAACTAGGTCATGTACAGTATGTACACAGCACGCGTGCATGGTTAAACGCCAACTAGGTCATGTACAGTATGTAGACAGCACGCTTGCATGGTTAAACGCCAACTAATTAATGTCATAGAGATTCCAGCTTTTTGATTGGTCGAGAGGTTCTAACTATGTAACAATAATAAAAATAGATTAATAAATAAAAATAAAAATAATAACAATAACAACAACAACAACGCCCACAAGAACAACAATAGTAATAATAATAACAACAACAATAATAATAATAATAATAATAATAATATTAATAATAATAATAGCGCTTTTTAAATAAGGTATGCAGATAAAGTTTGCACTTGTTTCCAGTCTAGTCCTCCTAAACTAAGATATGAGACTTCTGTTCGGCACTCCGAATACGATGTAAACTGTTCAAAAACATGGCGGCGGCGTCATAAGCACGTGGTGTGAGAGCAAAATATTTTTGTTTCTCTCAAAATTAATTTAAACAACATAAAGTTTTATTCCAACATATAGTGTTTACTTTAACCCCAATTTTAATATTCAGTTCGCTATTTCAATACATTTGTGATCCGTAATTTCTCTTCTTTCCCGATCAGAGTTCGATCACAAATCATCTGGCAAAAGTCATCCTACTGGGTTTAAATTCACAAATGATCTTCGTTATTATCTTACCTTTGATTCTGTTGTCGGTTCTTGTAGAATTATTAGGTCAGCTTGCCGTAATTATAATTTTCTTCAGAGCGCTTTGACGAAGCGTGTCCGAATTACAAAGGTTTGTATGGGAACTGAGTAACCACGCCAGGAAATGTTGAACACCATTCAAAATGGCGTCCAAAACTTCGAGGTGGTCTAATGTCTTTGGCGTAGACTCCTTTCTTTCAAGGCACGGGTCCTTGTTTAAGATCTCTATTACTCACTTGTGAACTTGGCACGATTGTTATCAGCTGAAATCATATCGTTTCAGCTTTCAACTTCTCCTTTGCAAATTGTCACATGGTAGTTAATTAATTGGTTGCCCGGGGTTGTTGGTCCATTCCCGAGAACTTTTTAAAAGATTTGGTTTCCCTAATCACAACTCATATCTTATGGCTATGCCTGGATTACAATGAAATCCGCACTCATAATAATTATTATTATTATTATAATTCATGTTCCAGTCCATTCAAGTCGACCATGTCGAAAGATATTACCAAGATTAATCGAACTACATTCGCAAAACGCCTTGTGGACGGACATTCTCTAAAGAATGAAACTGGGTCTAGGTATACAAACATCTCTCGCTCCGAAGAAAAACTAAACTAATCTCCCGGAACTAAACTAAACTAAACTCGTTGTTGATATTTCTCCAGTGGAAGTCCTCGAATCGGTATATACATATTAAAAAATAAGCACTTTTTTTTCAAACTCGAGCCGAGTAGAATTTACCGAACGTCGCTAGACTTGTAAGATAACGGGTTTTGTCTACATGTCTTTCAATAAAAACTCGTGATCCTACTTATGTTGATTTTCTGAATTGTCCTTGATAAGAAAGGTCAGCAGTATTCCTTGTCTATGCTACGGGATAAAACCCAGGTTCATTTATTTATAGGTACAATATAAGTCACCATATATCAAATTCCTCATTTAAGGGGCGGGCATAATCTTTCCTTCAATGACACTTCACGTTTGAAGTTAAAGTGCAAGTAAAGCCATAAAACAACATGAACTGTTTTTGCCCCAAATTCTATTCCTGATATACTTCAGTTGTCTAACTTAGTTTTCTTTGAGAGGCAGGAGCAGAAATTGCGGGATTGAATCTTCTTGTAATGTCACAAGGCGGAAAACCTACGGGATTCTATTGCAGTAGTTTTCTATAGGGATGGAGTTGATTCATCTTATGACGGCACAGGATCCATGAAAACTATTCACAATTAGGGATTAAATGCCAGAAATGTTACCAAATTTGCAAGATTAATACATTTTTGTGAGAAACAAACACAAAAGTACATTATAATATATATATTTTTGACATAATACTTGCACTTTAAGTTTACAAGAACCATTCCAGAATTTTTCTTATGAAAAAAGCAGTAACAGAGGGATAATAACAATAATAATGATAACTTTATTTTACGAGGGTAAAAACACTTTACAGCCATAGACTGATGAACTATTGGCCCTCCTGTGGCTATTACAATAAAAGTGATGAGCGCTAATTAAATATATGTATATATATACCTTATTATAGGAAATTAGCGCTCCATGAAATTAACGCGAATCTTTAAACTTCGCGTTAATTTTTGTGAGCGTTAATTTCCGCGACCTTAATTTCCATTATTATAACGCCAAATTCTGGATCCTGTCCAGATACATTTGACACCTAGGAAACAACGGCTTTCTGTTTTCTGCACACTGTATTTCAATCTTTTTCAATGTAAAAGCCTAAAAGTATATCGGTTACAATATTTCTAGTTCATTCTTGCTTCCAGAAGAGCAGTTCTCGACATCCGCTTCTTGTATTTCGGCCAAAAACTTTGTGTCAATCGCGTTAATTTCCTTCAATTTGAAATTTTACCTCCTCTTTCGCGTTCATTTCCTTTATTAGGAAGTAATTTTCCCTCCTATTCGCGTTAATTTAAGCCGCGTTAATTTCAAATACCTTAATTAACACGAGCGTTAATTTCCTATAATAAGGTAGATAGCGTAGCCTGCGTGCAGACGTTCTCTCTCCCTGAATAGTTAGCGTGGCTTGGACACATGAGTAGCCGGTAAAGCACCAACGAAATGGCAGCATTTTATGTCAGTGTTCCGAATCATCACAACAACACTGCTCCGGTATATTGTTGTGACGCAAGTCCTTTTTACGTCGTTTTCAGAAATGACTCTATGACTCCTAAGGAAGGTAGCTTTATGCTTTGCAATTCTCTGAGTTCTACACTAGTCAAGTTATTTCATCTTTAGAGTGGACTTCTATTTGATAATACGTGGAAGCTGATCTCAGTATGAATTAATTTACTCACCTTTCAACAACAAGACAGCTACCAAGAACGAGAAGGGCAATAAAACAGAGGTTCCTTCCCTCCATCCTGCAGTTATACCACATAACTTTATGCTCTTAACTGCTTGTAACCAAATCCTGGATGGGGCAGGGGGTCATTTTGGTGTAATTTTGATAGCTTTGATCAATAAATTAGCTTGGAATAAAGCTTAATTACAGTCAATTTTAGAAAATTGTCATTACCCGAAATTCGCCACTGTGTATAATTTTTTATTTCTATCGTCGTCGAAAGTGCGAAATTGCCTAGTAGGTCCATGACCGTGTTATCGATGTGGGCCTGGTGAAAGCTTTCTCAGGTTACACGGCTTCCATGCCGACACTCGAGACCCCGGTAATCTATTTTCCTCCGTTGTGGCAACCTTGATTATTCTTGTAAAGGAACTTTTATTGACCCCAAAAATATATGAATCTTTTGATAATTTGCTGCAATTCCTGCTTTGTAAATAGCAAATCAGAGCCAAAACAGAGCAAAACAGAACACATTCAAACAGTGGCGACAACGGAAATAACTGTTCTCCCAATGTAACGAAATACTATATCGGGGCTGTAGATTAGGGTATGGGGTCAAAACTAGCTAGTTTTGACTCTGATTTGCTATTTACACAGCAGGAATTGCAACAAATTATCCCCGGGCGCTTAATCGAATCTTTACGGTATTCTAAAAACAGGAAGTTCCGGTATGAAAAGGGAGTCTAGGGGGGTCCATTTTTTTTACTCCAAACTTCAGAATTCAGAGCTTTTTTACTCCAGACTTCAGAGTTTTTTTTTACTACAAAGTTCATAGTTTTTTTTACTCCAGACTTCAGAGTTTTTTTTACTCCAGACCTCAGTATTTTTGTACTGCAGACTTCAGAGTTTTTTACTCCAGAGTTCATAGTTTTTTTACTCCAGACTTCAGTATTTTTTACTCCAGACTTCAGATTTTTTTTTTACTCCAGAGTTTGTAATTATTTACTCCAGACTCCGGCGATTTTTTTTACTCCAGAGTTCAGAGTTTTTTTACTCCAGACCTCAGTATTTTTGTACTGCAGACTTCAGAGTTTTTTACTCCAGACCTCAGAGTTTTTTTACTCCAGACTTCAGTAGTTTTTTACTCCATACTTCAGAGTATTTTTACTACAGAGTTCATATTTTTTTTACCCCAGTCTTCGGCGATTTTTTTTACTCCAGACTTCAGCGATTTTTTTTACTCCAGACTTCGGATTTTTTTTACTCCAGAGTTCATAGTTTTTTTACTCCAGACTTCAGAGTTTTTTACTCCAGACTTCAGTATTTTTTTAATCCAGACCTCAAATTTTTTTTTTACTCCAGAGTTTGTAGTTTTTTACTCCAGAATCCGGCGATTTTTTTTACTCCAGAGTTCAGAGTTTTTTTTACTCCAGAGTTCATTGTTTGTTTTACTCCAGACCTCAGAGTTTTTTTACTCCAGACTTCAGTAGTTTTTTACTCCAGACTTGAGAGTTTTTAAAAAATTGATATTAAAATACTTTTAATGCTTAGTATACAATGGCTGGAACATCAACAAGCACACCCAAGTTGAACTCAAATCCAGACCCTGATCTGGCCAAATCAGACTTCAGAGTTTGTATACTCCAGAGTTCATAGTTTTTTTACTCCAGATTTCATATTTTTTTTACTCCAGCCTTCGGAGTTGTTTTACTCCAGACTTCGGCGTTTTTTTTTATTCCAGACTGCAGCGATTTTTTTTACTCCAGACTTCGGAGTTTTTTTACTCCAGAGTTCATAGTTTTTTTACTCCAGAGTTCATAGTTTTTTTACTCCAGACCTCAGTATTTTTGTACTGCAGACTTCAGAGTTTTTTACTCCAGACCTCAGAGTTTTTTTACTACAGACTTCAGTAGTTTTTTACTCCAGACTTCAGAGTATTTTTACTACAGAGTTCATATTTTTTTTACCCCAGTCTTCGGCGATTTTTTTTACTCCAGACTTCAGCGATTTTTTTACTCCAGAGTTCATAGTTTTTTTACTCCAGACTTCAGAGTTTTTTTACTCCAGACTTCAGAGTTTTTTTGTACTCTCTTCATACATATATAACAAAATTTCTAGTGTGCGGTTAAAAGGAAGAAGAGTACAGCTCACCTTGGATGTAGCAAAAGCTAATCGAGCTAAGTAGCGATTTGTGTTTCTGGGGATGAAAATCGGCTTGATATTTAATACCTTTCTTCTATATTTTATAAGTTGTCTACATAAATTTGTAGATAGACTGTATTCTCAATGAAGGATATTATAAGCTTACTTAACTCATTGATGGATCTAAGTAAAGCTACTGATATTTTCAGTTGAACGGTTTTGGGGCATTTGAGACATGATGTCAGATTAAGCTTAATAACTGTAACAGTTGAAAAGAGCCTCATTGCTTTTGGTACATTTTTTAGATATTTATACTCACGGTTATATCGTTAAACATTTTATTTTAAAATCACTAAATTTGGCATGTATGCCAAAGCCCCCATGCAGGTCAAACGACGGATTTTGATCGAACGAAGCGAGAGTTTGAGTTGAATCAGTAATTCATTCTCATTTCACCCACGGGCCTCCACGAGCCTTCTATACCACTGCTAAAGGAGGGCGACCATGAAGGTCCTACGAACAACCAGCCATTATCACTCTTACCAGTCGTTTCCAAAATCTGTGAGAAAGTAGCACAGATTCAGTTGTCTGACTATCTATCACAGCACAAACGTCTTAACGTTCATCAAAGCGGAAACCGCCAGTACCACTCCACTGAGACACTCAATATCTATACTACAGATTCAGTCCTTAATGCAATGGACCATAAAAAGGTGACCACACTTGTTCTACTGGACCTGTCTAAGGCGTTTGACAGTATTAACCATCGGATTCTACTGCGCAAGCTTCAAGGGGTAGGTGTCTCTCTTAAGTCGCTTCCAATTGGTTCGAGAGTTATCTTTCCGGAAGGGGACAAGCTGTTTGTATTGGTTCCAGTGTCTCTAGCTCACTTCCATTGCGGAATGGTGTCCCACATGCAGGAGCTATTTTGTCACCATTGCTGTTCAACATCTACACCTCCCTTCCATCGCCCGTCATTGCTTACTTAAGTCGTACGTTGATGATTCTAAACTATTCATATCATTCCCAAGAAGTGATATGGAAGACAGCACCCAGAAACTCATGGAAGATCTGCAGAGAGTTGGAAAACAGCTTACTCATCAACGCAGACAAGACCAAGCTATTACATCTAGGCACTCGACAGATGCTGAAGCAGACCCCCTTGGATATACATGTAGAACTCTTAGGAAAGCAGTTAACTCCAGTATCTTCAGCTAAAGACTTAGGCGTGATTATTGACACCAATCTAACTTATGATGCCCATGTCACAAAACGTGTCTCATAGTTCATGTATGGCGAGTTTGTGTCAAATCAACAGAGTAAAACACTTATTCAATTCCGAAACTCTAAATACGATTGTTGATGCCCTTGTTCTAAGCAAACTATTTTATTGTTCATCAGTTTGGGCTAATACCTCCGATAAGAACTTCAAGAAACTGCAACTTGTGCAGAATTTCTCAGCCAGAATAATAAGGGCGCACGCAAATTTGACCATATCACACCTATATTGCGCCACCTTCAACGGCTACCGGTTACTGAAACTGTTAATCTCAGAGACACTTTATTGACCTTTAAATGCTTAAATGGCCTTTCCCCATCCTACTTATCGGATAAGTTTTGCAAGAGATCCAGTATACACCAGCGCAATACTCGAAATTGCGGTGATCTTAACATTCCTAAATGTAACTCAGCATCCGGTCAGAGGTCCTTTAGTTACAGAGGTGTTAAGATCATGGAATGCCTTAGATATCACACTTCAAGCGTCAACTTCATGATCAGTTCTTCAATTTAAGAGAGCTCTTAAGTACAAATTACTAGCTTCTTATTACGACTGAATTCAATGTAATAGTATTCAATCTTAGATATGATAGTTTTTACGCAATTTTATCGATAAATATTTTAACAAATTTATAGATTCTCCTAGTTTAACTTATTTTAATTTATTTGTAAATATATGTTGAAAAGCCCTTCTGGAAACTTATATTAAATAAATGTATGCATGTATGTATCCTAATATAAACTTGTGTGTGTTTGTATAGCCTGCTATGCAGACGTATTTTTTCACTCTCATAAATTCGAATAATTACTTTTTTATTCGAATTTAGGAGAGTGAAAAAATGCTAGTGTTTATATGGATTTGCTCAGTAAAATAGATAAGGTACGAGTTTTTTTCCCAAGTAATAAAGATCCTGATTGTGTTCTAAACTGTTTGAACAGCCCTCAGGAAACCCAAGCTCTGTTTGTATTTTAAATTATGAGGTTTTGCATGAGATTCTGAATTAGTATTTATATATTTGGTCGTATCAGTTTATAAGCTCGAAATACTGAAATTAAAATCAAAAAAATTGAAGTCTTCATCTGTTTTTCATTGGGCTCTGTATGTAAATAAATTTTCAGTGAACCCTTACAAAGCCCAATGAAGAACAGATGAAGACTTCAGGTAATAAGTCACAGCCAGCCCATTTAGCTCTCTAATCAATCAAAACATAAGCTAGAAATACGAAAGATTTCTCATTATGAATATCACTCCTTAATAATTTAATGCTAATTGCTTCCAAATGAAATCGAATACTCGCGAAGATCGCTTCATATCAACCAAATCCGTTTAAACATTGTATGTTACTACACAGACAACATTTAGTATTAAATACACTATGGAAGATGTAAGGAATGTTATTCATAACTCTCTCGTATTTCAAGTAAACACAAACAGAAACAGAGCTTGGTTTCCTGTTCCCAGTACTAGTAGTGCTTAAATACGCGTTTCGCAAAGTACACGGTTTCGCAAAGTACGTTTTCGCAAAGTACAGTTTCGTTTCGTTTCGCAAAGTACAGTGAGCCAATGTGAAAATAGTGTCATTGAACACAGAGCAAGGCGAGTTGGACCACAGGAAGCCCGATGCCACGGGGATACTGATTTTTATGTGTAAACTATCTCGAAAATGTAATATCTTTTTCATTTAACAGAATGTCTTATTGTTAAAGATATCAGTACTTCA
Organism: Actinernus sp. WN-2022; assembly: GCA_030867875.1. Lineage (NCBI taxonomy): Eukaryota > Metazoa > Cnidaria > Anthozoa > Actiniaria > Actinernidae > Actinernus > Actinernus sp. WN-2022. The sequence continues at coordinate 43,191,961 of JAOWCC010000019.1, forward strand.
CTGACCTCGTGTTGTTGTTTTGACAGTGTCTGCGATGATTCGAGGCTGTTTTAGGCCTTTAAAAATGCATTCCTCACCAAAGTCCATCATAGTGCAGTAAAAATGACAAGGAGTGAAAGTCGCTCGCTCGGCGACCATGACCGGCCGTGAATTTCCTTCAAAATATCACATTTCCCAGACGTCTTTCATCTTTTAAACGCCATTTCCATTGAGACACATTATTGGGCAAAAAGTGAACTCTAAATTCGAAGTACTACTCTAAATAAACATACTATTTTGGGGCGATTTAGAGCGACATTTCGGGTTTCTGTTTGACTGCTGACACTACACTGTGGCAGGCAAACACCAAAAATAAGGCAAAAAGTCCAATTGCTCTCCCCTCTCTCGATGTTAATTTATCCTGACACCCGCTTCAAAGTGTAAACATAACTGGTTAACTCTAGCTTCCGGCCGGTTGTCATTGGGATTTTTCAAGGGAGGGGTTATTGCTTATTTAGCAAAAAGTTTATAATATTATTTTAAAATAACAAGTAATACTAGTCATAACTCTCCATTCTCTGAAGCTTTTAAGATTTTTCGATTTGTGAAGAAGTAGACAAAAAAAAGTCTAATTAATGGTTTATGTTGCCGACTTGCACGTTACGTCATCGCCGCCATGTTGGTGGACGTTAACAAAAGATTGCTCGTTAGCTTCTCTTGTTTGTTCCACCAACATGGCCGCCACCGCTTTATTATTTGAATATCTGGGGATTGGTTGCAAGTCAAGAATTGCGTCGAATATATATGCAGGGACAACGGAGCCGATTACCTGGGATCAATTCAATAAACTTTTACACGTGTATCTCACAAGTTTGGCCATTGTTTTTCAGGTTGAAACAATGACCAGACAATACCCATGTAAAAGTTTTATTGAATTAGCCCCATAATTCTTTTACACGTGTATCTCACAAGTTTGGCCATTGTTTTTCAGGTTGAAACAATGACCAGACAATACCCATGTAAAAGTTTTATTGAATTAGCCCCAGGGGATAGCACAATAATACTTTTACAAATGTGTTTTACAAGTTTGGCCATAGTACCGGCGTTGAAACAATGACCGGACTCGTAAAAGTACTTTTATGTGAACACCATAATGTTCACAGGAACAAGTCACCCATCGTACATATGTAAGACTTTAATGTGTCTTCCAAGCGAGAGGCTTATGATGAAGTCTTCCGACGAACTCCAGGGTCGAACTGGATAGTAGTGTTGTTTTTTAAATAAAAGAACATTATTCATTTATATAGCACACATTATATTGGTATATAATATGGGAGCTCTTGAGATACAGACTGTTCTACCGGGAAATAATCCACAAATATTTAAGTTTAAATATTTAAGTTCAAGTTTTATTTCACACTGTTTACATAAAATACAGTAAAAGAACTACTGATAATGTAATAACACTAAGAGTTAATACTAAAAGATGCAAGTTAGTAAAGAGGAGAATTATTATAAAATTGGTGTGCAATAACCAAACTTTGGGTCCCTGCCCAAGGACGAGGACAGGATTCGAACAATTAGCATATCATCTCAGGTATCATATCAAAGCACAGGCAGCCCAAGCTCAAGTTACGAAAATATAAGGGTTTGTATGGGAGCGTAGCGAGCTCAAGTTATGAAAATATCAGGGTTTGTATGGGAGCGTAGCGAACTCCGTTTACTAGCCAGAAATACTGTAAAATATTTGAATAAAATGACTTACCTTGCCACTGTGAGCCGTCTTCTGTCGTGTTTCTCTCTTAAGCTGATTTCAGCCGGGTTTTTTTTCCGGAGCCCCTTAGAAGGGGCTGAAATCAGCTTAAACTACCCAACAAGGAGAAAAACACGACAGAAGACATCACAGTGGCAAGGTAAGTTATTTTATTCAAATATGTTACAGTATTTCTGGCTAGTAAACGGAGTTCGCTACGCTTCCATACAAACCCTTATATTTTCGTAACTTGAGCTCGCTACGCTCCCATACAAACCATTCTATTTTCGTACCTTGAGCTTGGGTTGCCTGTGATCAAAGACATTGCGTACAAAAGCATACATATCGATATCCGGTGACTCACTTCCGGTATCATTTCACTCGAAAATATATGGTTTTGGGAGCTATTTTGCCTTCTAAAACAAATAAAATGATTTATGACTTCTTCTTAGTTTACCCTCGAGTCAAAGTTTAGTAACATCAAATCTGCGACTGATAACTGTTTCGAGTGATTATTTTGAGATTTCGATTGGTCAAATGTAGATTTACTTGCGGGAGTTGAAATGAAATTTTTACAAGGCGTTCCACGTTTATGGACGACCAAACCAGATGAAAACTGGATTAAACATGAATACGCATATCTGAACTGGGGTTGTAAAGAAAGTTTCGTCAGTGAAGTACCTCGGAGTACACCTTGACGAATGGTTATCATGGAATGCTCACATTGAAAAACTTATAAAGAAAAAAAACCTTCTGGTCTTGGTGCGCTTAAACGCATGACACCATTTGTTCCTCTTGCGACTCTTTTAAATGGGCCGCGTCAGGCAAAAAGGGCCTGGACGACATAATATGTAAATGTATTTTGAAATTTTACCACGTTTTTTATATATACATGTGGTGCGATTAGCGAGCGCCACATTGTGCTACTAACAAGTAGTGTTAGTTTCATGAAATTGACCTGTGAAATCGAAGACAAAATTTACAATACTTTTACACGAGGGTGTGATCACAATTTTAGAAGGCGCAAATTATTCCTTATCATCAGACGATTGTTTCAAGGTGTGACTTGTACTATTGCTAAAATCATATTATGAGCAATAGCTACGGGAGTAGAAGGACTGCAGAAAATATCTTTTTTGGCCAAAAAGTGATCATCTTGTTTCGTGTTATTTTTTTTTACTCTTTAATGCCAGCAGGTATAAATGAATGCCATACATCAAAAGCATCCCCTCTGACAGGATTCCTAATTTTTGTGGTCATATTTGTAATCGGGCCCTTGCATCAAAATCACGTAAATTTTACCCCTGATTTTTGTTGTCAATTTCTTGAAACTGACATTTATTGTTAGGAATGAAATGTAGCGCTTCTCGTCAAGAATACAATACAATCTTCAACCTGTCATTAGGAACACCGTTGTAGAAATTATTTAACTTGAATGTCGTCCGGGCCCTTTTTGCCTGACGCGGCCCAAATGTTTATGGGACTATTGTAACCGCCATTTCGTTGTAAACATGTTTGGCCTTCGCATGTAACTACGGTTTTTAGTATAAATAAAAAGGAATGCAGCTCCTTTCGACATGCTTAAACTCGGGAATGAGGCCGGACAGGATCTCGAGATGTAGAACCCGGGTGGAGAAGAATCTGAAGGTGGCCTATACGGTAGATGAAGCGCATGACCGGAATAAATTTTCATTTATTTGTATTAAACAAACGAAACTGTATAATAAAGGAGATTATAAGTGTCTAGAGGCTAATTTAACTGGTAGGTTTTCTAGTTAGCCTCTTGATGTCAGTATAAGTAAATTTCAATTATGAAACTATGTCATGAAAAAGAATTAGGACAAGAGAAATGATAAAACCAAATGAATTAGATAGTTAAGTACGTTTGTATTGTTCAGCCAGTAAATAATTCTGGACCCGTAATAGGAGTTCTGTGGTCATGGAAAACGTGTACATTTGCATCTGTTGTTGGAGATTGATGCTCGTGAACCACGACTTCAGGTGACTGTTACAATTTTAGAATGGGATTATGTTTCGTGCATGTACACCTTCCTTCGTCCTCAGGCTTCTGTTTGTGTCGAAGCGTGCGTGCGTTTGTCTGACTGTCTGATAAAGCGAGCGCAAGGAGCGATGGGAAGGAAAGGAAAGAGGAAGCGCCTGGCAGATCTCGGCCAGTCACAATGGAGGGCGAAAATATTGATGAACCTAAGTGTTTTTAATTTCTCAAAGAGACCGCTGCAGTTAACATTCTAGAACAAGAGGGTGCATTGTTCAGATGTTTTTCCAAGGGAAAGCTTAGTTTCTTAGTTTCGCTTAGTTCACCGTAAGCTAGCCGAAGCCGGCCGCGATACATGCCGATCTGTGTCAAGCTACGAAAGCTATTATGTCTTCAACAATTCTCTGATCTTCGATCCAGACAGGTACTTCATGAATATTTTATTTATTCTGAGATGTCTTTGTCGAATAAATATTTACGCCTCTAGAATGTCTGCTGGATATTTCATTCTGTCAGCATCGAAACTGAATATTTACCTAACTGCAATATTTACCTAACTGTTCTACATAGCATAACAACTCTTCCTGTCCACTTTGAATAAAAAGGAATTAATTTAAAGCGATATTTATAGCTGTTTCTAGAAACCGTACTTTTTCATAAGAAACCGAAAATGATCTGCCAGGCGCTCTTTTCCTCTCTTCTCCCTCCCCATGATTCCTCGCGCCCCGCACACAGACAGACAAACAGATTTGCTTCGTACAGACGCTTGGGGACGAGGCTGCATGCACACACTGTAAATTTTGCCCATGCACACAACCCAAAGACACACATACACACCTGGCAAGTTTTGTTTACTTTATTTCAATATCTGATGCATTATTTCATGTTAATTCAAATTTGCACAGGGGGCCAAGGCTTACAACAGTGCAGTACTACTCGACAGCAAAATATAAGAATTGTATGAAACATCGCTAGTATAGATAGCTGATGTAAAATGATAATAAACATACATTAAATTTTACATACCACATCAATTGTTGGTGCATCTGTTGTTTCTTGGCTGTCTTAGATAGTCAGGGACGCATTTCGGTGATAAATAATTATTTTGTTTTAGTTCACCTCCACTGAAACAGTCTGTAGTTATTTCACTTTTGAATTACAAAATGTTTTGACACGCTTGGTCAATAACCTCTATATATTAGCGGTTCTCGATCGAACAACATGACGTCTATAGAGTAATTATTCCTCCAATATTTCAGTCGAATCCACGCTCCACAGACCATAATATTTCAATATTTAGTGGGAAAGTATCATACAAATAAAGGCCGAAATCTCATAATATCTACAGATGAGGCGAGCAACGTAACTGGCATAAACCATACAGGTTATATAGAACAACATACCAATCTAAGATCAAAATGATATGCATTTACAATGGCAAGATCAACTTTTACACAAAAGACACGCAGTCCTCCTTCGCGCTGACAATTTTAAGAACGGGTCACACTTCCTATGGAGTAGAAAACGGACCCGTCTATATGTATTAGGTGTACTGTTATTCATACTTTTATACGTCGCGTTTTATTTTCGGGCATTGCGAATAGTGAAACCAGAATGAATGTAAGAAAGTTTTTCTGTTGTGGACTACTGGCGTTATTTCTTCAGCTACTTTTAACAGGGAAGACAAGTTTGGCACAACAGAAGACATACTATTTAGGTAAGCTGTTTAATATAATATCACAGATATAGTGTAACTATTGATTGGTAGTGTTATACTGCTGTCAAAAAGGAAAGTTTGTCTTTGTAGTTCACAAGAAGTTTCAGCATAAATTAAGGAGTTGGAATATCTACAACATCTATTGCCCATCCACATGTATATATTTTCAAAAATATAATCTTCGTATTCATTTTAGTTGAAAACGCGTTGAATGTTTTTCGTTCACATGATCGTTAACGTATCGTTTTTACCCACAAAACGCAAATAGAGGATATATATATTCTCACAGAAGATAGAATTCCTATCTGTTTAATATATAATTACCGATGAAATACCAGTTTCACCTAGAAGCCTGGAAATGTGTAAAAGCCATTCACATTTTCAACTTACAGTGTTATCTTCACGTGGGACGATATCATATATATCTTGAGGTGCGAATATATCATTCTTTAGAATGAAATGTACACTAGTATTTCATCGATAATTATATATTAAGATCGGCACTGTGGAAAGCGTTTTTCAAAAGATGCGTTTCCGATAAAAATTACTGATTCCACCTGCCATTGTATACATGTGAACAGAAGGTAAAGGGCATAAAAACTGGAATTCATGTACGCCTGGAGGAGGTCTAAGGCTTAAATGGCATCCAGCTTACTTCTATTTGAAGTAGTCATTTCTACTAGACTTAAATAGCGGTAGATGCTGCATTAATTTTGCTGAAACACCGGCGAGCTGAAACAATGAAACGACTGACTAGAACTGATCTTTTGGAAAAACAAGAACGGCTATTTGAATGTTTAGGGAATCGTAGCATTTTATATGTACACTTCTTTCAACTCGTTTCACAGAAGTTACGAATACCAGAAGTGGGGACGGACGAGAGATTTTCAACCAAGCCGTGGCCGAGGTCAACAGACGACTCGCTGCCAACAACTCGTCGTTCGCACTTCAAATTCTAAATGCATCTCAAGAGGAAGACATATTAAGCTATGGTATTTACTTTATTGTCGTACCTTAATTCGTAATATGTTTTGAAATTATTCAGATATTCAGACAGTTACAACTATTGAAATATGACATTACATTTATCGAGGGATTACTATTCTGACAAACTCAAGGCTTCTTTCTCCATAATCATTTTATTGTATTTCTCGCTTTTGTGTTCATATCCTTCCAACGAGGTATTTAACTGACTTATCAGACTGATAGAGATCTTTTCTTTTCAGTGGAAACATACAATGCATTCAGTTTAGATAAAATATTGTGAAGTCTCTTGAGACGAATTTAAATTGTACTAATTAAATTTTCCGAATGAAGGGATTTCATTCTGCATATAGAAGCTGTTTTGCTGCATTGATCACTTTCATATTGGCCGACTCCTAATTTGCATAATTAGGAAGATTAATCTGTTGAGGGAAGCTTATGCTACCATATGAAATATCATATTAAAGACCATGTGTCCGAGCCCATGGTGCTTTGCGCCAATGTTATGATTAGTTTGTTTATCAACGGCCGCATAAATTAAAGGCCAGTTTTTAGGCGAACTAAAATGCTCTCGATTGTTTATGAGTTTCATAAAAGAAGTACACATACACTTTGGATAACGAATTTCATAATTTCTACCGGATTAAAAACCCAATCGAGCCCATGAATTTTCCCCGGATGCTTGGAATATGATTTTAACAGTACTCGGCAGGAAGCCAGTTGTGCTGTCTTTAGATTCTATTTTCACAACTCTACAAGTAAACACATACTCTTGTTACCTTGTTTTCATGTCTCCAGTATTGCTTAGCTGTATTTGAAGATCTCTATTTTTCTTGCGAATGATATATTTTGAGTGCAAAATGAAATGTCGTACTCGCATTCGAGTCAAACTCACAGCGAAGTAACAGCTGAACTCGGCAGATTGGAGTTTGACCCGCGATCGTAGTTTTGGTAGCAAGACTTTCTGGACGTACTGGAGGATGAAAAAAAAGGTTAAGGATATTGCTTTCTCTGCTAATAAAAAATGCAAAACATATACAGATACGTCGTAACACCTCAGTGGAGCTTAGCCGTGCGAAATTATAATTACGAATGTTCTTGATGCCAGAAGTGGTTGCTTTGTGCTTTGTATTTCCAACGAAGCCCGCCGGTCCCCTTAGTGCAGCAAATCCCCGGGAAACTCACGTAGTAGTCCTTTTGAACCACAAGTGTTCTCTTGTAGACCTAGAGAAAGTAAAATGTGGACTGCTGAAGGATTATTTGTCGAGTCGCTTCGCCTCGCTGTCTCGGTCCTTTCTCCGGCATTCCTCTACTCGCCACTCTAGACTGGGATTCGAAGAAATATTCGAACTAAAGTTTCATTTTAAAAAGTATATATACAAAAGTTAAGATAAAAGAAAGTCAGTTAAGCATATATAACCTATGAATAATTACACGATTGCCCAAACTAGGGATGGATTTAGAAAGATTCGAGAGTCACATAACAACAACAATGATCTTTCTGATTTTCGTAGCCTACGAAAATGATTTGCGCGCGCAAAGCACCATGGGCTCGGACACAGGGTCTTTAAAACTAGTAATTGTGTTCAGGTTTAGAGCGTAACAGGCCTTTGAAATGCAGAAAAAAACATGAAAGCGAGGCTAGAAAGGTTTCCGTTGTTTTCCTCTTACAAATCTCTATTTTAAAATGGCTGTAACTACATTGCTTTTTAAGCTAGATACAGCACTCAAATTTAACAAGATCATTACCATCGACATGCTCTTTCACATGGTAATGATAATAACAGAAATACACATTTACTGAAAGTGGTCTTATACGAGCAAATGAGCAACTAAAAACACAGAAGCTTCACTGGTGTTCAACTAGAAGTATTTTTTTCTAGTTTAAAACATGTAGCGCCTTGGAGAATACACCAAAGATTTAAGTGCCACTACTAGTACGATCAAATTTTGAAACATCAACGTTTGTGCATATTCTTCAAAAACTCATGAATAATCAATGAAGCAAAAACAAAGGAAATCAATGACTGTGAAGACATTTTATATTTGATAAAATTTCATCCTAATTTACATAAACATTTAGCTTGGATTTTCTCGGCCAAAATAAGTCGTATCGCCAAAATAACTGGAAAAAAGGTATCTTTACCCTCTTTACATTAGAATGTTTTTGAAGTCGTTTAATAAACTCGCAGCTAATGTTGGGTCTTTATCAGTGAATTTCTAATTAGGATGAAACTTTATATAAAATTTCATCCTATTAAAAATTATTTTCTTTATATCATTCTCTTGAGATGTGCGTCTTTCTTTCATTGCATTCTTAAAGCGTTTTTGAAGCCGTTCAAAACACTCACAGCACGTGTTTTATTAAGTCTAAAAATTCTCGTACTTCGCCCTCGAATTTTTAAACTTGATAAAACACTGCTGTTCGTCTTTTAAACAGTACATAAAGTAGAGTTGATATATTATTACCAGTTCAAATTGTTTTTCGATACAACGACATGAAGTCCTATTTTTTGAGCCCCGAATATTGAATCTAAACGTCCGCCATTACTGGACAACAACAACAACAACAACAACAATATATTTATTGTACCAATCAATTTACATTTTTGTTTTATATAATAATAAGAAAATAAGCAGAAAGTGTGTGGTACGGGCGCCCTAGAATAACTAAAAAGCTAATCTAGCTAGGGCGCCCTTATAAGATAAATGTGCAGAGAAAGGTGCGAAAGAGGAGAGTTGCGTGAATATACTTAATTTGCAATTAATAGTAAAAACGACAAGCACAAGAACGTCGCAGTTACAGACAAAACGAACATACTAACGAACGTAGGAAGGCTGTCATTAAAGAGAAAAGAAATATTAAGTAACAGAGTGGCGATGAGAAGTTTTATATTCTAGTTGTTAGCGGGTACAAGATGAATAGCAAGTTAGTATTGCAATAGAAAATCAGCTCTCAATTTGTTTTTGAAAGCGTTTCTCCTTAGTTGTTTGTCGCTAGAGTCAAGAGAATTCCAGACTTTAACTCCCACAAATCTAATATTAAAGATTCCGTAATTAGTGCGAGCTTTGGGGAGGTAATAGCTTTTTCGAGAGGCTATAGCTAGTCTGGTGTTATAATTGTGTTTACTGCTAAGAAGCTGAAAGAAGTCATCAAAAGTCAGTGGGAGTTCTCTACCAACCGTGCTCTACCAACTGAGCTAACCAGTGACTGCTAAAACACGAAGAAAAGTACGGCCTCTCAAGAAGTCGAGTGATTTTCGACCGGCAGGTTTTCAATTCAAATCGTCGACAAACATGCACACTTTTGTCTCCAGATAATGCTTCCCGGTTGCTGGTAAAGTTGTGATTGAACCTTAGTGCCACTAATTAAAGTACAGGTCAGTTGTCACCTTAAAAAGTATTTTTGATGTCGGAAAACAAACTGTTGTGAACGCCACGAGATCAATTTCAAGTCTCGGTCTAATTTTAGCTTCATTTCTATTGGATCTTCGGTTTGTCGCGAAATGGGTTCCTGGCATGTGCCACACAGTCCAAAGCTCATTGCAGACAATCCAATCTCGTACCCAGACCCCATTTGTTTCTTACTGCGCATGCTCGACGAAATAATAGGGATCTGGAAGAATCCGATTCCGGAAGTCCGCGAATCACGGACTTCCGGCAACTCTGCGCATGCTTATCATTACGTCACCTGAGAAGTCGTTTCTTCGGGATCGATTCTCGCTCAGCGCCTCAGGCCTATGTTTTGGTTTAGATTTGGAAGTTCGCCAGGTATTTTGATAGTGATATTTTGCTTGCTAGTGTCAGGGCAACCCTTAGGGAGTCTCTTTCGTCTTCTGCCGTTTTCAGTTTGGATTTTAAGGCTTTATTTTCATGCATCAGGCTCGTGTTTCGGTATCGGTGGATTCATCAGACATTATAGATTCCAGTACACGTGAATTGGATTCATGGGGATCGAAAACTGATCGCTGAAATCGCCTTACCTGAGCCCGATGACCACACAAACAGCAACTGAATACACCGTAGAAGCAAGTCAAGGCATTTTTACTTGCCATTCTCTCGTATTTTAGCTCCTTGAAGGCTGGAGTTCGTTGCATTCTCATCAGTACAAACGCTTATATTTAAGCGATCAGTGCCAGTTCACAAGTTTAAGAGATCGGAAAATGCCACTTCTGCCTATAGAGCACTTACGAACAATGTTGTTAAAATGGGAATGCGTAGTATTACCTATCTGTTACGGTAAATCCCTCGGGCGTTGGGTTCGATTTTCGAATTCATGTACCGTATGATTTGAGTTTGCCGCTGAAGTGATTTGAACTCCCGATAGGATGCAAGCAAATATCTAAGAATCCCTGAAGAGATCGACAACCGTTTAGGTAAAATCAAACGGTTTTTAGCGTTTAGATACCCCCCAATTTTCAATGCATTTGTCCAAATAAATTACTTTATGTTTGACTTCCGGTAAAATTGCATTGTTCAGAACAGCCAATCAGAATACACAAAAATCGGATTCTTCCAGAGCCCTATTATTTCGTCGAGCATGCGCAGTAAGAAACAAATGGGATCTGGGTACGAGATTGCAGACAATCAAGCTAGCTCATTGCAGACTGGAGTATTCAGCCAAGCCCAAAAACTGGCCATTGTCGGAGGAAATAGGAGAAAATGCACATCCTGTTCGATCAATTATTGTAGACTTTACTGCAACAATAGTTCTGCGACTATTTCAGGTCCACAAAACAGGCACTTTTGCGCATGCGTAGCCTGCTTGCAGGCGGTGGAGGGTGTTTTTTCGCGCAGCAAACGGATCATCGAAGCGGCCGCTATATTGGCCGAACGTGATTGAGACCTGGGATCGAATGACAAATGGAGGTGGGTGGGGGAGAACAAGCAGATCTGAAAGACCGCCTGCACGAAAACCTACAAAAGTTAGATCCCGTCCACCAGCGGTCGGGGTATATGATTGGCTGAAACGGTGTCAATCAAAGCTTATCGCGGCAAGTGTTGAAAGCAAGAACTGAAAGGAATAAGTGTAGCCTGTGAAGCGGCGTAACTAGAATAAGAGTTGTGTAGTGAGCTTGCAGTTGATAAAATGTGGCGAGTAATACAAAAGGCTTTGTCTTTTTTGAAGACTAAGGTGAAGTTGCAGAGGTTTTCTTGAGAGAACAGCCACGGAGAAAGAGCCGCGAAGGCGGCGATCGGCGAACTGCGAGAGGTTTGTTGTCGAGTTCTGTTTTCGCAACTTCGTAAACCGTAAATATCAGGCTCTGTATATAGCTTCCTCCTGCTCCGTTTTCAAATGTATCTCCTTCGCCTTAACCCTTGTTCCAGAGGTTTTCTAGAGAGAACACAGCTGCTCGCTTCTTTCTCCGCGGCTGGGTAAAGGTACTTTGAAAACAGAGCAGGAGGAAGCTAGTATACAGAGCCTTTATTTTGTCTTAGAATTTAACAACCTGACCTGTGAATTGTGACCTGTACTTTAAACCTGCCGTTCTGGCTGTGCTTTCGACAGACTTTGGAAAGAGTATGATATTTACGGTAAAGAGAACTTGACAACGAACCGTGATTTAATTCGCCACTGAAAAGTATTGTTGTCGACCAAATTGCAGAGATGCAATCCGGCTATTGACTTCACAGCCGTTGAACTAGGAAATAATCAGAAATCCGCCTCAATACATTTATGCAACGGTCGTCCATTTCTTTCGGCAAACATTCACTAAGATGGACTTCGAGTTGTCAGAGAAAGACGATCACAACATTTACCTGTGTACTTTGCACTCGTAGTTTGTTTGTCCATGAGCTCTTCAATATCGAGTTCCAGACAAAACATTGTCTCCATCGGAGTTTTCTTTGAAGTTTAGAGATATTTATCTTTATGCGAGCTTAAGAGCGGCCGTCTGTAAATATCGCCTAAAGTGTTTAGGATGAAAAAAAATGAAATTCCTCAAACTTTCTCAGAATAATGGCCTGGGTGAGTGATTCATATAAATATAACTTTTAGTTGAATCTGGTTTTTATTTTAGCCAAACGGCGACAAAATCGGTTTTACGACTCTCAGACCGGTTTTTAGGAGCTCGATACCACACATCGTTAAGGGCTCGCCTAAAAATGAAAATAGAAATTTATAGCAATACTGTGCAGCTAAATACAAAGAAAAGATAATGATTTCTCTTTTCGTGGGTTGTTTATTACAAATTAAATATTTTATCAATTTTTCATTATTGTGTTAATTTTAGACATTTTTGGTACGCAAAATAATGACCAAATTGAGAAGCCAAAATCTCCAATGATACATGACCTGGCTATATTAGAGTATAACCTAGCGAAAGAGCAATGTTTCTTCTTTAAATAAATGCAATAATTTTTTGGGGCAATTAAAACTACGAATTTTCAGGGCACCAAACGCAAGTGGCACTGACGTAAGAATACTCTCTTTTCTCACAGCGTTCGAATGCACAGAATCTGAGATGAACAGAGGAAAAAAATATTATATCAACTTCTATCAGGTTAAATTTAATACTAAAGAAGCCTGGGTACTTTCAGATAGATTATATATCGGTTTCTACCAATTATGTACAAAATCAGTGGCTTTTAGCGGTAATTTTGCGATGACATATTGTTGAATCTTTACTCATGCCGGAGCGCCGACAACTTTCAATTGATAGACTACCTTTATGAGACTTCTAAGTCAATCCGAATGATCTACAGTTGAACTATTTACTGTTAGGAATGTTAAAAAGTAATTGTAATGGCTTAATATGTACCTTTCATGTGGTTTTGTAGAGAATCGGTAGCTTTATAAACAGGTCTGCCGTAGTTCAACTGTCAACAGCTGAGATTGCGTTACACACAGGAAGCCCGCTTTTTCGGAACAAATGAACAACGTGTTTACGAAGAAATCTATAACTGTGATTTCTGATTTACATCAGTTTCGATCCGGGGAACTAGTTATATTCGATATAGGATCTCAGTGTAACTGGATTTGGCTTTTATTTTTTCAAACTGTATATTGGACGGCAAAGGGTACTTGTGCGGCGTCGGCCAGGTGTGCGGAAAGTAGCTATAAGACTGTCAGAAATCTTTTTCCAAAATGTCGAAGAAAAGAGTGCCGGAAGTCACAAGTATCTACCTCTCATTATCTGAGTACGAGGTCCGTACCATACGTTATGGAGAATGAAATGAAAAAGTCTAAAAATATATAACCCTACCAATAAGTATGAAATATTTTGCCCTTCCCCCAACAGCCAACCCTTTTTTACGACCCTCTATTTTGGGGGGTTTGAAATTGTATGACACTCCCCATGCTAAATTATATCCCATATGCCCGTTTCTCCGATCGCAGCGACCGCTGAAAAAAAGTACTTGTCAATCGTAGCGATTATATCTTGCTATCAAATGGAACTGAACCGAACTAATGGGTACAATAATAAATTCTATCCTGGCGATCGTAATCGCTATGACCGCTTGAGAGTAGATTCCATGTTACCACTACGATCGCTATAAGGGACCGGACATTATTTAGGGGGGAGGGGGGCTACTAGATTCGTAGGGGATCACGATTTTTTATGCTCCCATTTAAGGGGGGTCAATTTTTTTTATGCTCCTCTTTTATAGGTTAAATATATTTATAGGCTTATCTAAGGGGAGGGTCATTATTTTGTGAGACCAGAACTGCAAGGTCACATTGTTTGGGTCAAGCCACAATGCAGAACTAGCAGAACTAGTAGCCCCCCCTCCCGCTAAATAATGTCCGGTCCCTAAAGCCGACTCACCTTTACAGCGATCGCAGCGAACGACCAAATGAAAACCAGCCTACATTCGCGATGAAAGCAAACAATACGTATGGCATTATATATAAAATCTAAAAATAAACGATAACGATCCGGGTAATGTCGGCCTGTTTATGTCTAAAGTATGATTTGTTTCGCTAAACACGCTGGAGAATGCAGGCACCGACTGTAGGAGGAAAAGTGTATCATGTGCCAAGCAGTACTAGTAGTAGTATAGAAGTATTTTTCTGGAAGTAGCTATTCAGTCTTTATCAGCAGTGAATATATTACTTTGATGTTAAAGATATGTTGATTTATGTTCAAGTTCTGCCCAAAAAGACCGCAAAAATGTACCGAAGGCGCTTAGGACTTAGTATTCTGTTCTTCGTTCTATCTAAGCGCTTGTGAGATCGTTTTGCGTTTTTTTTAGCCGATCTAGAGTCATCCACTACTAATGAAGAAGACAACTCATTCAGGGACGGATCCAGGATTTTGTAAAAGGTGGGTTAAGCGAGTCATAGTGTCATACTAGAGAACTATACTTACAATATGTAACAGGTTTCATATGATATTTCTATGTTAATTTTTCATGTCTGAGTAGCATACATTGAAATATGTATTTAGCTATTCATTTCTGAGTGATATCCAGGAGTAAGGGGGAACCCACTCCCTGGATCCGCCACTGTATGTCATCTATCATTTACCAATCATAAATGTAGTTCTTTGGTACCTTACCTACAATGTAAGTCAATATTCTTGCAAGTTTCCATCAATATTGAGTCTTTTGGGTTCGCGAGAGATTATCAAATTCAGCAAGTTTACTATCAATCAGCTGTTTTAATACCAGGCATGGAAATATCCGGGATGGGGGACTGAAGGGTAGCACTTGCAAAATTAATTAAATGTTAGAGGTGTGTGAAAAACGTAGCTGTGTTGGCTAGAAATAACTGACACCATAACTGTACGGTATACGCGTTGGTATAGAGCATGGGAGTCCGTTGTGTGGCCATGGCTGTATCCTTTTTATTGAATTATAATTAAAATAATTTAAGGGGACAACATAAGAATGAAGTTGACCACAATAGTAATCCGTGTAAGGCTCAGAAGACGTATGTGCCGCCATGGGGTCCGATCCAGATCCGGTTTTCAGAGAAAGTATAGTTCCAAAACCCGATTTTCCAAGTTATTGTGAAATCGACCCCGGATTTATGTTTTATTATTCCGAGTCGTCTATAACCTGTCTTTTTGTGAAAAACTCGTACCCGGAAATCATAACCGCCACACAGTCCTCCTCCCACGGGCTCCATGGATTGTACAATCGGTAGGATAGAACTATAGATCGGTTTCCATATGTAGATCGTTACGATCGCTATCTATGAACGATCCTATGGTAAACCGGGCTTTATAAAGTATGACTCGTTATCTCTCTAGCAATTCCAAACCTGCCCACTCCCCACCCACTCCCCCCCCCCCCCCCCCATTTGTGGAGCATTTGACTTTTGGGAATCAGAGCTTTGTAAATACCTAACCGTGGGGCTTAGGAACGAGTGCAAATCTCTAATAAATATTGATGTAAAATCCGCAACCTTGATTCTCTTTCACCAATACACCACTTTCAATATATGCTCCACTCGTCACACACAAAGGTTTCAGTATAATGATGCTCCAGGGTAATTAAATTAATTTTATTCTTTGTTCAAATAATATAATATATTTAGTTTACCCCGGAGACACATGTTGAAACCTTTGTGCGTGATAAGTGAAACATATATCGAACGTGGGCTATTCACCACCCCAACTATTATTTGCTGGTAAAATGCCCCACCCTGGGACAGACTGCGCGGCCAAATGCTACGCGTATACCGGGAGGGGGGGGGGGGGGAGGGGAGATTTGGAATTGATAGATACATTAACTTCTCTTGTTTGGTCAACCTACATGGCCATGGCTGCAACACCATTAATCATAAAATTACGCTTGTGATAGTCAAGCGAAAAGTAAACTCACGGAAACCGAACCATAAATAACGCGGTTGCATTCACGTTTTTTTCACTCGGTGGCCATATTGGATCCAATGCGAGGTTATAGCGTTACTAAAAACAAAACTGATTTTCTCGCTTTCGATCCAAGATGGCCACTGGGTGAAAAGATTGAATATACGTAATTGCCACGGCGTCAGCTTCGGAACCTGACCAGGTGTGCGGAAAGTAGCTATAAAACACTTTTTTCCAAAATTTTGAGAAAAAAAGTCTAACGGATTGCTACATTTTTGCTTCAGAACCGTACTTGGGTTGCGAATTATAATAATCGGTCGGGCTCGCCAACTGGTCATACCAAAACAGTCAAGAGACATAACATAAGTACCCCCGTCTCCCCCCTAAGGGAGATAAGGTTACGTGAAGCTTTGATTTCAATTGGCGACCAAACTCAAAGACAAAAATTAAAAATAAATCCAGTGATACTGAGATCCTATATAAAATATAACTAGTTCCCCGGATCGGAACGTAAACCAAAAGTCCATATATAGTTATATTACGCATTCATATTTCCTGATAAAGCGGGCTTCCTGTGTGTAACGCAATCTCAGCTGTTGACAGTTGAACTACGGCAGTCTTGCATTTGACAACCTCTGTTTATACTAACGATTCTCTACAAAACCACATGAAAGGTACATATTAAGCCATTACAATTACTTTTTAACATTCCTAACAGTGAATAGTTCAACTGTAGATCATTCGGATTGACTTAGAAGTCTCATAAAGGTAGTCTATGAATTGAAAGTTGTCGGCGCTCCGGCAAAAATACCGCAAAAATACCGCTAAAAGCCACTGATTTTGTACATAATTGGTAGAAACCGATATATAATCTATCTGAAAGTACCCAGGCTTCTTTAGTATTAAATTTAACCTGATAGAAGTTGATATAATATTTTTTTCCTCTGTTCATCTCAGATTCTGTGCATTCGAACGCTGTGAGAAAAGAGAGTATTCTTACGTCAGTGCCACTTGCGTTTGGTGCCCTGAAAATTCGTAGTTTTAATTGCCCAAAAAAATTATTGCATTTATTTGAAGAAGAAACATTGCTCTTTCGCTAGGTTATACTCTAATATAGCCAGGTCATGTATCATTGGAGATTTTGGCTTCTCAATTTGGTCATTATTTTGCGTACCAAAAATGTCTAAAATTAACACAATAATGAAAAATTGATAAAATATTTAATTTGTAATAAACAACCCATGAAAAGAGAAATCATTATCTTTTCTTTGTATTTAGCTGCACAGTATTGCTATAAATTTCTATTTTCATTTTTAGGCGAGCCGTTATCGATGTGTGGTATCGAGCTCCTAAAAACCGGTCTAAGAGCCGTAAAACCGATTTTGTCGCCGTTTGGCGAAAATAAAAATCAGATTCAACTAAAAGTTATATTTATATGCCTCACTCACCCAGGCCATTATTCTGAGAAAGTTTGAGGAATTTCATTTTTTCTCATCCTAAACACTTTAGGCGATATTTACAGACGGCCGCTCTTAATTACTCGGGCTGCCTATGGCAGCACCGAGTCTTAAAATGCAAGTCGTTTTTTATTTTTATTTTTTATTTCATGTCGGACGGGTTCTGCGCATGCGTTAAAGGTCAAATTCAAACCAATCAGATTGCACTGTGCTGGTCACGCAACAATCGCCAGGTTAATGTATTTACATAATTAAATACAGTAAATCAAGATGGACGACGGCGCGAGGAATTTTCTCTCAAATTTGGAGTCCCATCTCTCAAATGTAAGCAGTTTAATGTTTTATTTAAGTTCACTCGTGCGAAAGCCTTCCAATTGCAACACTCCCAACAGGCTCAGGATATTTCAACTGGCGCTCTTGTTGGAGGTACGTTTCGTAGGTAATAAACACTCACTCGGCACATAATATGATGACCGAAGCAGTTATTCAACTCTCACGGTAAACAAGATTCCTCTCACGGCCGAGATTTTGGTTCGAGAAATTAAAGGCTTCCAACAGTTCCCTTTATAGTTCTGTAATATAATGAGCAGACTGCAGTTTTGGGAAGGAGGGTAAAAGCTTTTAAATAGAGATAAACAAAACGGGCATTTCAGTTAATAATCTTTAGTCCAACAAATACCGATATGGACGCGATCAAAGAGCCGCAGGGTAGAAAGAATAGTAGAGAAATACAGTGATAGCTCCATCAAAGGTGGACAGGATACAACTTATAATATGGGACAAATATAGACATAAATTTGAGACACTCATCTATTAGTACTCTGAACCTGCAGAACAGCAGACTAAATTAGGACCGATTTCGTATTTTTTTCGATAAAAAAAAGAATCAATGCCTTCAGCTGCTTCAGTAAGATTCCTAGTCATATCAGTAATGGTGACTATACCAAGCATTGTTGCTGGGGGAGATGTACACCACGTAAGAGTGAATACGGCGCTCAAAGAGATATGTCTCGGAGAATGAAGCATCGTTCAGTACACCGCTAGTAGATCAGGTTTCTCATCTTTTCTCGACCTTTTTGATCACTCACAGGAGGACCGTTTCTGTTCCAAAAACTTTACAGCAAATTCAGTGAGAAATGTCAGCATTGGATAAATGTTTGTACAAGAGACCTTAAAAGCACAGAACAACGAGACTAGGTCTGGCAATGAAACGTAAGTGGCTATAAATTACTGAAACCCTGACTATGTATCCACCAGTAAACAATGAGAAGGAACTACTGTTCAACCATTAAGTTTACTTGAATTTATCAGTGGATTCTAAATAAATTTTGGAAGCAAAGCCTACATCTACAATGCTTTGATTTATTTTCTGAGCACAAATGAAGTTAATTTCTTTCGGAGCTGCAGGTATTAAATTTCAAAACTCGATAAATGCAAACAATAACATAATTATTTGAAAGAGCACACCAACATAAGCAAGATTGCCGAATTTTAGGATGCTATCAGTTCATAGTTTTAATGTATATGCTCTTCCAGCCATAACAGCTTTGGTCTCCGATGAGTTTTATTGAAGAAGATGATTGCACTCGGCATGCGGCTACATTCTTTTGTTTTTGCCTTAATACAGGAAAACCTGACCTTTGTAACTTTTCAATGTTTAGGTGAAGTCTTACAACGATATTGCATGGGAAAAGATGAGTTTGGGATACAGTTTAAATAGGACTTGACAGTCTATATAGTAAGCATGTCTCGTTGGTTGGCCAGCGAAGATGCAAAACTCGCTTGACAAGATCAACGTTTGTCGCTTTGTTTCAATCCTCTGTATTTCAGCCAAAGTTTAAGCTGTTCGACAGTATAATCATCAGGTTCCCTTTCAAAATATGGTCCAGGAAAGCAGTCATTTCTGGTAGAATAGACAGAGGACGAACTGAAGTGCTAGTCAATTCTTGTAAGTTGATACAAGAAAAGCGGTTTGTTTGTCTGAGTCTTGGCGGGGGGTCTAGACTTGTGACGTAATTACCGCGCTCTGCTATAAGCGTGCGTAACATGAACATGAATATTAAAGTAGAGGTCAACTTCTTTAATTTACATACACGAGAAAAACAAAAATATTAAATTACATATATATATATACTAGGGGAGCAGAGAATGAATGTCACCGCGCTACCAGCCACTCCTAAAGACTGCTAAATTCAGCTAATAATTCTTCCCTTCGGTTATTACTAGAGGATTTCAAATGAAAGTGTAATTTCATCTTCAATCTCATGTGGCCCGATGGGCTCTTGTTCTTTTAAGAAAGGAAGCAGCCGCTTGTATGGCACCCGACTGCGGTGCTGGGCGGCTTTGTGAAGCAGCTTGTATTAAATGTATGTATTTCGGAGGATTTGCAAACTCTTTGAGAGACTGATGGGGCGAACGCAACAAGCTAAAGCCGAACTGTCTACATATATATCTAAAGTGGTACTGTCGTAGTCCTTTCCATGGAGAACTTTGAACAAAAATAGCTGGTTTTATTGAAATTTCCGTATCTGAGAACCAATTGACAATTTTACTAACATTTTGCATTGCATTTGACAGCGAGCGAAGTTTGTTTTGAATATTGCACGCATTTCAATCAAACCAAATCAAAATTGGCAGGCTGTCGTCACACGTCGACTCCTATTGGTCAATTAAGAATGGTTACAAGTTAACGGAAATCATGTGCGTGGTGGGCAGATATTCAGAAACCAGGGGTTTTCGTGCAGGCGGTCTTTCAGATCTGCTTGTTCTCCCCCACACCCCTCCATTTGTCATTCGATCCCAGGTCTCAATCACGCTCGGCCAATATGGCGGCCGCTTCGATGATCCGTTTGCTGCGCGAAAAAAACACCTTCCACCGCCTGAAAGCAGGCTAGCGCATGCGTTAATTTCTTAACTTCCGGTTTCTAAAAATCCTAAACATTTTGCGCGCTTTCACTAAACACCAAACGTTTTCCCGTAAAATGTTGTTGACCACGTTCTCCACAAAATCGAGCATGGATTTTGGAAACCGACAATAAATACCAAAGTTATGGCTTTTCATTCGCCAAAAATGCTGAAAATTGGACTGAAAAGTGTTGTAAAATCCTCATTTTTTGTCGTAATGGCAAACGCATGCTCGTTTTATGCGCCTTTATTCGTAGGTTCGGAAAATATTCATAAATTACTTCTAGATCAAAAATCCTTGGAGAGTTTAGAAATTTTCAGATTTTGATGACGTCATCATGACGTCATCTGATGACGTCATCAGACTACAGGACTTTACCCTAGGAGTCATCTTGACAATAATTATTGCCCACTCTGTAATTTTCCGGGTTTTACGAGGCTTCAAGCTTTCCCTAGCAACGGCCGATTTAAATATGTCAATGGGCCCTTAACACGACAACCTCGTGGCGCGAAATAGTGTGCATAAAAAAGTAGCTAACCTCGCAAATATAAATATACCTTTCTTCTTGTGTACGTGAAGACGTTTTTAGTAGAAATATGCCTCCAGGCGTTGTGTTCTGCAGGCGAGCGTTAAGTGTATGACATCACTTCCGCTGAATAAACCTTTGTATAAAGTCGAACAAAGGGAACGGCCCCCAGTAATGGCGGACGTTTAGATTCAATATTGGGAGTTCAAAAAATAATACTTCCTGTCGTTGTATCGAAAACAAATATTTGAACTGGTAATAATATATCAACTCTACTTTATAAATATGTAAAAACATTGATATGTCAAAATTTGATCGTTTTGACATTTTTACAAGTAAACTTCATCAGAGGTAGAGTGACGTGACAATTACTGATCAGTAGTAGATATAATGCATTGTCTAGGACTAATAGTAATCGTAGATTATCAAAGTGCGTTCGACATATTTTTTTGTAAGAGAAAGGACTGTGGTAACACAAAAGGCTGAAAGATTGCTGCAATGATGTTGACGGTGTAAGTAATCCTGATCAAAAATGCTTGTTTTTAACTAATGTTAAAATTTTGATGTCTTGACTTATAAGTTAATATATGTAATATTCTCCAAAACAGGATGATGTCTTGACTTATAAGTTAATATATGTAATATTCTCCAAAACAGGATGAACTCCGTACCTGTCGGATTCCAACAGTTTCATGCAAAAATTCACCCGAATATATCAATCACAACAAAAATGGCGGTTCTCTACACGAAGACTAAGCACATGGCCAAAAAGGGTCCCATAATGCATAGCGCGCTCTACCGGAAATAACTAATACCGGAAGTACTAACACAAAATATTTAACACTCCCTCCAGTCGGTCCTCCAATATCAAGAGACACTACTATGGAGGTCGACTAACTATAACAATGACATAGATCTCAATAAAACGTCTCAAAGTTCATCGTTCAGTTCTAATGACTGAAACTAACAGTTCCCAAACTCTACAGATTATGTAGTAACTGCCTTCTCTGGAGGTCTGCCTTTTCAGCAGCCTTTCGCCTTGGCCTCGTAGCTCCTTCACTGTTACCACTGATGACCTCTGAACAATCATGTCTGTCCTTGCTTCCTTCCAGAGGATACAGCCTTTGTAAGGGACGCCGCAGAATTGACCCCTGTCATAGTTTTCACAACAGCATCTCTTATAGCTCCATCCTTTCCTGTGACGAGCCCCTGTACGCTACCGCATCTCCATAATCCTCTTTGGACACCATCCTCTTGTATTATGACAGCATCCCCAACTTGAATTAAATCCTTACCCGGAGTCTTAGTCTTGAGACGGTGCATGTCGCGCAGATCCAGGAGGTATTCACTTCCCCACCCTGACCAGAAATGGAGTAGAAGTGTCTTCAAGTAAGCTACCCTTTTTCTCGCCACTTCACTGATTCCCTTAGCAACATCATCATCACTGCTATTCGGTAGATTCAGCAGTCGTCTTCCCATCATCAAGTGCGCAGGTGTCAAGGCCTCTTCAACATCATTGGCAGATGTGTAGATGAGAGGTCTTGAATTTAGCGTTGCCTCAATCTCAATTATAACTGTTAACAGCTCTTCATACTTCAGCTTGGCATTACCCAGGATCTTTTTCAAGCACCTCTTTACACTTTTGATTAGCCTTTCAAAAAATCCACCCCACCATGGGGCCTTCTCCAAGTTAAATGACCACTTTACTCTTCTATCCAGGAGAAGATTTCTCACTTCTGGGAGGTCAAATAATCTTGACAACGTCTTGGATGCCGCCTTAAAAGTCCTCCCCATTGTCTTACTTCATCTCACTAGGTATTCCTCGACGTGCTGTAAATCTTCTAAAGTTTCGCAGAAAGGCTTCAGCTGTCAGGTCTGGCACTAAATCTAAGTGCACAGCTCTTGAAACTCCACATGTGTAGAGTACAATGTAAACCTTCAACATTTTGTTCGCCTGCTTCACAAATAACGGACCTGCAAAGTCCACACCTGTGTATGTAAATTGAGGGTTCACGGTCAGCCTGAACCGCGGTAGAGGCCTAGGCGGTGGATCTATCTGGTGCCCTGTACGGCTTACCCTCGTGTCGCCGACAGATGTAACAACCATGTAGTACCTTTCGAATGAACTGACGACCTTTAACAATCCAAAACCTTGATCGAAGCTGCGTCAGTGTCTCCTTAACTCCATTATGACTGATCCTCTCATGGCAGTGTCTCACTATCAATAAGGTCACATGGTGACCCGCATCCAAGAGGAGTGGATGTTTCTGACTCTCTGTTAGATCTGCATACTGCAGTCTTCTTCTGCATCGGTACAACTTCTTCTCATCTTGAAACAGTCCAAACTCCCTCTGCAAGCTCTCAAACTTTGAACTTGTAACAATGTTACCTTGAATGTCCTTTATCCAGAGTGCTTCGGCTTCTGCAATGTTCTCTGCAGAAATCTGAAGATCCACCTTGACATTCTTTTTCTTGGCCTTTAATAGTTCTATTAACTAGCATGAGCACTAGGGCAGTGGACACTCAACAATTTCTGTAGGCTACTATACCTCTTGCAGTCCATCACAGTACTGATTTCAACTTGACTACAGGTTGTCATGAGCAGTGACGAGTTGTTCAGACAGATGCTGCGGTCTTTAACCTTCATTTCTTCCATAGTCTCAGGTGGGGGATCTCCCCCCGTGGCAACGATTCCCTGTATGTCATCATATGTCTCCAACCAGTCTGGACCAGTGAACCATATGCTTGAATGCAGCTCTCTAGCGGGTATTCCTCTTGATGGAATATCTGCGGGATTCTTTACGCCAGGACAATGACCCCATGCCACTGGTGGTACTAGACGTCGTATTTCCACCACCCTATTCTGAACAAACTGCTTCCACTCTCGAGTCTCCCCTTGTATCCAATACAGGGCCACAGTTGAATCGGTCCAGCACTTCACTAAAGATATATCAATGAATCCCTCTAAAGTGTCCTTAACACGACTAATGAGCCGTGCTAATATCAAGGCTGAGAGTAGTTCCAGTCGTGGGATGGTTTGTCTCTCAAGTGGAGTTACTCTTGTTTTGGATGTGACAAACCTTACATGTACTCCATCACTTGTTTTAATCCTAAGATACACTACTGCAGCATAAGCGTCAACTGATGCATCACAGAAACCATGAAGACTGGCGCTTATCACACTTCCTGTCACTCCATCAAAGTAGCACCTTGGTATATTCAATGGTTCTGCTTCTCTTAACTCCTTTAACAGCTTGGCCCAAGTTGCACTTGACTGCTCATCCAGTACCTCATCCCAGGTAAGTTTCTTCATACACACCTTCTGGAAGAACATCTTCAATCTGACGGTCACTGGAGTTATGAACCCCACTGGGTCATACACCTGCGATGCTGTTCGTATCACCTCACGTTTTGTGGTTTCTTCAGCAGCAGAGGTCTTCAAAATACTCCTTAAGTCAAACACTAGTTGATCCTCCTCCTGATTCCACTGAATCCCTAGAATTTTCTCTGTTTTCACTGTTTCGCTGGCTGTGCCAAGAGTGCATTTTGCAAATGACTCATATTCCTCGGTTACGCGTACACTCTCTGAATTCCCCTCTGGCGGACGAGATCCTTTCTCTGTTATGTCCCTTTCTAACAGTTTCTCATTCTCTTGAATCATGTGCATCAGTGGTGCTGAATTTGAGGTGAATTTCCTGACGTTGAACCCACCCTCAGCCAGTCTAACCTTTGTCTTTACATACAACTCGTAGGCTTCAACTTCATCACTACCTCCTAGAATGATGTCATTCACATATACAGATTTCAAGAACTTTGCTACAAATTCTGGATCTTCTTGTTCATACTTCGATACATGATGCCTTACTGTAGCATTCAAGAGGAATGGACTGGAGGACACTCCAAACATGACACGTGTGAACCACAGTACCTTAACTGCAGGGTCCTCTCTTTCAGGGTCAACTACACAAAGGAAGCGTAATACATCACGATCATCTTCCACAACAGAAACCATCAAGAAGGCTTTCTCAATGTCCCCGATCATGGTGACCTTGTGGCTCCTAAACCTCATAAGTATGTCCGCTATGTTCTCTATTAATGACGGACCAGCATAGAGGCTGTCATTCAAGGATGGGCCTCCTGATGCCTTAGCGGAGGCATCATAGACAACTCTAACCTTCGTTGTCTGTTTATCTCTTCGTATCACTGGGCGGTGTGGGAGGTAGTGGACCTCTCCTATCTCCCCTATTTCATCATCACAAACTTCTTGTACAATGCCCTTCTTCAGCTGCTCCTTGATTACTGAGTCATTCTCTTTCAACACTTCAGGATCTCTCTTTAGTCGGGACAGCAATGACATCAACCGAGACATGCAGCATTGATAATTGTCATGCAATAATGGGTGTGGCTCCTTCCAGGGGAGGCTTACCATGTATCTACTTCCATCATAGGTAATCCGCTGCCCAAATTCATCATAAACTGAAGCTTCATTTGGGAGTATCCCAAGTGATTCAAGCTTCCAGAACTTCTCCAAGTCATTTTCCAATGTTTCATAAGTTGGCCTGTTACTGACCTCACACTTGAGTACATGTGTACTAGTGAGGTTGACAGAACCTCCCTCATTGGAAAAAATTGGTACATCACTGACAGTACCTGAAAGAACCCAGCCCAGTTTTGTATGGATAGCTGTCGGCCCTGTGTCTGCCTTGATCACACCCCCTGTCACCAGTTTCCAGTAGTAGTCAGCACCAATAAGTGCATCCAGACAAGCATTCCCATCACAGTCATCTGCCAGTGTCAAGCCTGATAAATGGGGATGACTCTTGGATGCATACACTGTGAACTGGTTTTGAATTGGAGAACTTATCAAAGGAACCGCAATCGCTGAAGCTTTCATGTCCGATCCTTCTCTCCCTCAAGACTGATGCAGAATTCAAACACTTCACAATTCTGAACCACACCCTCTCTGGATCCAAAGGGTTTAATGGTCAGGCGCTCTGTGTGCAACATTTGAAAAAAGTTGAATTCATTCTCAATGTGATCAGAGATGTGGGTGCGTTGGCTCCCTCCATATAGGATGAGTCTCACTCTCATCTTACGGTTAGGCTTATCAACTCGATACACTGTTGCCTTTGCCGTTTGTAAAAGAACTGTATTCTTGGTGCTCAAACACATCATGGATGATGCTCCAAGTGATCCTTGGTTATCACTACCATTGCTCACACTACTAGTCTGCTCCTTAGGAGTGGAGTCACTTCCTATAGCCTCAGTTTGAGAGTCCCTCTTCTTCTCAGACTCACAGATACTCACATGATGCCGTTCCCGACATTTACTGCAATTTAATTTGGACCTACAATTCCTACAATTCCGGCTAATGTGGTACCTCTTAATACAAACGTAACATCTATGTGCATTCTTGAGAATTTCCTTACGTTTGTTGACATTTGTGACAACTGAACACTGTGTAGAGGTATGACCCTGACTACAATAAACACACGATGTTCTCCCACCCTGGTCTGAACTTGTCATGAGTGCTGAGGACGTTGCAGGTCCTCTGTACCCTGACCGTCTGTTGCCATTCTCAGGTCTTTTATCTTCCCTGCCATGTGCTGAACCAACTGATACTGCTACACATTCACAACGCTCTCTGTTTGTGAGTTCAGACTTGAGTGCCTGCAGTATTGCATCTAAAGTCCAGGACTCCTTAGGGACCTTGTTACATATTTCTAGCCTCACTTCTCTAGGTATTTTGTTTAATAATAATGGGAGGAACAACTCACCATACTGATCTGATTTACGAGCAAGTGCTTCTAGAGCTCTCATGTGGGACTCCACATCATCATGCAGTTGTCTAAGTGACTTAAGCTCCCTTGTGCTAGTCACAGGAGGCATATGGACAAGAGCATCCATGTGACTACTGATAATTCTTAGTGGATCTCCATATCTTTCCTTTAATAACGTAACTGCCGCCTTATAATTTTGACCTGTTAACGATAGTCCACTAATGGTGGAGGTTGCAGGACCTTGGAGCGAAGCCTTCAAATATGAAAACTTGTCAACTTCGGTTAACCCTTCATTTGAGTTAATAAGGGCCTCAAATTTATCCCAGAAACTAGACCACGTACTCCATCGACTTACCATCGAAAGCTGATAACTGTGGTTTTGGCAACCTAGCCCTCGATGAACCTGCGCTTGAAGCCATTGACGATGACGTGTTCAAGTCCTTCGGTGGAGCACTTACATTCAGTTCCACGATAGCGGTCAAACAGAAATTTAAGTCGTCCATAAAGGCTGATGATTCAGCTATCTCCACTTCAATCGCTTCCTCCTTTATTCCATTAATGATATTGCCCTCAAGTTCTTCCAATTTATTTCTCTTGCCGACCAAGGTTGACTCATAACGTTTTAGCTTCGTTCTGTGTTCGCCGTTTTGACGATCGCAAACACCCAATAATTCCTTTGTTTCGGCCATAACCTTTCGAACATGTGTACGGTGGCCAATTCTGCTCTTCTTATCATGACCAATTCTGCTCTGACATGATTTAACCCTATATCCAACTGAAACACTAAAGTGAATTCGTACCCACAACTTGCAAGTCTCCGGTTGTGACGACTGACGAACGTTGTCTTCCACGTTGGTTTTTTGCTCTCTCACGCTCAAATCCGTTTTTTCAAGGTGATTTGCTTTTCACTATCCGGCTCGAAGGACCATGTAATATTCTCCAAAACAGAATGAACTCCATACCTGTCGGATTCCAACAGTTTGATGCAAAAATTCACCCGAATATATCAATCACAACAAAAATGGCGGTTCTCTACACGAAGACTAAGCACATGGCCAAAAAGGGTCCCATAATGCATAGCGTGCTCTACCGGAAATAACTAATACCGGAAGTACTAACACAAACATATTTAACAATATACAAGGGAATGCATCTGGGTATAAAACTGTAATTATCTTTGTGTAACATTAAATCATTGGATGTAATGCTTATGTGGCTATATGTATACATGCATGTGTGCTTTATATGGTTATAGCATTAACTTGAGCATTCATAGCACCTTTTGCTGTGCGGTATACAGTGTACAGCAATAATTGGAGTTAGTGTAGAACACAAATCAAGCCTATTAGCTTGCTATGGCTATTCAGATGTGTATAAACTGCATTCCAGTTCCTAGCATTCACAATACTAAGAACATTCCAGTGTAGAACATAAACTATATATGCATTTGTATAAAGTACACCCCATGCAGTTCCTTAGATCATTCACAGTATTTTTCAAGTGAAAACAAGGTTGGCTGCCATTGTTAGTTGCAGAATAATTTATGGTCAATGTTTGTAGCCGGGTCCTGGCTTTGATCAGCCTTGTTTCAGGTCCGTCAGAAATTCAGTGTAGCTTAATCGATTAGGGAACACAGCAATGAACTCAGTACTTTAAATTTCCCTCACCTTGTACTGTGTTGATTTTCCAGTTCCTTGGCATATCAAAGTGTCGTTATAGATTAACTCTCTGCCTGAATATGTTAGTGTTGAATATTTAAATATTCAACCAAGATGTACACAGTGTCGCAAGTCACACAAGATACGGCGATTACGGGTATCAGTTATATCAGTTATATCATGTTATTTCATGCACTGACCTTATAGAGTTCATCGTTTCAATTAAACACAAAGAAATCCCTGAAATTATATAATCTAGATGTTTTAGCAATCTCTCCTTCAATCGCTTTCTTCTGCTTCTGTAGCTGTGACACTTCTTCGGCAAGATGCCATCGCTATTCTGGAGTTTAGCCCTTCCCCTTACCCTGCCTGCATCGCTAGTACCGTTACTAGGATACCAATGATTCGTCTCCATGACGACAAGGGATCTCTGCCGCGATACCTTGGATACTGTGAGCATACACTCTCCATTTCAGCGGACTATGCAAGTTACGCGCAGGCGACGATTCAAGTCATAGACGCCTTTCGATGGACAAAAGTTACATTAATGTTTGAAGGTTGGACAATAGGAAAACTGTTTTCATTTATTGTCTTTTCTTTTAAACTGGGTGCTTGCAATAACAAAATATGAAGCTAACTATTCGTGTTGTGTCGTCATATTTAGCGAGTCGGTTCAACGAGGCAGCTCATTTCCAGTCTATCACGTCCAGTATGGAATACTCAATTAGTTTTATCCAACTACGAAGCAACAAAAATGACACGACGCAGGATGTTGTTAACCATGCCATGAAAGAACTTGCAGTCTTACAAAGTGACGTCATTCTCCTCTACGCAGCCAATAACTACATTCAGGCTCTCTTGAAGTCAGTAAGTGAAAAATATATTCATGTATCTGCAAGTATCAGGTGAAACAGCAGCTGGAAGCAAATTGAAGTCTCTGACATACCCGGTTGGCCAAGTTGCAAGGCATGTCATGCCAATAGTTTTTTTTATCAGTTTTTTTTTATCAACTGAATCAACTAAAAAGTTAGTGCATGCTCTAGTTACTAGTAGAATTGACTACTGCAATAGTTTATTATATGGTTTGCCGCAAACACAGTTGTCTAAGTTACAGCGTGTCCAGAACACAGCTGCGCGCCTTATTTGCAATGTTTCCCGCTTTGATGATATATCGCCTGTGCTCTTTAAGCTTCACTGGCTGCCAGTGCAATTTAGAATTAAATTTAAGATACTAGTAATTACATTTAAAGCTATTCACGGGCTAGCGCCTGAATATATAAATGATTTAATTATCATTAATGGTGCATCGCGTTATTCTTTAAGATCAAATAATGAACTTCTCCTTGAGTTTCCAAGAGAGCGAACAAATAGGACATTGGGGGACAGGGCCTTTTGTGCTGCTGCCCCTAAACCATGGAACTCGCTACCATGTAGTATTCGTAATTGTAGAGCCTTAGATAATTTTAAGAATGTGTGCATGAAAACGCATTTATTTAAGTTAGCTTTTTATAACTAAGATCTATTAGAATTGTTTTATTTATTCTTTTAATTTTACCTTATTATAGTTTTACTGTGGTTTTAGCTCAATTCTTATATTATTGTAGTTAATTTTGTGATGCGCAGGCCGGCGATCATATATTCATGCAGCATGCGCACTATAAATGTAAATTATTATTATTATTATTATAGCACACCTTTCTGAACGCAAATCTCGAAACCTCCTATTTCAGTAGAGTCATAACAGACACAGAGGTGACACACAAACATACATTGTTTAAAATAAACAGATTAAATGAAAACAACAGCGACTGAAAGCACTTCTCAATGGTACATCGCAAAATGTTTTTATTTTCAGTTGGGGTGTAACTCCAAAAAGTCCAATATATGGATCATTCAGGATTCGGTAAGTTAGTTGAACCGAATTTTATTAAAAAAGACAAGTGACGAAGACATGAATTGTTTGGGATCTGAAACCCCCAAATATGGTCACGATAGATACTACAGATTACAAGCATGACCACCTCTGGTTAAGGCACGAAACGGTTTAATGCTTTCTGGTTTTTAATACTTGTAGGTGCCAAGAGGATTCGAATCTTACGGTAGTCACATGGTAGTAGCGTTCCGATTTCCACGAACAACCAGCAGCCTGTCTGTCACACTCGCTGATCAGGTACGTTGACCTTAATTTATGCCGAATATTTTGGATTACAGGACTAGTCGTTAAAGGAGCTCATTCAACCAAGATGCATTGCGAGTCACTGTTATTGTTTTCATACGGGAAACTACTTGAAATCGGACAGCTGCCAATCAGAAAATGTGATATCGGGCTTTTTATAAATAGAGTTTACGAGTTGAACTGAATGGCCGAGATCGGCGGGGAGATCGGTTGTCTTTATACTTGAAGAAATATAATAGAATGAGCGGAATTACTACGGTTCTCCGATAAAAATTCCTCGACGTGATGCTAGCAATCAATCTCATGCTCGATCTAGCGAACTAACTTGTCCAACTTCTGGACCAAGTTCCAGCGATGCAGATCGTGTGGCAAGGAAATTAGTCAATTCTACGATAGCGTTATACATTTAGAGTTCTTTCCTTTCTAGGCTTGTGCATGCAAGAACGTGTAGTCGAAAGAAAGGAGCTAGGTTGTCCCTGCCAAAATGCTGGTTTGAAATGTTGAAGTACTGTTTGCCACATTCTACCCGGTATTTGTGTTCAAGGTCCGTGCGTTCTCCATACCACATTTTGAATCGCCAATTACCCTATACCATTATGACGTCACGGCTTGTTTATGAGGGGGACAGAATCGACTTGAACAATAGAATTTTGAACTAAATCTGCTCTGCTGAGGAAAATTTAACTTCGAATTGTCTGGTTTCCAGATATCAGCTGTATCAATGTTTATCCCACAATATTTACCGTATTTGGTGACTGTTACCGCTATTCTACGTTCTACAAAATGCATTTGATAGCTATTTCCTTTGTGTTGTTGCTGTTTTGTCCCCCTCCCATGACCGTGATCCTTAGCGTTTAAACAATAGATTGTTTTGATTTGACGTCATAATGATATAAGTCAATTGAATATGCAAATTTGAAGTCAAATTTGAGGAATCGAATCCGTATAATGTTATTGTTTGTTAGCCTGAATTTCAGCCGGTTTGTGTCATTCTAAAAGCCCCTTGACTTCCGTTAATGGTTCATTGGATATGCTGGGTAAAAAAATATCGATCAATCAGTTTTCTGAGCGCCCAGCGGCACTTGATTGAACTTGAAGTTTATTCATCAGCAAAGAAACATTTATAAAATAGGTTTCCACTTTACAGCCGCTCATGCAGATATCAACACAACATTTCACTTTTACTTACTTTAATTGTCTCAGCGTTGTCCATGTACATTGAGCGAAAACCAAGACTATAAGACTAAGAGAGAAACTGCGAGATTTGTAATCTTGCATGTACCGCGCGTGTACCGCGTACTCGAGTCTTCAGTCAAAGCAATGTGCTTTAAATGTTGTAAGTGTCCGATAATGATAAGCAAAAGGCTCAGCTCTTCTGACTTTTAAATTTCTTGTCATTTAGGTCTGCGGGCCGATCAAGCCAATGTAGAAAGGCCCTGGTTTGGATAATCTGTAGGAATTACGATCAAACAGTCGGCTAACTCCAGTACAGGCTCTAGTAATAATTTCACTGACCAAAGGCGTACTCCAGAGTACGTTCAATATTTCCCCTGGCAGGTGAAAATTCGGAAATATATGACTGAACACAAAAGCTAATAAATAAGGAACATTTCCCCCTATAAGTAATCAACTGGTGTGCCCCGTGAGACCGATGGAATAGGATTTGTTTCAAGAAGCTCTCCAGAGCCATTATCGGGGGCCCCGAAAATGGTGGTTCGAGAAATTTGAGCTCGCAATGCATCTTGGTTGATTGAGCTCCTTTAAGATTAATTCTAAAACGTTTGAAATGCGGTGAAAGCATATTTCTTGATAATTTTATGAATACCACAGATGTTCATTACCGCTACAACTTGTGAACATTTTTACATATTCCTGCCTTATAAAGGCTCGTAAACATTGTCCATTAAACAGTTAATTAGTTATACTGTTTTGTTCTATTTCATCGATCTTTTGACCTGTTTGCACGAAAAGAGGTTGACTATAGTACTAGAGCTATCTTCATTCTATTGTAATTCCTCGAGACTGTTTTACATATCGACCACAATGCTGCTGGTCCTATCACTAGGGTTATCTTCATTGTATTGTAATTCCTCGAAACTATTTTGTATATCGACACAATGCTGCTGCTCCTACTCTGTTCGGTTTTAGAGCAATGTAGTGAATAGGCCCTTTGCAGCTAACAAATCACGTGGTTGTACAGGAGAGCAAATAATATCAAAGGCCTTGTACAAGATCGGTAGTGTTATTAACAAATCCTGTTTGTAAATGCTATTTTCCACCTCCAATCCATTGTCGATCTTTCGAAAACTGCGTTTTTAAAGATAGCTTGCTCTCCAGCATCCATGGCGACGCCTTTCCAATGGAGATCACGAGCTCAATTAATTCGTTAATGAAGTATCATATCAGCACGTGACTGTTAGCTGCAAATGGCCTATCGGTGCTGTTGAGTTACAGGAATCTCAAATGCAAAGAAAAACATGAAAGCTAGGCTGGAAAGGCTCATAGAATATCTCTAATTTCAAATCGCTGCATATAACTTCATTACTTTTTAAGCTGAAGCAATGAAATGTCACAATTACAAGATCACTAATGTAAGGATTTTTTTCATATATAAATTTATATATTTTATAACGTTACATGTCGACATGCTCTTTCCCACGCCAATGTTCATGTTTTCTGTACATGTGGATGAACTATTGAAACAGGAATACGCAGCTATGAATAAGGTCTATACTAATTTCACAAGATCACTAATGTCGACATGCTCTTTCACGTGACAATGTTAATGTTTTCTGTACACGTGGATTAACTATTGAAACAGGAATACGCAGTCATGAATAAGGTCTATACTAATTTCACAAGATCACTAATGTCGACATGCTCTTTCACATGGTAATGATAACGTTTCTGTACATGTGGATTAACTATTGAAACTAGAATACACAGTTATGAATAAGGTCTATAGTGTAATAATCGAAACCTTCAATGTTGATTGCCGGATCCTATCAGTATTCATCTACAGTGGACTCCTTCCACACCAAATCAAACAACCGAAGCGCTTTTGAGATCCAATCGAAACTCTCTTAAAGCCTCAAACCCATGCTTTGATATTAGCTCAAGCGAATATCGAAATCAATGGCCGCCATTTTGGATCGAATTCTGCTTGGCGTTCTTGCAAGAATGAGCGGTGACGTCAAAAACCACAGGGATGCCATTAACCCAATCAAATTAATCC
Source organism: Actinernus sp. WN-2022 (assembly GCA_030867875.1). Classification (NCBI taxonomy): domain Eukaryota; kingdom Metazoa; phylum Cnidaria; class Anthozoa; order Actiniaria; family Actinernidae; genus Actinernus; species Actinernus sp. WN-2022. The sequence goes on from JAOWCC010000019.1 coordinate 43,225,885, forward strand.
CAGCCAGAACGCCTGAGACTCAGCAGCTTCAAGAAAAGAAAACAATGAATTCCAAGTGCCTTAGTCTCATTTATTGGTTTCGAGGTGCGGAACCCATGATCAAGGACGCAAATAAGTGTTTGAAATGGCTTCCCATACGAATGACAATACCTATTTCCTTGGGTCATTATGAAGTACTGTTTGCCGGGTATGTTGTTGCATATAATTATTGATCCCAATGATTTCATTGTTATTTTGTCTTCATCGTTTCAACACATGTGTCTGATTCGGCCGTAGTATTCACGAGGTTCATGGTTCGAGATGCACTCCATACACCGTTATTTATTTCCATCTTAAACATCGTAAAAAGTCATAAAATACTATTGGCAGTCATTAATGAACAACTGTATTTTTTATGGCTTATTTAATTTTAAACCTTAACAATCTAGCATTCTAACAGGAGTGGACTACTACACTCGGTTCCTTACTTCACTAATTACTTACTTAATTAATTACTTACACTAATTACTTAATTCACTGCCCTGCAATTTGAATTTGAAATTTCTAGTTCCAAAGGAGTGCAAAAAGGTGGGGCGAACCCTTTATCCAGGGGCTTCGTGATAAACTTCTCCTTATGTTAATGATGGAATCTCTGTTACTATATCAATTCAAATTTCATTGTCATGCTTATTTAGATTAAGAAATATTGATCCCCAGTGTAGGAAATCTGATCAAACACAAGTGAGTTTGGAACCAGTATTTCTCCAGGGTATCAAAGTCCATACACGTGACAGAATACAATCCCCTGATTGACCAACAATCTATGAATAATTCATGCGTTTGAGAAGTATTCGCCAGCATGAATTGGAGTTTTGTTCACGTTTAGTTAACTCTTCCTTCTTCAGCAGAATACATTGAGCAGAAAAGACTTGATTCACCTCCTCAAATTCTTGGTCGTTTATGATATCCATTTTATTAATAAACTGTATTGTTCATTGAAACGGCTAAATCTGAAGGAATTCAGCCGAGTATTCTTTGGGTACGACTTGTCATCTATCTTTCCAGTTTCAGCGTTGATTAGCGTTTCAAAATGGAACCCAAATTAAGCTTTCCTGTCGTTTGGTTCATCTATCTTCTTTTCCTTCAGTTAACCATCGAATATAGTTTTTGCTACTTTTGTGGATCTTTTGATATTTTTGGGATCTTTACCTTCGTATCAGTGTAATTTTTCTTTCTCCAAGAGAGAAGCAGATCTTCCTTCTTTGAGAGATATCTTGATTACCTTTTCTTCCCGCCTTTTGTAACCAAAATGTCTAAGGCGCAACGGGTCGGATATAACGTCAAACCTTCAGACGTTGAGAATTTTTTTTCAGCCAATTAAAAGCGAGATTGTCAATTTAACGTATTAAATATAATTTGTCAATTTGATTTCGCACCATTTTCTGGATCTTCAAGGCTATGGGTGGGCTACGGCTAAGGTTATCACTTCAAAAGATAACTCACGACTCTACTAAATTGAATGATCGAATTGTGACATAATACTCTTTATTTGCACCACTATTTAGAATTTTACAAAAATAAAAGAAAAATTATCTTATAAATTACCATATACATACATTACAAAGGAGAGACAATGAAAGAGAGTGCGGGGGAGCTGGAGTAACCTAGGTTTTCGAAGCCAACTCCCCATTAAATAAATTTCACATAAATAAGGTCAAGGTGCGGTATTTCTGTGAAGGGGACATGACAATAAAATAAGTTAACATATAGTATTTTAGTTAATCTTAATTAATTTATCTATAATACAATAATATAAAATTATTAATTATATTAAATTATGCACTGAAGTCTATGATATAATTAATGTCAATTATATCTAAGTAAACAAAGTTGTTTGATTTCTCTTTTAAACTGGTTTCTTGAAAGATTTCTAATTGAATCTGGGATTGAGTTCCAAGTTTGGATACCAGTGAATTTGAGTGAAAATTTTCCGTAGTTAGTAGAAATTGAAGGTAAATGATAGTTACGTGTGGAATAGCGTGTGAAGTGAGAATGAATATTAGAAGCTTGTTTAAAGTATTTAGAGAAGGCAGAAGGTAAGTTATTATTAGTATAATCATACATGAAAAGGGAAATTTGAGTAAATGTAATGTCTTTTAATTGGAGGATACCTAGATCTTTATATATTGGAGGTGCATGGGTTTGAAAATGCGAAAATGTCATTATTCGTATGGCTTTATTGTTTAGGACATTTAGTTGGTTTAAACAAGTTTTATATGTATTAGCCCAAGTTATGTTACCATACTGGAGATAGGGATAAATAAGCGAGTAGTACACTTGTTTGAGTGTATTTAAGTCAAGATAGTATCGTAGTTTAGATATAATTCCAATATTCTTAGAAATTTTTTTACAGACGATATTAACATGATGTTTCCATGTCAGATGTTGATCTATGTGGATGCCAAGATATTTAAATGAGTCAGTTTGTTGTAATGGATGGTCACCCAATGTTATGTTTGATGGGGTTTTTCGTTTTTTGGGTGATGAAATTATCATGTATTTAGACTTTTTGACGTTAATTGAAAGTTTATTAGCTTTAAGCCAGTCTACTAATTGAATAAGTTCTGTATTAACTTGTTTCTCAAGACTGTTTATATTATTATTGGAGTAGAAACAGTTTGTATCATCTGCAAATAATCTTATTGCTAATAGTTCACTACAGTTTGCAATGTCATTGATATATATAAGAAATAATAAGGTTCCTAAATTTGAGCCCTGAGGGATACCACAAATAATATCAGAAGTTGTAGAGAGGATGCCATTCAAGTCAACAAATTGTTGTCGGTTAGTTAAGTAGGTCTTAAACCATTCAAAAGTGGATCCCCTAATACCATAATGCTGTAATTTCGATAGGAGAATGTCATGATTGACAGTGTCGAATGCTTTTGAGAAATCTATAAAGATAGCACAGGTATAAAGGGATTGGTCCATCGAATTTAGGAGATTGTCAATAATTTCACATAATGCTAAGGCAGTTGAATGATTTTTCCTGAATCCAAACTGATATTCATAGAATAGATTATGTTTATCTATATATGAAGTTAAACGTTTGAACATTAATTTTTCCAGTATTTTGGAAAAAGGTGATAGAATGGAGATAGGCCTGTAATTCGATAATTCGTATATGGAGTCAGCCTTATATAATGGTATAATTCTTGAGAGTTTCAAACAGTCTGGAAACTCACCTGTTAAGAAAGATATATTACATATAGCACTTAAGGGTTCACATATATGCTCACTGGCTAACTTCACTAGGGTTATTGGAATACCATGAGGACCTGAAGCTTTTGATGAGTCCAGATTGGAAATTAATATTTCAATTTCATATGGATTAGTTGGGTCAATAAAGAAGCTATCAGGGAACTTGACAGGTGATAGGTAATCCTTAAAATCTTTAGTACTTGGTGTAATTTGTTCTGCTAGGTTAGGACCAATATTTCTAAAATGATTGTTAAATTGATTGGCAATCTCTTGGAGATTTGTTATTTCTTTACCATTCTTTATTAACTTTTGGGGAACTGAGGAACCTTTCTTTTTTAGTTTAATGATTTGACCAATAATTTTCCATGTTTCTTTAGTGTTATTTTGGATCTTAGTTAGTTTGACTTTAAAATAATCTTGTTTGCTGAATTCTCTTATGTGCGTCAATTTATTAGCATATCTTTTATAATAAGCTTTTTGGGCATCAGATCCTTTGATATAATGGGAGTAATATAGATTTTGTTTATGTTTTATGGATTTTAAGATAGCAGTTGTGATCCAGGGTTTTTGAATTAATTTAGATTCTTGTTTAGAGATTGTTCTGTAAGGGACGTGCTCATTAACTATCGAATTAAACTTATCTACAAAATTTGTACATGAGATGTTTACATCATCTTCATTAATTTCCCAATTGGTATTTATTAAATCATTTATGAACTTTTCTTTATTGAATGATTTGAAGTCTCTTGTCTTTTTGTTTCTTATGCTCTTTTTGGTCTTAACCTCCTCGATTAATAGGAATATTGGTAAGTGATCTGATATATCTACAACTCCTATCCCTGGAATAATGTACTTATCCAAAATATTTGTGTAAATATGGTCAATAAGGGTTTGCGTATGGTTAGTAATTCTAGTGGGTTGAGTAATTACAGGGAAGCAAAAATTAGAGTATAACATGTCTAGATAATCACTGGTTGGTTGATGTGAGTTGTATTTGATTAAGTCAATGTTTATATCTCCCATTATAACAATTTGTTTTTTTTCCTTGGAAATTGTACTTATTTTGTCTGATAGTAATTCATTGAAATTTGAAAAATTAGAGTGAGGATGTCTATATATTAAACCAATAATTAAGTTCTTTTCTTTCCGAGATGTTAAGACTTCAATCCATAAATTTTCACAGTTATCTAGTAATAAATTAAGGTCAGGTCTCAATTGATAATCAACATTATTATGAATATATAGTCCCACACCACCTGCTTGGGTTGGCGAGTCATGTCTTATAAATTCATAGTTGGGTAACTCGATATCAGCAAATGAGCAGTTATTCAGTTTTGTTTCACTTACACCTATTATGCTAAATTCTTTGTCAAGAGTTAGTAGCAAGTCATGAAGTTGGTTAAATTGTTTATTTAAGCTTCTAGTATTGCAGTGAAACAATGAAAATGCCTTTGGATTATTTTGCAATATATTTTTCATTTCATCAGATTTATAATAATTAGAAGAAATTATTGGAATTATGTTGTCAGGATCTTGATTATCAATTGAGTCTGCATCATTAAAAGGACTTGAGGCAATATTAGGCAGGTCTTTATAGTCCTGGTGCAATGCATCTGAGGCATAAGTAAACAAATTATTTAATTCACCATTACCACATTGGTGAAATGGGAGACAACTTAAGAGATTCGAATCAGAGTTAATCGTATCATATTGAGTGTGTATAATTACATGTAGGTACTACTTACTAAATAGGTAACTTTAGACATGTGCCTGTGGCATTGAAACACTTTGCCTAGACTTGAATTCTTCAAAATCAGATAAGGTTGAAAATGACAGAGTTTCAGATGAGTCATCTCTCTTGAGATATATCTTGCCATATTTGGACCAGGAATATTTAAACTTCTTAACCTTCTGGAACTGCCTTACCTCATAGAATATCTGTTTTGCCTTGGCAGTTAGACTTTCATTGATAAATAAACTGATGTTTTGTGAGAAACCCAAGTGTGTGGTATTGAATTCTCTTAGATTTCTTCTGGAGTTATATAGAGTGTCCCTCACACTTCGCCTGTTGAATTTAACAATAATTGGTGGTATCTGACCTTCTTTTGCGGGTAGTCGATGGCTTATAGATATTTCAGAGCTGTCAATTTCCAGATTAAGGAGATCGCCGATTTGCTGGACTATGTCGTCGGTTACTTCAGTACGAGTGGGTGGAATACCGCAGATCTCAATACATTCTCTCCTGGAATACTGCATCAGCTTTTCCAGTTCAGTGTCCATTAGATTAATCTTCTTCTCGTTGGCGGCCAATATTTTCCTTAATTCTGCATTCTCAAGCTTCAGTTCCTTGTTTTCTTGTTTGATTTGTGTCATGAAGTTCAAGATTTCGTCAAATCTTTCACCGATAAATGTCTGACTTTTTTTGATTTCCTGTAGTTCGTCTTGGGAGGACTTGTGGTATTGGAAGAGCTGTTCCTTTATTTCTTTAGACTGTTCTCTAAGGCGAGTATCTAGGATCGCTTCGAATTGTAGGTCGTGAGGGTTGTCGTTTTCCGCGGGAGACGCCATTTTGGATTTGCCAGCATCAGAGCTTTCTTCAGACTGGCTTTGCTGGCTTTGCTTATCCTTTGGCTTCTTAGGTGGCATTACGAGCTGATCTTGCTTCTATAGTGTTGTTTAACTATTTTAATGGCTGTTTTACACGTTTTACACAATATATTTTCTCGACTCAGTCGGTGACTTGAAATTAACCGTCCACACCGTACCGCACCGCTGACCAAAGTGATCGAATTCAGTTCACCACTGTGTATTTGTGGATTTTCAATTTCCAGTAAAATCTCGCTAGTTTAATATTGATTGATTCTTTCTTTCCTTCCGAAAGGGCTTTCCAAAAGAAATCTTGCGTCCTATAGCTAGTTTCCCTCTTCAATTTTGCATCTATGTTACATATGTTATTAACCGGTAATTATTAGTATGCTACGTTCGATTATGCTCGTGATATTTTAAACCTCCCCAAATAACACTCGTCCTGTCGACTGGTGTTACTATGTCAATATTTTAAACATAACTCACAATATTAATCGTTAATTGAAGTTGCACGCTAATGTTTATTAAACACCACCAGGATAGCACACTTCTTTGTCATGACGCAGTCACTCTGGTAGCCAAGGCGATAGAGGGTGTGGTTGGTAACAAGACATGGTTGCCAGGCAACATAAATACCACCATGGAGTCCAAGAGAAAGGCCCTTTTCAGATATGCAAAACAGGTAACTAGTTCAAAAAATGTGTGACAAAAATAATGAATTAAAAACAGGTTTTGCTTCCCCGGACGAGGCCTAGGGTTCAAAACATCCACGGCTTAAAAGTATTAAACTAATATATGGCACTACAGTCAGTGATTCGTTTGTCATATACAAATAATGGATTATCATTCACTCGCAGATCCATATGAATGGTTGGAGCGGCTCGATCCGATTTGAAGAGGACGGGACACGCGTGGTGCAAGAACTGGAGATCATAAACTTAAGAAATAACTCGTTCATTAAGGTAGTTAATGTTACGTTATTTAGGGGTTGAGAAGGATCTAAGTAAATTATTGCCCCCTGACATGAGTGCGTTTCAGTCATCTTTATTGCCCGACTTCTGGTGTGGTGTACGCATGCGCTAAAAGTACGAGGCATATATAACCAACCTAAACACTTCTGGTCTAATAATACAACAGTTGTATTATTAATAGTTAACCCTCTTCGTAGAACACTAGTAAGTAGTAGATACGACACAAGTTCTTAAAGTGCTTATACGACCAAAAATGATATTAATAATATCGATTCTACACATAGTGAATAGTTGAATGGTACAATATTTCGTGGTTTGAATGCCGTGCCGATGAGTTATAGAGGTTTAAATCTACAAAATGATAATTACATGACGTTAGGGGAGATCGACATTTGCCATTATTTCTTAATACTCGTGAATGAACGTATTTGCTGATATAGGAAAAGACATTTGTAAAATCATTTATTTAAACTTTAAAGTAGAACATATAGATATATTTAAAACATCGTTTATATGAAACCGCCTCCCGGGTTAGCTCAGTGGTTAAGCTCCGGTCTGTTGAGCGGGAGGTCGCAGGTTCAAATCCCGGCCGGACCAACAGTCAGGGTCTTAAAATAACCGAGAAGGAGGTGCTGCCTTTGTGAAACAACTGCAAATGGTTAGACCTTCACGTCTTCTCGGAAAAGGACGTAAAATCGTAGGACCGCCGTCCTAGTATTGTCTTGTACTGATTTAGGAATAACTCATTCAAGCATTAAAAAAAAATTGTTTTTACAACAACATCCAATTTTCTCGCTTTCTGATTGGCTCTCCGCTATATGCAATTTAAGTACGAACAATGCAAATGACGTCACTCGCAAGCCGTGGTACCTTTGCAAAGTGCTTTCCCATAAATCACGGCGAGGTTTGTGAAAAGTGCTCTTCCAAAAACAAGAAAATGAGGATTTCACAAGGATTTCATCACTAGGAGAAGCTAATCGGTGGGTCAAACTTCTTTGTAGTGTGCCATTTGGAAAACATGTGAGTTTTCTCTTGAGTGCCGGATAAATTTTCTGCGAATTTGTGGTTCAGGCTTTGTGACTAATTATAACAAGAACTTTTCTGATCCAGAAAAAAAACAAGAAAGGATTTCACAAGCATTCCATCAATGACTGAAGTTAATCGGTGAACCAAATTTCCTTGTATGCTGCCATTTGTCAAATAAAGCTTTCTCTCGGCGCCGGTAATTAGAACTGTTTACGTTTTGACTTTCAATGGCCTTTTTTCGATTTGAAAGCTGTTTATTACGCACTCATTTGAAGCTATTTTATAAGAACTATGTCAAACACGAATTGGAGTCTTTCATCAGGGGTTCCAAATATTGAGAAAACAAATGAAACCCGAGAGGCGTAGCCTCGAGGGTTTTATTGTTTTCGAAATATTTGGAATCCCCTGATGAAAGACGAACAATGAGTGTTTGACATGTCTTCTCATGCGAATGCAAAACCGACAATTTACATACGTTTCTTTTCAAACTTCATTAGCAAGTATTATTTACCATTTCACTGTTGTATCTAATTATTCAATAGATGGCTTATTATTCTTTTTTGATGGCAGTGATTTCAACTAGCGTACTAGTAGAGTAGTGGACAAGAGTTAGTACAAGCAGTCGGAAGGGTCCCGGTTCGAACTCTAGTGGAGGCAGACTTTTTCTTTCTATGTCATTCTTTATTTCTTTACTTCTTCGCTCCTTACTTGTAGTTTATCAGTATGTAATTAGTTAGTGGTTCATGAATATGATAATTAAAAAATATTGATCACTAGGGTTGGAAACATGATCAAACACAAGGGTTTCACCCGGTATCAAGACCCATGCATGTGACCAAATACAGTTCCTCCATTGGATGACTATCTCATGAATTATTAATGAGTTTGAGAACGTCATTTCTATGATCAATACGAGTACGGACAATGGCAAAATGTATGCGATTTGTTAAAAATAATAAATGATGCCTACCCTGACGTTATGTCATTAACATTCTAGACATTGAAACCTCCAGAACTCATCGGCACGGCTATCAAACCCAGAAATATTGTACCATTCAACTATTCACTATGTGTAGAATCGATGTTATTAATATCGTTTATAGTCGTATAGGCACTTTAACAAAACTGAATTACATCCTTGTAGGTTGGAACATGGACGTCGCCAGACAGACTTAATCTCACCAGCGACATTCAACGAAATGAGAAGAAGATTTCATACCATACATCACTACAGGGAAGAAATCTGATCATAACAACAATAGAGGTACTTTGAACCAGTAATGTTAAACAATTGTAACATTTAGGAGTCTGACCTGCTGCTTGGGTGCCCATTGTAGGTTGATATAGAATTTCGTCAATGCATGAACTCTAGAAGTTGTGACTTCCGCCGAGGGAATCGAAATGATAATGCCGCAGTATTATATTTTGAAAACTCAGGGAACGATTCTCGCTAAAGCTAAGGCAATTCTTAAAAGAGAGTTCAGAAAATGCAGGCATACAGATATCTGCCTTACCTCTATTGTAACAACATTTCATAGGGAGACGTCCTAAAATACCATGCTGGGATATGTATGTTAATTAGATCGTCGTCTATTACACATGCATGGCTAGTTAATTGCGCGAGCTATGATATCGATTGGTCAGTTTTTGGTCCATAACATCTCATACGGACCGCTAAATTGAATCAAATCTGGTTTTGTTTTCTTGTGAGCCATGGAAACATAATACATATCTTGTTAAACTTGTTTGCTCGGTGCAAATTATGACCCGAGCGCTGCGAATTCGCGCTTGTATCACGAAGCAGGGAACAAAACGCGTCCATAACTTACTGTACGGACCTCACTTTCGTTTAATGAGAGGTTTAGATTGGTATACCGCCAGGTACATGGGAGGGGACTCATCATATTTTGTAAGGGAGAGAGGGTTATCATCGGATTTACTTTTTAACGATGTTCAAGCAGTATCTTTCTAAAGTATTAAGTAACTTCGAGTTCAAACTTTGTCAAGTTATTGAAAGAGTTAATCGACAAATTCCAATAGACTCTTTCAGCTTGCCTGTTTGTTGCCCCATTTCAGACCATGTGATAGTTCACCAGAGGATTCAGTGCTTTGTTTTCCAATTATAGAAACTAGTACATTTCCTCTTCGGATGCAGAAAAGACAAAAACGCATTACTCAAGGGAAAAGTCACGTGGTCTGAAATGGGACAACAAACAGGCGAGCTGAAAGGGTCTATTCGATCTGTGAATTAGCCATGTCCTGACTTTGATCAGCCTCTTATACTTGTTTCAGGTCCCGTTAGAAATGCATAAGTAGTTGTTTTTTGGAGAAGAGGTTTTCTTGGGATTCTCTCAGATTTCAAAATAACAAATGTACCTTCCCCCAATGCCTTTACATCGAAGTTCTTGTCATTCCCCTCGGAATAATGTGCTTTCATTTTCTGTTTCTGAAGTTATCATTTGACTGAAGGACAAATTCTGAGAATACTATTATTTCCTCTTGCTCATGCCGAGAAAAATACAGACCTAAATAATATTTATGATACATTCACATTCTAGACCAATCGATATCAGATTCTAAAGAAAACCCGGGATGATACCACCTATGGAGGATTCTCCTTTGAACTTCTCAAAACGCTCGCGTCCGATTTGAAGTTTACTTACCAAGTGTATGAAACACCAGATGGATTACATGGAGCTAATCACAACGGTTCATGGAACGGTATGATACGTGAACTTATTGATGGGGTGAGTATTATGGTAAAGTGCGGAAAAGTCATAGACGAGCATATCGAAAACTATGGTTGCCGATAGAGAGTAAGATACAAAGTGGTTATTCAGCAAGCTTGTTTGTTCGGTATTGGTCTTGTTATGTGTGTATAGACCTCATCCGACAAACTGTTTATTGATTTACATGCATGGCCTCTGCCGAACAAGCTAGCGATTTCAGATTTTTTTATTTAATCTTATTCAAACAATGATAAAAAAACATTACAGCGAAGAGACCATGAGCCTATAAGTAAACTAATACACAAATAACATTACAGCGAAGAGACCATAATCCTAAGTAAGTTAATAAACAATTATTGAATTAAAAGAACGAAAGTCCTCTGAAGACGAAGATTGAGGACGAGGTCTTGATAATTTATATTATGCGAAAGCCGAATCTAATAACTGTTTTATCATTCATTTCATTTTCTAACCTTCTTAAAAATAGATTGGCAGAGAGCAAGAGAGAATTAGCAGAGTTACCAGAATATATGCCCTAAATTGCAGCTAACAGTCACGTACTGATATAATACTTCATTAACGAATGAATTGAGCTCGTGATCCCCATGGGAAATGCGTTGTCATGGATGCTGGAGAGCAAGCTATCTTCAAAAACGCAGTTTTCGAAAGATCGACAATCGAGGTGGAAAATAGCATTTACAACCATGATTTGTTAATAACACTACCGATCTCGTATAAGGCCTTTGCCGGAATAAATGAAGTCTGATATTTTTGCTCTAATCATAATCGACATTGTGACTAAAATGAATAACAATAACAATGTCAGGTAAACAGTGTTTAAACTGAGCGGACAACTTAAAACTATGAAAATAAGGTAGGAAGTATGAAGTATGAAAATGAGACGTGTCTCCGGTAACGACAGATGGGAAAAATGCGGCAAAGTTGGCCACTTCGAAGTCTGATGTCCTTCTATGTAGGTTCTGGATCGTAGTTACAATCGCGGATGTTGTCTAGCGAGCAGCAGTAGACGTCAGGGACACGCGAACAATCTAAAGTGTGTATACAACCTCATAGAGTGGAAGCTGATCAACTCATTACCTGTGCATGTACGACGACCTGCTACTCATTGGTCCTAGTATAATACCAGTTAGGACACAACGAAACCCTTGACAAAGTAATGGGTAGAAGAAATCATATTGACGTTGAACTGCCAAATGTGTGAGGTCGGCGTCAACAACATGATCTACATGATGGTCGTATTCTCTGGCGAAGGACCTAAACATTCAAGTAAGCGGACCAAGATCGCAGACGGAACCAGTCAGAGATTAGGATTTCCTCGGTTCAGTCCAGTCCAGACCGTGTCAAATTTGGAGGTCACGCAACCAAATATGCAGATTGAATTATTACTCTGTATGGCAGTCCTAGCTTTGGCGTGTAAAAACTGTGAATATCATAAACAGTAAATTAAATGGATATCCGTAAACATAAATTAAATGGATATCCGTAAACAGAAACTTGATTAGACAATTGAATGACATCATAAACCGAAAGAAAAAAATCATTAACAGACTCGAAAAGCCGAAAACAGAAGCTGAAATGAAATGCCGTATCTAAATAGAAACTCTGAACTGAATACAAAAGGAAACAAACGGAAACGGGAACTTGAAATTTAGTCGAAAAACCGTAATTACATTCTAATTCACTCTGTTCAAACGAACGTAAATATTTTCCCTTAAATTCCTCGTAATACCAACAAGATGCAACAGGTTATGGTTGGATTCACGGTTTGCGGATCATTGCCGTATATTTTCCTTGGTGTGTTTAATTAATTGTTACAACAACGGCATTGATAGATTATGATAATACGGCACTTCGTTAATTATACCATTACGTGCCAAGCGCACGATTCTTATGATTACAATAATAATTACTGTTGTGCAAATTTAATAGATTTAAAAATACACATCCATGTAAGCGTTCAGACGATAATGAATAACAACAACAATTCGCCTTTTCCCAATCGAGTGGGAGACTGGGTTCGAGTTGTGACCGCAAGCGCTCTTGGGGCTGTTTGAATGGACAGATCCGCCATTTTGTAACTAAGCGACTATGCCTCATCATTACAACTGCTGTGTTCCAGGCTGCACAAATAGCTTCAGAAATTCACCACATCTTCAATTTTATCGGATTCCGAAAGATGTAGAATTGAGGAAGACTTACAAGGTAATTTTGAGGAATGAAACGCTCAAATTATAATTAGACTCGCAAGGCACTCGTGTTTGTTCGGCTCATTTCGAAGGTGGAGAGGAAATATGTCGAAACCATTTACCGGCCAACGCTCTTTCCCTGGAGCAAAGAAAAACAGGAGAGAAGAGAACTGAAACGGCACCAACCTCAGGAATCAATACAGAGGGTGAAGAAACTCAATAGACATCCATGTAAGCGTTCAGACGATAATGAATAATCCCCAGAGATTCAGTAAAATGACAAAGGGCATGGCGGCCATGTTGGTGTACAGAACAAAAGAAGCTAAGGAAGAATCTATTGTTAACTGGTACACCAATATGGCGGCTATGACGTAAAGTACAAAGGGTCCATAATAAAATTCTGAGACAATTACCTTGCAGTGTACTTGTCCAGCGTATTTCTTAGGCCTAACTAGCTTGTAGACCTTTAATCTCTTTGTGAATTACTTGCACACTGACACATCTCAGTTATATCAGTTTTTATCTTCTGGCATGGATTTAGTTGTACTCCACATCATGCTGCAGCAAAGCTTTTTGGAGGTGAAAATCACTAAACCTGCGTTGAATACAATAGTAATAACATTAAGTTCAAGACTTAATTACTAAGGTATCATATATCGTGGTAAGATAACTGGAAATATTTGCACTGAATAATTATATATATATATATATATTTACATTATATATTTATTTATATTTACAGTTACTGATCATGAGTAACCTGGGCCGGGTTGTCCAAAGCCCGATTTGTGCTAATCCAGGGATAATTTCCATTACAACCAATAGGTTCTGTGCAGAGTTAATCCAGGATTAACCCTAATCAGGCTTTGAACAACCCGGCCCTGAGTACTAGGCGGCGTATCTAAAACGCAGGTAGCGCGTAACGGGTAGGTTAAGATTTTTTTAAAGAAAAAATACAAACAAATTGTCCGAGGTTAATTAAAAAAAAGAGATATATACACCATTATCCTGACTAATGCCAATCATGATCGGAAACGTAATGTGTGGCTGTGGTAAGCAGCTGCTAGTGGGAAGGCTAGTGTTACGTGACGACCCCGGCTAATAACGGCTCTGAAGGAGCTACAATCATGGACAAAAATGTTGGGACGGTCGACAAAAATTACTATTATACGAAAAGAAAAATACCTGACGCAAAGTTAACACAGCTGAAGCAGTTCCCAAACCCGTGAATAAATTTCCAGATTGAACGTGCTCTTATAAATGACATTGAAGGAGAATATTCTTATTGTCAGAAATCTATCCCACGCGTGCGCACTAGGCATCAAATTGCCACCGTAAATTTAACAAATTGAAGTTAGTTGTTTATGTCTGTCTTAATATTTACAATGATTTTCGGCGAAGACGCCTCGTGGATCCACAGCTATTTTGACCCTTGTCAATATTAGGACAGACACATAAAAAATAACTTCAATTTGTTTTTTACAACAACAAACTGAATAGTCAATTTTACAACAACAAAACACTTTTAGTTTCAAACGAAAGGCGCACGCGCACTCCTTGACAAATGACGTCAGGTTTTGTTGTCTGTCCAAATAAAGCCAATCATATTGTGAGAAATTTGGCGGTTGTTGTAAAATAGACATTGTATTGCTCAAAATTTTACAGTACTTTGTATGGAAGTTTGTGTTTGGAGTCCAATTGTGAAACATAATTACAATAAAACTTCAAATGTTACGTTTGCATCGTATTTTCTTGCATGTTCTTGACTGTAAAATTGCATGTAATCGAGTTGAAACGAATAATTCTGGCTTCCCAAGCTTAGTGGAATTCATGCACTAACCGTGTATTTTGGCCTCCATGTTCACTGTAATTTCCTTCATTTTAGCCACATTGATGGTTGCTTTGATCAACTTTGGAGAATAAGCATAAGCGTTTCTTAATTTTTAACGATGGAATCGAGTAGCTTAAGTCACAGGTACACCAGGCTCATTACGCGTAACAGTTATTTCCGGCGATGTTTGAAGTACTGTTTAAAACGCGAACAGCAGTGTTTTATCAAGTTTAAAAATTCTAGGGCGAAGCCCGAGAATTTTTAGACTTGATAAAACACGTGCTGTGAGTGTTTTAAACGGCTTCAAAAACGCTTTAAGAATGCAATGAAAGAAAGACGCACATCTCAAGGGAATAGTTACTTAATGAACTATTGAACCTTTGTATTGACAACGCCATGCAAAATATTCGAGTAATCACCGCCTGCAATTACTGACGTACATCTCAAGGGAATGACATGAAGAAATTACCATACTATGTTATTTGAAGCGGCGTTTCGCAATGCACATGAAGGATTTGGTGTCGTGGCTTACCTCGATAAAGTTCAAGACTTGGAACTAAAAGGCGATGTGACTGACATGACGGCAGACTCTAAATTTTTGACTCCGGCACAAAATATGTAAGTTTAATGCACGTTATTATTATTTTACGGCTTTGAGTTTGGTTTCATAATTGTAACTAAACAGTGGCTCGGTAAACAAGTAATGGTAGTTGGATAACTTCATTTTAAAAATATTATCTGTGTATCTCGGTAGTCTGCTGATATTAGTAAATTTAGTGCAAAATTTATTATCTAGGTACCTTATGTTCCGCGTACTTTTTGCTATCTTTGGGTCTTTATCAGTGAATTCTTAATTAGGATGAAACTTTATATAAAATTTCATGTTCATTAGTATTCTTTACATAAAACGTTCATCCTAATTAGCAATTCAATGAGAAAGCTGAAACATCAATATAAATTCCATTGTCTCAATAATTAACCCCGTTTCCCCCTGGGACAAAATTCAAATCCCTCCGCGGGCCTTTTAGAATGATGAGATTTTATCAGGTATAAAGGAGCATGCACGTGACTGATTTGCTTCATCTGATTGGACAAAATGCTCATTAATTATTCATGAGTTTTTGAAATTATAGTAAATGTATGGAGTTTAGTTCGAATGCCCGTTTGCTCTAAAATAAAATTCAATAAATCGTCAAAATATTCTTACCTGTCTCTTGTGTATTCCTTTCAGTTTCTGTGAAGTTTCAAGCCATTCCGTTCCATATCGAGGGAGTTACAGTAATTTTCCTTCCCTTAGTATAATCATTGGGAAGGTAGCCGTATAGCAAACTGTACGCCGATCAGGTGCAGCAAATCGCCTCGAATTCGCATAAAAATCCCGTACATCGCCAAAATTCCTTCAAATAACGGTTTCCCAAAGACAGGTCCTACACCACACTCAGCTTCCCTTTCACTGGTTTACTCTAACCGGAGAAAAATACCACGAATTTACAGTTTTCGAGCTTCGCAGATGTGTGCTGCAACGAGGCGACAAACAATAGACCGTCCCCTACCCAGTGAATGTGACACTCCGCTGTGCCATTGTTTCATCTACCAATCGGAATCGATCATCGCAGCACCCTGCAGATTTAAATCACTTCGTCGTTCGTTTAGTGAAAGGAATACACAAGATACAGGTAAGAATATTTTGACGATTTATTGAATTCTATTTTTATTAGAGCAAACGGGCATTCGAACTATAACTCCATACATTTACTGTAATTAAATAACCGTTACGCATATTGAGCCTGGGTTACCTGTGCTTAAATGTCATATTATGACAAAAATATATCCAAATGTGACTTAGTATTGAACGACAGCTTCCCAGTGAGGCTAAATTTGAGTGATTTCCAGGTATCTGTACACCGCCACAGCTCGAAAGAACATCAAAACGAAACCCGTACGGCCAACGTCTTCTTCTCCCTTCTCTGAACTTTCTTCAGCCATATTGCTCTCGATTAGCCTGTAAGAGCCTGGTAGCTAGTTTATTCGTAACTCAGTGTGATTGGTTGAATATGACTTTTAAGTTTTGACTTGGCGGTGGCGGGAATATACAAAAAAATGGGGGGAAATCTCGAGTGTGTTCTAACAGCTCTCTGTCTACGGTAAAACTACCATTCTTTAGCTAGCTCATTCCATGATGTCAGAACTTCTGCAATACTTGCCTGAATATGTAGTGAATGGGTGGCAAGAACGGAAGATGTGTAACATTACAAACACACAGCTGAGTTATGCTTTACAAAATAACTGGGCCCTAAGAGAGTCTTTCTGTTGGATTGAGATATCATATGCATGTCTGCTGATGTGGGGAACGCTAAATTGACAGCAAAAAGCCTTATTGAGCTTTTAAATAACAGATTACCAAACAGAGGAATTGCAGTAAAAACAATGCAAAAAGAGTAGAAGCGCGCGAGAGAGCCTGAGAACTAGTGATTTATGATTGACAGGCTCTATTGCATAATATTACGTCCCGCCCACAATGGAATAGATTTCTGACAATGGAACCATTTAAGATATTTCTTTTCATAATTGCCGATAATATCGGAGCAAGCCATACATTTCTATTTTAATTGTGTATAAAAATAATTATTGCGCAAAATTCGAATTTTTACAGTCGATAACAAGCAGACATCACTTATTTGTCATTTGGTTGAAAGGCCTAAGGGCTAGTGCTATCCCACAAATCAGTGCCAGACTACATAGGGATAAGTGAAATGGCGGACATAAACAAGCGTAGAACTGTGTAGTTTCTCCTTCGTTACTCAACAAAAATGATACCCTTGAGGCCCTTTAAAAATGGCGAAGCCATCAGGTCATAACTACATAAAGGCTCATCGCCCGAATGGCCGTTAAACTCCTTGAGATACTACAAGATGGGACAACCTTCCACAAGTCGAGGACCACTTGCTCAAGAAGTAAGAAGTGTGAAGGCAATGCTCAGGACACATGGCCTGCCGGAGAGTGTCTGAAGAGACAATTACAGACCTGACCATTTTTTTCCAAAGCATATCAGAAAGTTTCTCAACCCGACAGCATGTCACATCCCTACGACTAATATGAACACAGCAGTTAAGGGTCCAAAGTCTGTACTCAATCCTATAGCAAGCACACAAGCTACTTCACGGACTATACGCACTAGACAAGTACCAGCCTGCAGGATGTAGGATTATATTCATGCATGTGTGGGGGGTATTGTGCACACAAATTTATTTTTTAGAACTGTACTTTTATTTCATAATAAACCTGGCTGAAACAATGTTAAAACCAAACTGTACGAATGTTCTTTATACGAGGGTCTGACATGTCAATTGTCAGTTAAAATTTTGGCCATTTGTCAGTTGTCAGTTAGCCCTAGTTAATCATTACTAGAGAACATTTACAATGTTTGACCCACAAAAACCAAATTTGTCAGTTGTCAGTTATTTTTCGGTTGTCAGTAAAAACATCGTCATTTGTCAGTTATTTTTAAGGCTGTTTGTCAATACTCAGTTAACCCCATTCAGACCCTCTTATACAAACAGGGGAGCTGTTGTATATTGCATGACGGGGCAGGAGTTTAAGTTATACCGTCCCAAATCTAAACAGAATAAAGTTGTCCTTGGAAATCGCAGTCTAGTCACCACACTAAACCCTGAGCCAGCGGATGCTTTTTGATACTTGGAGAGCACACAGCGGTCAAACGTCTGCGCGTGCGTATTACGGTCAGTCTGGTGGGCGGCCGCGCAAATTTCCCGCGCCAAATTTACCTTAAAACACATCACAGTGAACTTCTACCCCAAAAAGTTAAGAAAAATACGTGAAAGTTAAGCTTTTTATTTTCACAGTCGACGGGAAATTGAACAAACTTCAAACTGAGAGTTTAACAAATATTTTCGTAATTTACCAAAAAAGTTCTCAAGGTTTGAAAACGGGTTTGTGAACAGTGACGGCCGCCGGCTTGCTTTGAATTTGTTTTGGAATATGTTGTTGTTGCAAGACTTTTGACGCATTCGAAGACGTTTTACCGCTGTGTGCTTGGAGAGTACTAGCTTTAAATTAGATAATATGTAATTGAATTTCGTTTATTTTAAACAAAATCATTTCCAGTTTTGTAAATGCATAGCATTCTGTGTTACTTGAGGGTTTTATGATTGTGCTCAGTGTAACGTCGTTGCAGTACACAGTCCTTAAATAGGTCGGCAGTAAATACTTCAAGATGCACGCGAATGCCTAATGACTTATTTCTTTAAATCAATTCATTTTTCCAGAAGGCAGATATGGCTGTAGCTGATCTCACTATCACGGAAGAGAGGGAGAAAGTTGTAGACTTCACAGTTGCCTTCATGCATTACACAGATGACATGATCATGAGGAAGACAGAGATAGAAGATAATGACTTTCTTC
Source organism: Actinernus sp. WN-2022 (assembly GCA_030867875.1). Taxonomy (NCBI): domain Eukaryota; kingdom Metazoa; phylum Cnidaria; class Anthozoa; order Actiniaria; family Actinernidae; genus Actinernus; species Actinernus sp. WN-2022. The sequence continues at coordinate 43,244,897 of JAOWCC010000019.1, forward strand.
AATTTATGCATCCATTTTCAACGAATGTCTGGGTGATGCTTCTAGCGTGCCTGGTTGTCATTTCGATCGGAGTGTTCGTACTGAATTACTACAGTCCATACGGTTACAAGGACGAAGACGGCGCCAAGACATCCCAGGAGTTTAGCATGTTAAACAGCTTCTGGTTTGCACTGGCTTGTATGTTACAGCAGGGTGGCGACAACACTCCAAGATCGCTGTCAAGTAAGTGTCCATAAACAAGGACCGCGCAGCGATGATGATGATGATGATGCAATCATTAATATTTGATATGTAGCGAATAGTTAAAGGAATCAAAACTAGCCCATCTTAAGTAACTTCGCCCAACTAGATGAAATATTTGCGTAATTACTCGCGCAAATGAAGCTCAGGCCGTTGTTAAGGAAAGTTTGCGGCCTCGCAAAACCCAGAAAATTAAAGTGTGGGCAATAATTATTCTCGAGGTGACTCCTAGGGAAAAGTCTTGTAGTCTAATGACGTCACCAAGTGACGTCATGATGACGCCATCAAAATCAGAAAAATTTCCAATGATTTTTGAGCTACTATTAATTTACTAGCAGGGACCCGTGGGAACTCACAGGAAATCAACAAATATGATAAATTATAGTAACATAGTCTAGCCGGCTGACTGACTCCTGGCACAATGTTTTTAGCGTGTTGATATTTTCAAGGTTGTATTGTGAATTTTTTTTAAGGGAATAATATCTTACGGATCTCAGTTAATTTCTTAAACCGATGAGCACAATTATTATCAAAAAGTGCCAAAACTGACGGTCACAGGCAGCTCGAGACATGAATTCGTGTGACGAAAACAAATCTGGGCGCCCAAACAGTTGGTTTTATATCTATTAAAGAACACAGGAAACTGGATACAGAAAACAGACATGGACAAAATATCTTACTATTAGACACATCATAGAGTTGTAAGATAAAAAAAATAACAGCCTTTTCCACGGACAACATTTCTAACTGTGTTTGAATACCTGGTCTTACCTCGTTCGGTCGTTTGACTTCGGCCGCTTCGCTTGGCGATAGGTTTTCCCTAAACTCAAACTAAAACATTCGCGTAAACTCGATGGCTTGCTCGCCCAGGTTTTCCCTAAAACAGATTCCCGTAATCTCGATGGCTCGCTCGCCCAAGTAAGTGTAGAACTTGAGGAAACTCATTTCTTTTTAACATTCTTTCCTCAAATGCAACCAAGACCAAGACAGAGAATACCTGTGGCCGTCACTTTTTGGCGCCATTTTCGGACGCGAGCGCGCGCGCGTCCTCGAGCTCCATATTAGGAAATCGATCGAGGGACCCTGGGAAAGAGCGTTACACACACACACACTGACTGACACACACACACACTGACTGACACACACACACACACTTAGCGTATTATTATATAAGATGAATATTTTCCGAACCTACGAATTAAGGTGCAAAAGCCGAGCATGCGTTTACCATTACGACAAAAAATGAAGATTTTACAACACTTTTCAGTCCAATTTAAAGCTATTTTTGGCAATGAAAAGCCATAACTTTGGCACTTATTGTCGGTTTTCAAAATCTATGCTCGGCTTTGTGGAAAACGTGCACGTGGTCAACAACATTTTGACAGGAAAAAGTTTGGTGTTTAGTGAAAGCACGCAAAATGTTTAGTATTTTTTAAACCGGAAGTTAAGACATTAACGCATGCGCAAAAGTAAGTAAGTAAGTAAGTAAGTACATTTTATTTAAACACGGTCGTTCTAGCTATCGGTCTATTACAACACTGTTTTCCATAATAGCCGTGTATAAAAATATTACAATATTTTGAATATAGAATATATTATGATATAAAATGATGATATAAAAAGGATAAAATGCTCAATTTACAGGGCATCAAAGAAGCAGTGGGGTAATTTGTCCAGCTTATTTCTAAAATTAGTTATTGATTTCAGTGGAAAGTCGTAACTCTTCAGGTAACGAATTTCAGACAAAAGCTCCTTTGTAGCCGAAACGCTTTTCCCATAGTTTGTTTTTGGGAGGGGCAATTGTAATTTTGTTGTCGAACCCCTTTTATTATATGGCGTCACAACTTTAGAAAAAATATTAATTAAATATTTAGGCGCTTGATTATTGTACACTTTGTACATTTCAATGGCCAATAGCTTACTTCGGCGAGTAGATAGTCGGTCCCATTCTAATTTTTCAATTAGAGAGCCAGCACTATCATCGAAGTTTGAATTTGTAATTATTCTGGCTGCTCGATTTTGAAGTTTTTGTAATTTTTTGGAAAGCTCAGTGCCCAGTCCATCCCATACTATGCTGCAGTAATCAAAATTTGGTTGGATAAGTGTTTTATACATAGTTTCAAGGGAGGATATTGGGACAAAGGGCTTTATCCGTTTAAGCGCGCCAATCGCACCTGCGATTTTACTTGAAATATTCTCGACATGGCTTGCCCAAGTAAGTGATTCGTCAATATAAACCCCTAGTGACTTTGCTGAGGCTATTCTAGGGAAGACTTCGTCTGCAATCTGTAATGTTAGGCAAATCATATGGGAGGATCTTTGTCGTGAGCTTAATAGTAGATATTCCGTTTTTGTCTGGATCTGAGCCACTCACAAACGTTTTTGAGGTCGATGTTGAGCTTTAGCTCAATCTCTGTGCTGGAATTACTAGTATCGTCTGCATACATTTGTGTGTTTGAAAACTCTAGGCAATTTGGAAGGTCGTTAATATAAAGCAAAAACAATAAAGGCCCTAAAATAGTTCCATGGGGAATGCCACAGGAAAGGACTTCAGTGTCTGACAATATTCCGTCGACCACATACTTCTGCTCTCTTCCACTAAGATATGATTTAAACCATGCGGTACTGGACTGGCACACGCCGTAGTTTTGTATTTTTTGTAGCAGAATTGTGTGGTCAACAGTGTCGAACGCTTTTTTTAGGTCAATGAAAATAATGGCGTTAATCAAGCCATTGTCTATGTTCAAAGCCCATTTGTCAGTGGCATCAAGTAGCGCAGTAACTGTTGAATGGAGCTTACGAAAACCAGATTGACAATTTGTTAGTAAGCCATTATTTTGTAAATATGTATAGAGCTGGTCGTAAATGATGCGTTCAATTACTTTTGCTATTGCTGGTATCACGGAAATCGGCCTGTAATTGTTTCTGTCTGAGCGCGTCCCGCTTTTATACACAGGACTAACTTTTGCCTGTTTCCACTCCCTAGGAAATATCCCTTGGGTAATGGATGTATTAAATAAAAGCGTAAGCGAATCGGATATAATATCAGCGCCTACTTTAAGTAATTTACATGGAATGTTGTCAAGCCAGTTGCTTTCGATGATGATAGGTTTTTTAGGAGTTTGTAAACGACATTCCTGGTTGTATGATGGAGAGAAAAAGAGGTACTGCAGTGCGGTAAAAAAAAATTGAAGTCATCATTATAATCATTTCCAAAATTCTTGTCGGCTAGGTTAGGCCCAACATTTACAAAGTGTTTATTAAAGACGTTGGCTATCTCTGCTGGCTTTGTGATTTCCTTATCATCAGAATCTATCTTCACAATACTGCCGGCTATTTTCGCGCTGCGTCCAGTCACCTCATTAATTATTCTCCAGGTCTGTTTTGGCGTTGAGTTATTATCACTAAGCTTAGTTCTATAGAATTCTGCTTTTGTTTGGCGCGTCATTTTGTTCACCTCGTTTCTGAGGGATTTATAGAGAGACCAATCGCCGGGAGCGTTGGTTTTTACAGCCACCTTTTTCTGGTGGTCGCGTTGACGCATTTTGGTAAGCAAATTTTGAGTTATCCACGGTGATTGTTTTTGGCGGACGCGCCTGGTACCTATTGGTGCATGCTTATCTGCTACTCTGAGAAAGTCCAATTTCCATTGCGCCCACATGCTTTCAATGTTGTCATGGTTTTCCAGAAGGAACCATGGGATTTTCTCTAAGTCTGCTATAAATTTTTCAGAGTCAAAGTTTTTAAGTTGTCTATAACTAATAAATCTATGACCAGCATTAGGTACAATAGAAATCTTGCGGTAGGCGTAAATTAGATCGTGATCGCTTATGCCGAGACGCAGCACACCGGATCGGACAACTTTGTCTGGACTATTTGTAAGTACAAGGTCAATTAAGGTACTTGTACTCGCCGTCACTCTAGTTGGTTCCTTTATCAATTGAGCCAACTGGTAGAGAGCACATATCTGATTTAACGATTTTGTTGGACCGTCAGGTTGACTGGCTGAGACGTTGCAATTAAGATCGCCTAAAATGTACAGTTCTTTGTCCCCACAATCAGTTCTGCCAACAAAAGTTTCAAATTCCGTGAGAATATCCATGCACGAATTTGGTGGCCTGTACCAGGTGGCTACTAAAAATGGTTTTGACTTTGGTTTGTAAATTTCAATACAGATGCACTCAAGTGATTCTGGTACTAGATCCGTTCTAATTTTGTGAACAATATTTGAACGGACGAATAGGCAGCAACCTCCTCCAGAACGGTTCCTGTCTTTGCGTATAATATTATAACCATTGATATGGATTTCTTGATCTGCGACTAGAGGATCGAGCCTAGTTTCATTAATGGCTAAAATATCAAGCATTTGGTCGGCCATAAATACTCTAAGCTCGTCGATGTATTTAGTTAAGCTAACAATATTGAGCGAGGCCATTTTGAATCCTCTTTGATTCGGAAGTACATTTTCAGATTCTGTAGAATTTGACACCGAACTCACTGCTTCTTTGATCGCATCCTAATTTAGAATAATTTTTTTTTGAAGATGTTGTATATAATTTCTAGCTAATTTCTTAGTGCCTTCAGCATTGGGGTGAAGGCCTCCAGTGTTCAGATCGTTACTACTAATGTTGGAGTTATCGATCAAGTCCCAGTTATTCTGGTTGCAGAACTTTAGTAAAATCTTATTTACATTGATCACTTTGTCATTTAAGCTAGAATTATCACTACGGGTAATCAGGCTAGAGATGGTAATTTTTAGATCAGGATTCTCGCTAGTAATGCTGTGAGCTAAATCAATTAAGCTTTCAGCTACCCTTCTAGGTTCCGATATAATTAGATCGTTTGTACCTGCATGTAGGATTATCTCATCAGGGTTTTTTCTTACAATTGGCTTGATGAAGTCGCCCATGTGAATGGTAGCACCGGGAAAAGACATATTCTTTACCTTATGCGTCTTTGACATTTTCCAACCTTGAAGGTGTTTTGTGGACGTGAAACATTCTCGTTCCCAGTGCCTCCTCAACTAACTGAAAAATCGGACGTGAAATAGTCGCAGAACTGTCTACAATAATTGAACTGGATGTGCATTTTCTCCTATTTCCTCCGACAGTGACCAGTTTTGGGGCTTGGCTGAATACTCCAGTCTGCCGATGAGCTAGCTTGACTGTCTGCAATGAGCTTGACTGTGTGGAGCACATGCCAGCACAGGCAGCCCAATCTATGGGTTTGTGAAAATATGACTATGAGAAGATATGCATGTATGGGGTTTTATAAAACCTTTCAAATTGAAGTACATACGTTTTCGTTTCTATGTTGTTTCCTTTGTGGTTTTTCTTCTCCTGGGACCATTTTAGTTTTTTTTAGGAGTTTTTCATCCCCCTCGGCTCACCACCTTGCTAAGAATGAGAGAAGGCTGTAATCTTCCGAAGACTTCTGCCACAATCACCCACTATCTTCCCCTCCAAAATCACACATTTCGTCATCGAAATGCCACGAAACTCCCGTCGTCACTAGAATGATACATGTACTAAGCCCTGTCTGAATTTCAGGATCCAGCGATCCCTCATTCTGAAACAAATCGAATACTATTTCGTGACTTTCGACCAACTTTAAGGCTCCATACTAATTAAGTTTGACACCTAGCGCTAAACCGTCGCGAGTCTCGTTCTGGTGAAGACAACTGGCATCCCACAGGGGTATGGGTAAAGCCTAGTTCACACCGTCTAGAAGGACACATCAGAGATACTGGGAATTTAGTTTCCTATGAACCACAGGCTGTGAATTTTATAGTAATTTTCCCAAAAGTTGGTTCTGGCATAAATTGTTGTTAGCTGAATTATAGTATTATAGCTGTGGACATTTGATCTTGGTATAAGTTATGAAATATCGCGGGGGTACTAGATGGGTTATTAGACAGTTTATGGGCAAAAGTAGCAATCTTTAATTTCACATTATTATCAAAGTTAAGAATGTCGAGGATCTTAAAATAGCTGTTTGGAGACCGGCAGGTACAAAATGCAGACTGAAAAATGCAGACTGCAGACTGGAAAATGCAGACTGGAAAATGCAGACTGGAAAATGCAGACTGGAAAATGCAGACTGGAAAATGCAGACTGGAAAATGCAGACTGGAAAATGCAGACTGGAAAATGCAGACTGGAAAATGCAGACTGGAAAATGCAGACTGGAAAATGCAGACTGGAAAATGCAGACTGGAAAATGCAGACTGGAAAATGCAGACTGGAAAATGCAGACTGGAAAATGCAGACTGGAAAATGCAGACTGGAAAATGCAGACCGGAAAATGAAGACTCAAAAATGCAGACCAGAACTCTGCAAAGCTTTAGATGACTTAGATCCTTATTTTTTTGGGTTATACACGTCTTATGCGGGGTCTTGCTTTTTTCTTGACTGCATGCCGGCGCCAGCCACGCCGCGAGCCACGCCGAATACGAGCTTTTCATGACAATATTTCCTTAACAAACAGAAACGAAAAGCTATATATTCCGAGGTATTTTGAATTATTTACTTAATAATCCCATTACTAGAACGATTATGAGTATTATGTTGCAATCAATCATCTTCACACCGGTGTTAGCTTAGAACTTTACCGCAATTCGCTTTATCGGTTTATTTGATACAGTTCTAGAGCAATTACAGTATTGTAAACAGCGCTGTAAAGTAAACTGTCATCCAAATAATCTTGTGTATTGTATAAAGATACGATCAAGGACTTTGACCAGCCACTGAGAGTTCCAGAAGTTAATTCTGTACAAGGTGCGATGGAACTTGCTAAGAAGTTGCTCTTTTCCTTGCCAGTCAGAAGTCTGCGACTGTGTCAAGCCTTTGCACGCGTCAACTGATATCTTGGTGGACATGCAACTCAAGTCTTTAAGCGCAATGAAGCAGTCTTCCATTTGCAAATATATCTTCTAATTCTTGTGTGTACAGATTTATGTACCGACATGAGCTCACAATGATGACGACATCATATCCCTGCAGCTGTATTCCCGAAGGGGGGGGGGGGGGGGGGGTACTCCCTTACATGAGCTATACGGGTACATGTGCCGCGGGATAGGGTATGGTCAGTTGAGTTGCCGAGGTCTGCGATAGGGTATCCTTTTTACGGTTTTGGTCTGGAAAGGGTATGGATTTTGATATACTTGTCGTTGACGCCATGCTAAGCGCTCTATCGACTACACTACAACTTAAAATACCATATTAAAACAAAACAACGGCGTTCGTAGTGTAATTGTAATTAAAAACTGTTCGATACCTGGACTCATTGATACGTATATCTAATGTCATGCTGTGTAAACATCACAAGATCACGTCTGGGATAGGGGGTATGGTAAACGGCATTTTTAGGTCTGGGATAGGGTCAGGGTTTTGAGGTTTCGCGGCACACCCCTACCCAAAACTCTTCTGAGTACCCCCCAGGGTCTTTATTGTAGCTCCCGTAAGCGGACACATCCCATATTCCACAAGTGTCCGCTTACGAGAACTATTCCCGTAAGCGGACAGTTCCAGTTACGGACCCAAGGGTGTCCGCTTTACCAAACAGGAAACCCAAATTTATATGTAATCGGAGAGGCTGCTTTGGGCTTCCTGTGCATAACAATAAATTTAAAATGGTGGACAGAAGAAGATGGGACTGAATGATCAATTTAACAAAGACAGAACCCGGCTAAATACGAACGTAATTAAAAAGTAAGTAAATAATTCAAAATACCTCGGAATACATAGCTTTTCCTTTCTGTTTGTTAAGGAAATATTGTCATGGGATAGGGTCAGGGTATTCGTATTCGGCGTGGCTCGCATACACGGCGTGGCCTACGCCGGCATGCAGTCAAGAAAAAAGCAAGACCCCGCATAAGACGTGTATAACCCCAAAAAGTCATCTAAAGCCTTGCAGAGTCGCCCTGTTACAGACCGATACATGTTTCTTATTGATTTTGTCTGGTCTGCATTTTTCCGGTCTGCATTTTCCGGTCTTCATTTTCCAGTCTGCAGTCTGCATTTTCCAGTCTGCAGTCTGCATTTTTCAGTCTGCATTTTGTACCTGCCGGTTTGGAGACTCCCTATTACTTGCATAGAAAATACTGCGAATGCATTTAGTTTGCTTGGTACAGAGTTTAGTTAAATTAGTTGGATATGTATTACTCCAGCTCATAGCTCCATAACTTAGGTAAGGGTAGATGAGCGTATATAATAAAGCTGCTTGAGCATATATATATGTACATCTAGGTAGGATCGTAATTTATAGAACATTCCTATATTTTGAGCTATTTTATTGTTAACATGAGTAATTTGGCTTTTCGATTCCAGTTAAGATATTCATCAAGGTAGATACCAACGGGTATTTAATACAGCATTTACGTTCAGTATTTTGGATGTTTACATTTTTTTTTGGCAGTTTCTGTATTTTTTTATATATTTTTTTCCATACAATACATACAGACAAAAAATACCATAAGGTTGAATAGTTGTGATATTTGTGTGTATTAAGTTACATTTATGTATTAAGCCATTCACTTAATGCTTCCCATTTCTCTTGGTGTCTTTTTGTATCTTTCTTTGTAATTGCGCATTCTTTTTCGATTTTATGTATTTCTTTCAAGAGGATAAGAAAACTTTGAAAATTAAAGGATGTTTCTCTAATAAATAAGTGTACATGTGATATTTGACAATTATCAGTACATGATTTAAAAGTTGCGCAGTTTTTGTTTGCTTTATTTTCCCATTCATAATGCAGGCTCTATCCGTTTCTATCGTTTCCGAGGTTTGAGTTTGCCAGAAGGTTTTGAAACGATGCCAGAAACGTTGAGCTTCTGCACATCCAAACAAGAGGTGCTCAGGAGTGTGTTTCTCTTTACAAAAGGGGCACTCATTACTATTCTTCATTTTTACTTTAAATAAAAAGTCTTTGTGGGAAGAATATTGTGATTGATCTTAAACTGAAATAAGCCCAGTTTGATTTCTTTTGTGACCATGCAAGGCAAGGAGTAAATCAGAGAGATATCTGTTTCCGAAAAACCTCGAGATTTAATTATTTTTTCAGCAGTTGGTTTCTTAAATTGTAATTCAACGAGGGTGTTACGGACTTTTCTGGCAGTCATCTTATCTATATTTGTAAACCAAACTGGGGGGTTGAGTAACGGATCGGATTCTTCAAGTGAATCCTTCAAACGCTTTTTATATGTCTTAATAACATTTATTAGACCTGCAAAGCGTAAAAAACTCTGAGCATGCCTTATGTCTTGCCAATAGTCGAGAATTTGTTTGTAAAACAAAGGCAAACGGGTAAGCTCTAAGTATTTCGCATCGTACATACATTAGTAGTATATCATGCATGGAATTAAGCCCCTTTTTTTAGGGCGCTATGCTAATTTTTAGGGCGCTCTCATTAATTCGGATGACGTCACAATACTATTGTCCATTGAATTAATTAAGGAATTATTTTTTAGGGCGTACGCTCTATTTTTAGGGCGTATACATTAATTCGGAATACAAATTTTAGGGCGCTCTCATTAATTCGGGTATCTTTGGGCAAAGCCTATTGTCTCTTAAACCAGGAGCGATCGGCCCTGAATACATTCGAAGTTGAATGAAAAAAGTAATAAATATCTCGCAATATCTAAACCCCTTTGTAGCGTAAATAGTAAGAACAAACTACTCGTCATAGGCTCTAAACTGTCTTTATTATTTTCCTTTACAGTTAATAACTCATAAAATAATTGTGTACAAAATCCAGTATGGTTCATAAGAGCAACTTTGCTATTGTCCTTAGGGATTAGCGATAACTGAAGGGCCATCAGTACAGTTTGATAGAAACAATAGTCCTATTGTTTTGAGGAAATTAAACCTCTTGAGATGTAAATTCTTCTCTAAAACTGAACTATAATTAGCATACGAATAAAAACAAACCACCAGATAAATTAAACAAAGTTTATTCAATCTCAAAAACAGCAATTTACAGTTCGTTTTCCTTATGAGATCGCAGCAGTTGACTTTGAGGTAAATATTTTTGGATTGTATTTAGATCACAATCTTTTTTGTTTGTGTGCAGGTTTTGAGAATGTTTTTATCTTTATAGACCATGCCGGAAATTCCCGCAGAAATGTTTGAGTCCTGGCCTGACTGGGAAACAGAGTTGGAAACGGAGGTAAGTGCTATGAAATTTATACAAGTTGTCCGAGATTGAAGCTATACATTTATTTGAATTCTTTTCTATCCATTCAGAATCATTTGGTCGAAGTCCAGGATATTCCACCCGAGATATTCGAGCCCTGGAGTGACTTTGACTCGGTAAGTAAGTCGATGGTCTAGTTCTGTTCATACATCGTATTATTCTTACCACGTTCTCTTAGGAGGCCACCCCAGAAGCCCAACAGACAAAACTCCCATTTATGCTAACAGTTCTGCTGCCACCCTGAACGCCCGCCGCCCCCCCGCCGCCACCTCCTCCTCCTCCCTCCCTCCTCCTCCTCCTCCTCCCTCCTCGCTACCCCAAAGCTTCCTTATGTTACAGAAAATATCTGGACAACCGAAAAGGAGATGGAGGAGGGAGGAGGAGGAGGGAGGAGGGGGAGGACGAGGGAGGAGGAGGAGGGAGGAGGAGGACGAGGGAGGACGAGGGAGGACGAGGGAGGACGAGGGAGGACGAGGGAGGAGGAGGGAGGAGGAGGAGGGAGGAGGAGAAGGAGGCGGCGGGGGTGGGGGGGGGGGGCGTGTTCAGGGTGGCGGCAGAACTGTTAGCATAAATGGGAGTTTTGTCTGTTGCGCTTCTGGGGTGGTCTCCTAAGAGAAAAAAATACATAGAACGTGGTAAGAATAATACGGTGTATGAACAGAACTAGACCATCGACTTACTTACCGAGTCAAAGTCACTCCAGGGCTCGAATATCTCGGGTGGAATATCCTGGACTTCGACCAAATGATTCTGAATGGATAGAAAAGAATTCAAATAAATGTATAGCTTCAATCTCGGACAACTTGTATAAATTTCATAGCACTTACCTCCGTTTCCAACTCTGTTTCCCAGTCAGGCCAGGACTCAAACATTTCTGCGGGAATTTCCGGCATGGTCTATAAAGATAAAAACATTCTCAAAACCTGCACACAAACAAAAAAGATTGTGATCTAAATACAATCCAAAAATATTTACCTCAAAGTCAACTGCTGCGATCTCATAAGGAAAACGAACTGTAAATTGCTGTTTTTGAGATTGAATAAACTTTGTTTAATTTATCTGGTGGTTTGTTTTTATTCGTATGCTAATTATAGTTCAGTTTTAGAGAAGAATTTACATCTCAAGAGGTTTAATTTCCTCAAAACAATAGGACTATTGTTTCTATCAAACTGTACTGATGGCCCTTCAGTTATCGCTAATCCCTAAGGACAATAGCAAAGTTGCTCTTATGAACCATACTGGATTTTGTACACAATTATTTTATGAGTTATTAACTGTAAAGGAAAATAATAAAGACAGTTTAGAGCCTATGACGAGTAGTTTGTTCTTACTATTTACGCTACAAAGGGGTTTAGATATTGCGAGATATTTATTACTTTTTTCATTCAACTTCGAATGTATTCAGGGGCGACCGCTCCTGGTTTTAGAGACGACCCCAAACAATAGGTTTTGCCCAAAGATACCCGAATTAATGAGAGCGCCCTAAAATTAGTATTCCGAATTAATGCATACGCCCTAAAAAAATAATCAAAGCGCCCTAAAAAGGGTGCTTAATTCCATGCATGATATACTACTTACATTTTAGCAAAAATTAACATATTGTTTTATAGAGTTTAACGGGATTATTTTCCAAGCTGATACCTGTTTATTTGCCAGTCTTCGTAACCAATTTAATTTAACTGCCTTTTCGACGTCTTCAAAATTGATCGTGTCCAGCCGCCTTTCTGTTTTGAACCTATAATAGTTGATTTTTTTAATCTTAGGTGGTTTATTCTCCCACATTAATACGTAAATAGTAGTGTAATTGAGCTTTACACTTTTATTTTGGTCGTAAGATAAATACACACCTAAAGCTAAAATAGGTTCTTGGGGCCATTTAAATTCAAAGGGCGTCTCCTTTGAACCTTTCATTTTTCCAAGCCACATTGCTTCTGTTTTGGATGAATTTATTTTTAAGCCCGAAGCCCGACCGAAATCATCCAGTAATTGGTTGAGATGTTTTATTGACACCGTGTCATTCAGAAAAACAGTTGTATCGTCAGCGTATTGAGCCATTTTGACCTCTTCTCGGTGCACCATAATACCTTTTATGTTTTCGTTGCTTTTTATAGCTAGGGCAAGTATCTCAATACCTAAAACGAACAGGAGCCCAGAGAGGGGACACCCCTGCCTTAATCCACGACCTAGTTTAAAAAACTCTGAAGCATAGCCATTGTTGAGGATGCAGCTAGAGATATCAGCATAAAATATGTTAATCCAATTAATTAAATCTGGCCCAAAGCCAATTTTTTTAAGAACACGAATTAGGTATGACCATTCAATAGTGTCGAAGGCTTTTCTAAAATCCAAAAATAAAGCGATACCTGGTAAGTTATTGTTAAGTGTTTAATCCATTAGGTGCGATATAAGTCTAATGTTTTCTCCGATGTAACGTCCTTTTACATACTGACCAGTTTGATCGGGATTATTAAATGATTGTCTGCTAGCTATTGCTTTTGTAGCGATTTTATAGTCAACATTGAGTAGCGAAATCGGTCGCCAGTTCTCAAGCAAAAGATTGTTTTTAGACCTTTTAGGAATTAATGTTATTATCCCGCGCTTTTGACTGATGGATAGCTGACCTCTAATAAGTTTTTTAAGTCGTCCCAGAAAAACAACTAAAATTCCGCCGTAAGTCCATCAGTACCTGGTGGTTAGGCAGTAGTCAGGCAGCCTTCGCAAGGTTTTTTTTGCTCTTCCGATAACTTGTTGCTTATGTTGATGCTGTCTACAAAGTGCTGTTGTTCGCGACTTGTAAGGATCGAGGAGATTTCAGATGTGTAGAGTTTCTCGTAATATTGTTTTTGTTCCCTCGTGATCAGCGCTGGGTCTTCAATTAAAGTGTTATTTATTTCTACTTTTGTAATGTGCTTCCGGTTATAACTTCTTTTCTCTAAGCCGTAAAATTATTTAGAATTTCTTTCCCCTTTCTCGTACCAACGAACTTTGCTTCGGAGAATTGTACCCTCTATTCGTGAGTCTAATATTTTGTCTAGTTTATTTTTTTATCTGTTAAAATTTAAGGCGAAGTTCTAGCTTGGCACTTTCATCCTGAGTTTTTTCTATATTTTTTGCAAATTATTCAATTCTACTAAGTACTTTTTTCTTCTTTGCGTTTATTTTTTTTCTTTCTTTTTAGCATAGTAAATCGAGAAATTTGCTATTTCCATTTTCATTAAATGCCATAGAAGCCTTTTGTCCTCTACTTCTTTATGCTTTTCTAAAAAAGCTTGAAATTGACAACGTAATAAGTTTGTATAGTCTTTATCTTTTAGCAAGGAACAGTTAAATTTCCAGAAACCCAGGCCTCTATTAGCTTTATATTCTTTGCTTTGACAATGCAGGATCATAGCAGAGTGATCAGAGAATGGGTCGAAAACAATTGAGCAGTCTTGTGTAATGCAGGAAAGGTGTGAGGATATAAGAAAATAATCATGCTAACCGACACTGAACTTTGAAACGTTTGTCTCTCCAAGTGTAGCCCTTGATCGTTTGGGTGTTTTTACCCTCCAAATCAACACGCTGAAATTGCGTGGCCAATTTGCGTATGTTTTCAATTACTTCAGATTTAGTTTGGATGTTTACATGGATCTGCTTCTTTCTGGGCGAGGTTATTTATATTAGCATAACATTAGTCTTCTTCATATTGACGGATAGCTTATTAATAGTACAGTACTCAAAGACGTTTTTCAGTTCATTATTGAAACCAATTCGAGTTCCTTCGGGTCTTTGCTTTCATAACATATATTAGCATCATCTGCAAACATGCGAAATGAGAGTTTTGATGACAAATTGAACATATCATTTATATATAAAACTAGGAATAACGGGGGCTTAGCATTGATCCTTGGCGGGGAATTCCACAAGTCATTTCTAGGAGGCTAGACTTATCACTAACGATTTGCACATACATTGTACTGAAATCTGTTGAGAATATAACTTTTAAACCAATCAAGTGGTTTTCCTCGTATTCCATATTTGTATAATTTAGCTAAAAGAATATTATGGTTAACTGTATCAAAAGCTTTGGAGAAATCAAGGAAAAGGCCACATGTAATTAGTTTATTATCAATTGAAGTTTTTAAATTGTCAGTTATTTCTAAAATAGCTTGTTCACTAGTGACCTCTTCTGAAGCCAGATTGGAATTTAGATAATACATTGTTTCTCAAGGAAAAATAAGCTGATCATAGACAATTCTCTCTGGTGTTTTACTAAAAGGTGACAGTGTTGCCAATGGGTCTATAGTTGTTAGGGTCTGATACTGTTCCATTTTTATAAACTGGGGTCACTCTAGATACCTTAAATACATTAGGAACTATGCCTGCGGTGATCGACGGGTTGAAAATAAATGCAAAAGATTCTGATAGTGAGCTACTAGCCATTTTTATAATTTTCTTTGGGATATCTATAGATAATGATGACCAAGAGCCCATAACCAAGAGCGTCCATATCTCTTATATAAATGCTACGGCGTTTTCACAAGTTGGGCTATTTTTAGATTATTTTTGCCGCCAATTAGTGGTCACACCCGTGGTGGAACAAAAGATGCCTCACTGGCTTCTTTTGTAATACCAACGACACGTCTGCTACACTTTTGTGATTTTATTCCCTTAGGAATGATTTCAACCCAATAATAGCGGGAAACCGTTCTAAAAATAACTTAACTTGTGAAAATGCCGTAGCATAGAGGTAGTATGGGAGATTCTCACTCTTGGTTATGGGCTCTTGTGATGACTTATTCACGTTCAATTCATAAAATAGTTGACAGACATATTCTTCGGAGACAGGTGGCAAATAGAAACTAGGCAATGGTGAATTATTTATGTATTTAGTGGGGTCATCACTCCGATTATGAAGAGTTCCCTAATTTTCGCCCAGTATCCAACTTACGTTGTGTCTAAAGTTGAGAAAGACGTCTTTACACAACTTAAAGGGCTGTATTACGGTAAGACTTTACATTCGTTTTTCCGGATCGGAAAGAGCTATTTACACCGATTTTGATATGAACTAACGAACCTCTCGGCCATGTGGGATGCTTAAAATGAAAGTAAATATGCAAAAATGACTAACAAAGAGTGTATATAAACAGTCTCCAGGGATAATATTGAAAATCCTTTCAATCAAGCATTGAGGGAGAGAATTTTAACTGTTTGTATCCAATTAACAGCCACTCAACGAGCGATTACTCGATACACGGGCAGTACCATGACATAGCCCCTTTACTGACTATCTCATTAGAAATAAGTTGCTTGAATCCCTATAGTCTGCTTACAAGGCGTGTCATAGCTCCGAAACTGCATTGCTAATGGTTGAGAACGATATTTTGCAGTTTCTTCATAATGGACAATGTGTGATACTGATTTTATTTAGATATATCAGCGGCATTTGATACTGT
Organism: Actinernus sp. WN-2022; assembly: GCA_030867875.1. NCBI lineage: Eukaryota > Metazoa > Cnidaria > Anthozoa > Actiniaria > Actinernidae > Actinernus > Actinernus sp. WN-2022. Next base: position 43,260,762 of record JAOWCC010000019.1, read on the forward strand.
GAATAACATGCAACTGGCTGTTGTCGACTTTATCAACGTTTTGGAATTAGTGGGTCTATAGTTGAACGGTTCCAGGCTTTTCTGTGTCATCGAAGTCAATTTGCGAACATCAATGGATCATCCTCAACTTAAACGTGACCTGAAAATTGGTGTGCCTCACGGTCAGTCATGGGCCCTGTCCTCTATCTTATGTACACAGCATCGCTTGCAGAAATAATTAAGGGCCACAATCTAAAGTACCATCTATATGCAGATGATACTCAACTCTATGTGACATTGCCACTTCAAGGGAACGTGCTGAGAGCTGTGTAGCTGATATTTGTGAATGGATGGAACTGAACGAATTAAAGCTTAATCAGGATAAAACTGACATTCTACTAATTCACTCGAAATTTATGCATCAGTCCATTCCAGCCAGCAATGCCCATCACCCCCCCCCCCCCCCCCAACCCTCAAACCTGGGCATTAGTCATTTTCGTTTTTTTTTTTCAAATGCCCCACAGTGGAGCCAAAGAAGTAAGGAAAATGCCCCACCCCCGGGCACATCTATAATGATATACTGCCCAAGTTTAATTCTATGCAAATACACAAGGCGCAGAGAAGTGTTACGTCTCTATCTATTCATCGATAGTTTCCATTTGTTTTGTAGATCCGCCATCTAGTTTTGTATTTGTATTACCGCTGTATGATTATATTATTGAGCCGCCTGGAGCAAAATGGTATTCATTATTTATACATAGTTTATTTCATTCCTATAAATAATCATTCGCAACGCGGTTAACGTTATACAATAAACGCTTATTAAAACCACGTGACAGACTTTTATAATAATAGTGTGACTGTTATGTTCGTCCGGTGGACAGCAGCAAACTGTGTATATTTGTAAACGAACTACTCGATATCGTTTCAAACTCGGACCGGCAGAGCTTAGCGTAGCATTAAGAATACAGAGTTGCAGATCAGTTTTAGATGGGCAGTGAACGTACGGGAACTGCTATTTTCTAGCTATGTTGTAAAAATTAAACATCCATAGATTTCCCGGCTTTTTCGTGTCCTAGCGTATACGAATAACGTGGATAAGACGGTATAAACTGCAGGTGTCTATAGGTTTAGAGAAATAGATAGAATGCACAGGCAGCCGGAGTAGTTACAACAACTCAGATTTATTGTGTTTTCACTTGATACAGTTAGTATGTCTATCACCAGATCAGTAAACAATGATGAACTAACACTTTCGATAGGAAAAGATTAAGTACTGTCATCCAATGTACGGTACTAATAACGGTAGCTAAAATGTGTCACGGTAAAGTTTTTTGGAAGACGGCAAAACGTTAATTCGTCCCAACAAAGCATTAGTTTACCACAGCTATATCACATCTGAATATTTTGACTAAGCCGTAGCCAGTCAACTTCAGCTTGGAACACGTACCTAGCATCAGCATAGCATGCTTTTTTCGGCTACCGTATACTTTTGCCATGCTTGAGTGAACAGGCGTTAATGCGTTTACTTGTCAACTGCTGGGCTGTTATCAGTTCCAAACTGGTCACACATCTGTTAATTTCATTACTGTATTTTTAGAAACCGCATGCATGTATCTTTAGGAACAGCCATGGATGACCAGTTGAAGTTTTTCTTTTACTTTTCTTCACCTGGCGGCGTTTCAAAGCAAGAGAGAGAAGGAAGAAATCGAGAAGACGTCTGCTGCGATATGTTATGCTGAAAATGCTTCAAAACAGGAGACGGCAACTGATATCAATACTGCCAGCTCTGGTTTTGTTTAACATTGAAGACAAAAGTAGCTGATGAGGTATCTTTCGTTCCTACTAACCAACATGGCCGTCAATGCAACGCAGCAATCAGATAGCAACCCATGCAGTCAAATGTGACAGAACAATATCAGCCCCGCTGTATTACCACATCGTGTACAAATAAATTATTATTAACTGTCAGACTGTGTTCGCATAGCCTTGCTTCAAGAGTTCCCTAAGCCAAGATTGTGGTGCGCTTCGGCGTTAATCGACTTTCGGGTGTGGTAACGCGCTCTAATTTAAGTGAGCTATCTCCATAACGCTGGTCGACTCGTGCAAGTGAACACATGGAAATTACGTGTACTATACTTTTCTTAGCTCAAGTGCCTAAATCCAAGACTTGCAAAACGGTTCATTGAACACTATTCTTGACTTACAATAGCGGACCTTATAAGGTTCGTTAACTAAGAACAGAAGTGTAGGAATATGTAATTAGAGGCAACGTCATTAACAATTTCTGTATATACGATCACGTAGCATTTTTATTTGTATACCGTAGAATCCCATATATAGACCCCTCGTGTATAATCCCCCCCTTTCGACTCCATGCCATTACCCCCATGTATAAACCCCCTGTAGATAGTCCCCCTCGTGGGTACTCCCTCTCCAAAAACATATTTTTTTATCTTGAAAGAAATATATCTACCCTGTTACTTACATGGGTACGGTAGTTTTATGGTTTGTTATTAAAAACTAAGATGCTAATTGTCGCTATTAAAATGCTGTACTATTGCCAGAAAGCCGGAATGCGTGTTAGCTGTTTTTCCCGTTTTTTTTCCCTGCCATAATACCCCCGTGTATTATCCCTCTGTGCATAATACCCACCGTACCGTGTGTAACACTCCCTAAAGGCCCTTTATGTTGGATAGTCCCGGGGACTATACATGGGATTCTACGCTATTTGTATAACTGCGAAGGGACGTTCTTGGGATTGACTGTATATATATGACGTCATCACTTTACAACTCGCTTCCCCCGGCGTGTAGCTTTGGCCTTCTCAGCACCCTTTCTCCTGTTTTCAGCTACCTGTTGTAGGTGCTCGAGCCAAAGGTTAACCTCGTCTGGGAGGAGAATATATCTGTTAGCTAACTTTTCGATGTCAGCCTCAATGCAACAGGCTTTAGACTCTTTTTGTGGTAGTCTAGGAGGATCTGGCTAGGAGGCGGCGATCTAATAGCCTTGCCTTCAGAGTTGAGGCCCAAAAACTGTGTCAGGTCAGTGACGTAGTGCCCAAAACAGTTTTCACCACACTCTTTGCAGCCTGCGCCTTTCCATGTTCTTGTTTGGTCAAGAACAGGGTACGGAAACAGCATGAAGGACGGTCCTTCGGGAAACCATTTTGCAGGAACAGGCAGATCCTTGAACCCTAAATATAAGAATGAGGCCCACTTCTATGTGAAAAATGTAATAAAAATCTCGTTCTGAGATTTGGTGGTATGGCAAGTACAATGTATATACTTATGTTGGGTTGGGATAATAGGATTTTGATGGAAGTTACAAAATTACAGTTCTAACACAGTATAATATACAGTAACTACCTCTCTAACACAGTAAAAAAAATTACGGATACCTCTAAGCATACCTGGCTCTTTGCATTCAGGGCACACAAAGGCGATGTTTTGCTCCTCCATAAAATCTCCATCCTTTTCGGTGACATCTACACAACTACCATGGAACCAGGTGCCGCACTGATCACAGGCAATCATGAACCTAGCAAAGGTTTCCCATACATTTGATAAAGTTTTAAAGTTATAGATTGTCAAAATACTAGGCCAAAGTTTCCAGACACTTACAGATCACGCAATATAAAAATGTAGTTGTAGTTTGACTAAGTTCCTTCCTTTTTCCTCAGGTCCACCACATAGGCAGTAGGCTTTTTCAAAGGGCTGCGCGCTACTGGACTTCTGCGGTATTCCTACACATTGTTGCGATGCTGAAAACAAATTGAATGGCTCTATATAAACACACTATACATCATACATATAGTATTACCTTTTTTTACGGCCATTCGCCAAAGAATACCAGCACTAGTTCTCAGTTTACTGATAATGAATCCATAGTATTTCAATGATGCATTGGTATTGATAGTCAATCAAAAGCTGTTCCAATATTACAATGAAAATACTTATCAATGTCATTACCTTTTAGACGCAATGGATGTGGACACCCTTTTCTGGCACAGCACTTCAACATAAACACATAGTTGAGAGGAAGGCTTTCATCGATATGGTTGTTTCGCACCTGCCAAATTTCAGAGAAGTACTCATACAAAGTAGGATTTTTCCGTTTCAGATCTTTCTTATCTTTCTTGCTGCCTTTCAGAAAGGTTAGCAGCTGTGGTTGACGAGTAACAAAGATGTGATTTTCTGCCCCTCTTGAGAGGTGTATGTTAGTCTTCATGCAAGGTGTACCATCTACTCGTTTTATGTACTGATCCACTGCTGCAGACATGTTGGCTTTGTACTTCACTTCATCAATTCCACCGTTATCACTGAAGGGGAACCACAGAGGGTTGACGGTATGAAGGTATTGCAATGGCCCCTACTTAGACATCCGTTTTGCAGCTCTACACGGTTTAGATAGCTGTCTCTACTACATCTAGTTGTAACCAATGTGACCGTTGTTGGTTTGAAAACGTGTCGCTCAGTCCACATAAATTGAAACTCATGGTGAGAAGGACCTTCGTCAGCTCCACCATCAACTCTGATGCAATCTATTTCCTTTGGAACCTGTTCAGCGTCAGTTGAAAATGCTTGCTTCGCAACATCTAGCCTTTCAACTTTTTCCATATCCGCAGCATGCTGGGATGGGTATTTTTTGGTGTAAGCCTGAAGCCTTGACAATTCCAATGCACAACCTCAGCTGAGGTTGTTGTTTTTGAAAAGTTAGAACTGCTTACCTGGAGCTGCGCAGTATAGTTGTTCATAAAGTCAGTGCGAGTGGTGGCGGTTGGTTTCACAGACAATGTAGGAAGGCTCTTGTGCGTATAGGTAGAGTCCAGCCTGAAGCCTGCCTGGTCATGTCGATTAAGCAGCATCACATGCTTCCCATCTCTCTGCAGTTGATCGAGGACTTTGTACATTGACCGGCTCCATTTATAATCTGGGTTATATTTTATCGAGAAACACTTTCTAGCCCTCTGGTACTTCACATTAGCTACCCCTTTGTAACGTTTACTTGACAGTCGCCTTTTGTGTCTGCAAACACAGAGCTGCACAACGGTGCCATAGCTGAAATGTCTTCCGTAATGCGCTTGCAGCCTTTCTTGGATCTTACTGAATGTTACTCGTTTCGTTGTCTTCTGATTGTCAGAGAAGGTGTAAACTCCCGTCCTACGCCAACTATCAGCACCAACGTCACTCTCCTGGACAATACTTTCGATGACTTCACCTATGTCAGGATATGTATTGATGATGGACTTAGTAGACCGCGAGACCTTCTTTCTTAGAAATCGTTGTTCCTCAATTTCTTTCTTTGCTTTCTTTCGTAACTTGTCATTGATTTGCTGTAGTTTAATTCTTATTCTGTCCCTTTCCGCTGGAGATAAAACTTCCTCACTTTCTTCATCACCACTTGAATCAGTCGAGGAATCTGACAACCTTCCCAGATCTGCTTCAGTCCTTTTTTCGCAATACAATTACAAAATGAAACTTCGAAAATTAAATATTCAAAAGTTTGTCGCGGCTCGTTATCTACGAAATTAGGAAACATGGATTCACAATAAAGTGATGTTGTTAAATGGGACCATAGCTGCTAACGTTTTTGGCTTAATGACGAAGCTAAATAAACAGTTTAGTCACAATTATGAGATTTAAATAGCATACAAAATACATTTTAAAAATGAAAGAAAACTGTGCAACAATAATCAGAACATTCAGCGATGCGAATCCAAGAATTATCGAACGTACCTTTCATAAAAGCTTTTACTAAAAAAATTATACCATAAAAACAGGATCCCTCCGAACCTTGAATACAACTGGATAAGAGAATTTATTAGAATTTTTTTGAATCGTTTAATACCATAAAATATGGCAATGATATGGGATACGTTAATTTCTATCCGTTTCTTAATCAAAATAATTAAATGTTTTATGAATTTGTTGTCAATAACTTTATGAAATTGTGTAAACCTTTAAGCTATTTTAATCTCTTCAATTTTCCGCGAAACAGTTTCAAAAATAGTGTTGAATTATTGCTTAGCAGATGAAATTCGGCATTATAGTTCCGTCCGCGTTACGTTCTGCTAACGTAAACATTAATTTATAATATAAAATCAGGAAAAATATTTATCCAAACTGAAAATAGAGAGTATATTTATTTTACTTTAAACTTTCCTACCTGTTCCGAGTAAAAGTGTTGTATTCTAGATAAATTCTTGAAATTTAAATCAACTACACAAGTCTTCGCTGTGATGATTTGCAAACGCGCGCGGATATTTGGCTGTAGTTGCATTTTAATGAACTTCCTCCTACCCATAATGCACCCGATATATTGATATAGTTGAGGAGCGGGGGGTCAATGTTTATGCACTTCGCTGTATATATATATATATATATATATATATATATATATATATATGTTACAAAAGTTCGGAGGCCGGTTGCATAAACGCTAACACTGGGCCTATAACTGCTAACGTCTAATGTTCAGTCTGGTCAAACTCTTTTTTTTTTTAACATCAGCATTAACGTGTATGCAACCGGCCCCTGGTAACCCGTCTGCGGCAACAGAAATCGGCTGTGTACGACTGTTAATTTTACCTCGTGCTTTGTTCTCCTTTTCGCGAAAATTTGAATTTATTGTGGTAAATCGTTCTGACATACATGTATCAAACAATTGTTGTCGTTCAGAGTAATATTTGGGCCTTACTAGATGCTAGTGAGGCATACGCTCATCCTTTTCAAATTTCGCTATCGAATCTTCAAAAAACGATTCGATTTTTTAAATCGCACTTCCTGTAGCCTACATTGCATCCGCCTCTCTTCTGCGGGCTCGCTACACTTCCTGAACGTGTTCTAGTATTCTACGATCCGTCCTGCTTTCCAAATATGGAATATATTGACCATATATGGAATATCACAGGCAGCTCTCAGGAACGACACTTTTCTCAATAAATTCTCTGATATGCGGAGTTTTTGCTTCAAAGTTTAAAAGATTTGCACGAATTATTCAGTAGGTTTTGCGGCTGTTTATATTCTTATAATAATATGGTCAATTGTTTAAATAAACAACTGGTTTTTATACATGATTATCTTGTCTCGTCACGATTCCAGCAAACAGTATCATATGTTTTCTCTGGCTAGCAATCTCTTTCACAGAGTCCCAACAGTATCTTGACATTGGACTGTGGGAATAGGATCAGGTTTGTTGGTTTCAGTCAGTCCACAGAAAATCCAATATAATTTCTCAGTCAAACCATGTTGAACGCACGTCACTAAGCTATTTAATATTGCAGTAAATACAGTAAATTAGTTTAAATAGTATGGATCAATGTGATATAGTGAAATATGAGAAGGATATTAAATAACTGGGTATAGGTTTATAACAGACCAGTTCGCGGTTTAATAATTCCGACACTTTGAAAGGGGTGCAAACATGGTGCGAAATACAGTGTTTGTATGGGAATCCGATGCCAAATAAAATCCGTAAAATCGAATTTCTGAAATATTCTTCAGATACAAACTTAAGATACCAGGTAAAAGATTAACCGAACGAAATTTGAGGGATGTAGCTGTGTTGGGAAGCGTGCAATCGTGTTTTCAGTTTTCACATTTGTCTGTAAAAAAGAGTCAAGTCCGCGGGAAAATTTACAGACAAATTGGGCATCGGATTCCCCGAAAACAAACACTGTATTTCGCGCCATGTTTGCACCCTTTTCAAAATGTCGTACGTATTAAAAGGAGTTAGCGGTGACAGGACAGGTTCGGATAATCGATGGAGAGCGATGAAGCTATATAAAGAGGTTTATAAAATGTAAACAAAAAGGAATATATCTGAAAATTGAAAGATTTTATAGTACGGTCTCGCGCCGTAGTGGTCATGAAAATATGCATTTCTCTTGACTTCATATATTATAAAGCTTCTCTGGGCTGATTCTTTCCCCTAGAAAATCTAAAATGATGAATGAATGTATACTATTTTATTTTCAACGATTTGGCAGCTGCTTTTTCCCCCAGGAAAGGATTTTCAATCGTATAATTTTGAATCAGAATGAACAAATTCGACTGTCTTGGCTTGACTTTATAAAATAGTTCAAACTGGTTCAAACAAGCAGTTCAAAACTTGTATTAACGGTAAAACATACCTTTAAATACGTCCACAAGCTTTCCCAGCCCTTGCTGGACAAGCCATTCAGCCACGTATTCTTCATTTTTTGTAGCCTGAATTTCAGCCGTCTCCTCTGGTTCGTGAAATTCAGGCTACATTTTTTGCAGTAAACGCTTACTGCAAGTACGACTGGAAAATAAATCTGGCGTCGTTACCACGAGGCCAGTTTCTTTCTCAGAATTCTTTTCGGCAGTGTCAAATGCCCCACCAAACGCCCCGGGGTAGAATAATGCCCGACTTCCGGGCCGATATAAGGTTACAAATGCCCCACCCCCGGAATCTCAAAATATGCAAATGCCCCACCATGCCCCCCCCCCCCCCCGGGATGGGCATTGCTGGAATTGACTGATGCATTAGTCCTTGTTCACTTCTTGATTGTGTTCAAATAGGCAATGAGCGTGTTCCTATTTCGACTACTGCTACTAAAAGTCTAGGTGTTATACTTGAGAGACACGTACGTCTCTTAATGAACATATTGAACAAGTATGAACAAGTATGAAGATCGTCGTTTTTCCATCTGAAGAATCTCTGGAGGATTCGGAAATACTGATGAAACTGCTAAATTGTAGTGCATGTGTTTGCAACATCTAAATTAGATTACTGCAATTCTCTTTTATTTGGCTTAACTAATTATCAACTGATAAAGTTGCAGCATGTTCAAAATACTGCAGCACGAATTGTGAAACATACTTGCAGGTTTCACCATAATTCACTCCAATGTTAATTGAACTTCATTGGCTTCCTGTACATTATCGAGTAATATTTAAGATACTCTTACTGGTCTATAAGCACTTAATGGTTGTAGTCCAACGTATTTAACTACGTTGCTCAATTGTCGTAAATATTCTAGGTGTTTAAGGTCCGAGTGAAATGAACTTTTAAGGCAACCTAGGTCGCATTTAACGACTTATGGGGACAGATCTCTTTCTGTGTGTGCCCCTAGACTATGGATCGGAATTACATTCTTTTTAACCTTCGTAAATGTCAATCAGTAGGGTAATTATAAGAAGAATCTTAGGACCTATCTTTTTTCTATGTTTATATAGGCGAATCCTTGTTTACGTTTATTCCTCATTAGCATACATGAAACTTCAAGCGACGTACATACAAACAAACAGAGTCCATAAATCGAAAGAGATTGTCACACTTGATAATCACCGAAAATTTGAGAGTGATATGATAAACGTATTTTGAGGAATGGGCGTTTAAAAAGCTCAAAATTTACAATGAATGTATGGCTGTCAGCAACTCTTGCCCCCCCAGCCCATTTTATAGTTTTGAAAAGTCAATTTCTCCGTAAATATTTAACATATCAATCTCAAATTTTCGGTGATTTTTCAGTTTAAAATTCTCTTTCAACTGATATAGTCTGTTTGTTTGTAGCTTGAAGTTTAATGTATGCTAATGAGGCAAAAATGTAAACAATGACGTCAGCAAGGATTCGCCTATTAGGTAGTAATTCTGTTTTTTGTGATTTTTAATAGATCTGTAATTAGTCATTTCTAATTATTTAGATATTTTACATTATATGACTGTGAAGCGCCACGGACAAATAATTGATGTGTGCGCTATACAAATTCAGTTATTATTATTATTATTACAAGTACGTTTGGAACTGGTGTTTCATTGGATATCAAGATGCATCCACCTGACGAAGCTCAGTTCGAACAAGGGTTTCACTGGGTATCATTAGACCCATGCATGTGACCAAATACAGTCCCTCCATTGGATGATAATCTCATGAATTATTAATGATGCCTCATGCTTTCATCTGTTCTCGGTGTTTGGATCCCCTGGTGAAACACTAGCTCTCGTTTTTTGATATATTGCGGAGCGATCTTGAACTGGTGTTTAATTGCGTATCAAGATTCATCCGCCCGACCAAAAGGGGATGACCCGATTCGCTGTTGATTCATTAATTATTTATGAGCTTTCTCTTGTTATTTTTACATTAATCTTTCAAAATAAAACGTTTCGTTTGGAAACAAAACTCCTAAGTTTCGGGGCATTTTCCAGCAACAACACTACTTGTTATCTTTGTTTTCGATATCACAATACCAAAGTACTTCGTTTCCTTGTGACAGTTATTTGTATCGCTTATTTTGTGGTTTCTTCAGGTCGTATTTTGACGGGTTTCTACTGGTTCTGCATTCTTATTTGGGTGGCAACGTACACCGCCAACCTGGCCGCCTTCCTCACTGTTAAAATTTCCATCTTACCGATATCAAACTTCGAAGAAGCTGTCAACTCTGACTATGACATGGGTGTAACTAAGGGCTCCAATCTACATTCGTATTTCCAGTCAAGCCAGTTTCCCATGTATATGAAGGCTTGGCATAAAATGAAAAACCTACCTGGCAACAGGTCACAGGGAATAGAGCGAGCGAGAAGTGGTAAATACATCTACATAACTGACGGTCCATCGCTGAAATATGCTCAAAACAAGCCTCCTTGTGATCTTGTCACAGGTAACAAATTGCAATGTCGATCCAATTAATTGGCAATTAATGAGATTTGCAATCACTTTAAACTCCAAAATATATTATACTGACTGCAGGAAATTCAAGTGAATTTCATTACGAAATATTGCTAATGATTTCACAGTACAAACGCTATAGTTGGATTTTGACAATGACCTCCATCTTGATTAACTAGTTGTAGTTCCATGGATCAACACTGAACCATATGTTTCACTTTACTATGTTCCTAAGACTGAAGTTTGATACTCAAGGCCTACATGTATGGAAAAGAACCATTTTATTTAGTTACTTTCCATTTATTTTCAGCACCGGGCCTTACTACGCCAATGAGCCTAGCGTTCGCCCTGAAAATCAACGACCCTCATCTCCATGAAATGTCACTCGGCATCCTGCGCCTGCGCGAGAATGGATATATCGACCAACTCAAGCAAAAGTGGTGGGACACTGCCAATGAATGTCAAAAGACCGAGAAGCTATGTGAGTAAATCAGCGAGCGAATGAATCATGTGTCACGTGACCTGGCATTGACCTTGTTTAGTCCTCACGCCCAGGTACTTCATCGGGGTAAAGATCGTTTGCGGACGCTCGGACGCTAAACACTGAAGTAGACACAGACTGTCTTTAAAGATAAGGAACTAATGAAGAATTCGAAAGCTCGGCTACTACAGGGGGCAAGGAGCATTCAATGTAAACACACAAGGGTATAATTTAAAAAAATAGCACTTTGGGTTCTGACCAGTAACCCCCTTGCGATAAAAATCTTATGAACATTAATTTAACTGGCTAATTTATAATTTAAGACTTTTGAAACGTATTTAATTCCTTGCATTTTATAGAGTTACCTTATCTAGAGTCTGATATTTCGAGGCAAATAGACCAGTTCGCGATTAATTCCGACATTTTGAACGGGGTGCAAACATGGCACGCTACCCAGTTTGTGTGGCAATCCGATACCAAATTATTTCCGTAAAATCGAATTTTTGAATTATTCACTGTATGCACACTCAAGATGCCAGGTAAAAGATTAACTGATCAAAATTTGAGGGATGTAGCTGTACTGGAAAGCGTGCAATCGTATTTTCAGTTTTCCTTACATTTGCGGTCTGTAAATTTTCCCGCGGACTTTGACTCGTTCTCGCCTTCGTGTCTTCACCCCTCCTTTCCATCTTCTTATTTTTCCATGTCACTTCACCTCATCACCCCTTCTACTCCTATGATTCCTTCTAACTTTTCGTTTCTCTGATAACAGTAGCCTACCTTCAGGGTTCTTGTCGTTTCGAATAAGGTCTTTTGAAATAATAGAGCAACCCTCATATAGTCCAGATAAATAGTCAGTTCTGTTCATCTTTATTTCCTTGTTGAAACCATCTTCACCAATTTCTCCTTTAAACAGAAACTTGCGTGAATAACGATAATGAATATCATTCATTTTGTGAAGAAAATCATGAGCCATGATGATGTCATTGGAGATTTCTACCACAATAAGAATCAATGGGAAAAAAGGTTATTTTAATGCCTTGTATGATACTACGGATACACAGCGTTACTGGTTTATACATTCGTTAGACTCGTTTGTTATTTCCTCTGACGACAACGCCTTGGAGGAGGTACAATCGTTCTTGTACCTGGGAATAGTTATCAACAAGAATCTCACATGAGGTGATCACTTAGAGAATACCCGCCGTAAGATAAATAGGAAACTGGGTCTATTAAGGCGAATCAAACCATGCTCACCTCTTAGCGCTAGAGTCACTTTATTAATAGCTATGTTCTGCCTTTCTTCGACTATTGCGATATCATATGGGGCGACCGAGATAACGCAACTCTAATGGCTGAGTTTCAAGTTCTGCATAATAAAGCTGCGCAACTTATCTTAGATCTTTCCCCTCGCGCATCTGCCAGCGAGGCTCTTGCGAAGCTTCATTGGAAGCCATTACAACGGCGTAGGGCTGAACACCGTGTAATTTTTATTTACAAATCAGTTAACAATCATTTCTTAATTACACTCGTTTCAATGTTCATTTAATAGGAACTTTCATAAATATTGTAAATATATATATTCATAAATATAGTCTAGGAGTAATATCCGTAAAACTACTGCTAATAGGAGATGGGGACATTGGTCCACCATTAATTTCTCTGCCGACGTTTGGAACTCCGCTCTGGACATTACCCTCAGGGAAACACCCACATTATTAGCTTTTAAGCGTGGCCTAACTAGAGCACTGTTTTAATCCTTTATCCCATATATTTATTGATCTTATAATTGAGACCCACTTTACACTTAGTATCAAATACCTTACTTTAGGATTATTACTTACATACATTTTAAACATTTAACTATTATTAATTGACATTTATCTAGTATTTTAATTAATTTATTCTAGGACCCCACTGCAAATCACTCTCTCGGTGAAGTTGGCTTCCTCATTAAAGATTATCATTATTATTATACTGAACATTATACTCCGAATTAAGTTAGAGTTATGTTTAGTGAACATATGCATAAACCCGTTGATCTCGATTATCGATACCATGAAGCTAAAGTATTTAGCAACATATCGTTCCTTGTAATCGCTGTTATGTTTTTAACTTACAGCCTTATCGCATAAAAACATTAATTTGGAGAGCATGGCTGGTGTTTTCATGGTGCTATCTTGTGGTACTGTACTCGCATTCGTGGCACTGGCGTTAGAGATTTGCTGGCACAAAGTTGGCAAAGAAACACTCAGTAAGCTTAACTTCAACAAGAACAAATCAAACAGGTAAAGTCATAAACAACCGTAGCAATGCCATGTTTGTCACATTAACAGAGAGCTACGTTTCAAGTAATGATTGGTGGTGAACTGAGTTTTCCATACTGATGACACAGAGTGCAGCTATGACACTATGCAAGTTTACACCTTTTAAAATCGAAAGTATAAATCATTTCATGTTTCATTGTCCTCGTTTTGTTGCCCAAAGAGTAAAGCTGCTTTCCTCTGCTGCACATATTTTTGCTGACAGATGGTCTCGTTTATCCGAAATTCAAAAGAATGACATATTTTTGCATGGTTCACCTTATTTAACACCGAATCAAAATTCTGATTTTTTTTACGATGTTCAATACTTTATTAAAGACTCTAAACGTTTCCAGTGATTTAAATTATATAAAATACCAACTGTAGTGCCTTCTGTCAGCCTATATATTTTCTTATTGATCTACAGTGTACATCAAATTGTTTTTACTTTTCTTTGTAATATGAGTCATATTTGTATGTCCCATTGTCACACCTGTAAATAAAATCAGCGTAAGCCCCCTAGATGACACCCATGCTCTTGGGGCAAACGCCGAGAATATATATGTTTAAATAAAAAAATAAAAATAAAAAAAAGTTTACACCAGCTGAGTTGAGTCTCTCTAGACTGCTCATCGAGTGATGTCTTTCTACCCTACTCATCGAGTGATGTCTCTCTACACTATACTCATCGAGTGATGTCTCTCTACACTATACTCATCGAGTGATGTGTCTCTACACTACTCAACTACTCATCGAGTGATGTGTCTCTACACTACCCATCGAGTGATGTCTCTCTAGTGTAGAGAGACATCACTCGATGGTGTACCTATAGAGTGATATGTCTCTACACTACCCATCGAGTGATGTCTCTCTACACTACTCATCGAGTGATGTCTCTCTACACTACTCATCGAGTAATGTCTCTCTACACTACTCATTGAGTGATGTCTCTCTACACTACTCATCGAGTGATGTCTCTCTACACTACTCATCGAGTAATGTCTCTCTACACTACTCATCGAGTAATGTCTCTCTACACTACTCATCGAGTGATGTCTCTCTACACTACCTATCGAGTGAAGACTGAGTGATATGTCTCTACACTACTCATCGAGTAAAGTAATGTCTCTCTACACTACTCATTGAGTGATGTCTCTCTACACTATACTCATCGAGTGATGTCTCTCTACACTACCTATCGAGTGAAGACTGAGTGATATGTCTCTACACTACTCATCGAGTAAAGTAATATGTCTCTACACTACTCATCGAGTAAAGTAATGTCTCTCTACACTACTCATTGAGTGATGTCTCTCTACACTACCTATCGAGTGAAGACTGAGTGATATGTCTCTACACTACTCATCGAGTAAAGTAATATGTCTCTACACTACTCATCGAGTAAAGTAATGTCTCTCTACACTACTCATTGAGTGATGTCTCTCTACACTACTCATCGAGTAATGTCTCTCTACACTACTCGTCGAGTAATGTCTCTCTACACTACTCGTCGAGTGATGTCTCTCTACATTACTCATCGAGTAATGTCTCTCTACACTACTCATCGAGTGGTCTCTCTACACTACTCATCGAGTAATGTCTCTCTACACTACTCATCGAGTGATGTCTCTCTACACTACTCATCGAGTGATGTCTCTCTACACTACTCATCGAGTGATGTCTCTCTACACTACTCATTGAGTGATGTCTCTCTACACTACTCATCGAGTGATGTCTCTCTACACTACTCATCGAGTGATGTCTCTCTACACTACTCATCGAGTGATGCAAGATTTAATCCCTGACTTCCCCTCGCGACCGACTAAACTGAGCAAAGGCCCGTTTACACCGGCCATTGTTCCTGCGATTTGAGTGGCGATTTCAAAGGCGATTTTATATCACCCGTGTACACCGGTCGGTAATTTGAAAATTCAGTTCATTTTGAAATCGTCGCGAAAGGCGCTCTTCAAATCGTCGCGAAAGGCGCTCTTGAAATCGCCGCTCAATTCGCAGCAAAAGTCGCCAGTGTAAATGGGTCTAAAGATAGTAAACCAGTTAATTGCGTGAACGCAGTGTGAACAAATGAATAAGAGCAGAAGGCAGTCAAATACAATCCACATTACCGAGAAAGATGGCGGCTGAACATGACCACAATCCCTTGCGAACCTAACACAACAAAAGAAACGCAGAGAAATCCTCTTGTCTTCTCAATGGCAGTGCATTGACAACATCACTTGTACTGGGTTGTTTTTAAGATTTAAAACCCCTCTACCGCGATTTTGTAACGGGTTTAACGTTTTCGCGTGTAAAGGATTGTGGGTCTTCTCAATGGCAGTGTATTGACAACAGCACTTATACTGGGTTGTTTTTAAGATTTAAAACCCCTCTACCGCGATTTTATAACGGGTTTAACGTTTTCGCGTGTAAAGGATTGTGAGTCTTCTCAATGGCAGTGTATTGACAACAGCACTTATACTGGGTTGTTTTTAAGATTTAAAACCCCTCTACCGCGATTTTATAACGGGTTTAACGTTTTCGCGTGTAAAGGATTGTGGGTAAAATCACAAGCCAACATCTTTTTCGGTGGATTGGTAATACCATTGGGTATATACTTCATGGTAGTGTTTCGTTCCATATAGTCTCCCTGCATAATACTGTCAAACAGTAGAGGAAATCATTATGCAGGCAGACTATATAGAACGAAACACTACCATGAAGTATATACAAATCATTTGTCTAACATTCATTCCCACAATACCCGGCTAGCATCAAGGTCATCTTACTATCTTCCTACCATTCAAACTAATTATGGTCTCTTTAGTATTATATTTACCGGTGCCAGAGTATGGAATTCTATTGAGAAAGAAAATATATATCAAAGAGTACGGACAAAATTAATTAAGGAACAAAATAAATTATATCTCCTTAGCAAATATTAATTTTCAACATTCAATAGCATTAGCGTATTATAATAATTCTCGTATTTTCTCTCTTCTTTATTTTTTTTCTTTACCTCGCCATCTAACAGACTGAAGGAGATACTCTGATTGGGATGAAGTTTAGATATTCATTCGAGATATTTTTACTTATGCTTTTGACATTTTCTTGTATTTTTAACAGATCACGATCATTTCGGATGGTCGAAAGAATCAGAGGAAGCAATGGCAGAGATATGGCATGTCCCAAAGAACAAACATTTGAGATTGATGCCCAGTTGTAAAAGTGCATCTTTCTCTATTTAGAATTGACGTTTCAAGGCCGATATTGACGACTTAGTGGAGGGGGTTTCAGGGGTGGATCCAGGGTTTGGACTGAGTAGTTTACTCTGACAGACCAATCAACTCATACCCCACCCACCCCACCCCTCCTAGTAATAAACTACCTAAAATTTAGAGGTTTGAAAAAAGTTGAGTAGTTTACGGAAATCACATAAACTACCCTGGATCCACCCCTGGGGTTTCAAGTCCTCCCAATTAGTTCCAGTCTTAGGCGCAGTCGATGACTGGAACTACTTGCGAGCATTAGTAACCACGTCCAGCTTGAAACGACTTCTCGCACTCATTAATTATTCAGCAGGAATCTGTGAAATAAAACGTTGCTTCACAGGCATGCGCAGTGTCAGCGCAGTGTGCAAAAAAAAACAGGTCCCATAATGGTGAAACGGTTTGTATGCATCAAGACAACATTTTGCCACCACAGTGATCGCTTGTGAGACCTTCCTCTGTTGGATACTGCATAATAAAACATCAGTATCTGTATTATATTACATACACTTTAAAATTTCTTAGAGTATTTCAAAGTACGGCACATGGTATAAATAGGCTTTTTGCAGGAAACAGTCACGTGCTGATATAATACAGTCACGTGCTGATATAATACTTCGGTAACGAATGAATTGAGCTCGTGATCCCCATGGGAAAGGCGTTGCCATGGATGCTGGAGAGCAAGTTATGTTCAAAAATGCAGTTTTCGAAAGATCGACAATCGATTGGAGGTGGAAAATAGCATTTACAAACAGATTTTGTTAATAACAATACCGATCTCGTACAAGGCCTTTATATAAATGAAGTCAGATATGTTATGCTCTCCAGTACAACAACGTTGATTTGTTAGCTGCAAAGGGCCTATTACCTCTAGAATAATTAATGAGTTTAAGAACTTAGTATATAATATTAAAACAAACAATACTAGTTATACTATCCAGTTTCTGAAGGTTTTTGACCAGTTTTCGATCTGATAAGTAGATATTAAAACCGATTATTAGAAAAAATACTATTCAATTTTATAGCAGATTGGTATATAATTACACTTGCTTCACACGATCACAAGGGAAGTATTGAGATACCGACAGTACTGCCGGGAGACTATCCCCTAATCTTTTATGAAACAGCGCAACAGGTTATTTTACGTTCCCCTCATATAGATTAAAAGAGAAGACAAAGTCAACGGCAGTTTATTTCCCTGCCTAAGGACACGGCCGGGATTCGAACCCGCAATTGCAACTTCCCGCTCACAAGACCGACACTGCTGAGCTAACCGGGAAGCTGTTCACTTGACTTAAAGTGAATGCCATGCTCCTTGCTTCTGATTGCACGGATTTAATGGGAGCCGAGTAGTCCGAGATTTACCGGCAATAGGAAACACATTATGTGGAAAGATCGGATAAGGTAGCAATAGTATAGGTCTAGGTGTCGTTTCATATGATAACTGACAGGCGTTTTGCGTGCCTCGTATATATAGAATTGGTAAATTCAAACAGGAAGTCCCAGTATAAAAGGGTATTAGACATTCCCTCTGTTCGAAGCTCTGTAGCATGTGATGCTCCGTTTGAGTGATCGGGATTGTAAAAAAACCCGTATAATTTACCCATATAGCACTTACGTGCTTTCCGAGATCGAATTAGAATCAGTTGACTGGTTGGTTTTTGTGGAGGGAGGAAAACCGGAGAAAAACCCTTGAAGCAAGATACCAACAAACTCAACTCACACATGACTTGCTGTTAAATATGAGTTGGATTTGACGGCTGGTCCTGTGAATACGAAAGAACAAAACAATACAGTCCGTTTAACTGGGATATCGCGGCATCTTGACGTTTGCCGTGCTGGACCAGTGTCGTGCATAAGTAGATATATTAGTTCTGGTGTATTCGACAGCAACAGACCTTTATCAAGCGGCGGCTATTTGGCTGTAAACAATACGTTTGGCACTTCCAGCCTCGCCTCTGCTTTGAGTTTGGAACTGGAACATAACTGCTGCGTTATAACGGTATTAATATCCCTTTCATATTACAACTACTTGTTAAATACGTGACGTTTATTATAACATAAACTCGTACTTCTCCCTGTGCATGTTTTGCAAAGTACTACAACATCAATCCATCATTTCATTGAATGTTTGTAATACAGACAAAACACTAGGAGTAAATGAACTTTTTGTTCAAACTTTGAAGTCATTGGACATTCTACAAGTTTCATTTTTTCCACAAATGTACATTTTACAGTAATATAAATGGTTTACATACACCTGGAATCAGTGGCGAGGAAACTTAAATGTCCAAGCTAGAAACCACGAGGCTTAAATCGAGGAATAGTGTTTTCCAAAAATATTTCCTCGTTTGACCACGCGCGCGAAAAAAATGTTGCGGAAACAAAATTGCTTTCGAGAAGCAAATGAGATTTCTGAACTATTCCAAACACGTTTTTTTTTACAAATATGAGACAAATGTGTCTCTATTCCTAGCGGAAGCAACACTGTTGACTAGATTCTAAGGCTGAACTACATGATGCGGACGCGGAAAAATAAGGAAACATGTTTGGTGACTATGATGAACAAATGTCATTAAAGTGCATATAAGCCCTGGCTAATTATATTTCTTACGAAGAGACTAGAGGCCATAGACATAGGATTCCGGAATAAAAAGTTGATTCGATTTGTTTGTCATGGTGTACTGGCCGTTCAAAGTTGCCCAAAAACGTGTTTTGGGTTGCCTGTGGACGAAAATCAAGCGCACGAGCGCGCTTTACAAAATTGGCACTGGGTCTAGTTTTGACGTCATCAACAGAACACGCTTGATACTTCATACTTCATACTTTATTCGTTTTTCCTTAAAAAGGCTTTTCAAAGACAAAATACAAATACAATACAACTACAGTGTACATGATAATTTGAATTACATCTATTAATTTAACCTATTTTGAGTTTGATATAATTTGCTCTTCAGCTTTCGCTTGAAACTTAAAACGTCTTTACTTAATTTCAGTTCATTATCTAGTGAGTTCCATATTTTTACTGTTCTGTAATAAAAACTTCTCTGACCACTCGCAGATTTGAATAAGGGGATTTGTAATAATTGCGAGTTTCGAGTTTCACGAAGTTTCATCAAAGGCTTGCCGAATAAAGCTCTTCGAAACGTTTAGCGCGATATTATCATCTTTCTCGGTTATCTATTCAATTATTTTGCAAATAAGCCAACGTTTTAAACCAGCGAAGGGACGAGTTCTGTTGATGACGTCACGTTTTATTCTCGTCCCAGTCCCCGAAGATGCGCGGAAATTACTCTACATTTGGAAGTTTAGTCGCTAAAAAAATAATGAAAACATTTTTAGTTAAGATTTTTTTCTCTACCTTTTAAGGTCTAAGCTTTAAAAAAAAAAACATAATTGGCCAGGGCTTATATGCACTTTAAGACCCAGACCTGGCTCTTAATTACACTCGTATTCCCATGGGAAAGGCTTTACTGGACGGCAAACAAACTTCCAAACGCTGTTTTAGAAAGATTGACAAACGATTGGAGGTGGAAAATAGCATTTACAAACATGTTTTTCTAATAACACTACCGATCTCGTACAAGTGCCTTTAAA
This sequence comes from Actinernus sp. WN-2022, assembly GCA_030867875.1. Lineage (NCBI taxonomy): Eukaryota > Metazoa > Cnidaria > Anthozoa > Actiniaria > Actinernidae > Actinernus > Actinernus sp. WN-2022. The sequence goes on from JAOWCC010000019.1 coordinate 43,281,018, forward strand.
TAATGAAGTTAGATTCGTTTTCCATCCAGTAGAACCACGTGATTGCATTCCTGCAAAAGGCTCATTTTCATTGGTCAGCTTCATTTTAAAAAATCATTGAAAGTTGTAATTGTAAGTCGGTGTTGAAGTTCTGCTGCTGCCAGCAAACTAGTGATTTGCTCCGAAATGTATAAAGCTCTGCTAATTCCTGGCCAGGCGTCTAATTCAGATTATCTCAAGTGAAGACATAATGCCATGGTATATTCAGTACGCATTAAGCTAAACCATTAAGGTACGGACACACGCTGCAACATAGCACGCAATATTGCCAGAAATTGTTGTTCTCAAGGTGCAATTTACGGCACGCAATGTTGCCGAAGTAGAACTCGACCACATTGCCGGCAATGTTGCGCGAAATGTTACAGCGCCGGTGTCCTTACCTTTAGCTTCATAAATTAAGCAAGTTGCATGGCACACGCTACGACGTAGCTAGCGTCTAACACGCATGCTAACATCATATTAGCCGTGGAGTGGCAACCATGTACAGCTGTTTCGTTCTTGTTAGGACTCATTAGCATGGCATAGCCCCTAATACCATCAGCTGATGAACTAACAAGGACGAAACAGCTGAACATGGCTGCCACTCCACGAGTAATAAGATGTGAGCATACGTGTTGGACGCTAGCTACGTCGTAGCGTGTGTTCAGTAGTGCCATGCAACTTGCTTGGTTCATAAATTAAGAATTTAATCTATTGGGAAAAGCAAACAGAGGAGATACAAGTGAGTCATAATTTGGAATTCTCAGTTTTATCACAAAACACGCAAAACATTACGAGCTTTCAAACTGTTGGGATACTGAAGGTGGCAGGACCATGGCTGATACACAAAAAATAAAAATATATATACATAATTTTAATTATACTAAAATACCGTCATCCGATGCCCTTGACTATCCGAGGACGATTTCCTCTGGTTTGTTTATTGCTGAGAATATGTTGAGACAGTTGATCAGCTAACTTATGCGACCGTTTTTTTCGGAACATTTCAAGAGCAGCACTTGTTAGCGATGTCCTATGTGGTTTTATTGCATTAAAAAATAACCAAGAATCGCGGGCTCACGTCGCGTCCGGTTTACTCTTAGTACACTCTTCCAGTCCGCTCTGTGAAAAAGAAAAACATTGTTTTGTACATTTTGGTCTCTTCCGTAGCGTTGTTTAAAGTGAATGATGCATAGGTAATAATAGGTATTTCATGTTTGAGAGGTATGCCATAAAATGTGTGGGTATAAATCTATCAGAATCTACCGTACCGAAAAAAATGGCGGCTGCACATTTGACCACAATGCCTTGCGAACCTAACACGGTCAAAATAATACGTAGAAATCATCTATTCTCTTCAATAACAGTGGATTGGCAACAGCATTTACATGTATACTTGCTTGTTTTTAAGATTTAAAACCTCTCTGCTGTGATTTTATAACGGATTTAAGTAATGATGCAGCTAAGAACTATAGCAGAATCCATTCAGTTCTGCGGCAATGAGCCTCCCTCACATAGGATTCTCGTGTGTTGTAGAATATAGACACACTGGGCGATAGGGATGAATATTATGAAATAAAGCTTTTAGAAAGTGCTTGTTTCATTCTATTTTAATGAGGAAATCCTTTTCCAACCAATAGGAATTGCCGAACACAAAAGCTACGAAACTGGCACATTTTATAAGGTTCCTCACATACGATTTCCTTTATAAACGACATATGCAACCACCATGTAAATCATTTAATCAAACTTTAATAAAATTAGAGAAAATGATATTTCTCTCATAAGCTTTTTGGACGATTTTTATGTTTAAACCAATAAAATCAAGAGTTTTAACAGTACGAAATTAACACTTCACTGCATTCCTTTGCCGTTGGTGCTATCGTTCTAACTTAAAGTTTTTTGCGCGCAAGGGATTGTGGGTAAAAGAACGAGCCGCCACCTTTTTTTTAAAATTAGAAGACTTGGATGGAATTTGTTAGCAAGGCACGACTGGCCTCTTTGTCGCCCACTTTTCTCACCTTTGAGCTTCCAATAATTAAGCAGCGATTCAAACTGAAGTGTTTGATGTTTCTATGAGATGCAGATGGTTTCACAGTGGCCAAAATACTTGTTCTACTCACAGATTTGAGATAAGAACAAGCACCGCTAATGATCAATGTAATATATGTATATAGGCTCCAATTATTTGAGATCACGGCTGGACTTGTGCTTTCTGTCGGCCGTAAAGTAGAGTGGCTGATTTCTAGGAATTGCGGTTTATTGACTAGCTGAGAGAGATTTCGGATATTTTGAAGCACGTTTTTCGATCGATTGCTTTGAAAGGCTGATTTTTTAGTTACTATTATTAAAATCAGATAATTTGGAAAGAAAGAAAAACACCAGGACAAGGGTAGGAGAGCTAAAATGTTGTCCAGTAAAAAAAATGAATCTTCTTCGAGACACGAACCCGGGGCCTCATGAACGCTAAGCACGCGCTCTGCCGTTAAGGCATAATGATCTGGATGGAAACAAATTCCTACAAATATTAGACGGGGGACGCAGGCGCCGCGGGGTGGGGTGGGGTGGGGGATTTGGGTTTCGAACGGACGCGCGCGTTAGTATTTTTTCGATCGATCGCTATGTGTGTTGGTGCTCCGCTATTAAGGCGTCTGCTGTATGCTGTTTGTGCTATACTTATGTCGATAGCTAAAACAACAGGCTTTAAATTGTTACCTGGAGTTCTGTGTTCCTTGCCTGCAGTTGATGGATTTGTTCCTTCAATTCTGCATTTTCGTTTTCAAGTGCAGTGATTTTCTTTTCTGCTTGTATTTTAACTGACAAAATAATACCTATAGAACCAAGACGGCAATATGTGTTACACATGTGTCATGATCATGTGTGACCACTGAAACCACTGAACCAATCACATTGCAGAACGAAAACTTACGGTTATTTGAGCCAATCAGCATTTCGAATTGCTCGAAAGGCGAATTTGGTCGACTAGAAGAATGAAGAAAATCGCATGGATATGCAGTGATTTATACTTTAGAATGCTTTAATTTCATTCTGCAATGTTTTTAGTTCTCGTTGTCTAAGTGGCCCAGTTACTGCAGTTGTACTGTAATGAAATGAAGACAAGTTTAAAACTGCTACCATGATGATATAATAATAATAATAATATATCAGACTTATAGAGCGGCTATACAAAATTGCTCTAAACGCTTTACAATGTAAATTCAATCTAAATCTAGTCTTAGTCTAAATCTAAAAACTGAAGAACCAGTGGATCTCTGGTTGGCACATAATGGATGACGTGGCAGTAAGAATCGCTATTGTAGGCTCAGCAACGTACGGCGTTTTCTCCAAAATTAACCGGGATCTTAACTTCAAAATCATAACCATAACTTCTATAATGTTCTTGTAGTAAATCTAGCTTTCAATCCCAATGAAGTTGCCTCTGTCACTTGGTCTTGTACTAGACATTTTAGAGGGCAAACGACGATAACGCGGGAGGGTTTTTTAGTTTGGAAGAATGGCGAGTGAGAAGAGTTATCGCAAACACTCTTTCTCTTCCTTCTTTAGAGTGAAGGAAAACCCGTCACAAAACAGTGATATACGAATATCTCTTAGAGCGATTTGAAAAGTTTCCTTCACTGAAGTCTGCCATCTTGCATTGGGATAAGACGTTATCTGATTGGTGCCACTCAATATTGTCAGTACCGCGCCAATTAGAAACTCATGTTCCCTGACGAACGGGGTTTTCAAAATCACTTTGCTGGCAGGCTTGCTAGTAGGCGATACCTTCCCTTCCCTTCTCCTCTCGTCTTTCCCTTCCCTTCCCCTCCTCCCTCCTTTCCTTGTTTGTCCTCGCTATATCTGAACGAGGGAAGAATGGGGCGTGGCTCCCCAAATAGAACGCCTGCACAGCATGCTGGGTTATAATACTAGAAGGTGAAATGAGAGCAAAATTTCAAAACTCTGGCTCATACATTGACTCCTTCACGTTTTACGAAATCTTTAGACTTCATTCCATTCTGATCTTGTCTACCGTAGACACTTCACAGTTCTCGCGCTTTACAAATGAAGGATTTTCAAGGAAACTGAATAGAGATGTTTATAGTAAGGCGGATGAAGTTGACCCTGCACAGGGCTGGAAATAACTGCCAGACATCTGAAATATGTCGACCAAATTCGGCAAATTCGATCAATTTTACTATTTGCTCAGACATGGGTGTCCGAGCTCCTTTATTTTTCATGTCCGAGCAAAAAATTGCCTAAGCTCTAGCCAATCACATAAACAAATTGAATCCATAGTATTGTTTCGGTTTTCTTCTAAAAGGCTACTAGATTATGATAGTAAACTTAAACAAGACAGTTGTTTGAAAATCTCCCTATAATGCGTTGCGAACCATTTTTATTATTATTATTTTTGTATGCAAATTACATTATGCTAATTGTGTCTGATCAATTTTGATATGTGTCCGACCAATTTTGATATACATGTATGTCCGATTAAAAGGAAGGTTCGGAAGGGCATGTGTCCTGCCAAGTAAATAAAGGATATTACACGGTGGTGTGTAGATATGATGTTCATCCTCGAAAGTCAAAACATTTCACGAGTGAGCACAGCGAACGAGTGAAATGTTTTGGACTCGAGGGGGTAAACTTCAGATCTTCAAACCACCGCACGTGTAATTTCCTTTTTATTATATGGACAATTAAACTGCTCTAAAAACTCTTATCTATTCATTTTACTTACTGTCAGTACAAACTTCTTCGTGAACGTTCTAAGCTCATCGGGTTTTCTTGTCTCTTCGTTGCAGCCGACTGATAAAATCTTGAGAGTTTAGATCGTATTTGGCTTTTTGTGCTCGGAATATTCATTGTCATGCAGCTAATTTAAGCTGTTTACATCTTCCTCCGTGACTTTCACAAACTTACCGCCATCTTTGTAGTTCAAAAGGCGGCAAACGCCCTCGATATTTTCACTAGTGAGGACATGGAAAATACGCCACTCACTACCCGGATGTAGTTTCGTATGAATTCTATGAGTGTTTTATTTCTCAGTAAAACACTATCGTCCATATAACAAGAGCCCATCTGGGCTTTCACTCGGGCCACATGAGATTGAAGATGAAATACACTTTCATTTGTAATCCTCTATTAATAACCGAAGGGAATAATTATTAGCTGAATTTAGCAGTCTTTAGGAGTGGCCGGTAGCGCGGTGACATTCATTCTCTGCTCCCCTAGTATATATATATGTAATTTAATATTTTTGTTTTTCTCGTGTATGTTGACCTCTACTTATTCATGTTACGCGCGCTAATAGCGCCCCCGCCAAGACTCAGACAAACAAACCGCTTTTCTTGTATCAACTTACAAGAATTGACTAGCACTTCAGTTCGTCCTCTGTCTATTCTACCAGAAATGACTGCTTTTCTGGACCATATTTTGAAAGAGAACCTGATGATTATACTGTCGAACAGCTTAAACTTTGCCTGAAATACAGAGGATTGAAACTAAGCGACAAACGTCGATCTTGTCAAGCGAGTTTTGCATCTTCGCTGGCCAACCAACGAGACATGCTTACTATATAGACTGTCAAGTCCTATTTAAACTGTATACCAAACTCATCTTTTCCCATGCAATATCGTTGTAAGACTTCACCTAAACATTGAAAAGTTACAAAGGTCAGGTTTTCCTGTATTAAGGCCAAAACAAAAGAATGTAGCCGCATGCCGAGTGCAATCATCTTCTTCAATAAAACTCATCGGAGACCAAAGCTGTTATGGCTGGAAGAGCATCATATACATTTAAAAAACTATGAACTGATAGCATCCTAAAATTCGGCAATCTTGCTTATGTTGGTGTGCTCTTTCAAACCATTATATTATTGTTTGCATTTATCGAGTTTTCAAATTAATACCTGCAGCTCCGAAAGAAATTAACTTCATTTGTGCTCAGAAAATAAATCAAAGCATTGTAGATGTACTGTAGACGAGGCTTTGCTTCCAAAAATTATTTAGAATCCACTATAAATTCAAGTAAACTTAATGGTTGAACAGTAGTTCCTTCTCATTGTTTACTGGTGGATACATAGTCAGGGTTTCAGTAATTTATAGCCACTTACGTTTCATTGCCAGACCTAGTCTCGTTGTTCTGTGCTTTTAAGGTCTCTTGTACAAACATTTATCCAATGCTGACATTTCTCACTGAATTTGCTGTAAAGGTTTTGGAACAGAAAAGCTCCTCCTGTGTGTGATCAAAAAGGCCGAGAAAAGATGAGAAACCTCTACTATAGCGGTGTACCGATCGATGCTTCATTCTCCGAGACATATCTCTTTGAGCGCCGGATTTATGAAGGTTTTTCACATCTAGAGTCACTCTTACATCTCCCCCAGCAACAATGCTTGGTAGTCACCATTACTGATATGACTAGGAATCTTACTGAAGCAGCTGAAGGCATTGATTCTTTTTTTTAATCGAAAAAAATACGAATTCGGTCCTAATTTAGTCTGCTGTTCTGCAGGTTCAGAGTACTAATAGATGAGTGTCTCAAATGTATGTTTATATTTGTCCCATATTATAAGTTGTATCCTGTCCACCTATGATGGAGCTATCACTATATTTCTCTACTGTTCTTTCTACCCTGCGGCTCTTTGATCGCGTCCATATCGGTATTTGTTGGACTAAAGATTATTAACTGAAATGCCCGTTTTGTTTATCTCTATTTAAAAGCTTTTACCCTCCTTCCCAAAACTGCAGTCTGATCATTATATTACAGAACTATAAAGGGAACTGTTGGAAGCCTTTAATTTCTAGAACCAAAACCTCGGCCGTGAGAGGAGTCTTGTTTACCGTGAGAGTTGAATTATTAACTGCTTCGGTCATCATATTCTGTGCCGAGTGTTTATTACCTACGAAACGTACCTCTTTTGAAATATCCTGAGCCTGTTGGAAGGCTTTCGCACGAGTGAACTTAAATAAAACATTAAACTGCTTATATTTGAGAGATGGGACTCCAAATTTGAGAGAAAAATCCTCGCGCCGTCGTCCACCATCTTGATTTACTGTATTTAATTATGTAAATAAATTAACCTGGCGATTGTTGCGTGACCAGCACAATGCAATCTGATTGGTGTGAATTTGACCTTTAACGCATGCGCAGAAATTTTGCTACATGAAAAAAAAAAAAAAAAAAAAACGGCTTGCAGATTTAGACTCGGTGCTGCCACAGGCAGCCCGAGTAATAAGAAAAAATATTTCCATGCCTGATGCAATGATACAAACCATCTTTCTATGAACATGGATAACTTTTGATTATCATGCCAACTAGATACAAGGCTCCAACTAAGCTGTCTCAACCAGCCTAAAGGCTTGGTTGCCTTTCAAAACGGCGGTCAGAGAACTATAAATAGGACTATTATTATTTTAAGTTTTCAGTGGTTTGAATGTTTTTGGGCTTTTGAAAAATGCCTATGTTCCTCTAAAATTTCAATAAACAAGAAGAAGAAGGTGCTCCTTCGGCCACCATAGTTTAAATCTTTGTCTTCAACAATTCATAGCATCGTGAACCGAAATGGCTGCCATGTTGTCTACATTAAAGGGAACCTCGGCTGGACAAAAATGTTTGCTCCCAAATGTTCCTTATGGATGCCTACATTGTAAATACATTGCTGTGTCTGGCTCCTTTAAATTGTACACTAGGTGTCAGTTATCGACTGATTTTCCTGTCCGTAAAAGTCGTTTGAATTTCCTGTGCGCCGCCATCTTGGATATTATGACGTCAGTGTTGCCCCTGCAACAACAGGGCAACACTGTGTACCCAAGTATTAGCAGAACATCTGCTGACCAACATTGTGCAGGCACAGGCGAATCGTACATATATGCACGACTGCCGGTCATAGGCGAGATTAAGATATGTAGCACAATACAAAGACAATGTCAGTAGGGAGCGAGGTATTTCACTAAGAAGTAATTAAAACAAGTAATAACTAATCAGACTCCTGCAGTTACTTATATAACTTATATAATAAGTAATGCTACAAAGCACCGTATTTGCAAATTAATCGGCAGTTCCTCCTCACCACAACACTCAACTAATCCCATCCTAAAACACACACACAAAAAAACACTCCATATGTTTAAGTATACTAAGCATACAAGTGTGACGTGGATACTAACCATTCACGATTCTTGTAATACGCCACAGTCGAAGTATCACTAAGAGGCTTGCGCCTTCGGCGGCAGACCCCGCTCCACTAAACACAACAATAAATAAATTGTTATAACATTATACCCCATGCATTAACACCGATGCTTAAACATGTTTAAAAGCTGTTTAATTGAACAAGTTTAAAATAATACCTGGTGCTAAACCAGTTTGAAACTGACCTTTATTAGCTAAACAACCTGTTCGAGGTAGAACTAAACACATTCAAGATAGGAGCTACATAAACTCAGTTTAACTAAACAACCTGTTCGAGGTAATTTTAACCCTGTGTAACTAAACACATTCAAGATAGGGGCTAGACTCAGTTTAACTAAACAACCTGTTCGAGGTAGTTTTAACCCTGTGTAACTAAACACATTCAAGATAGGGGCTAGATAAACTCAGGGGCTAGAAAGACACAAGTGTTAAATGGAAAGATACGTGCTAAATGGAAAGACACACGTGTTAAATGGAAAGACACACGTGTTAAATGGAAAGACACACGAGTTAAATGGAAAGACACAAACAAATACCCTGTTTCAGACTAACGAACCGGCCGAATAGACTTAAACGAACCCGAATGCCCGTATAGCTTATATATTGAGGGGGGGGGGCGTTTGAGCGGGGAAATTCGGGGCTTTGTTGGGAAAGACTGGTGTTGACACTACCTTCCTTCACGTGTAACAATAGAAAACTTCGCTTATCACCATCTCGAATACAAAATGGCAAAGCTCACAAGATCAATGCAAATTTCGCTTATCACATCTCGAATACAGAAATTGCACCGCTCACAAGATCAATGCAAACTTCACTTATTACCATCTCAAATACAGAAATGGCACAGCTCACAAGATCAATGCAAACTTCACTTATTACCATCTCAAATACAGAAATGGCACCGCTCACAAGATCAATGCAAACTTCACTTATTACCATCTCAAATACAGAAATGGCACAGCTCACAAGATCAATGCAAACTTCACTTATTACCATCTCGAATACAGAAATGGCACAGCTCACAAGATCAATGCAAACTTCACTTATTACCATCTCGAATACAGAAATGGCACAGCTCACAAGATCAATGCAAACTTCACTTATTACCATCTCGTATACAGAAATGGCACCGCTCACAAGATCAATGCAAACGCTTCACTTATTACCATCTCGAATACAGAAATGGCACAGCTCACAAGATCAATGCAAACTTCACTTGTTACCATCTCGAATACAGAAATGGCACAGCTCATAAGATCAATGCAAACTTCACTTATTACCATCTCGAATACAGAAATGGCACAGCTCACAAGATCAATGCAAACGCTTCACTTATTACCATCTCGAATACAGAAATGGCACCGCTCACAAGATCAATGCAAACTTCACTTATTACCATCTCCGTCTCGAATACAGAAATGGCACAGCTCACAAGATCAATGCAAACGCTTCACTTATTACCATCTCGAATACAGAAATGGCACAGCTCACAAGATCAATGCAAACGCTTCACTTATTACCATCTCGAATACAGAAATGGCACAGCTCACAAGATCAATGCAAACGCTTCACTTATTACCATCTCGAATACAGAAATGGCACAGCTCACAAGATCAATGCAAACGCTTCACTTATTACCATCTCGAATACAGAAATGGCACAGCTCACAAGATCAATGCAAACTTCACTTGTTACCATCTCGAATACAGAAATGGCACAGCTCACAAGATCAATGCAAACGCTTCACTTATTACCATCTCGAATACAGAAATGGCACAGCTCACAAGATCAATGCAAACGCTTCACTTATTACCATCTCGAATACAGAAATGGCACAGCTCACAAGATCAATGCAAACGCTTCACTTATTACCATCTCGAATACAGAAATGGCACAGCTCACAAGATCAATGCAAACGCTTCACTTATTACCATCTCGAATACAGAAATGGCACAGCTCACAAGATCAATGCAAACGCTTCACTTATTACCATCTCGAATACAGAAATGGCACAGCTCACAAGATCAATGCAAACGCTTCACTTATTACCATCTCGAATACAGAAATGGCACAGCTCACAAGATCAATGCAAACTTCACTTGTTACCATCTCGAATACAGAAATGGCACAGCTCACAAGATCAACGCCAAAATCAATATGTGAAGGTGCATCAGGCAGCCGCTGCACAGCTTCACGTGCACAGCTCTAACCAGTTCTGAATTAGCTAGGATTGGTTGAAGAGAAGGTAGGAAAAACGGCAAGGCGCTGAAAAACCTTGGAGTCATGCATGCAGAAAGAGAACCAACCAACTCAGCCCACTCGCGACCTGAAGCCGTTCCATTTGATCGTTACTATCGCTGAAAAAATACTCAGCGATAATATACGGTAACGATTATAACGATCGCCGGCTGGGATAGAGCTATCATGATCTATCTCGGTGATCGAGAGTTTTTAATGGCATCCGCTGTCCACGGGCGATCGTAACGATCCACACACATCCCTGAATGTACTGCAAACTCCGATCCTTAAAACATTCCAAGCTGGCGACGAGTACTAAGATCAATACCTTGTTTTATGGAAGGATTTCATGCAACGTGTTCAGTAAAGATTATAAATATAAAACAGGTACACGAACTGCGTGACTGGAATGAGGAATGGATTGGAATGAAACTCGACAAATGTCGGGTTGAAGTTGAGAACAATTCAAGAATGAGAACGAGAAAATTACGAGGTTTAACCACACAACCTTCTTGGCGGCTTTTTCATGTTGAGTGATCGCATCGGTCGTAACGATCAAATGTACACCGATCAGCGATCGAAACCACTGAGTGCATTTTTCAGCGATCGCAGCGATCGTAATGATGAAATGTAAACCGATCAGCGAACCGGGCTTTAGCGAATATAGAACCCAGACCGCATAGGTTGGACTGAGGCGAGCGCTTCACTACTATCCCAGATGATTCTGTATGCCCTCGCACTTCCCGTCTGAATTAGCCAATCAGCGCCATTTCTGTCGCATTGTCAGTAGCCGTCCAATCATCGGTGTGTTTCTCCACCAATTTAAAACAGGTGGAGAATCATACTCAGAGAATATCGTCATAAAAAACGGTGTATTGTTCATATTTAAGTTTTTTGAACGAAAAAAGTCACTTTGACCTTAGTTAATAGAGTGGAATGGTTATGAAACCAGCGACCTTCTTTGTTATATGTCAATGTTCACTTTTTTCAACCGACTGACCGTGCACAAAACACAATAGATATTGGAATATGTTAATCAATCAGCCAATAGAAACGTTTGGGTTCAGGAAACGCTAATGAACTATGACCGTGCACAATCTTGTCTTACCCCCTTCCAACATAAAATGCAGCGCCTTTGTTAGTCCCTTTGAAGATTGCCAGGTTTCCTAACCATTCCACTCTATTGACTATGGGTAAACCGTAAAATGCAGGTCACACTGAGGATGCCGTTGCCTATAGTTAAATCCTCTTAACTATAGTAAACTTCGTCCAGTGTGACCCTCAACCAATGACGATAATGGTCATTCTGATGATCCCATGATAACGATAATAATTAAGGAACATCTTACCTAAAAGCAATATCCAATGCAAACGAAACCACGACGATAAGTCCATCAAAAACCTGCCAATCAGAGACAGTGAGACTATTGTTGCTTGTTGTTTGCAATCAGACCTACAGCATATCACACCACAGTAGCGAGTACAATTTTTTACCTCCATTTTATGTTTAAAGAACTCCAGGCCCATTGCGTAAATTTTGAGAATCAGCTGCAACACAATGCAACAGGATATAAGAACACAACAGCGCATGCGTAAACACGTGATTCCGTGCTTGTGCGCGAGTCCTGGGATATGCGATTGATAAAGAATTGTATTATGGTCTACAGAGTTGGCGTCGCCATGGCTGGCTATTGCTGGTTTTCACTCTATCCCCAGAGATTCAAATGACAAATTAAAAGGCATGGCGGCCATGTTGGTGCCCCAACAAAAGAAGCTGACGAGGAATCTATTGTTTAAGAGCACCAACATGGCGGCTATGACGTCACGTACAAACCAGCAATACAGTTCCTGTAGCGACTTTTACCGCCCCAGTTTTGTCATAATTAATAGAGTGGAATGGTTAGGAAACTAGGCAAACTTCAAAGGGGCTAACAAAGGTGCTGCGATTAGGTTGGAAGGAGGTAAGACAAAAGATTCTGCACGGTCATAGCTCATTAGCGTCCTCTGAACGACTGAACCCACACGTTTCTATTGGCTGATTGATTAACATATTCCAATATCTATTGTGTTTTGTGCACGGTCACGGTTGAAAAAAAGCGAACAAAGACCTATAACAAAGAAGGTCGCTGAGTTTCATAACCATTCCGTGTTACGTGTCACATATATCGCAATACTGTACATGTACAGTGTGATGTAACACATATTTCATGGTCATTGCAGGGCTTTCAAAACAAGCCGGCGACTGGCGGTGCTCTGCCGGTTGCTTCGAGGTACATCACCAGTTATATTCTCTTTATCAAAAGACATGCAATGAAACTTTCCTTATTTTCTTTCAGATGCCTATTTTCCTATGTTAACCTCCTACTCAAAAACATTTTGAACGCTCTTGCATGATATTTCTGTTCTGACCAAATTGTTCAGTGTTACTCCCCTATAGGGGAAGTATGGGGAGCCAGGTTGTCACAGTGGTTAAGCGCTTCGCCTAACCGCTGTGGCCCAGGTTCGATTCCCGGACGCGGCCGCCATGCATATGTGAGTTGAATTTGTTGATAGCTCGCCCTTGCTCCGAGGGTTTTTCTCCGGGTTCTCCGGTTTTCCTC